>OX411276.1:33285876-33892046 GCA_948146005.1 Nomada fucata | reverse complement strand
CTAAGAGTTTAGAATTTTCGCGTTGCAAGTGTGCTTGAAATTTTTACGATCGTACGTGTATGCGTAAGAGTCTACATATACGTTGCATGTTTACCCAATAAGCAACCTTGTAATACAAGAGATAAAGCAGTCTTCCTCCACCGTATCGCCTTCCCATTGAAGAAAAAGGTCAAGGTGGTAGGTATAAATAATTATAAAAATAATTTATTGTAAGCTACCTGTTTTAACGGAACACGTGTGGCAAACGTTGGGGAAAAGGCAATATCGTGTGCACGGCAAGCAACGACGATTTAATATCTCATCGCGTTACGATAAATCTTAGGAAACACGAAATCGTGATTTTTTGTAATTAATACAAAATTTGCAAAGAAATTGTAAAAATTGCAAGCGTCAATGCGATTCCATCGGTTCCGAATGCAATTAAAACTGAGGACAATCAAAATCGCGATAATTAAATAGCAATTTTACATTTTCCATCTCGCAGGTGCGGATTTGTATTGAATGATTACATTAGAATCGATGGTGAACGTTTACGCTGATTTCGTTAATCGAGCCGCCAAAGAGTTCGAATGGGAAAACACAATTAAAAGCGTGGGCGTGTGTAACATTATACACTCGACCCGATACTACAGGGGCTGCGTGTGTAAGAAGCTCTTTAAGAATTTTTTTCTTTTTCGTAAAACATACGTAATTCATGATTTCCAAGGTGGGCATATAATTTCGAATCAGTTATCAATCAGGAAGTCAAGCCGATGTATTAAGCGTGCAAATAAATCTGTGCAAAACTAATCAGAAATGCGATAAAGAATTTATTAAAATGGCAATCAAATAATCTACTTTTTCTTTGTGAATTTCATGATTTAACAGTAACACACTTTGAAGCAATTTATTCAACGTAGTAATTACTTTAATTCGCCCACAAAGTTGTCGATTATGTATCAAATTAATTTCAATCGTTTGCTCGATGAGTGTTTCAGGAACATCAGCTTAATAATCAAGGATTTGATTGCGAACGAAAATCAGTTTGTTATGTATTCCATGAAAAGTAAGAACAGAAAATGGTTTAAGAAATAAGTAACTACAATCACTTTTACTTTTAATTAGGAATAATTGTACAATTTTTTGATCGCCGTGAAAGCGATTAAAAAACGTAATAGATTATTCGTTGGCACACTTAATACATATTCTACGGGTAAAAATCGAGTAAATTCGTGTCAACCCTTGTGTACTCGCTGCGCTCTTTCTTCAGGCGCAAAGATCGCCTAAAATTATCCGTACTTAATTACAGAGATAGTTATACCTATTCACCTCGCGATTCTTCAGAAATGGGAACGAACAGCCTCCCCTTTCTATTATTCCTTCTTATTTTCTGGAACGACGCAGTCAGATATTTTCTTCGTGCGTATTATATTTGCAGAACACGTCGCAACGCTACATCTAAACTTTTATAATGGTTTCCATCCGTTACGATGATTAATCGTATCTTTTATATTATTACGATCTTTTTCGCGAGCAAGAAAAACCGAATAAAGAAAAGGAACACCATTCCCAGTGTAACCAGTTTGTACAGAAATATTCCAATTCCTCGGTGAATTTTATTTCAATGTGTTTGAAACAATGTCTCATTCGACCTGCTCGTCAAATGCATTTATCTCATTTTCTACAAAATGTACAATTGCGAAAACGTTATATTTGCATTCCTTCGTTTCAGGAAACAGGCGGTAACGTAATAAATATTGAACGAAGAAATGGAAATACGGTATGCGAATATTTAAATGAAATTTACGTATGTTATAGTAGTCTTTGATTATAGATAATTAACAATTTTTATATTAGAACCCTTTTTGGTCGAAGCAATAAAGAAAATAAGGTATATCTAGCCAAAACGCAGAACAGAATACTGCCAAGATGGTTTCGCCTATAGATTTCATGGAGGGGATTGTGTAACTGGCAATCACAGGATATATCGTTACTTGGCTCATTACCATCTTTTCATTCGTTGCACTTTTAGAAAGCGCGAAGCACAGAGAAACAATTCTCGAGAAGCTTTCGTGTTAATCGCAAAAGTTTAATCAGCGCAAAGGTAGGTAATCGTGATCGCGAGATGCCTGAACGTGCCGCAGATTCTCCAACATTCGCCTAATTATTTGCAATGGTACAATCTACCATCTATTTCATCTATCTGTTAAATGAATAAATAAATAAATAAATAAATAAATAAATAAATCATTTTCACTTTGAAGCATCAGCAACGACTCTACAAGATATGACCTACAAACGTCAATAGCATACGAGTTATAAAAAATTCTTTCACAAATGAATTGGTAGAATAATAAAGAAAATAATTTCTGCGCAGAAGCGACCAAAACACGATGTATAAAACGCGCAATATATGTATTTACCCAAGACCAGGTGGCGAGCAATAATTAATAAATAGCATACAAATTGTCCACATTATAAATTTCTAATTTCACCTAGCATAATTAAGAAAGACGAGTATTCGCGTCTTTTGCTTTAAATATTTAAACAAACTTGAATCTCTCGTTTCCGAATTTCAATTTGTTCAAATGTATTGAGGATTTAATTGAGGGAAACCGCGAAGAAAAATTGTTGAATACGCGAAGACGTAGGCCAGGATACAAAGCAACAATGCTTTAATGTATTCCATATGGATGCGGTGTTGGCAACGAATTAATATACATACGATTCATAAAATTAGCATACAAAGACATCCAAATTTATTAAATGCTCGCCCTTCTTAGAAGCAACGCCGATCGCGTGTTTCCTTTTTTAGACACAGGCCTAGACGCTCCGAAGACAGTGCACTCGCGATAAATTGTTATTTATAGAGCAATGAAATTCTTCGTATCCACGTAAATACTAATCTACCACTGTTCTAACTATTTCAACCACGAATAAAAAATATTCCATCGACGATAGCGTGCGAATAACACGTATCACTGAGATCTGATAAGTGTACGTTCATGTGCGTGTACATCGAATCCGTCAATTAAATCTTCAATTAATTTGACACAATTAAAATTTAGAACCGGGGAATGCAAATATATGGTTTAAAAAGAATTCGAATGTTTTGTTTTCTCCTATTATACTACGTACATTTATAAATTTATAAATATGGACAGCTTGTACACGTTTAACGACTATAGTTTTCCCCTGTTTATTCATTTACTAATTCAATATTTGATTTCCACGTTTTTACACTAAATTTACCGACCACACGAAATGTCTGGTTTCAAGATTTTCTTTTAAATACATACAACATACGTACTGTTTAATATACCATAACCAGTTATTCAATTTAAAAATCACGTAATAAAACGAGATAAACTTTTACGAAATAGAGAAATCGTGTATTTCAGTTGAGAGCTAAATTGGTTTATATAGAGGATTAATAAAATTGCCTATCTCGAGCACTATACAATATTTTCCTTCTCTTTTTTGGCAAGTGAGGATATCGTATGACAATCTCAGATACGTGGATAAAGCCGGATGGAAAAGAAAAATGCGATGATTCCTACACGCCTACGCATCGATACATATCCAACCGCGAGATTTCTATATGTGAGTCACGCAAAGCTTTTTTTATTATTTAAAACGTTCCGACTTCGATTTCATTTGTTCAATCGACTCGTCAACAACTGTCCACGTCCACACGATGCCACGTGCGTATGAAATAAAATAAAATGAAATGTTCGTTCAATAATTTTTTCTTGTTAAAGTTTTTGTAATATTGCTCACCAGAAATACGTACACTGTTAGTCAAAATGATTCGACCACCAGGTATTTCAAGCTATAGGGAAACTTGATGACTCATTAATGATCGTAAGTTGAAATTGTAGAGTATTTTTAACATAGAATGTATCGAAACAAAGTTTATTATTTATTGCTTTCTATAATATTAATTTTGCAAGAATAAATTAATGAAAAATCTGTGCTGATGAACAGCAGCTACATTAATTATCAATTTTTCTTTAGTAGAGAGAGAGAGAGAGAGGATTGGATTGGATAACGAAGCAAGAACTTTTAAAGATGTAATTGGGTTCTGAATAAATTACAAATAAAATCAATGAACAATGCAACGAATTTCAAGGATACTTGGGAAAGTTAAATTTATTTGTACTGGCACCAATATTCTGCAAGTATGTCTCATCTATAAATTAAATTCATTCAGTTTCGTGATCAATGTTTACGGTTTCCAATTTTGAAGTGCATTAAATCTCGAAACTGTCTGGGTGCACTGTGGGAAATCACTTGGCCAACTTCTTTGCGATGGTATCGAACAGAGAATGTTTCCAAATATATTCAGACAGTGATCAACGATTAAGATTCGACTATAAAATTCGCGTTAACAGCATAGTTCAAGTATAAAACGCGAAACTGTTAAGAAAGCTAACTCTAGTCCATTCGATATCGAACGAGTACTATAATATTCTCGATATAATATTCTTTTCGAAAAGTTATAATTATAGGATGCAATCAAGCTGTTAGAAAACCCCTAAATTTTTTAAATCAGCATTTAATGTTCATTCCCGAATCGCGAGCGCTAGTTTCAATGCCAATAAAAGGTATATGCATTATTAATGCTGTATTTATTGCATTATTTTATTATTCATTCTACTATTAATACACAGAACAATGGATCCCCTTAAAGTATAACAGAGTGCTCTGCCGGTGAAATTAATAATTTACTAAAGAATTAGCAACCTTCACTGGTATATATTTATAATTAATCAATTTTTGTTATGCAGTACCTATAAGCATAAATAATTTTCCTTATTTTACTTTTATTAATAGAATAACTGTGCAGCAAAAAGTGAAAGTTTTCAATGTTATTATTTCTTTTACTGCCCGTATCAAAAATTAGATACGTTCCTTTCCCTAAGCCAAGTAAGACTGTCTATGTTTTTTCGTGAGAAAATATATTCACACCTTGTCACTGAATTACTAATTATCTTCCCACGCTCCAATTAAGAAATTAGAATTTTTAAATATAAATTTACTCGAACGAACGTAGGCCTTAAATTTGCAACTTCCAAGTTCCCTTTAAATAATCACTTTGCATATTATTTGCACAGTATTAATTTAAATACTCTACTCCTTTCGCGTTGAGTGTTTATTATCATACTTTAACGTCTATCGATCGTCTGGTCCGTGATCGGAATTTTATCACCAATTATCGTGAAAATATTTTTATACACCACTTAACCCGTAAGTAACTTATTATATTATTCAACTATTACTATTTTTATAGACCGGCTTGATTAAATCCATTCTATTTAACCTCAATAATAATCAGGTAACAAAAAATCGTTCTATCAAGTCAATTTCTAAGCACGAACCTCAGATTCACAAGTAAATTCTGCGAACCTAGATATCTATAGCGTGCCACCGAAAGCATGTAGAAACTCTGTGGACACAGTGTATTATTTTCGACGATTACACGGGGCGATAAAAATTCGTATGAATTAATGAGACAGGTATGACGACCGTCCTGATTACACCTGACGAGCGACAAACTACTTATCAGGCAGTGTTTAATCCGTGTATGTACTGTGTTCAACTTTAGTAACAATTTCATTTCAATATTTCGAATTGTTTTTACGTAAATGTATCTTTAATATAATAATTTGAACGGTAAGGGGTTAAGCTGACGAGAAGCCAAGAGAAGAATATTTCTCTCATTTATCGATTATTCTATCTGGACTACTGTGTATGCGTGGTACGAAAAATAAATTATTTTGGAAATATGGTGTACAAATTCCGCAAAATATTTGGACGTTACGCTGAAAATTGTTTGCTCAATTATACTATTTTACTGTATGTTCGTCCGCAGTGAACGTGTGATTGTTATTGGTTCGTTTTTCTTTATCTCAAATTACTTAATCGTGGTAGATTTAACGAAATTCTGTGCAAGGGTTAAATACATGAATCAGATCGTTCAATATACATAAACCTATTCCAGGTGAGATCAAAAGTAATGACATCCAATTACACTGCCACATTGCTACGCTTTTCTGAGGCTTCTTTTCGATACAAACGAGGAATTTAGCTGGTTGTCGTATACACAAGGTGCTCGCTTTAACCGTCCATGAGATTTCTCTTACATTCACAATAATAGTAGAATAAAAGAAATATTTATAAAATATTTAACAAGACTCGCACTTAAATATAATATTACATTCATTAAGTTTCTCTTAGCACTCATCAGAATGAGCTGACTTAATTAAAAAAAAAAACAGCGTGGCCTTCACTTAGCTATAGAAAAAATAATAATATTTTAGATATACTTGTTATCGCTGAATCTGCTTTATTTTATCCACTTTCGTATAGATAAAACTTTTATTAACAATTTCGTTTAGTCGTTTTATCGTAAATGGATAACAATTTCTGTGAGCCATTAAATTGAACATCGCGTATAATGCTAGAGTTCTGAGAACTCAGTTCTCCGCTCATTCGATAAAACTTTCAGAATGTTCTTTTCCAAAGGTCTTTCGCCGATAAAAATATGTAAAATAAATGCTTGCAATATGAATACCGACAACGAATATAAAATTAACAATTTATTACGTATGAGATAATAGCCGGCCAATTTATGCTATTCACGGGTTGCTTTATATAATATGAAATTCATTTCTTTTTTATAAAAAAAAGGCTATTTCAATTGAAAGGTATAGAAAATTCATTCCTTTTTCATGTTCGTCAATAAGCAAATCATTTTTCTAATTGAACGAGGTTCAGTTCACATGGAACTGTGACTCAGGTATACACACCTGTATAGATCAAATTACACATCGCGATACACGGCTTAACTACAACCTGATTCGTACAGAAAAACCGAACAATGTGGTTAATTAAATAATTAATATAGGATTCAAAACGGCACGCGTTGCAAAACTATATAGATCTTAACGAAGAGCAAAACAAGTTCATTAATTTAACGATTTGAAGTCACAGTTTCCACCCAGCGTGATTTACCGTAACTAGGTTCATTTTTATACAGATATAAATTGTTTCAACGTCCGAGAATTATTTAATAAACGAAGCACGTGTCGCGTATGGATGCAAATATTTTTTGAAATATAAATTCTATAGATTGTATTTGAACCAAGTATTAGCCCTAATAAAGCTTTGAACGAACATTGCATTAGACAAATGCAATTGATCGTTTGCAAATAAACACTGCTGAATTAACTTATAGCCGTACTTGTATTTCACTTTAACAGTTTAAATAATACAAGTAAAAATACTTTTTCGTAGCTACATTCTTCTAGCTGAATCAGTGATATGAAAGTACCGATAAAAAATAAGTTGCACCAAAAATCGCAAAACGTCTTACTCCATTCTACCGCATGCGGTATATAGTTATACCCTTATCGAATGCAGCACGTTAATGTTCGTACCTCCATTTTGTTTTTACATACGTATATTTCTCAAATAATATATAGTTACGATTTTAATAGAGAAATAGGAATAATCAAAGAATAATCTCAATCTTATATAATTATGAGTCTAACGGAGAAATGTGGATAATCAAAGAATAATCTAACTTGTATTTTTGTATATATCTTTCAACTAACAATACAAGTCTAACTCGAATACAGAAATTTTCTTTCTCACAGTGTCAATTGAAGCCTGAATTAAATACGAAAACAAGAGCATTGGAAAAAACGAAGGTACTGAGGGAATGCAGAGTAAATATAAATTAATGAATCACATCCTTTCGGAGCTCGTGTAATCTCGAATATCAACACAGCAACCGGAAATGATTATCGGTATGCGCGAAAATAAAAATGGGGACGCCATATCTGCGTTTACAGACACCGTACACTACTGCGTAATAATCAAATTAATCAATTAACAGCAAACACGAGTTATTCAATACATTGCATACGTAAACCTAACGTATGCGATAAGTAACATTGCGCGGCGGTGACATTCAAAGATACGTACGTTTAGTACGTACTCCGAAACAGGCATACGATGATGACAATGAGACATCGTAATAATACATTAAGAAATATCGAGCGAAACGTATCGGCGATTCAATCGCGGCGAATGTATCGGTAATAAAAGAAATAGAAAGGAGAATATAATATGAACTTACCAAACGTTGCTCCAATGTAGATTACACGGTACGTAGTAGGACGAGAAACCATGCTGTTCATTCAGCATGGCGAGATGTGTCAAAGACGCAAACCACGCACGGCGTCGAGTCTCTTCTTTCTTGACGTTTAAACACGCGCGACACTCAACCAATGGTTCGTTCGGAGCGAAAAAAGATAAGCGACAATTCTAAACATTTCACGGACATGTATACACGTTCTCACGCATCGACATCAACTTCATCCACACACCTGACACGTTTTTACTTTTACACGCAGCCGTACATTCGGTCCTAGTGTTCGTACCCTCGCTGTCAATAAAAGAAATTAGTTGGAATCCAGCGATGCGTTTCATATATTCCCCCCTAATTAATATCTTCTCTCCGTAAATTAACGCGTATGTCAAGTTTATATCGACCGAGGTTTCAACGAAATTGAGTAATTAAATAACAAAAATATACACGAAATTGTAACCTACCTTGAAACACTTAATTTCGACGAATCACTTGCATAAACAGCGAGGGTACGAACATGTTACTTATTGGACCGACTATGTGTACAACCTAGCCGTGAAAAAAACGTACACACAATCGACCATACAATCGCCAAAAGAAACGTATGTACATAATTTTTGTCCTTCTTTTTCTTTTACATGCCTTCGACAGGCTGTAACCAAACAGTCGTCGGATTTTCTATTTGACAATGATACGCGTCGGATTCAAGGATGTAATGTAGAAACAAGGATAACCTATGCCTGCAATGATACGATACTGCGGCCACAAAACTACTATACTTTTGCGGGCCCAATCGTGTGGGAAAAACGATTTTCACGAAATCCCGGTTTCCTGACACAAACTGGTCGTTTCAATTATAAAAGCATACACACGAACAATATGTTGTTACTCATTACTAACCTACGTGTTGTAAGTCGACCGGTTGTCGCGATTAACCAACGAGTTCAAAATATTTCCGCGACACTGACTCGTGCAGATATCACGACGGCTGCCATATTGAAATCTCATTCCGCGAACCGCTGACAACGTGTTTACGAAAGAGGGTCGACCCTGCGCGGATTTTCTCGGACACGAACCTATTTTCACGACAGTAACGGCACCTTAGAAAGGTTTGTCAACTTTTTCTAACGGCGCCAATGTTGTTTATTAGACGTGAAAATTATGCGAGTTAACGCTATTCATCGATGGACTGGTTAAATATGAATCTGCCTTAGATATAAATATTGTACAAATAAATCTAATGACAATAAATGTAAGACATAACGCGTAATTTGTTACAGAGTTTCGCGGAATTATTTGAATTTGTTTGTCAACAATTAAAAACTGTTCAATAGATGTCATTTAATGTATATCTTGGTGCCTTTTATAAAGTAACCAAATTAAATTGAAATTATTATTATATTAAAATATATAATAATAGCTAAATTTAACATGAACCCTTTCCTTTTGCCTTACGCGAAAATTCGTACTCATTTGATAGTCTTGTATTATTCATTTAGCTAACAATCTCTGGCTCATAACATTTATTTTGCGTAAGAAAGTTGATTTTCAAATCATTCAATCGTCGGTAGTGTTTCTGTATTATCATAGACAAATTTCTTATTAATCGACAATGCAATTTTCTTCTTAACCGTACCATAGGAACGATTGAAACTCGAATCTCATTGATTCTATACAATCAATGTCCATACACCAGCGAAACATTTCCCGCGTTGATAATATAAAGTTTGAAGATGGGCGGCGAAAATGTTACAGAAGAAGCTATGGAAGTTGAAATGTTGCCGTCGACAAGTCGTTGCGGCACCAAGAATAAAGAAAAAGTCGGGAAACTGATACATTTACCATGGTACGTTGTTGCATACTAAACTAACAATTGTACAACGACAATGTTATCATTTTAAGGTTATGTTCTATTGTTATGATAAACTATGAAACCCTGTAATGAAGGGGAAAATAAACTTGAAACCTAAACTAAATAATATACCGAACGGTAAATGAAGATTCTTGATTTAGGATTGAAAAATATCGACCACACGTATTCTCCGATATTGTTGGGAACGAAGACACAATATCGAGACTGTCGGTTTTTGCACAACATGGGAATTGTCCCAACATTATCATTGCCGGCCCACCAGGAGTTGGTAAAACCACAACTGTATTGTGCCTCGCACGTATTCTTTTGGGACCAGTTTTCAAGGAAGCGGTGTTGGAATTGAACGCTTCCAACGATCGAGGGATAGACGTTGTGAGAAATAAAATTAAAATGTTTGCGCAAAAAAAGGTACACATTTTCTATATAAACAATGATAGACTTTTGCGCATTGCGCACGTTAATAACGAAAGCATTTACTTCTATATACAATTAGGTAAATCTGCCGAAAGGAAAACACAAGATGATAATTTTGGATGAAGCGGATAGTATGACGGATGGCGCACAGCAGGCATTGCGTAGAACAATGGAGATATACAGTAACACTACTAGGTTCGCGCTGGCTTGCAATAATAGCGAAAAAATTATAGAACCGATACAATCGCGTTGTGCCATGCTGAGATACGGGAAATTGTCGGACGCGCAAATCTTGGCGAAGATACTCGATGTTTGCGCAAAAGAAAATGTATAAAAATTTGTATAATCTTGTTGTATACGATATAATCGAGATAAGGTTTATATACAAATTGAAATTAAACAGGTTTCGCACACGGACGACGGTCTGGAGGCAATAGTTTTCACCGCGCAAGGTGATATGAGACAGGCTTTGAACAATTTACAGTCGACGAACAATGGTTTTGGTCATGTAAACAGCGAAAACGTGTTTAAAGTTTGCGACGAGCCACACCCGTTACTTGTTAAAGAGATGCTGGAATTTTGTTCTAAGGGCAACATTTCCAAGGCATACAGTGTAAGAAGATACTTGGAATAATTTTTCAAACTTCCATTCGTTGTAATCAGCATAGAAATATATCGATAAATGTTTATAGGTAATGGAGCATTTATGGAAAATGGGATACTCTGCGGAAGATATAATTAGCAATATATTCAGGGTTTGCAAAAATCTTCCAATTGATGAAACATTAAAATTGGATTTTGTAAGAGTAAGTTGAGTAAATGTAGAATATATTTCCCGTTGAGGAGCCATATAGTTTATGATTAAGTTCGTCGTTCACATTAAAACCATGATCGAATTTCAGGAAATTGGAATAACTCATCTGGGAATAGTGGATGGAATTAATAGTTTGTTACAGATGAACAGTTTACTTAGCCGACTTTGTCGGAGAGCTATACAATGTTAAAAATGGAATGTGAAATAATGTGTGAAAGATGTAATTTTTTAAAATAAAACTATTTATATGTTTATATAATGCACTTTGTTTTTATTCCAATACACTTTGCTTGAAAACAAAAAATGCTGACTGTTTCGAACGTTTATATTGACGAAGTATGTATGTTCCGTATTACTTTCAGTAACAAAATAATTTCCGACGTTTCGGTTGAAAAATTCTCACTTCGACTAGCAATGTAAGAAAAACAAACCGCAATATTGCAACAACTATGCGTATGTTCCAAAATTGTTTTCAGCGCGTAAAATTAATAAGAAAAAAAAGGACATTTGTTTCTCTGTAATTATAATAATACTAAACTAAAGTACTGACAATGTAAACGTACGTTTCACGCACTTTGTACGGCATATTCGTAGAAGAATTACCCCTATTAATTAACTGAAATATAATTTACATTCCTACATCCATACTATAAATCATCGAACGCGATTAATGTATGGAATGAAACACTTCCGATTGCTCCAACTCGAAACGGAAGTACTTACAGTAAACTAATAATACGTAATTTCCACGTTTGGATAAACATAGCATGCAGACGTACTCAAAATAATTCAGTCTTCGTTAAATATGCGTAGGGAATTAAAGAATATCATACTGTATTTACATACACCGTAATATCTAAAGATTTTCTAAATTTCTACCAATGCTTTTCCATGGTCTCGGAGATCTTGAAGAATTCCTGGTATATAATACTGTCAAAATATTCGTACAAAGAAGTATACATGCGTAGATGCTCGTAAGTTTCAATATATCTCTTCGTAAATCTCATCGTATCGAACTTCACGGTGTTTTTCCGTTCAACACCATTTCTCCATGGTGACTGGGGCGAAATGGGGCCTTGGCTTGGGGGACGGCCATCGCAGTGCACTCTGACACGATTCTGCCCTGGAGGGTGTTCTCGATGGGGTGTGAGCTGGATTTGATTGCGATTCTTGCGTGTGATTATTTGTCTCGCCGTTTAATTCGGCTCGTGAAGCCTTTTCTGTCGGTGGGTCGCCCTTGTGATTCCTCTTCGTTGGTTTCTTAGCAACGTCGTGAAGAGCGGCTGGTGGTGCACTTTCCACGGATTGCAAACTAGCTGCACGATGCAGGGACAATCGTAAGGGTTTCTTCGGTGGTGCTGGTCGAGATTTCGCCTCTTGAGAACTACTGTACATCATTGGAGCGTCTGGGTTCTCCAATGTTCGCGACTGAGAATCCTGGAACGTCGAGCAACCCTTAAATATGTTTTGCAAAATAATCGTTTTTCCCGTTTTATGAGTAGGTCAATTTAATCGATCTTCTTTCTTCCCTTTGTCTAACATTTCCTCGCCTTCCTGTTTTATTTGCGCTTAATATTTTATTCAGTTGGGTCGCGAAGATTTTATTCATATTAGGTATAATATGCTAATTCGAGGCAATTTGTTTATTACAATATGCAGGCGGATTCCGGTGAAGTATAATTATTTTGGTTAGTTGTGAGGAATATCTGATCAGAAAATGGTGCAATTCGCTGAACCATGTAATATTTTGTTGATATCTTTGCGATACCAATTTTTCTTTTTCTTTTTCTTGCTTTATTTGGAACGGTATTGCAGCCAGGTACAGTTGCTAGAATCACCCCCTATGTTCAATAACACGTGTACTTTCGCTTAGGACTGAAATAGTCGTTCGTAACTTATAAAAAGCGAATAGTTAAAGACTTTAGTGCTAATAAGATTCTTATAGGTCAGTACCCATAAAACGTAGAATCTCATGTAGTCAGGTCGTGAAAAAAAAATGTTTCCAAGCTGTATCGACATTATTGCGACCCTGAAGCAAAGTTCACCGAAAATTGTTTCAAAATATTCCGAATACGTTCCTGTATAGTTATACTAATCGTGTAGTCTTCTCTTATAATACGATAAATTTACTTTGCAGGGAATACTATAAGGTGCATAATAGTTTACCTTCATAAGGCTAAACGATTCACAAATTCAAATAAAAGCGAGGACACAAGCAACAAGCAGGTAAACTGGTTCAATCGAATTTCTAATAAAATTAAAATAATCGAATGAGAAGAAATAAAACGTAAATAATACCTGTCGATAATACGTTGGTTCAGAATCGAAGTCCAGCGGCTGCACCTGGGATAAACTTTTCCGACTCTTGGATATATGCTCCATAGCCGATTCGACGCGCGGTGGTCTTCTGCGTTGCAATTGCGACTGCATTTGCTTGCAATCCAAACTGGCCGTTGACCTGGTCAATTGAAATCCTTGCGTCTTCTGCTTATTTCGCGATTTGTAACCATTGGACACGCTATCGGACGAGAAATCCAGTTCTTTCGAACTTTTCGCGTCCAGCGGACGCTTCGAATAATCGCCGTGTCTGTTTTTTACAGTCGGCAAACTTTGTCGCAACTCCATGGAATTTCTCACGTTAAGGCCAGGAAGATTTGCGACCAAAGCCGTTACTTGTGGCCCCTTTTGGAAAACCTAGACCCCAAGGACATTCAACTTCAATTAATTACTTTTTAATTGCACGTCGACGTACGCCACTATACGAAACTTTTTCAACGCTATTAAAATTGCACTCATAAAAATAGCAAGACCAAGGAATCATACAGTCACAGTACACTGTGAGTTTGCTCCTAAAAAAACAAGGAATGAAATAAAATTGTCGAACGAGAAAGAAATCACTGTTCTTCATAAAATTCTACAGTATACTGCAAGTGCGCGATAACAATAATAATAATGATACATATAGAAACAGACCGCTCAGAAATTCTCGAATAAGATGGATCCCGATGGATCCTTTTTGTTTGACGCTGATCCCATTGATCCGTTCAAGATGTATTTTTTTCTTTAATTACGTTCTGCGTACGTACCTGTACTTGCTCCTGACGAACTGGCGGTGGATCCGCTGGTACCTCGGCTCTACTTGGTGCCAGAAGATCTCTAACCTGTTCCTCGAGATATCCAATTCTGTGAGTCAGCCTAAGGTTATCTGATCGAAGAGTGCGGATTGCAGCAAGGGATTCGCCCTTTCGAAGGACCACGATTTGCGCAGCATCGGGTGCAACGGCCAACAGCCTTGCCAAGTCGCTTCTGCCCGCTCCCACCACAAGTTTACCATTCACTTCCAGGATCCTGAAGACAATGTTGACTGATAAACGTGTGTTTCATTAGCACAGTTGCATTCATATGAGCGAAACTTTTCTAACAACGGAGAAAGCGATGATACGTATGTACGTTACGCACGTACAAATTTCAACCCTTGTGTATCGTTCAAGTACACGAATGTTTTATATATAAGATTACACCTTTACACGTATTAACGTATACTACTTTATGCATTGCCTTTTTTTAATTAATATGCATGCAAACAGCGGCTGCTAATGAGAAGCAATTAAACAGAACTTAGTTGCAATGAACGTGGATGTTTCTTTGCAATTCGTAATAAGCAGAACGACGCCCGTGCAAACAGAAATCGAAGCGAAACAATTTATTTGCGCGAAACACTCGCGAAAACTCTCACCTGTAATATAGTTTCGGAAAAATGAATTCTGCTAAATAATATTCGGTTACGAGACGCGAGGTAAATTCAGAATAGAAGTAGTTCTGTGCACGAGCAAATTCCCCTGATAGTTATACATGGAAACGACCGCGAGGAGAGAAGACAGGGGTCATGTGAAGTCGCAGGTGCAATTACTGGGGGCACACGGCGAACTTCCGGTGCTGTTTCACGCTACGACGATCCGTTGGGAACCAAATGCCAAGATTCTCGTATTGTTCTACGCTGATAGCTACGTCACGTAGCGTAAGCACACTGTGTTCCATGTTTGCCCGACTCCCTCTCCTTTTTTTTTTTTGTAATAATCTCCGCTCTTCATCCTTGTCCCCCATTTCCTAATTTCTTTCTTGCTCGACTTTTCAATGCTAGCGCTTTCCAGCTGAACCTTTTTCTGCCCTCATTGTCATTCCCTTGATCGCCCGTTCATTTCGACACGAGGTGCTCCGATTCGTTGCAAACGATTTTCTTCTACCGGTGATCGCGAGACGAAAGTGAACGAGACTGTTACCGGTTTGCGCAAAGTTATTGTTGTTACAAAAGTAACTCTCTTTTTATTGCTCCGTCGGATTCGTCGCGGTTGCTTCCTTCGCGATCGCAATTACTTCTTCCAATTGTGTTAGATAATGCACTGATATTCGTGCACAGGTAACGCGGTTCTATTGTCTGCGGTCGCGTTAGTTACTTCTGACTATAATTATTTCAAAATCACCGGGATACAATTATTAACGAAGCGAACGAATGCGCCACAAATTCATGTACCTGCCGATATTCTGAAGAGGAAATAATTCGTAGTTACACGTAGGCTATCATTATTTCATTAAATACAGAGTTTTTTTTATAGTACGATACCTGTCCCCCTTGCATAATCCAGATTCTTCGACTGCCCAATCAACATAAAGCCCAGGTGTGTCTTCCCTGGGTCCGGCACCGAAACGAGGGCTTTTCGGATCTGCGCTGACTTCCACTGCGTGAATTGTGACTTGCGTGGAGCCGGAAATACAACTGCGAATGAAATATCGAAGATACTCCGTTACTAAATTACGCTAATATCGATATGAAATTATTGGAGTAAATAATTGAAAGAAAATTGATATCGAAATGAATTGTTTATAGTTCTATTCGTCGCATCGGACAGGACAATTGGGCGATGATGTACTTCATTTTCTACGAAAATTGTGCATTCGATGTCGAAGGATAATCGTTCGAAGAAAATGGATAATAAACCGGAGATTTACCTGAATATCGTGTCGTTCTTTTGCTTCTCCTGCGTCTCTGCCAATTCTAGAGCAGCTTGAAGAGCCCTACTCTCCTCGCGAAGAGTCAAAAGTTCAAGTTCTTCGCGTCCAAGTCTGTACTCTAACTCGGCTTGCTGTATACGAACGTCTATATTGCTGCGATGGAAATAAAACAAAATTTGCGATTAGAAATGTCCCAATAGTTACACGTTAGATATACATATATTGAATTGTTAATTTCATCATATTCTAATGTGTAGGTACAAATGTAAAAAAAAAATTCCCATGCCAGGAATCGAACCCGAGCCTCCTGAGTGAAAGCGAGGTATCCTAGCCACTTTTTCTTTTTTTTTTTTTTCTTAAAGCACGTTTTTTGCGCCAACAACGAAATAAATACGATATATACAAAAGATAAAGCTACAATAAAGCAAAACGTACAAAAGGATAACAAACTAGACCATATGGGAGTACATTAACTTTAGTTTTAATTTGTGTATTTATGGTACTCATCATTTTTATATCAATTCACGCCGTTTGTCATATTAAATTTAATTTGCTATAAAAAAAAAAATTAAATATTACTCCGAATCCTATATTTTCTAAATATTTTGCAGCGCAACTTCATTAACAATATAATTCGAGACGTACACATTCTAATACAATCTGACAATTATTGAAATAATTTCCGTAAAAGTTCGTCATTGCTTACTCCGTAATATCTAGACGTTCAAGGGCCAGCTTTAAATTTTTAATTGCCAGCCGTTTATTATCCGCATCGCGACGTAACCTTTGTAATCGTTCCTCGGTTGCTTTTCTGTCAGCCTCGGTCAAAGGTGGTGCACCGTTGCGCAATGCCAATCGGTTGCTCAGAGTGTTGCACAATTGTCCTTTCAATCTGAAACATGGTCGAATTGAATCGGCATGGTTAGCAGATGAAGTCAATCAACGTACGTCTACTGAGAGGACCATTTCCATGTATATATGTGTATACAAATCTGCTCGAAAAGATTGCAAATACACTGCAAATACATTGCAAATATATTGCAAAACCTTTCACCCTTTCACCATTCTTATATTATAACAGATAATAGAAATATTCCAGGCGGTTCAAATTTCTGCCCCACCTTGTATAAGAGAAGAAGGACAAGAAAAAGAAGAAGAAGAAGAAAAGGTAGGAGGAGAAGAAAGTCTTTCGTATTGGTGGACCAGGAAGACCACTTCACACCATGAGTTTGTCTCTCGAGACAGATTGTACATATACACATACAGAAAGCCCAAGTGATTTGTATCATGGTAACTCACTCAGGGCGCATGGGGATGGAACTTCCCCACGAACGACAAACAATAAGCAGAGTATACACATCTGTGTCTTTTCCTGTTAATTCTATAGAATCGTTTGTGGAGGCAATAAAAGGATTCTCGTACTTCGAAAATTCTGGATTTCGTTTGCAGCGAGTGAAGGAGAAATAATTATTGTTTCAAGAAAAAGGACACTATTTATTTCATTCCGATGGTGATTCTTCGAGCTCCTTCGTTACTCTGAACAGTGTTTACGCGTGCAATGGTAATACCTGATAATAAGTGACGATTAGACTCCGGATGCTTATGCAAATGCACAGTTTTATAGAAAACGTAGGGAGCAATAGGACCTGGGCAGAAATATGTTTTACGGTTAGAGAATTCTGAAAATATATTTTTTATTTTGCACTTTTTGCGTAATAAATATGTTTCATGTTATATTTAAAAACATATGCAATAACTTATTTGTCCGTCGCCCTGTATATATCTTTCTTGCGGTGTGTCACAACAATCGCAAAATGTATGATTAATATTGCATATTTTCCCTGCATTTGCTTTTTGCATATTTATTGTGCATAAACATCGGCAGTCCAGTGATGATAAACGATTCGATGACTTTATGTACCATCGAGGAATGAAAATCCAGAGAAGAATATCGGATAAAATGGACACGTAAAATATAATGGGACATCTCTTACGTTTGTATGATGTTCTCTTTGTCGCGTAACGCGACTCGCAGAGCATCCAGTTCCTTGTAATGATCTCTGTTTCGATGACCAGCCGGCGATGTTACACCACCGGTGATACTTCCACCCTTTTTTCGTCTCGGTGTCGTCGATAAGGATACCTCTATGCTAGCCATCTGAAAAGAACAGTTTAATAATTCCGTCAGTCATGTTTGCACGGTTACAGGTGCATGCTAGCACAAGCTATGCCTAAACCATCAAAGAAATGATTGTTTAAGGAACCTATAAAAAAAATGGAATTTATTTTCTATTCGTTTGCTAATAAAAATCATTATTTTATCGTGACTATCACCATTTTACCTTTACTTCAACCTATCTGGCCTGCATTTAAAAATATAACCCTCTACGATGGAACAAATAAATGTACAAACAAGATACAAGCAACCCTCCTATAACAAGGTACGTAGGTTCCTGGAAGAAGTCGTGCTATGTGAAACCGTGTTATACGAGGCGCCTCCGTGTTCGCCACGAAGTCACAAAGAACCGACGACTTAGCTTGGGGATTCGACAGCCTATTTTGTCTTCCTTCAAAAAGTTCAAAGAATAAAGAAGAAATTTTAATGTACACTGCTCGTGTTGCTGGACACCGCGTTGCAGGAGGGTTACCTGTAAAACCGATTGCTCCCTCGAGAACTGTCGCGTCCGCGGTATCTCCGTGGCAATTAATGATGCGACCGTGTCGATCGAAACATTTGTCGACGAAGACACAGCGTCGACGAAAGTCGGCGTCGGCGAACCGCGTCGACGAGCACAGTGTCGGGCGGAATGAGTTGTCGACGATCCCGGGGCAACCGTTTCAAAGCGTCCGCTGGCGTGATTCCTTTCGAGAATCACAATTTACTGGAACGATTTAAGCTGGAGCCGACGCGACGTCGAAACCGAAAGCGGTGAATCAACGCACGGTTATGAATAGAAATTTATCGGTCCATTAAACCTATGATTTGTGGCCGCGGCCGGGACGGGATGTCCCGACCTTAATGGACTTCCACATCGGTACTGCACACGTCGCACGATGGTTCTTGAGAAACCGGCACTTCGTCTCCACACCGGTATATAGCACGGAGAAGGTCAATGCCGGCCTTGACTGCGCAGCAACCCGAGAAAAGGATGCGATACCAGACCTTGCACGCCCAGTGTGTCCCACACGAGACCACCGACTAGATCCCCTTGTTGAAAATATTCAACGAACCGGATATATACGTCGGTGGTCATCGGCGAACATTTTGTGGACTTATACCGGGGATGGTTATCTGGAAACGTCGAAACCTGGAAACCCCTCCACGGAACTCGAGAAAGTTTTGGGTTCCGGGAATCCGAGAGCCTGCACTTTTTTCGTAACTCGAAACTCTCGATACTCGAATAAGGAAAGGTATCAAATTAACGATAAAAGTATTGTTCGTGGCGCAACAAAACGAAATATTTCCCCGCTGCAAAGTGGAATCAGCACTTTAGGTCTCGAGGGTTTCGAGTTTCGAGATTTCAGAAATTAGTTTCGACCCTTTCCCTAACGCATACCTCTCCGATGCGATCGAATTTGAAAGGAGTACCTCTCATGTGCGCATCTCTTTGCGTTCGAGGGACAATATTTTCGTTGCTAGACTACTTGTCAGACGGGAGTTGAGTTAACGGCCGAGATCGAAATTTATTCACAGGTTATACGCCTGACGAATCGCAGCGATGCAACGGAGGTAAATAACAAACTTCGAAGAACGCGAAAAGAAAAGGAATACGAACAAAATCTCTTACATCAATTTTTAATACAATCGCGTTGAAGACTGTTATTTAAATTTACAAATACTTCCCTCGAGCCCGTGTCTGACGGACGATAGCGATGCAATAAAAGTAAATACCCAATAAGCAAGATCCTTTCGATCAATTGTTAAATACAGTTGCGTGAAAGATTAACGTTTAAATGTCGAAATATTTATATCGTGCCTATGCCCGAATCGCGATAGCGACCCAATAAAAATAAATTGACGCCACTGAAATAAATAAATACAATCAACATCTATTTTCGATCGATTGTTAGACAGTTGCGTGAAATTTGCCCGCATCAATTTCAACCCACAGGTAAGATAGGCGGTTTTCGAGCATCACCTTCCCCCGTTTTACACGTTCCTCGTGGAGCCTTTTCGCACCGGCTACTAGACGTTTGCTCGCGAGATAATCTCCAGACTGATTTACGGTATAAGGATTCCTGACCATAGGATAAAACTTCGCATCGCAATGGGCGTAAAGTACTGCTACATCGCTTGTAACCGCGGGGTCGCGTAACAAATGTTTCGTAGGCATTGAAAAACGAAACGAAAAAGCATTAACAAGAAACAATTGAAAGTAAACGCGGAGAAAGTGCACTGTACTGTTCGGCCCATGTATTATGCATCGAACGATAGGATAGAGAAACTGGGAATATGAAAAAGAGGGAAAAAACGTGGACAGAAATATGCACTGTATGAATATAAATTGAAAATTCGCATGATTTACGGTCATGCAGGGAATCTTTTCCGAAGGTACGATGGATGCGAAACGACGTGGATAAATAATATACGCGATAGCACGTGCAATAAATAGAATCGTTGCGTGCAATCTTTCATTGTTAAACAAATTTTAGATAATATGCGACAGCTATATTGAATAAAACCTGGGGTGCGCAATCCTTTGCTGTTCAAAGGAACATTTTGGCAGTGTTTTCATTAATCATTAATAACTGTAAATAGAATCTTTTTATCATGGAAGCAAATATTTCAAGAAAATTATTGACAACACTGTGATCACTTTAAACATTTCACAAAAATTCCAGAAAATACTTAAGAACAATTATCTCAATCCAACGAAGTTGAGATGTACTTTCTCCCCCTTTTTTTTTTGGAAGTCTAATTTTTGTCAACATCGCAATTTTCCTTTTGAACTTTCTTCTAGAAATATAATACGAGCATACGATTCAATCTGCCAACCAACGGGAAAAATATTGTAAAGAAGCGTACAATTTCACGAACAAATTAATTCTAAACCGAAAACTGCCACCGAATGTGTATGGCTTCGTGAAAGCCTGCATTCGATTCCAAATATTTGGATATCTGCCAACTCCGTGGTGTACACTTCTTTCTGTTCTTCTTGTTTATCCCTCGAATGCAAAATTGTTGCAACGTGAACCTTTATCGCGTCGAACGTGCAACCCACTGTTGTGCAACATCGCTTGTACATAGAACGAATGAACAATTTTACCATTTTCAATTTAAATTATTTTCGCGGCCGAACAGAGAATAGAAAGCGAACGTAGATGCCGACGAAACGCATTATTTCTCATTCGCCGATTGCGCCGACTTATTAACTGGCGCTGTTTAACATTTAACTTAAGCATTTCGTATTGATTTTTGTTCCGCGGCTGTTTCATGTTTCCCTTTATGAACAGGGTGCAAATCAAATTGTTGCGAGACGCTCTCGTCGAACAAAGCATGGCCGCTTTCGTTTCTCGTAATTCTGTTTCCGAGAACGGCGAGTTTCAGTGCGAGAAATTATCTTCCCGGAAGGTTAAGTATGGTTAGACAGTTAGAAGACTACTACTCGGAACTTTTATGGAGAACACTCTCGAGAATCGTAATTCTAGAAGTTCTCCTCGCGTAAAGACGTGTTTCAATGCGCTTAATGCGGTAACGGTCATTGTATAACACGATTTTTTAATTAAATAACGCTACTTACTTTAATCGAAAATTAATTGGATATTTGCGTTATGCAACTGCAAACTGATACAGAGAAATCGATATTAATCGCGTGTTTCATTCATTCGTGTATAATAATTATCATTAACATTATTTATTCTCCCGACGTAAAGCGAATAGAATTTCGTCGTCGATAGAAGCGGATAAAAAATCTGTACACTATAAAACGAACACTTGTTTCCAAATGGAAACATCGCGGACAGGGAACAGTGGGGTGGAACCGTGTACGAAACATAAAATTTCCTTCTTTTTATGGCCGCGCCAGTGTCTTTATTCGATCATGTTCATCGTTTTCGATGAGGTCTCGTGGGATTGCGCAAAGCACATTGCACCGTATGCGGTAGAAAACAAAAGGCAACTCGGGTTCAAGGCTTTCGTACGATGCGGTAAAGTACCTACTTTCCATAAACACGACCTTCCAACGATTGCACGATGTCAAAGATAGTGAACGCCGATAGCATAAATTGTCGGACGCGTGTTGGCCATTTCTTTTTCGTCGTGGCGCTATATTTCGTGAGTACTCATCTGTATACAAATCGCTAGAATTTCATGCCTAACACAAACGACAATTCCCTCAAACGAAATCACTTAAAATCGACCGCGTTGGTACCTTCGCGCGGTACAGGCAATAATTACTTATTCTTTTTCATTTTGCAATTCCGATTTTCCATTTTTATTCGTATATTTGGTGGTAAACAAAAAATATATAAAAAGCTCCGCTGAACAATAATAAATAATAATCGAACACCCGAAACAATCAGAAATGTAGAATAATACAAGTTCAACTATTAATCGAATTCAATGTATCCCCTCGCAGCGAAAATTCTTTAAATCCAATTCCTCCAAAAAGCAACGCTTAACTCCCATCGAACATCTCTGTCGGCAAATGGCAAACAACGACCAAGATATCCGCACCGTGCAAATAACAAAATTGCCATCGACGAACGAATTACCGGGTCTGAAAAACGATCGCGAGCGTGCAATCCGCGCGGTTCGTACGAAGCGTATTACACAGATATTGCACCGCGAAGAAGCAACGCGCGCAACGCCACTGCCGCTATCGTGTAATGACTTTTACAACTGTTTATCGCCGGCCGACATGTTACGCGGAACGAGGCATTGCCGTTCGACCAAGGAAACGAGAGGGAAAAGCGGAGAAAAGGGGGAGTAAGGAAAAACTGACGGCATAATGGAACTTAAACAACAAGATAATAGAGACACAGCGTGAGCCGAGGCACCGGATCGTTTCAAACACTTTCCACCCTTTACGTTGCTGACGCGAAAGCGGGGAACGTATGGACAACGATTTCTGTACGAGCATCCTTCGCATTTTTTTTCCCCCCTCCGGGGTACGTAGGCGCAGCGCACACGCTGCAACGGCGAGCGTGTACGCAGGAAGCGGAAATTTATTGCGGAATTTGCATGGAGAAGACCCGCATTTCCAAGATAATCCTGCCACCCCCTTCTGCGACTGCACCGCGAGATGGTTGCGGCGAAGAGGACAAAGTTTGCGTTCGAACGTTCGAGTTCGCCACTGCTCGTGCCTCGAACTGGCAATCGAGGATCCTCTGTTGGGTATCGATAACGTTTCGATGCAGGACTGTGCAGAGAACTTGGAATCGATGCAACGACGACACGGTCATTGTCGTTGTTGTCGAATTTGGTAGCGGAAGGGGTACAGGTTTGAGACGTTGAACAGGGGTTCACGCGGGTGGGTTGAAAGGTTTAATGACGATCGATAATTTTTTTGATTATGTTTGATGCGTGTTTTGCGACGATAATTTTGAGGAAAGTATTGCAATGATATTGCCATGAAATAATTCGTTTATATTATAACATTATGGTAATATTCAATATTATAGTACCTTCTTGATTAGAATAATAATAATAATAACGTGGCGATATTATTATCGTGTAAAGTTATGTAAAGTATAATTCATTCGAATTGAATGAAAACAATACAATTTCAATCGATTTCTTAATAATTAATGAACAATATAATTTCCATCGTTACTAATGTATTTTGGAGGAGCACGTATTTAGAAATGCAATGGTAAAAAGAGGCAGCCATATAATGGCGTAACTTGAGACGATATTATCGGACAGAAATTTCCGGTAGGCCTAATGGTGTATCAATATCAATATAACATACACGGTGTTCTTAAAATCGCGATGCAATCGAAAAAGAGGCGACGCTCAATTGTCTTCAATAAATTTTGCTTGAAACAAATCGTTGCATAGACTCTCTCTACAGGTACTGAAAACAGAGAGGAAGAATAGAATGTTTTAATTGGATAGGGAATATTTCGCTACGTGCAATCTATGAAATTGTATACCGCTCTTCATTGTCAGCGTTGCTTCGGTTTCAGTGAAACCGTTGCCTCAGAAGACACGCGCGTTAAATCATACCTGTGGAATTTTTAAAGGGTAATACGTTCAACACGTTAAGGGGACGAAATCTTGCCTTGGGTACTGTCGTTCAGACAGTAAAGGGCACTGACTCCTGGATCTGCAATCTTACCGACCGGATCTGTCTGTGAGTCTTTCGGCCCAAAGGCGTACCGTAATCTAACCTTAACCGATACGAAAGAACGAAGCGGCTTAAAAACCGGTGCCGATCTGATTTAATTCGGAACATTTCGCAATCAATAATCTGTGCCGCTCTGCGTTCCGCGGCAAGTTTACGGAAAAAATTGCCTGGCGTTTAGAGTCCAAAGAATCGAACGAATTTAATACACGACACCACGAGAGTAAAACCGATAATTGCAATTTTAGTTTCGCATAAGCAAGCATTAGTTTCACTGACATATAGCTATCGAAAGGAATCGAACAGCCTGCACCCTAGTGAAAGCATTACCAAAGATAACAAATAAATTGCTTCGACAAATCGATAAATTACTAATATAATTCGCGTTCGGTAGAGGGCTGCCGCAAACCGACATGAAATTCGAACGAAACTCGTCACTCGACGGTTCGACCGAAGAAGGTGCGCGTCCACGTTGCGAGCGAAACAAAAATATGTGTATCAATTATGGGTAAAATCGTTGCACGATCGCGAAAGAAGTATACATTGACGCCCGGCGAAGGAAATATCCCGTGGACGTTGATGCAACCTCTTTGGGGCCGCGGTCTTCTTCATTATTCATATCGAGGAGGGGCCCCCCCTGCGCACAGCAAGCCACTTCTGTCGTCTCGTTCTTTTGCTTTCTCCTCCGATCTTTCTTTTACCTTCTTCCATCGAGAAAGCAAAACATGACTTCGCGCTGGTACGCTTCGGCATAAACATCGGGACGGATTTTTGCGGCACGCACGAAGAAGTCGGAACCGCTTCAACGGGCCTGACAACGTGCATTAATCGCCGACCCGGGGAAGCACGGAATACGTATAGCCGCAGACGCCGAGGGCGCGATAAAAGATCACGGGGGTTACTTTGGAAATAATCAAACACGCGCGGTCGGCTTGCTTCCTTTTTTACCTGGCCAGCGGAGACGAGGACGCTGGTTCCATCCGTAAAAATATATTCTCCACGTTCTCTCGTATGCGCGCGCGCTGTTGATTTTAATTAATGACGAACGTACGACCGTGCGCGTACGTTGTTTCTGTACGATGGCCGTTGGAGAAATTGTTCCGTCTCTCGAAGAAGAATATTCGTTTCTAAATAGATAATGCGATACGCGTTTGTGAACGTGGAAATCAATGTCGAGAATAGCAACAGATACAAAATATCCGTCGAGTCTTGTAAATTCTGTTTAGTTCTTTCATTAATTACTAGTCGCCCTTAAAATTCTCAGTTCTTAATATTGCCAATACTTAATTAAAAATCACGTATTACATACTGATATTCTGTTGCGAATTATATTGCAATTAATATCCACATTTCGCACCAGACATTCGCTAAACAAAAAATTGACTTCTGTTTCAAAAAACTGATACTATCATACGAATACATCTCGCACCCAAATAAAATCTCTAAATCTATCCAATAAATGTCCGATCGAATTAGCTAATGTCCCATCCAATTGTTCCTCGATTCGCAATTAAATTTGCTGCAGAAAAATAACGATCCAAAATAATCGCCGCTGCGATTATTTCTGCGGTAATGTAACGGCGTGAAATTCAGAAAAAAGTGTTTTCTGAGGATGCTGCGCCACTGCGCACCCGTGCGTGGACCTGGGGCAGTTTTAATGGCACCCGCGCGCGCGCGCGCGCGCGCATTTCCAAGACCCCAAACTCGAGTGAAGGGCACCGAACGAAATACAGTTTGGTTCATGTATCTGCATATAAATCACTGGTTGGACAGCCTTAAAAAGCCGGGGGCTATTGCGGACCCGCCAATAACTGCGAAACATCGCCCTCGGTTTCTTCCGACGGCACTGTTAGGAAAGGCTTTCACATACCTGCCTTTTTTTTCTCTTCTTCCTTTCGTACGATCCTCCCGAAAGAGGAATAAAAAGGCCGGGACCTCGAAGGAGGATGGAACTGTATGTTGTAACGAAAAATTTCCGCTCGCCGGTTGGGGAATCGTTGTGGAGGCGCGACATTTGTAAGAAATATTATAACACGTTTTACAAAATCGAACAGGTGAGATGAGAGAGCGATCGGTAGGAAAGTAAAGTGTTGCCTTTTCGTCGGCAGTCAATGGCAATAATATTTCCTTTTTTAAATACGTATGATTGCATGCGATTGGTGATTCAGATATTTGTTTAAGAAAAAATGTTTTTCATGTATTCGTTTAATCTGTATGGAATATTTGTGCGATGAACGCTGAAGTTAGATAGCAGGTATCGCTGGGTTCTATGACGGTCGTAGAGTAAACGTGCACGCAGGAATTATTAATTAGTTCAAGTTTCGTTTCGGTTTTGTACTCGGGAGTTTATGGATTTCTTTATTACCTTTGCCTCCAAGGTTTGCAGTTGCGCCATTCTCGGTTCCAGAAGTTGCGGCTGCGTTCCAGTTCCTGTATGCAGAGCAGTCTGAAATGGAAGGAAAGTTGGGATTATTGTCAGCGCGTGGAGTTGGCACAAATTTTCGCTCGTTTCTCAATTGTGTTGCAGTTTTTTGTCAACTCACCGATTAATATTTGTTAAAATATCGTTGAGAAAATCTATTTCACTGCCCTATTACTTTTACAATCGACAGTTCCACTGTTTCAATAACGATATGCTTAAAATAGAGCACCCCTTGAAACCGGAGTGCTCGTTAACGAGTATCAACGAAAGATCGAATAAACTGTGTTCTGTTTTAATCTGACTAATTATTGTCGCCATAAATCGTTCTTCGCTACTCGCAAGCGGTTGAAAATTGTACTACTACAACATTTTAGTATCAAAATAATTGCCAATTATCGAATATCAAAGAGGTTAAGATAAAACGAGCATCGTGTGAAAATTATAACCCAAGGGCTGTCAATTTCATCAGATTCCCCTACGAGCCGCATATTTCAATTCAAGTGGCACACCGTGGTTTTCCTGTCACGATCGCCACCGATCCCCTCGAATCTTCGCAGCTATATGTAAGGTAATATCCGTGGCATACATTACACTTTCTCAACGTGTCGCGAAATTCCTGGGGCGAAATGAATAGTAGAAGCGTGCACACGACAATCATCGCGACAATAGCATGTCTCCCCGGGACATTATTATCTTTTGTTTCGAGGAATGTCAAGTGGAGCAGAAACTCTCGTAAAGATGTTTCTACACTCTACGTAACAGTAGACTTTCGTTTTAACAAGTCAGAAAGAAGAAATTCTGTTCCGTTTTGTGCAAATATAAATACTCCCCTTCAATTAATGGCAAACCTTTGTAAGGCTAACACGAACAGATAGATCACAGTAATGATTTTTTAAACAATTATTTACGACCATTTTAGCATTAAAAAAGCGACTCTTAATTTTAATAAAGGTGTCCCCACACTCTACGTAACGGTAGACTTTCGTTCGAACAAGTCAGAAAGAAGAAATCCTGTTTCATTTTATGGAAATTTAAGTGCTTCCCTTTAATTAAAATAGGTCCTCTACCACGACCGGAATTTTCAAATTCAATTCACCCCGCAGAGTAAATCGCGTTCGCGTCAAGTCGTGTCGTTCAGTAATATCCAAGCGTAATTCTCCGGCGAAACTCAATTCGAATACAAAAAAAACCGTTGAAAATGTCGACTGAAGCCTCTCCCTCCCCGCCCTCTTCAGCCTCTAAACAGCTCCACTAATAAATAAATTACGTCGACCCGAGTGAATGTTGCGACAAAAGTTGCGCCGTTTAACGTGTATTCAATGTCGGGGAACAGGAACGCCCGCTTACGGATACAGGTTTTAGAAAGACGCGCGTCTGCTTTGCGCTTCGGGCGGATGGCGTGCGACTGCAGGCGTACCTGAGAAATTGCAACGAAAGAGAGGCAACGATTGTAGGGCTCGTGAGAATTACGATTTCTCGGGATCCTCGGAAATTCTCACGGCCATACGAGGATCGTCCGTAGGCGAGGGGGATCCTTAACGTGTAAGCACGATGATCGCATAATGTTCGCGTACGTCGACCCTCCTCGGCGTCTAGACCGATACTTTATTGCGAAATCCGTGTGACCTGTGTCAACCAGGTGACCGACGCCGAACCGGGACCGACGGAGATTAATGGAACGGGGGGAGGGTGGGGATGTGCCGACACTTTTCATTCTATTTTCAGAACTGGGTCGCCCCGAGTCGGACAAACGGCGAAAATTACTAACGTTCCACGCAACTCTGGGCGCCGTGACGCGGCATTTAAAAAATGAACCTTGAACAATAGGAAACGAAAAGGTATAAAACTTTTTCCATCTAAATTCGCCTGTCGGCCCGCTGCGAGCCGTGCCGATTTCGACGCGCCTCCAGCGAATAACGAATTGGCGATGGATTGATTTGAGGACGAGACTTCGAGGCGATACAGCTGCGTCGTGGTTGCAGATTCATTTGAAACACGTAATTCGAAGGTTTGCACGGTCGCATCGAGGGTTGATATCAATTTAGTGCGATTTCGAATTACGTTGTTCTTCGTCGATATATCAGAGGGTATCAACGTTTTATCCGGATCGTTAATCCGAGAACATACACAGTGGCACTAATTCTAGGGACATCCTGTCGCGCTAATTCTAAGGACAACGTACTGTTGCCCATCCTAATTACAGGTCGAGAGGGATCGACCGTAATTGCAGCACGGTACAATACATTAAAACCCTACACACGATGCGTACACTAGTAATCAAAAGTTTCATACCACCGGGAATTTCGAACCGTTGTCTCGAGTTCTGTTAAACAATGTTAACGTCGAATCAATGAATCGTCAACGAAGACAAAAAAAATCTGTGAAAGAGAATAATTCAGCCATAAATGTAAAAATATTTAATCGTTGATCCTTTGCACTCGCCAGGTGGTTTAACGCTTTAATTTAAGTTTAACGGTTTAAGTTCCTTTTACGTTCGTAGTACACAGCAATTTTTAATATTATTTCGCATTCGATCTATCTTACTCACCTACCACATTTCTAAACCACAGAAAATACCCTCGGTTAAAAAGGGTCTTAAAACCCAAAATAATTCTCCCCGAACGTTCCACGAATTAGATCTGAACGAACAATAACCGACAAAAACCAATTAAAATGCGATATACCTCCCAAAAAATTACCAACCACCAATTCTTCACCGCTCTGATAAAAATATCCAATTGCAATACATACGTTGTCCACCGTAATCGCACGCGCACACGCTTATAATTTGTCTAATTCAATATGAATATCGTATTAATATCTTAGTTAATATATCTCAAACATAATAATTATTACGCGCAACAATAACATCAATATTAACTCACTATTGATACGTCTTGTAATCGAAGCACGCGGAACGTTGCCGAACTTTTCAACGCGATCCATAATTGACGATCCGCGTTTCCCGATGCAACAAGGAACGGGAACTTATCGCGGGATGGGTGCTTTTGTCCGGTGTGCACGACGAAAACCGCCCGCTGGCGTATCGTGAGGCTTTAACGCAGTTAATTGAAGCGATTAAAAGCGGCCACGGGTTCGCCACGGGTCGTCCTCGTATTCGTTAATCATCGGGGATCGTGGGTGTGCTCGCGAAAGGGGGTACGCCACGGGCTGGTGAACGTGTAATCATTGCCGTGGATGGAAGCTCCATCGCCGGCCCCCGGAGACCCGGAAGACAAGATACAAGAGATACTGGGTACGCCGATTCCTAACCCGGGATTAGCCGGCAACGTCCATGTGGGACGACTCGTTCCTGAAGATTCTTATCGGCGAGTCTGATGGTCGAACTCGTCTCTCACCGTTCTGCTATTATTGTGCAACGAAAGACGTATTGCGGCTGAGACGGCGGTCAAACAAATCACTTTCGCATTTGGATCACGGGGGAGTTGAACAACGAGCCAACCGGTCGATTGCGTTTCACCTTTGCGGTAAAAGCGGATAACTTTTTCCTCCGCGGACGCGAAAATCGAACGACGCTTGGAAAAATAAGGCGGCTCCGATTACGGGCTGTTTCAGGCTGAATACAATGACACGGAGATATGTCGGAGGTAGATGGACGTCTTTGTTATCATTGGGGAAATTATTGTGAGATATAAAGTTTTGGTGAAGGGTTTATGCGATATTTCTATGGGTGTATCATTTGGTTAAATATTTTGGCTGCTTCTGTTTTGAAAATTGTGGCGAAATTTTATGGTTCGTGTTACATATTCGTTTTCTTCTTTTTATTAGTATTTTATTATTCGATTTTTCCGTTCGATTGCAACTTAGAGCAGTATTGAATTAACTGCATGTCGCTAAATTTCGTTCATTTATGCTTATAAATCGAAGGAGATTTTGGATTCGCTTAATACATTCTAAATTTGATCGCGATTTTTGCGTTGTTCGTCTCAACGTTTTGCTGTTTGCTCATATTTCTATACATTTTGAATTTAAAGCGTTTCGAGTGAAAGATATCTTGCTGCAGTTTGCAATTCGCTTACCAGAGAAACTGATCGTTGTTGAAGTTTGAGTCCCAGATCTTCCTTCTCGTCGCCGCAGTCGGTCGTATAAAAGAGTACACTGTTCTTGGATCCCCTGAAAGTAATATTCTTCAATCCACAATTGAAACGACGACATCTTCGCCTAACTCAATCAAATCTTCAATGATCCAACGATAGAGAACTGCGATTCATTCGGTCCGCGCGATCGATCTGCGTTATATTTCATTTCCAATTAAACCCCTCAAAACAACGATATAATTTACACGAAACCTGTTTAGAAATATTCATCTTGCATAACGTCATCTACACCTGATCGACCAGTAGCATTCGAAATTTCATTTACACAACCGCTCCGACAGCGCCAAGAATTATTTAAAACGAGTTCCGCGGAATACGTTAAATTATGCGGCACCAGCAAATAATTGCATACTAAAATATACCAAAAGTGACCAAAAAGAATTAGTAATATCTGAAACATCACCCAGACCCAAGTCCCATGCGTACCAGAGGCATAACGCAAAGATAAATTTCAATTTCATACACTAATTTCCTCAAATAGAGCCTCGCATCAAGATCCATATCACGGTGACAAAGTACTTCACAATTGTCGGACGAACTGTTCTTAAAACGTGTTCGAACGTACGCGCAGACACCCCATCTATTATATCGCTGCGTAACACATCTGACAACTAGCCCGAAGGAACAATCGTCTCATGAATGTTCCTTATCGTTCCATGCATCGCGCCCTGCCACGTTTCACGAATCACGTGTCAGAGGGATAAAAGGGGAGCACGCGAAACGAAAATCGTCCCCCGCGAATCGCGTTGACCCGCGGAGAAATAACGAAAAGAAAGGGGGCCAGAGACGTTTGTAACGAGCAGCGCGTTGATAATTAATTGTCGAATCGACGCGAGGAAGGGTTAAAGAAAGACGCGCAAGAAGGGCAGAAACTTTCAGGTCTCCGCTCTTCAATTACGAGCGATAAATCAATACGAAGAGCGGAGCCCCTCGCCGAGCCTTTCGTTGTCGCGTGCAATTAAACGCGAACCCGATAATATAATACGATAGCGCGGGGCCCGCGTTTATGATAATCACACCTGAGTGCCTTCCCATTCCGGTTGAATGGCTGATGTTCAGCGAGCACGGGCGAATCAATGTAGCACCGGCTCTCGTTCATAGCGACGACAGCAACATTGCAGCCCACGTTAATTTGTCTGCCTCGTTGACATCTGAAACAGAAAACAATAGGCCGTTTTCACAGTTTCCCCATCCGTCTGTGCCGTATTTTGTGTACACGTGCGCGCACTTGCCGTTAGTTTTCATTCGCGAAATTGTGAAACCGTTTTAAAGGGTGGCGCGGATAACGTTGCGGCTAACATGTCGAAGATGTTCGTGACACGAAGATACGAAGATACTTGAAAGTTCGATGAAATTTTTCCGTATCTCGGCACTGAAGATTTATTCAAATTTATTTAAAGCCACTGCTATTCGTGTTGGGTTAGCATTTTTTTATTACGTTATGTATTATGCCAATTTTAAATTTGTTTAGTAAAGGTCGAAGTATCGAAAACTTTGTGTTACTCGCGAAGTTACGTATCCCCTCGATCGTGATCGCTCGATTATTATTCGATGATTTGATGCTGCGTGGAACGTATGTACGGTGGCAAAAATATATGATTCCGGCCGGAATCGAACCGGCGATCTTCTGCGTGTAAAGCAGACGTGATAACCACTACACCACGGAACCTTGATGTCCGTATGATTTTTAATTCGCGAGCCGCAGGGCTTAATTTATAGAACTAAAAGAGTATTATATACGTTCGATATAATGGACTGTATGTAGTTTTAATTGTTACAAATGAGCGTTAAATATCGACAGCCCCGGACAATTTATCATCGCACGGAATACAAACAATAGCCAATAGTGCTTGCGCAATGTTAACTGAATCGTACATTAAAAATAATCAAAAACTCTGCACTTGTTTCAAAGAATACATCTCAGTATATATACTTTACGATCTACCTAACAAACTTTCGCGTTCGCCGCGTTACAATGATCGGTATCAGCATTTATCACATTTTCCAGAATGAACTAGTGCATTTCAATAAGGAATAATCAATTCACGTTTGAGCTGCGAAGCGTTTCTGTCAACTGTATCAAACGTTGCTTGAAAACGCCGGGATCGTCGAGTGTCAGCGGCTCGATTGCAATTATCGAGCATGATTTCACACTTGCAATTACTGTCGATCGCGAGTTCGCGTGCATAGACAAGCTCGAGAGGCGCCGGCGCGGTTTCGTTCTGCAAACCCACGCGACAAGTTCAACCAGGCAGGCGTTATGAGTAATATTCCTAAATGTATTAAGTAACTGTTCACAGAGATCTGCATAAGTTATGCACGAGAAAGTACATTCTTTCGCCCACCGCGACAGCAATACGTGTATGCCAACGTCTAGTACAGTACAGAGAGGCATTAATACGATAATACACCGCCGGTCAAAGGTTCGGGACAATCTCCTTAATTGCGCAAACGTTTGTACACCTTGTCAACGATCCGTCGTTTCGAAATTAAGATCGCACAGACGGATGATAATAATCAAGTTTTTAACGATACATTGTGCGCTGGATACCTTCTTGAATTTTCACCCCAAGATGATTAATCAACGATGAAAATCGCTGTGCAACTTGATACACCTGGTGGGACCAAAACTTTTGATCGGCAGTGTATATGCAAGTCGCTCGCCCGCGAGCATACGTACAACAATATGCGTAAAGTGGCATGCGTAATTGTTTCGCGGGTGCACAATGACGCATACAGTGTTTTTCTATTGTTTTTCATTTACTACCAGATGCGCGGACATTCTAATGAATGAACGATTAAGAAATCGTTCTTACGCGAGCACAATACAATCAATTGGTATTTGTTTTGCATAGCAAATAATAATAAGTTTTCCTGCGATATTTTCTCACTACTCTTGTCGCGTTGTATCATCTCTATCGCGTTATTATTTATCCGGATATACGAATATTTCTATTACATTATCAAACCTCGTGCTACCTCACCCGTTGCGCGTTAATTAATACTGACAGGGCATTGTAATACTCTCCCGATCGCTCGCCGTTGCTTCTAGTTTATTAACTCTCAATTTCGTCGTTATTGCCCGGGGATGTCGACGAAGTTTAATGACGAGTGTCATTCTTGACCTGTGCGTAACAATAAACGCCGCACAATACTGTAATTACTGCAGTGGTCGCACAGGCGTGCAGCGCGCACCTCTGTCGCGCGAACTTCGTTTTCATTCGCATTTCGTTTGGTAACTCGAAATATTTCAGTTCGCGTTGCCTGGAAAGTTTTCAACTGTCCCCGTCGAGTTTCGACCCCCGAGGAGTGGCATTAGGAAATGGAATATTTACGAGGACATGCACCGCTTGATATACGGTACACTGTCCCAGAGGATGATAGGGAACGGTGACTTATATATGGCCAAGGACCATAACGATACCGTGACGAGCACAGCTGTCTGTCAGGTGTGCACTGGGATTCGACCGTGTTGAAAACTCCGTTACGAAGGGACCGTATCAACTTTTTACGACTCCAAACGGTTTCACTATATGCCGCGCGTATCTGGAGGTACTGCCCTAATTTTTTGGGAATTCAAACAGTGGAATTGCGTACCGACTGTATCCATTGTGAACGATTTAAAGATAGAGAAGTAACGAAGCGCATAATTCTAAGCGCTTTCGCTATTTATACTGCATTTCGATTTGTCTGATTGTAAATAGTGCCACCGCGTGCACTCCCTTTCGGGCGTATTTCTTTCGAATGATTTGCAAGGAACGATGTACATTATATTCAAGGGAATGAACAAAGTTCGCAAATCGGAAAATAATAATTCCACTGGGTGTTATAATTTATCCATTCTGTCACGATCGTACACGAGTGTAATTATATTAAGCACGATGATTAAAGTCGGATTAATTAACACATTGTTCTCTCAATGCTAATGAAAGTGATTTCATTCCCGTGTTTATTTATTTTAAATGCCCGCGTTTATCAATCATTCAAAGGCTGAAAACTTTCGCGCGTTTCAACGACACCCAATGTAAAATGTATATTTCCCATACTTTCGGAGGTGAACGATGAAAGTTTCGATAACGAGCTCTTGCGAGCATTGTGGTTACCCGTTCAATATAAAATTTCATCCCGATTGTATCTGATAACGATGAACGACTATGAAAGGTACCCTTCGCTTGATAGAAATTTCGAACAAAAGAACGGGCAAGGTTTGAGACAATTTGACCCATTAAAGGTCTATTCACTGTAGATCCCCCCCTCCCCCCCTCTTATAAATTGAACCCTCGTTCTCTATGGTTTACGTCCGCAATGATACATCGCACTTTAATGTTTCTTCTGTACCGTAACGATTTCTGCGCCGGTTTAACGCCACACCGTATAACCCTTTCGTGCCAACAATGAAAATATCGCATATGTGAAGCACGCGAGCCAATAGTTCCGTACCCTTTCTATGAAGTTGACGTCGACAGAAAACAGATATTGCACGTGAACGGAACATATTCAAGATAAAATCGATACTGGTCCAAATATTTACCATACGAATGTTTCGTAGCCTGGTACATCTGTAACCGGCTTCTACAAAAGGCAAAATTCGCCCCTTCAATTGAAATATTGAATCGCACATTGATTAATTATACGAGGCGTCGAATCGATTAGTACAATGCAGGTGAAATAGAGTTTCGCGAGACATCTGATAAAACGAGGCGATAGCAGAGAACGAGTGGCAAGTTTCTTTACAATTCTTTTTACAAGCTATTTCGTAGTAAATAGATAATTAATACAATATAGTTATAGAGTGGTTACGACCCCTACTTGTTTCTTTTATACCAAACGTTTCCCCTTTCCTTTTGTTAAAACCGATGTACGAGTGATAATTGCAGTCTTGGATTGCGAACAGCATTCCCGTTTTTCTTTCGTTTCATTCGGAGCAACAGTTAGGCGGCTGGAAGAAAAAAGCAACGAGACGCTTCTGACTTCTCACTTCTTACGTTCTGCCCCGAGGGCAATTTATTCCCAGTGAATTAAACGAAGTTATCCAGCGCAAGAAAAAGTAACGCTATAACGAACAGTATTCTCGATACAAGGCTATAAAATGGTCAATTGTTGGAAACAGAGAATTTCTAATTGTCCCACGATCGTTCCAGATGGCAAAACGTCTGACTCCCGTTTCCGTTTGTTATAGCGCAAGCTATTTTCTAAAACGCGCGCGACCGCTGTGTTATTTGCGTTATCAAATTTACGAATTAATTTCACCAATGCAGACCAATCAATAACGAGTTTAGGCTTGGCAAAATTAATTAACTAACTCGTATATAAAATAATTCGATATTAATTGAAAAACGCAACGGAAAGTAAATTTTCTATTCATATATTTTCGTTATAGCTAGTATCGGTGGTAGACAGTCATTTTAAGGAACATTTACTAAAAAAACCTTTCCTCACATCGTTATAGGCTCTCGTGCTGAACTGCGTTACATTCAATTGCATTTCTGCGGCGTTTTCTAATTCCATTTAATTCCAAATAAAACAATGCAATGAGAAGTAATAAATATACCAGTATTTTAATATGATTTAGCTTTAATCTGACCTGCCATGATATTTGCAAACCGGTCAGGCAGCTACTCTTATGCATAGAAATCGTTGTAATAACTTTAAACCAGATGGCTGGATATTTAACAATTTTTTCCCGTCGTTTAATTCGCAATCCTTTTAAACACGCGATTTCGTCCTTTCGACGATTATGACATTACGCATTCCGCCGAACGGAAGATAATCAGATACAAGCTACGGCAGACTTAACAAGTGTCCGTTTCACAGCGTATCTCGCCTCAAGCCTCGGCAAACTGTATGACCGTTTGAATTACCGAGGTGTATGTAGGTATATGCAATTGCTTTGACGATCTCTCCATTACTCACGCGCCGTGTACAATTCGTGCGAATCGACGGGAACGGTAATTCGGAAAATGAATTGCGGCGATAATAGAAATAAACATTCGAGAGAGTTCTTGCGCGCGCTAATATATTATTCATCGCGAAACGTTGTAAAGATTGTCTTTCAAGCGATCGATCACTGATGCGTCTCATTATTATTATATATTATTATTAATGTAGGTTTGCTGATGTAAGGAATATTAGCTATATCAGATGTTCGACTGTATTTGTCGCGAAGGATTAAATTGTTACATTATCTGTGTTAACTTATCTATCTATCGTTGGACCAGAAAAATATTATTACTCGTGACGATACATGAATGGTAAATTAAGAAGAAAGAAACCAGAACGTAATGTCGAAAGTGAGCGATGAAAAGTGAACTTCATGGAATTCATAATTTGATTATATCTGCGAGTAAAATCTATGTCATTTTGTGTATACATGCATTCTTCACCTATATTAGAACTCGATATTTATTTCTGTTTCTGATATTTGACTTCACAGGTGCGGAACCGGCTGAAGGTTTGTTCAATTAAATGATTCGTCGGTGCCGCAGAAAATAAGCCGGGGGGATATGCACCGTTCCTTTTAACGATCAAGAAACTTGATTCTTCCACTCGTGGCAAGAAGAAAACGAAGGTATACGCATCTAACGTGCAATAAATTCAAGTAACGGTGCGTCATTACGAGAAACCATCGAATCATCACTCCTTCAAAGTGTATCATTTCCCTTTTAGAAGAAATGCAATTGAAATAAATTTCCAAGGTGTTAATGAGAAGCCCGATTCTTCTCCCTACGAGCAACGCGGAACAATTTGCCGTCTGCATAGATAAATATTGCCGAGACAGTACGAAACAGCGTACATGTGAATCAAGAGTAATTCGCGTGTCTCTTTCCTTCTTCTATTCTACTATTTTCGTTCACAGATTCATCGCGACGCGGATGCGTTGATTGGTTTTTCGAAACGCAAACCGAGTTACGCGTTTTGCGTAACACGAAACGTGCCGTAAAAGTGTAGCATAAAATATCTCGTAGAGTATAAAATTAATTACGATCGACATGTCGAGCGCATGTCCGGCGAACAAGTACACTTCATTCGCTCCTTTTTGCTACGTCCGACTCGTCCAGAGACATTAAAAGCTGCATTTGCATTACACTTTCGATTCTTGAGGAAGTGCGACGCCGGACGTTTAACGAGTTGTTTCGTGCAGCGAAGTATCGGTACATTAAAACATGTTAACACTTTGCCTACCGGAAGTCTATCAATAACCACTTTTTACACTATTAACCTGTTTTGCGCCGGCGGAGCTTATTAGTTTATTAACGGATAATAGCAACGCGGAAGAAGAGGCATTTTTTTTCGTGTAATAATTGGCAAGTGGTTGAAATCGACGAATAAAAATTCCAAACAACGTATTCCAGATATATGTATTACAATAAGGCGTCAATTCTTCAATACCTAATTTTGTATGAAAGAATTCTATTTGTATTGCCCCTTCTTTCAATGGCCATTATTCGAACTGCAATATCTTTGACCAATTTACTGTGCATCGTTGGTGTGATTTGATCGGCAAAGCGTAATTAGGAAAACCAAGAATGAATAGTTTTAAATTTAAAGCAGCTAAGAATCTGACGACTTTTCAGGCGGTCTCTTTCACAGGAAGGGAAACGTTTTAGTAATTGCCAACACCTGTCGACAGGTGCCAAGGATGTAGTCTTGTTCTATCTTCTATGAACCGTTTAAAGGTTAATCGGGAACAGGCTAAAATCCTCGTAGCGTTAAACTAATCACATAATTTACCGATATCCGACTGATTATTAGCAAGCGATTAGGAAATTGCATGCGCTCGATTATTATCGATACTGGGCAGAATACACTTTATAGTCAGAGCAAACGTTTTTTCTTGGCATATAATGCGATGAAAAGTCGGCACGATTAAAAATATTATTATCGCGTGGTTAATAATCTTATTCTAATCTCGTGCTTCGCATAATACATATACATACGGTAGAAGGAAATTAAAAGTTACCCGACAATTTATGTTTATTCTGATTTAGGCGCGTTTACTGCAATAGGCGCGTACACTTTTATTTATAAGTTTCATCATTAACCAATGAGTTGTCTTGCTTGTATAATCGAAAATATCCAGTTACAAAATAAAACTCATACGAGCAAGTTTATTTCTCTACATAGCTCGATCATAGTTGAACCATCTTATTTAATAAAAAATATAACTGACCCGCCGAATTTCCATTACGTCAACCTGGACATCGTGCGTACGCCGAATAGAATTTGATAACCCTTATCTAAATACCGCCCAGCTTTTAAGCGTTCGCTTCAACAACCAATTCTTTCCACCCTCGTATCGTCCTCGCTAAACATTCCCCGTTTCAATGACCCGACATGTTCATCCACGTAATACAGTGCCGCATAAAAAAAAAGTTACCCCGGTCTCGATTCCATTCGTTTTCCATTTAACTTCGATTTATAACAATTCCTTAACCATCTCCTTCTCCTCCTCGGAAAGAATACTCGTATTAATGAAACCAGCGACATTCGCCCCATGCTCCCGCAACAAACGTTCCCTGTCCCCGGCGACACGTTCCATCCTAATCCGTTCACGCTGCTTTTCTTCCCCCTCCGCCTGCCGCGTGCTCCTCATTTCTTCGTCCCGAATCACTCGTCGAGCCTCGACCATCCGGTCCAGGTCCTCCCTGTACCGCAGCTGCATTCTTCGTCTAGCAGCCGCGGTTAGTCTGGCAGTTTTCTCATCCTCCATGATCTGCCTCATAATTTCTTCCCCGAACGCTCTATCTTGCTCGACGGCGCGCAGCTTGCACCGTTCGGCCAGACCGATCTGCTCCTCCAAACTGGCCGCCAATTCCTCCCTCACTCTCGCCCCCCTGATCCTCTCCTCCTCGTCCCCCCCGAGCAACTCCAATCTCACGTCCTCCGCCAGCAGCTCGACCAGCAGCGTCTTCCTCTCGCGTTTTTCGCCCTCGTTGTTCACCAGCATCGCGGCTATCTCGCGTACCGTTCTCTCGCGCATTTTTAATCCCTCCTCGCGCACGCTCCTCAGCCTCGCCGCTCTCTCATCAATCTCTGCCAAATACTCCTCGCCCTCCTGTTTCTTCCTCGCCGCGGCCACCGCCGCCTCCTCGCTGCGGGTCAGCTTCATTTCCTGAAGGATTAAACGCTCTCGTCTCGCGCTCTCCGCCAGCTCGTCCCTCGCCGCCGACGTTCTCGCTCTCTCGCGCCGTTCCCCGGCGATGTCGACTTCCGTAAGGATCTCCCTCTCCATTCTGGCTTCCTCCATCATCATATTTCTCTCCGCTTCTTTCAGCTTTATCTGCCCCGTCAACTCCCTTCTATAATCCTCGATCCTCTTACGGCACGCGGACCTCTGGTGGAGATCATTATCCAGGGCCGCCTGCTGTTTCAGACGCGTCAGTTTCTCCGCGTGTTGCTTTCGCACGTTCTCGATGTAACGTTCCGCCTCTCTTTCGAAAAGCTGCGCCTGCAGCTCCTTCGCGTTGTACGCCCTTCGCAGTTCCGCCTCCAGCTCCAGGTTCTCGTCGTACGATTCCCTGTTCCGGCTGGACAGTCGTAGATTCCCGATGAAATCGACGGTTTTCGGCTCGCTTCGTCGCGGCCCGTTTCCTTGGCAATCGTTGTTCATGCTTGTCCGGGTCGACGCGAATTGTTGGGAACTTTTTCTTGGTTGTTTTTTACGCTTGCAAGACTCGCGATTCGTTTAATTGGTGTTACGATTCGAGGGTAGCGAACGTTTGGGGTTTCGTGGATTGAGAGTTTCGATGATTCGCGAGGACGGGTAGTCGTTTTTTCGTCCCCCAGGAGGGATATTTTCGAAGGTACTGGTTTTTTTTCAGAAGATAATGGAGTTATCGTTTTTCTTTTTACTGTTAACGCATCGATTGTTATTCGCGCAGAGTGCGAGCAAGATTCTAACGATTGAAAGAAACATGTGTAACCAAGTTCACGTTGAATTAAAATAGATTCACTTTCACTCGTCGCGCAGATCGAATAATCATTTCCCGACGAATTTACTCTAAAAGAATTTGTACGTTCGCTTAAATTATCCGCCCCTTCCACGAGCCTCGTTAATCGCAATTGTGCATCGAACGTTCGTTCCTTTTTTTCAAATCTTTTTAGCGCGGAATTTACATTGCGATCGGTACGGCGATCGATTTAATTAACCGTCGCGCAGTGCGTCACCGCTAGTGAGTTCTGCAACAAAAAATTGTTCACATTGCACAGTTTGAACAGTCACATGGTGGTAAATTTGCACCGTGCTTATGGGGCAATGTTAATACCGCGACGAACGGTACATTTTCGTTTCTTTCTCCCTCGCGGCATGTACTTGATTACACTTTGTGAACGTTCGCACGGCAATTTGGGTCAGTCCAAATTTACACACGCGATTCCAAGACGAATTATAACAATTGCACACACCTGCACCTAAGCCCCCTATGCGTTCATGAATAATTCCCGCCGCGAAGTTTCTTTCGCCTCTTTTCTCTATTGCACATGCGTTCCGGGTGAAATTCGTGCACGCATGATATTCTAATTCCAGTGCTTTCAAAGTTAAATAGAATTAACTCGCAGATACACGGCGGTTCGTGCAAAAAAGAAAGGTGGCCATCATTACACGGTAAATTGCGCTCCGTGTGAGAAACTACGTGTTTAGACGGCTCGGCCATTAAAGCGCACGCAATGGTAAAGTTCAAAGACTTAAGTGAATACTGGTTTCAACGTAACAAAATCTTTTCTAACGTTACAAAGTGGCTCGACGGGGCAGGGGTAGAATAATGTATTCCCGGATAAATAGTAAGTTGCGATTAACGATCGGGGTATCAATAACGAAGGCAAGTTGTGTCGACTGATCCGAGGCGTTTGTTCGTCGAACATTGCCTCGATAAATTGTAATGGACTTATTTCATTTGCAGATTGCGTTGCACGGTGCATAATTCGGAGCGTCAGCCCCGTGGGATAATCAGTTTCGGGAGGGGGAAATTGTAAATAGAAATTATGCGTTTGATAACATCGACAGGGACGATTTGATGTTTGGAAAGAGATAGTAATCCCGTGTAATGCACCGCTTTATGTGTATATTATGAACAGATGCAGAATCTAATTCATGCAATTCTCGGTTGACTTTGATGTATACCGTTCACAATTACCAACCGGCTTGTTCCCAGAAAACAGCTGCTCTTACGAGTGCCGTAAGCTGCAAGTTATCCGCGTAACCGTGTGAGACGTCTGTTGTTGAACGATCCCCGACAAAAAAAAAATAGATAGCGTGAAAATGAAGTTGGATGCGTATGAAACATTTGGAAAGTAAGTATCATCGATTGGTCGATAAATCGACATTGGGTTCGTGAGTACGATATTTAAGCTTTTCGTTGGAAAATGTACCTAGAAATATTTATATCCGACTTATAACGTAAAATATTAAAGCACCGTCAATATATAACGTGCACGGTATCAAATTGTAAATTATTCGTTTACTATTTTCTATTTCATTATTGCACTCGTTTTACGTCTTTAATGTCGATTCGAAATTATACGCGCCGCGGGATATTTACCGACGGCTGTGCTCGAAGTTCATAAACAGTAAAAAATCGTGCGGCGTACAGCGCTTAGTATTCATTTATATCGCGTTTCCGAAAGCGTGAAAAACGCAACGCAATCCGTATTTACGTTACACTTACGCTCGAACTATTACGAACGCGTATAACTATTATTTCGTTTGCGCAGAAATCATTTGTCGTCTCGTGACTTAAACATCGTTTACACGGTATCTAATTCACCCCTGGGAACGCCATTAACTCTGTACATATATCGCGTAATTTACATTCGTATTACGAGCATGGAAACCAGTGGTTATCGGTGTAACTAGGAATAACTGGTTAGAAGGATTGGGAGAAATTCAGCGAGCAAATTATTTCTACGGCATTAAAATCATAATTTAAAGATATTAAGTTTGGTTAAAAAACCGCACGCACCTATTGCAGGGAGAAGCAAGCATGGAACCGAACCGGATACAGCATTAACCACTCGCGAACATACAGAGGACACTTTGAAATCATTCGAGGGCTATTAACCTCCACCGCAAAATCCCAATTCTAACTAACCCAATATTTAGCCTCGCCAGCTTCAAGCTGGTCGTACACGCGGTGCAAAGGTGTTTTTCACTCTGTTTACCATTTACATGGACAACGCGTCGCGTTTGTTGCGCACCAGATACTTAGTTGCTCTACGATAAATACAAAAACCTAACCAACATACCGCTGCTGCGCAGGCGCGAAGACGTTGATACACAGTAAATCCCAATCACGTACACTTTGAATTATCGATCAAATTCACGGAGGAAATTCGAAACAACGATTCGATCTCACGGTTCAACTATTCAACCGGGCAAACGTTTGAAACTTTTCACGAACAGGGCAGACGTATCCGCGGAACGATTGTGCGTCGATCAGGCGGTGGTAAAATTTGGCGCGGATGTGCGCACTTCGAAGCGGAAAGGAGCGTTTCGATAAATGCGACCGACACGGAGGATCAAGACCGACTAACCGGCTTTCCGCGTCAGGGCCCACGCGTACCGATGCGATACAGCGCGGCCTTTTTAAACCCATCCCTCTGATAGGTTCGTGCGGGGCTCACCAGGTATACAAGTCCCTACGAGCCTGCCCCTCGCAGGTGGAGGCGTAAGGCCCCCAATTGCGGTGCCTCTCGTCCATTCGAATGATATTCTCTGTAAGACCTTGGGACGTTTTGTGCCCCCGCGATACCGATCTTTCGCGGAAGTCGATTTTAGGAGAAGAATAATTAAAAAATACTTTGTAATTTGTTCCTGCGGTACTTCTGGTTATTTTCTAGAAAATATTACGTGCAAGGGGGGCAATTTTGTGATTTTAAAGTGTTAGGGAAACTAAGCTGTATTAAGTGTTTTGGTAGAAATGTTCAAATTGTTAACAGAAGTTTGAAGGTATGTATGTTTATATTGTTCATTGCGCTGAAATGAATTTTGCAATTCAATTTTCTGAGGAATGAACAAACCTTTAGCGAGTTGCAAGATCCACATGCTTATTTATTCAATATGACGTGCATCAACTGTGAAAGAAGTTTCAGCTGAGGAAACTTTGTTTCTACTATATCTTAAAAATCAATACGAGGATAAAATTGTAAACTTTCACGTCCCGCACCTTTTTATTACGACATATTTCTATTGTTACGGTGAAATGTCCCAAATAAATAGCGTTTCAGCACACCTGGAACAGACTTTCTTTGTCGATTTCGAAACCCTCCCAAAGAAACAGGTGTTTTGAAGAACTGTATGAGACAGTAAGATGATCAGTTACTGTGAATCTTTGCGTATACTGCTTTCTTTTCCGCCCAGGTGATGCGTGATCCTATTGCGGATGTTCGCTTTGTGTGCATGTCAATATCAAATGACAGCTGTCTCATCCGCGCGAATAATAGGTGGCCAAGTAAAGGTATCCGTTTCTTAATAAATAAATAAAATAAATATATATATATTATATATATAAAAATTATATATATATAAACTATTAGTTTAATAACTAGTTTATACTTAGTGCAGTAATTGAAATCGAAAGTTTAAATTAAGGTTTATATATGAAGCACCTTTTTTAAAGAATATATTATATTTTATTTTATTGAATATATATATATATATTCAATAAAATATGCTTCTACATAATATTTATCTTTCGAATTAATTTCGCATTCTTGCGATTATATTAGAAATTCATCACGAGAAATTCATATATATTCAAATGGAAATCCTGTTTGTATAATAAGAATAATTACTTATTTGCACAAATGATATATTCTATATTAAATACTCCAACATGAAATTGCCTCATTTTCTTCTGGCACGCTATAAAAACGCTTATCTGAATTCGTTAAAATAGAAAAAATTATATCGTTATACACTTTTAAGGCAATCGAAATTTCAATAAAATCGATGGCTCTTTATTGGCAAACGCAAAACGCATCATCCCTTGCGGGGATCGAACCCGCGACCTTTGGATTAGAAGTCCAACGCGCTATCCTCTGCGCCAAAGGGACTTTGTGATAGCCTTTAGTTTATTCAGGAAGTCTGTGGTACAATGTTTTTTCTGCGCGTTTATTTGAACAAAGTATACAGTAGACTCCCCTATAACCCTCCAACAAGTTAATGCTCCGCAAGAACTTTCGTTATACAATACGAATGTTGCAAAGTAATATGTTTCGAATGATTATTGGTTCATCAACTTTTACTCCTCATATTTTATGAAATAGGGCAATTTAAAAAGAATAAATACCTTTGGCGCGTTACAAGAATTCACGTTATACGCGAGGCTACTGTATATATACACACACACGTATATGCATTTGTTGAAATGTGTAGATCGTTGCAAAATAACAAGACAGAAAATTACGGTGATTTCTTGAAAATGACGGATGTCCGTTCTTTTATTACGAAGTTCAGTCACGAGAATGTAATTGACATAAAGGATATGAAACATGACAAAGCAAACGAATGGGTCAAAATGGGAAGACGGATAAGAATGAATACAAAACGCTATACAATTTCAAAATTAATCTAGTACTTGCAAAGTTTGCCAATAATTTCGCGCATTTTGTATTTTCGCAAACGAAGAACTTAAAATTTACGCAGAAACTCGTTTCATTAAACACGAAGATGTATCTATTGAATTGTAAAATCGTTCGAAGAAAACATATTTATAAGCTTCCTTGAACGGCACTAAATTGCTCTCAGAAACGAACGGAATTCGCGATATTGCACTTGTTATAAATATTTCAAAAGGTCACAAGGAACATCGATGCATGAAGTCTCGCACAAACCATACGATGTCATGTTACATGTATGGACAGCCCCTTCGAAAATCGAAAACGAACCGCATTGATAACAGTTTGCATGCATACGTGTATGGGATAACGGGTGCTCCACGTCTCTTCCCAACTATTACTCCTTTCAGGCTTGCATCGAATTTCTCCTCGTTCGTCCTCTTTTCTTTTCGTTCTGCTATATATTCATCGACAGAGGTACTGAACGCGGAGGCGTACACGTATATAACATTTCACTGCATGAGTATACGCCGCTTAGTTTTCACGGGATTCTATTTTTCGAGACCTACCTAGTTATACCTTCGTCGGACACCTGTATCAAACACCTTACAATTTTCTGTATTCCAATAATATCTATGGAAATAGAGTAAAGGTCGAGCCGCTGCTTCTTCTTCGAAGGTATTACGATCGCTTTACGATAGAAGTCTAGAATATTTCTTTGAAATATTGTAATATTATAATAAATACTGTGATTTATAAAACGTTCCTTTAGCTAATTATAAATTCGACACAGCATGATATTATTAGTTGCTCAACCGGTTTTTTTATACCATGTCTTTTTTATTAAAAATTTTGTTTAATTATGGCGCACTCGCCATTGATATTTTTAGATTATATTTTTCTAAACTTTCCTTTCGTTTACAGTTTGAGAAACAACTTTTCAGTTTAACTTTTAACCTCAACTTTTCATTCAAATTCTACTACAGATTTATACAATCACATACATGTATAAAACAGAAGTGCATATTACCAATTTAACAAAACATCTGAATAAATAACTTGCATACCGTACAATGATGCTTACCAGAACAATCATGGTATCAATATCGATGCAACGAGATACAAAAGAATGCAATAAATCTTGCAACATAAAAACTGTCCTTCCATCCTTTCCAATTAATAAATGAAATAATCCGAACAAATCCGTTTTATTGAAAAGGGATTATTGATAATTCGAACGGGCAAAGGACCGGTGGCTTAGCGCGTTGATTATACAGTAAAAAATTAGAAAAAAATCAATGCATACGTACATATGTAAATCCGCGCTGTAAGTAACTATATTGCACGAAGGTCTTTTTACTTTCGTATTATAAGGATGCCGAGGGTGCAACCGAAACATACAGGTAACTACCGGTACAAGTCTCAGGTACACGCAAGCATCCCTTCCATTTCGATCCAAGTCGATCACGACGCAAACGTTTCAAATACTCCCGAGCTTTCCGCGCCTATCGACAGGTGGCGCCACAAAGCAGTAATCGCGTCGCCAACACCAACACCATCAACACCGGCAACCCCGGCTAAGCAGCCCCAAAGCGAGAGTCGAGGCCGCCTGCGAAACAGCAACCCCTCTGTCCTCAGTGGTACCGCTTCCTTCGTAGAAGGCGTTACGTCCGCGTAGCTTCCGCATTCCGTCCGCGGTTCTCCATGTATGTTTTTCTACCGTTCGGGGGGAAGTGTCAACGAAACAGTGGTACCTTTTGCCTCCAATTATCGACAGCTCCGTCTGTCCCCTGTCCGCGCGAGCCACGGTTAATACTCGAGGATCGTTTGCCTCGCTTCACATGCTCCACGAAACGTTGTCGATTGTTTCCGCGAATCGAATCGCCGTTCTCTGGCAATATTCAACGTGCCCCGATCGACGCAGTCGATTGTTGATGCGAACGTACGCGTTGCGCTGTTCGTTTCTGCCACGACAATTTTATCTGGTTCGACGATGTTTGGTTTACGCGGAACGAACACCTCGGACGTGTGCGCGTAGGTGAGACAGGATCGTGACGGGTTGTTTTCGTGTCCGTTCGGCACTCGACTTTCCAGGTGAATTTTTCTTTTGTCCGCTGGTTACTGTCCGCCCGCAGCGTCGCAACGTTAGGTATCGTTAAACGAACAGGTCTCGCGAGCCCGTTGTCTATTGCGCGTATTGCGTTAACCTCGCGTGGCTTTAGTACTCCATAAACATCCAATTAACTCCACTCTTTCGTCGTAGCCGATGTTCTCCCGCGGGATACGGCGCGCGGCAACAATGTCACGATTGCATGCGAGTCGTGGCATTGTCGCGTACGTATGTGCGTGTCGCTATCGCGTAGAATGTTACCACGCAGTTCGCGAGGATGTCCCGTGGAAATTTTTTCGTTCTCCCTAACGGCCGCTACAGGCATTCTGTCCTTTGTCTGCTATTTATTTTTGCCCCTTTGTTGTACGCCACCGACGTAGAGAGCATTACATTCGTAACGCGATTCGTTTCGCTTTAAAGGCAGGCGTTTATTGCGAAACGTGTCGCTCTTCGATGCGAGCGAAGCTCCACGGAATTTGCGATTCCAAACGCAGTAAGGAATTTACTTGTAGCGTAGGACGGTCTCTTTCGTACTTTAACTGCAAGGGTAGAGGATGCGTATTTATCTTCACGGCGCTGGAAACGAGACATTAACTTTCATTGCTCGTATTTGCGTTGTAATTTCGTTTTAATTGTGCTTTCGACTAAAGTTTCGTATTGTATTTCGCATCGTAGACGATGGCAAACGTGGAGAATATGCATTACAGGCGTACGCGAAACAATGAATAATATCGGGAATCGTCTGGCGAAAGGATGAGTACCGCGGTGATTCGATACTTTGCTTGCCTCTGGTGAATGTTTTAATCGTTGCGAGGTATCAGTGGTCGTCGATTGTTCAATTTGGTGCCGAAAAATTGTACCTCGGTACTGGAAGACAATTGCATCGAATGATTTCCAGTGAATGTGAGAATCATTTGGACGAACGATTAAATACCAAATCGATGCGGTATCTGTGAATTCGATTACCCTCTTCTTTGAACTCTTATCCTGGTTTTCAACTGGACCCGACGCCCACCAGGGGAGAGAGGCGTCTTTTAAAAATTCCGCTTCATCGAGGGTAAGTTTTACCGTTTTACGCGGAACGATAATATATTCCGCCCGTCTTAGCATTTAATCTCGTGTTCTCGGATGTTTCAAGTCCCAGTCGAAGTGGCTTGACATGTAATCGAATTTCTGCCGATTACACAGTAGACGATTAAGTTATTAGGACCACCGGCGTAAAACGACGATCTCGCGTTGTGTAATAATTGCGTAAGCTTAGTTTAATTATTTTTATGCATTTTCAAATAGAAAACTGTTAATCCAAGATTGCGATTTCATTTCTGCAAAAAGACGAAGAATACTCGTTGTACATTTCATGGTTTCATGTACATGGTTCGTTTCTTCCATTCGATTCATTTATTAATAGTTATAATAACTGTCATACATTGTCTGCAATTGGAAAATAATGTTGACGAATGGGGAGAAAATTGCGTTCAACTTAATACATTATATACTTGGAAAACTGTTGAACAATGATAGAAGATGCTTAACGTCTTGTCAGAGGGAGGCACTTAATAGTCACGCTTATACTGTATAGCCATGTTGGCCCCTTTCACTCGAAATTGACTGTAAATCAAGCAGGGGGCATAAAAACAAGCTACCCACGCAAATGAGCTATACCCATTAGCCGCAAAGTAAATCGCGATATTTCCAGCAAAAGTACAAAAAGCCAAGTAGGAACAAGTCGGTTCATAATTCTTCCTGCGAACAGGAACGATTGTATTATTAAAATATCTATTTCTAGTATCAGTTAAGTAATTGTAATTAGCAGATCATAGATGGTGAATATTAAAAGAAATTTTAAATATGCATATCTACATACAAGGGTCCATAACTATTGTAGAAGAAAAGGCAACGCGAAGTTGACCTAAAACAGTCGCCATATGGACGACGCATATGTTTTCTGATAAAGGAAAGATAACGCCTCGCACGCATGCTTCAATTTCGAACGTCATTCACACCTGTATTCCTTATCTAGGCTTAACATCGGCCCATTTTTCCTAGCATTTATTTTGCCATTTGCGATAATTTTAGTTCTTGAATGTATAAAGATGGATTTAATTTATTTTGGGTTTTCAAGTTCAGTCTTTTAAAATATATATTACGATGTATATTTATAATAATTCTTGCATTATTTGTGTTATCATATATCTAATAAGGTATTCAGGTGCAATGCTTAGAGGAAAATTGAAAATTAACGATGACGTTGCTGAACTCTTACATATACTCCCTGGAACATTATAATTAGCCCACGAACACGATGATAGTAATTTAGATAGTTCATAGCAGCAGAGTGGAGTAAATGGAGGTTCATTTATTCGGTATATCAGTATAAACTTGTTATACGTATCCCACCCAGGTTGTTTCACGATACGGACAATATGCTTGTTATACATATTTTCCTCGAATGGACCGACGTGAAAATCATTCGAATAAAAAGTGTATTTGTACTTTATTTATTTACACATTTGTTTCAGTTCCATGCAAAAACGCCGCCAATTTGATTTACAAATTTTTCAGTCCGTTTATTTTACATAAACTCAAACTTGCAAGCGAATGTATTATTGCAAATTTAAACTCTCGATTGATGCGTACGTTAAAGAAGAATTTTTTCAATATTATCAGGAATTGCTTTACACGTTTGCACGTAACGCTCTTGTTGGTATTTTTATTGCCATTAACGTCTCGTGTAAGAAACGCGATACTGAGATTTGTCAGTCGTGAATTGATGACGAAGTATATTGTTTAATTGCGCTATTCGTTTGTAAATATTTTTCGCGTTTGTGTAACTTCTTTCAAAACGATAATAAGAAATGTATTCTTTTTATATCGGCGCAGAGTAAGATTTTACCGATACAAATGTGACATGGTAGCAAATATGAATATGAAAAGCAGCCCCATTCAACTGGGAACAAAATCTGTTTTATGCCTCCAAAAATATGGAACTATAGGGTAGTTCAGGAAGTTAAAGCCGATTTCCAATAGGCAACGTTTGTATCGGTCGTAAAAACTAAAAGTTAATAAGAGAATATGATATTTATGTACACGTACATATATGTAGTAAAGTATGATAATAATTCCACGTATTTCTCAAGGGGAGATTTATGGCAATCCATTTTTTTTTCAGTGTTCCATCGTTTTACGAATGCAAGGGGACACAATATGCAATAGTTTCACCAATCAATGAATTTCTTTTAGCAAAAAGAAGGCAAATATTACTGAAATAGTTAATGGGGTACGCGATGTCTATGGACAAGGTATTATCGGAAAATTTTCTTCTAACTAGTTTGTCAAGTGCAGAGAGGTGGTATTACCCTCTTGACGATGAAAAACGTTCTGGAAGGTCACCCTCTAATGCTAATGATAAAATTATTGAATTGTTGCATTTGAAACGACCGATTTGTCAAACGTGCAATAAACTTTCTGACTTAAATGGTTTTTATTCTTCGTATTTTCTGTATTCGTACTTAGTACGTTGCTGATACATTATGTTTCATCATTGAAAAATATTCGAATTTTAAATTTAAAAAATCACAGATTTAATACGTCATATAATTGCACATTGCATTTTAATCAACCTTTAATTGACAATTATATTTTTTTTACCTTTGTAGCCAGTTTCATCATATCTCGAACAAGCCATATTCGATTGAATAATCATTTTGTGTAACAGTAATTGATGCCTATCTTCAACAATGTTCGTGACAAAAGGGTTGAATGTAACATTTGTTCGTTCTTTCATCTGTGTATGTACATATGTACTACTTTAATGCTGCTACTTTAAACGCTGGACACGTACGAATTATATCTCTATTGCCATTTCTTTTCCCCCCTGTTTCTCCCTACCAGTAGAAATTGATCTTATAAGGGAAACAGTTGCCAGTACGTGTTTGGAGTATACACATATATACTGTAGAGCAATACATATGGATCACTAGTAGACACTAAAATCTGAATTTCAAAGCAACTGATCCAGTCAGAGGTACGATTCACAAAATTGCTGATCTTTACGATTGATATTATCGAACATGTTATCCTATTTCGATTTCGTGGAAAATGTAGCTGAGTTTTTAAATAATTTTGATCCGCGAGAAATAATATGCATTTAGGAATTCAATTAGAGTTCTATTCTCGTCAAAATTGTTCGTTGTTTATTTCATATTTCCTTTCCAAGGTAATTAATCGAAGATAATAAATGTATTGTTTGCTCTGTTCATTGCGCAACGTTGGAATATTTAACATCTCTTGTTGTCGCAAGCGAAACGAACCAACGTTCACTTGATTTCATCGACAAAGATAAATATTATGCTTTTATTTCACGTTCCATTCATGCATGGAATAGTTTTTAGAAAGGGCGGACGTATTTCCCCAAATTTTCACAAAACAATAACTTTTATTTATCGTGCACAATTAACGATACACCAAAGGAACCCCGAAAAGTACAACTCGATATATGAGAAAAGTTTTTACCCGGTGCACGAGTGAACTCGTAATGTAACATTTTGCTGTGTGCCTGCCGTGCACGAAATGTCTGACAATAAGTCGGTGTACGGAGATGAAACCAAATATACCGTCCTTATTATCCGGGTAAATAAAACCACCGTCGAGTAATATGTTTCACGCGAGAGCTTCGTCCCTATTCAAAGAGAAATTGTTCAAGCTTGTATATTGCGCGAGTACCGTTGAAGAGACGAAACAACGAACGATGTTTCTCTTGAAACTGAAAAAAAAAAAACCGAAGAAAAATACACCTGTCTTCGTGCTGTATTGGGTGTAACTGAGGCTTTGCAGAGGGACACTCTATTTATTCGTTCCAGAAATGTAAGATTTCAATTCCTAAAAGTAAAATAGTTTATTTGCCTTCTTTTAATTGAAATTCACTTCTAAGGGACGATCGCAAGTTAAATGCAAAAATTGATATAATCGAATAGTATAAATTTAATATTCCCGTTCAATTAATTGCTGTAAAAATAAGAATAAATAAAAATAAATAAAACAAATATTTAGCAAGTATTTGCTAAACAGCATTTACTTATGAGTAGTAGTGGTATATTTACTAAGTAGTATTGACTTATTATTAGTAATAGTAGTATTTACTAATTATTCAGTATGCATTTACTATTTATTTAGTAAGTATTTACTAACTATATATATTTATCTTTAACTAGAAAAATTATATCAAAATATAAGCCTCGCATTTCGATTTATACATATATATACCGGCGTTACGGATTTCGAGATGTATCTCAGCATCGAATGTTGAGACGTCGTCTTTCCTATCGTATGCTGCTCTTGCGTCAGTAGATATGATTGGACCACAGAATTCTATCGAATCTATGTGAGACTTAAGCTACTTTCCGGAAGCTTATCAAAATCCAATCTCGATTTCAGATTGATTTCTCCCGCGATGTATCTTTATCGGAGAATGTTCCGACATGAAAGGAGGAAGAAACGGGAGAAGTGAAGTGAACCATCTCAGTGCATCACATGAATGTATGCCAGGAATGACAAAAATGTTTGAACGTTCAGGGGATGGGGGCGGGACGAACAAGGCGCAGGATGCCCTACAGGGTTGTGATCAAATTGGCACAGGGTGTACAGGAGGTTCAATAAATGAGAAAACTTTACACAGGACGAGGCACATAAAGTGTTACAAGTTATAGCCTGAAAATAGGATTTATTTGAGGTAGGGTGAAATTTCCTTCTGACCTGCTGAAGGAGAAAATAGGTGATATGGGAAGGGCTGCTGTCTGCTGTACTGTATGGACCGCTGTTTCTGTACTTCAAGGGGCAACGTGCGAAATTTTGTAAATATAGCGCAACCGTTTAATCTTTCTTTTTTTATTTCGAAATACGTATTATACGAGGGTCGTAATTGAAACAGAAAATTTAATCGAGCAATTAGATCCTATTAATTGGATATTTAGATTGCCAATGGAAAGTAAAATAGTCTATAATATATTCAATACATAAACGACGAGGCAAGCTTGACGTATAATTTTTTAATTGAACACTTGTCAAATCAATTTTAAATACCCACCCGTTTCCAATACATTATACAAATAGATACTTCGTGCAATAAAAATCAGTTCACCAAATTTTGCTAATTGACACGTCCTAATGAATGGGGCAACCTGAATTATGCTTCTTAAATACAGTAAAAAAAATAATAAGACATATTTCACGTTGTACACATCACTCAAAGCCACAGTAGCGTCGTCTTCATTCGCGTAAAGCACGCGAACGACGCCCTCGATATACGCATTAATAAAACTATATACTTTTCATTTCGTCAAGCCTGTGTCCATCATAATTTGCTTCGTTCAATAATTCATACGTACCATTTGAATATTCTGCCAACGAACCGTATATCGTTCCATGATCGATCCGTCAGCCATTTCGATACATCCGCTTGTTGTCCACGGCCGCGTCCACAAATATCATAATATTATGTCATACGTTTAGGAAGGCGACAATCGTGTACAGGTCGGTCCGAGCGAATTGAAGTTGTCTCGCCCTCCCCGTCGTATAACTCCTATCCGCCGAAGAACACGTTAACGCCAATCTAACGTAGCATCGGCCTAGTTGTCGCGTGGCAGATGTTACCAAACGTAATTGCTTAGGGGGTACACCGAGGCCGTGTGCACGTACCTTCAATACGTGAACACACACGCGCACACGTGCGCACGTGCAATGTACGACCACCACGTCACATCGGTGACCACGGTGCTCGCGCCCGTTTTCTTACCGGAATCGATATTATCGATCAGCCGGACAGGTAGTAATCCGTGTCACGGAAACACGTTTGCAAATTTACCCATGCCCCCTCGTTCAATATCCAATTATAGATAGGTTGAACGGGAGCAAAGATAAATCTGACAATTCTGTTGCGATTCGCCGCCATTGCTCGAGCCACATTCTTGAACACCTTGACGCGGGCACAGAGATTTACCTGCGCGTTATATGCACCCACGTGTACGCGTCGCGTGCAAGGTGTTCCATTTAATGGACGCTGAACATGACTCGAATTGTGCTTGCGTTGCGATCAATGCCGGTATCAAACGAGCCGCGCGGTTTTCGAAACGTCCATGGTGGATTCGACGAGGTGAAGTCTCGTTTAAATTGATGTCGAGCGTTGCTTCAACATCGTTCGCGTTGCCCGCCCGCTACCGTCCGCGTGCATTTTCCTTCTGTCCCGCCGAATTGCCGGTGGCATTGAGACAATTACTGACCTATAGCATCAGTGCTCGGAATATAAACCTTGAACGTAAAAGATGTGTTTACAGCTGCGATGAAACAAGGTGAACGTGATAAATCGATTACACGTCAACTGGGATGCCTTGCGAGCTCGGGATGCTCTTATCAGTGTACGTTCGCGAGCGCGATAATGTAAATGCTTGAATGACGTTTCTTGCATCTCCATCCTCCTGTATCGATTTATAAACTGATAACGTCTTAACTTTCGTCGAGGAGTGGCGAAAGCGTTCGATACTAATTAAATTTACAACGGTCTCGTTAATGGAAAATCATTCTAATTTTGCGACAAAATTACCTTCGTCTGACCTCCGCGATACCCTTGGAGCTTTTTTTGTCATCACTAAATAAACGTCCTTAAGCTATTCAATCGACCCTGGTTAATTTTATTTTCTTCATAATTTCTTTATAATTTCACTTTGCGTTAGTCATACGATAGTTTCGAACAAATTAATTTTTCTCTTAAATCGAACAACTAGATCGAGCATCGAAGGCAAATGGATACATAATGTTCTCCCCATATTGGATATTATGGGTGAAGTGTAACGTGTCATTATAATTAAACATTATTTATCGAGGGTTGATTGAACATGTTATCAATGGAGAATGAAGAAGTTAATTATTTCAATCCCCCCGCTTTGTTCTCTCATGAAGTGTCCCTTCTTCATTTAAGGGTTGCACTTAGGGCACTTAATCTTTCCCTAAAATCCGCTACGGTTAATTAAATACCCTCTGGCTAGGATGGGGTCGAGATTAGACCGTATTGTTTATGCGCCTAACTAAATTACAGTCAATTATGCTAATGTTATTACACGCATATGCATAACTATCTCACGTGCGTAACTCGAAATTGGGCGGAGAAGCCTCGTCTTCTTAATAAGGCAGATATATCCTCGTATATTTTAATTGGGATTTCGAAGTTTTATCAAACCGAAATCAATTAATTAATTAGACACCAGGTATGTAAAATTGTACCAAAATGAGTACACACATTTAAATAGGACAACTTGAGAAGACGAGTGATTATCATAGAACGAAATATGTACATTGAATCATTGCTAGTCGATTAATTCGTAACTCTATTGAAATAACGATAAATTCAAGTCAAGACGAATAAAAATTGTTAATGGATTATATGGAGTTAATAGTTTTCGGTGACTTCTGAGAGAAATCGTTGGACAATTAAATCCATTAAAAACATCGCGTGATAAAAATGAAGAAAGCCCGATTTCGGTTTACTTTATAGTTAACGTTGAAATGTTTTTATTGCTATACGAGGTCTCGTAAAAAAAAGGAAACGAGTGCAAACGATGGTGAAATATGTGGGATCAATCTGTTCGAATGGATATTTATGAACATCTCAGTGTCGCAAAATTCGTCGAATTACCCTTGGGCTTGACGATTTTTATATTCTACCTTAAATTCCACCCCTTCACCAAAATAGACCATAACTTGTCGCCCCCTTAGGGAAATAATGGTAGTACAGCGTTGTATAAGGATACGTAATCGATTCCGCATTGGATATGTTATTCGATAAGCTATCTTCTTCTCCATCTCTTCTTCCCCTAAATCTTTTCTTTCTAAAATTAATTTTCAGATCTTATTTAAGAGATACTATTTGACCTTTAAAAAAAGAGGCGCACGTATAGGAAAATATTATATAATACCAGTCTGGCAGGCCATGTACTGCGTGTATATAATGTAACGTATATGGAATACTGTAACGTGGGCAGTGGGATTATTAAATTTCAGGGTATCCCCTATTTTTATGGCTCTCTTCGTTCATTATTTCATACACAGCACACGCGTGAACGAAAAAAGTAGTACGATACAAAATTCGACAGGTGAAAAATGTATTACGTATAGCACAAAAAAAAGGAAGAGCACCGAATCGCGTTTACATATGGTACATTTAGTGCATTAGCGCATTAATGTTCAAATCATGAATTCAACGAGCTAATCTGCGGAAGGAAAGCTGTCTTCTTATGTTATTCATTATATTTTGCAGTTCTTGTTACAATTATTCGCACCATTTCTATGTTTTCATGAAATTATTTTCGTTTCATTTTTACGCTTTTATTACAATTGCGTTATTTGCACGTGTGCAGGAGGTAATTTATATTGGCTGGAGATTAGTTGCCAGCCGTGAGTGTGCTACAAAAGGTTCGCGCTACGTAAGACTGACAACGTCGTAATTGGACTCGAGGGTTGAGAAGCATGCTTAGCAAAGAAACTGTAGTACCGTTCGCGTTGCGAATTTAACTAATCCGTTATACAATAATCTTTATGCATTATCTCTGTACCGCAATCTTTCTGGTTCGTGCAACGGCTGAACAATTATTATATCAGATTTTAATTCAGTTTATTAACATTTAAAACGTTAAAGATCTAAACGAGTCGAATCAGAAGGAAATTAAATATTGACTCACCTGTTTCATTATTTCGTTTCAAAAATTCCATCGCACAATCCCAGTTACACGTATGGGATATTTATTGAAATCTACCCCCAACATACAGGAAGACCAATGACACTACATTGTATATGGATAGAAAAGTTTGATAAGTGCGAGTAGTGTGCAACGAGCATGTAAGATAATAGCATAGCGGCGTCCAATCTATATAACATATGTGTCTACCCTGTAAGGCTGCATTACTTTCGCGTTCGTACAATAAAATGTATGCACCTTAGCGTTAACCCTCGTACAGAGAGCTCGGTGGGCGCTCGAAAAGAATATATCCGTGCAATTTTTCTAGAAAAAGAGCCCACCAAGGTCGCACTAGCTGATACTCATCCCCTAGAGATCCCTCAACTGGTGCATAAAGTGGCTTTCCTTTCGGCTGTACCTCTTTCGCGAAAAAATATGGGAAGATATTAAAGTGTACACGCGGAAAAAGGTAGAAATCTTATAATAATACGGTGAACGAGCAGAATAAATGTTACCCAATGTTTCTTCTTCGAACGGTCTTAATCTAGCCGAAATAAATCATTCCCGGTCCTCGGGGATATTAATACTACATTCTGAGGATTAAATTGTTTCTAATTTTCGTGAGCCAATTTTTTTTATCATTTCCCAACCACATTACTCTATAAATATTAAGTCCCCCGAATTCGTACAGGCTTGTGCTGCGTCAAGTACCACTCAAAATATTCCTGGGACACTTAACTGATAGATTCCAGCCATACTCCATTTTTAGCCGAGGAACTTAGTTTGGTAACTAAAGGAGGATACCGTTTCGTACGTTGCTCTAGCCCTTTTCGTCCGACAGTGTAAAGAAGTCAATCATAGTTCTCAGAATTGTTACGTATATAGGGTGTTCGAAAACCTGCAAAATGTGAAATTTATCCCAAGTTAAATATAGCACAACCGCTTTGCTATTTTCGTACCCTCGAACTTTCATATTCTCGAAGGCACATCATGTTAAACAAAAATGGCAGGAATTTATCATTTCATCATTTTCCGATGGATATTCGCATCGAACGCAGTGACGGCGCGAGATGAAAGGCGCAACGCTGAACTTACGGGTTTAACGTCGATAATTCATAGTAACACTCTTTTTCTCGCCTACGGTTTGATAAAAATTTTCCAAGGCTACGCGTCAAAGAGGATCAAATGAATCAGATAGAAGACGTATGTTGTTCAGGATGATCCTAGAAAATGTGTCGAGGTACAGCCCTGTTCCGCATAAATTCAGAAGAAAAGCAAGGAACGCGTCGAAAAATTGCAACGTGATTTTACGCCCAAGTGCATTGGTGCGCGCATACATAGCAATGCAAAGTGCAACGATAAATTATAATGGAACCACGTATTAACGAGTACGAAATGAATATTATATATGAATATTATATATTATAATAAACGCATCTGCAATCTATTTGACATTTCTATCGTAAAGAAACGAATACATGTTAGAATATTCGAGGTACAGGAACGGCCGAGGCGGGCCATGTGGATTTCGCCAATGCACGCTGTCTTTGTCTAGCGTAGCTCTCTTTCGGGGAAAGCCCAAAATGGTTAAAAAGGGCCATGTTGACGTAGGCGTCCTCACGACCGACGCTTTTGCCAAAGGAAGGCATTCTTGTATAGACTACGGTCGAGAGAGCACAGTATTAATAAACGGAATACTTTGTTAATATATACACGCCTACGCAATCATTCTAATACCTAATCGAGACTTCGATTCGAGTATTAGGGATTTCTCTTACAAAATCAGAAGTGGGATTACCAATTGTTTAGTGCAAATTGTAACGATATACATATATACTCGCGTACTACGTGCATAAACAATTATTGAGTGTCGTGTACAGACAATCGAGTATTTGTTGTCGAACTACAGACTGTGCAGTTGGTGTTGTGTTCAATTTATTGAAACTGAGTGAATAATTAGTAATAGTGACTTACTAATTGTGTAAACTGACACTTTTGTGCAATTTTTAACAATATGAGTCGTGATTCGATCAGCCGTGAGGTTCAGCCGATGGAAGGTACGAGCCGTGATACAACGGATTCGCGACTTGTGAAATTGGAGTCGAAGATGGATGAACGAGCGATCACAGCAACTAGAACCGCAATGGGAAACGAATTATCATTCACTTGCTTTAATTGTGGGAAAATGGGCCGCAAAGCGAGGGAGTGCACAGAACCGAGGATTCGACGCAGCTTTTGCAAACAGTCGGGATATAGTTAAGAAAATTGTCCGCAGAAAGAGGTAAATATGAAGATACCATATTTGAAGGGTTTGCCGGACGATTGGTACAGAAAAATGAAATGGAGCCGTTTACGGTTGAAGTCTAGGATATAACTGCAAACGTTAATTCATTTATTATACGCGGCGAATGTATGGCTTGACGAACTCGCCAGATGGTTTCTACGGGTGTATTCAAAAGATTTTTCGACCTTTGAAAGAGACAACAGCCATTCCTTAGACGATATAGTATTACCGGCGAATACTGTAGGAGAGGGCATGGGAAAACTACGGACTGTTTTGGAAACTCTTCGAACACATGCGCTGACACTTAGACTCGAGAAGTGTTCTTTCTTTAGAAAAAAATATTGAACACTTGGGTCGTGAAATAAGTGAACATGGGGTAGAGCCAGGTCAACGGAAAATCGACGCGGTTCAAGAAATGCTGCCGCCCGGAAATGTAAAGGAGGCAGATCAATTCTCGTGAGTGGGGCACGCAGGTCAAAAAATGCCAAGGGTAATAAAACAGTATGCACAATGGAAGTGTTACCGTAACGCCAATGAAAACATTGACCGACTGGAACATGAAAAGCCATACGAGAAGAAATAGATCGACTAGACCTAGCAGCGTCGACAGGAGATATGAGCGAGCATATCTCGGAAGAGCAGGAAAAAGCGGAAGGAATTACGGATGAGTTGGTGCTGATCCAGGTAACCAGCGGACTCGCGATGGGAAGCAGACGGAAGCTGCTACCGAAATTTAAAGGACCATTCCGGATTCGATCGGTGATGCCGAACGCCACTACGATATGGAAGATTTGAGAGAAGGCTCGAAACGATTGAGAACAGTCGTTGCAGCCGACAGGATCAAACGATGGTTCACGATCCAGGGAGATGCCCAGGATGCGTAGCATCGTCTCAATATCCTTTCTTTAATGTATACTTTGTTTAGGGGCCAGAAATTAAATGTTGCGCATTATTTCACCTGTATGTTCTGTCCACAGAAAGCGAAGGGTAGACAGAAGCCGAGGGCATAAGGCCAAGGCAAAGGAGTGAGAAAGAGGGGAATGAGCGGTGCAAAAGGGGCGTTGCCCGACCATCAGGCAAATTCCACCGAAGGGAGGCAAGGGCTTCTAGGCGACAGTGGACGTTTACGACAACGGCTATCCATCCGCTAGGGTGCCAACGGGTACTGTCGCAGAGGGAAAGGATGCATCGAGCATTGTGACAGGGTGGCTGTCGGTGGTGCTGAGCATAGGTACAATGGTACCTTAGGCATGGTGCTGAGCATAGGTGCAATAGCACCTTAGGCATGGTGCTGAGCATAGATACAATGGTATCTTAGGCATGGTGCTAAGTATAGGTACGACGGTACCTTAGGCACGGTGCTAAGCATAGGTACAACGGTACCTTAGGCACGGGCCAAGCATAGGTACGACGGTACCTTAGGCGATGACCACTGATAAATATGACGGCATGCTATCGATAGTTGGCCCCAAACCAGAAGGGCACAACGGTGTCTCAGGCAGGGCGGTGGCAACTGATAGATGTAATTGTTTCATCAGGGGGTTGTCACCAAACCAGAAGGACACAACGGTGTCTCAGGCAGGGCGTGGCAATCCGAGAAATGCAAAAGGCATTACCTCAGGTCAACACCAACCCAGACGGACACAACAGTGTCTCAAGCAGGGAGGTGGCAGATACGACGGTATCTGGGGTGGGCCGTGAACGATTCGACGGTGTCGTGTCGCGCCACCAGTACTAATTTGACGTTTAGATTTCAGGAAATAAATGTGAAGTCTGAGGACAGACCTGACGTCAGTATGGCCGAATGTTAGAATATTCGAGGTACAGGAACGGCCGAGGCGGGCCATGTGGATTTCGCCAATGCACGCTGTCTTTGTCTAGCGTAGCTCTCTTTCGGGGAAAGCCCAAAATGGTTAAAAAGGGCCATGTTGACGTAGGCGTCCTCACGACCGACGCTTTTGCCAAAGGAAGGCATTCTTGTATAGACTACGGTCGAGAGAGCACAGTATTAATAAACGGAATACTTTGTTAATATATACACGCCTACGCAATCATTCTAATACCTAATCGAGACTTCGATTCGAGTATTAGGGATTTCTCTTACATACAGTATTTCAATTATACAAACTCTTTGCTCAGCATAAAACCGGAAAGTGTAACGATAATTGTATCGCAAATACAGCACGACTGCGAACGGAATTTAACAAATAAAAACATTAGTCTAAAATAAGTGAAAAAAAGAGTGAAAAGGGGGTAACATATTTATGTTTCATTGGTTTGTGTTAGTGTTTCGACGGGTGGAAATTTCTGTGCACGACGTCTCGACCGCTTGATGTGTTTATTTGTTCCATTTCCGGTGGCCGGAAGTTCAACTGCGCGAGCGCCCGATTTTCTTATCACGCAGAGACGCGCGAGTTCGAGCTTCCATTACCATTCCCTTGCATATCTCCCGGGGAAGTGGTTTTCCCTGCAGCAGAAATAGCACTTTCTTCGCTCCCGAAACGAAAAGTAGAAGAAAAAAAGTATGCGTAGAAGGGAATTGGACGACGCGGTAGCCAGTAAATGTTGATGCGTCAACGGGTCAGTACAATTCGAGCATTACTCTGTTTCACAATACTTTGTTCAAATCCCTCGACTTGCTTACAATCTCTTGGTTTATCTTCGCGAAAGTTTCAAAACTTGGTTTATAGTGGAAGCAGCGAGTGATTTTTATTCAAGTATAAAGTTAGTTTCAGTAAGAAGTCAATAATAATTCAGACAGAAAGTGAAATTAAAGGTATGTGTAAGAAAATACGGATTTTCAATGTTCGTTTCTGTTGAAACGTTGAAACAGTCAATAATTGAATTGAATTGAATAATTGAATAATTGAATTGAATCATCGTTCTCAACGCTTTTGGGCTGTCATTTATGGTGACTCGGTTTTATTTGAATAATGTGTACTAATCGTTTTATTAAATACATTTTTGAGATGCTTTACTTTGCTTTAGATATCTCTCGTGTTGTATTAAACTCGATTGCCTGTTGTTTTCAAGAACGAGATAAAGTTTAAAGGTGTCAAGTACAGCCATTAATATTTTACTGCCATTTATTTTGATCGGAATATTTTCATTCCAACTCGCACAGGTTTATATCTCGGTTTAGTGGAATACATTTGTGCCCTGCTCACGTAACAGCCATTATTATATATAACCACGTTTACTCTAATCGAGGTCTAACCAATTATGACCCGTCAGTTTCAATATGATTGGGAGGGTGTTATACGTAGTCTACTTGTCTAATCGTTGCGCGTAATAAGTACACGTACAATCAAGGAAAAGCAGTTCCGCATGTTAGACGGGTTATTGGCACAGCTATAAATTAATTGATCGTTCACTTGCAATTGTGACAGATTTCAAAATACTGCTTACTTGTTCGACTGAAGTGAAACGTGTAACGATCAAATATTGTATATACGTGTACTGAGCTTCGGTATACGTGTAACGTTTAAATATCACTTTTATCAGATATAGAAGAATCTAGAAAATACGTTCTCACGATTAAATTCAGGGATAAATGGTAAACAAATTTAATTGGTGATCAAATATAATTACATAAAAATTCTAATATAAACTTGAAGTTTTAACTGATTAATACTACTATAATTCTCTGACGTTAATTATATAGACATTGGCTCCCTTCTAACAGAACTGACTAAGTTAATAATTAAAAAAATACCACCGATGCCGTTCCACGGAACGAACTTTTCCAAGGAAAACTCTGTTACAATTCCTCGATGCGTTCGTTTCGAAAAAAAAGCCGTAAAACTTTTTCCCCCTTGTCTCGTATTCATTGAGAACAGACAGTCTACAATACGTTTACTTTGTTGGAGATCGAGTATCGAAAATATTTTTAGACCACGTTTACCTCTATAAAACCGAAAATATCCCGTTGAAACGTTACGCGCAAGCTTTTCATACGCGCACGTAGATTTCACGCGTATCCAGCGCGCACGCACAGCGCAATAAACGCTAACACGTGAGAAGCGAGTCGAAATCGAGAGGAATACCTGTTCTTCAAGTCTGTTCAATCAGTACCACCGCCGCTTGAAAATTAATCTTCAAGCGAAATGGCGAAACGTAGGCGTTCCCTTGGTGTGGGTGTAAAGCGGTAAAGTGGTTGCACGTGCCATCACCTTGGTGACAAAAGTCTTACCGCGATTTTTTTTACTAATATACACGTCTACACATTGCACTGTTACACGAGACGCGTTGCTCCTACCACTTTCGCGACTGCGGTTATTTATCCGCGTTCGACATGCTTTCAACGAAGGAAACGTCATATTGTATCGGATATGCGAGTACAATACAATTGGCTTAAACGTTTCTAGTCGAACAAGAATGAGCAAGGCAAACGAAGGACCAAGAAGATCCGTGCAATTGTCGTATTCACTTCATAAGATTTCCGATAAGCAGTTAGCTTGGGAAGTTTCTTAAATATCCGGCGAAAAACACCGGCTCTTAGTTTAGAATTTGTTTTATTCGTTTATTCGTTCATTCGTTTATTCATTGTATCGTACCAAGCTTGTTTCCTTTTCGTTTATCGTTTTTTAAGAAAGCGACGTTGGCACTGAGATTAGCATAGAAATTAATACAATCGATATATTTCTAAGTAACATGCACGTACGTGAAAGCGGATATGATGATGCATTTTTATTTATACGATTCCTCTTGGAATAACCGCAGCGCGCTTTATCATAGGTACAACTGTCTGCTAGAGTTTTATATAGAACGTGTGCGTGGTTTAATGCACTTTGTACTTCATACTCTATACGGTATGTCGCATGTGCTTGGGGATGTGTCGGGGCTATTCGTATACGTACGTACCTGTCCAGAGGTTCAACCTCCTCGGGGACCGGAGAATCGTGTTTCCACTGCATTACGCATTACACATTGCATAAACCTTAATGCTCGACGTGAACATTTCCATCCTATATGTTACAAGATGTAATATAAATCGAAGTACACTATTGGAAGAAAATATTATAGATTTGCAACTTCAATTTCAGCCCCTTGTATTACGAAGTGATCTTCACGCTTGAAAAGATTTGGAATCATTTATTCTGAATATTCAATTTCCTGATAGTGCAGGCACGACAAATGTATTGATAAATACACGAACTTTGGCAAATTGTTGAAGATAATCAACGTGTTTTCTTATTCGAGAGAATTCGTTATGGAAATAAATTTCATTCGAGCTTCTTTAATAGAAAATGGTTAACGATCATTCATTGACCGATCTGTTCGCGTCGATTGAATGATCGTCGTACGTTCTGCGAATTCATCGGACATAAGTTTAGGCTACAAATTCAAGTTAGACCGTAACTTTGTCGAGGCAACGCGAAAACGGATGGGACGACTACATTTTCTGCTTGAGATGAAAAATCTTTAGCAAGCAGACGGTAAGACAGGCAAAGTTTTCTGGGAATGCATTGAATATTAAAGCAGAAAAATTTTTTTTCTTCCTTTATTATGGCACCTATATGAAACCTACAGCTTGCCAAAGAGTGCATAAATTTTATAACTGTTTATAACTTATTTTTCAGAAGAAAGTTTCAAAGTGCCTATAAAATAACTTACTTTCTTCTATTTCCCTTCCCGAGTTTTCAATTAAACAGCTTAGGCAAAGTAGTTCCACTCTTAACTGAAATTATACAGGCAATATAATAATATTTTTGATGCAGCGAACTTTCGACACATGGAAGATTGAATATCGAGTGTTACGTATATGTAAAATTAACCCAGACGCTGAATAAAATATAAATAATTAAACCAAATTGGCTCACGGAATTGTAATAAAACGTAAATAAATATCAAAAGCCAAAGAGCGAACGGAAAGATTTACTGTTCATGAGAAATAATAAATTGTCAGCATAAAAATATTAAGTAAACAACCGTTTTACTACTTCCAATGTACATAATCCGATACTGTACGGTATCGTGTTGTTCATTCGGTTGATTCGCCAATAAAAACTGTTGATTACCCATTGCGGATACGATAGAACCTGTTAACGCGATAGAATTAAAATTTATCGATGACAATGAAACAGGAATAACAGTTCGGTAGGCGATGGATCAACAGCTTAAGAGGAAACAGTTTAACTGTTCCCACTTTAAGTAATTCAGTTCCTGCTGACAAGGGTGGAAAGTTTTCGGAAAGTTTCGATCGATGTCCATTCGTCCACGTTTAAGTCGCCTCTGTTTCCCATTCCCCCCTTCAAGTTTACCTACTCGAGATTGCTCAAAATGGGGGACAACGGTTTCAGGACAACAAAAGAATTCGAAATCCCCCAAAAGAAGCATCGCATCAGCAGCAACGCCTCACTTAGAAATCCACCAATTTCGTGCGATCACGATTAACTGAAATAACACCAACTCGGTCGAGTAATTTAGATATAGTTAGACGCTTTACGCGGATGAAACCATTACGAAGCAGTACACGAGCAGTAAAATAATTTAGTTTCAATAATGCTGCGTTTGTAAAGTTTATATTTCGTATAAACGAAGCTGTCGGTTCCTTTGAGGGGAATGCTTGAACTACGTTTCGGTGCAGATGTAGTATCTATAATTCGCTGTTTCAAATCGAAACAATTCACCGTCGTGTATTTTACTTGATCTCGCCATTGGGAAACAAATGATATTATAACAAACGACCGCTACGAAGGAACGCTTTGGGTTTTGTATTATACTTTTTCTTACATCATTCGTATTTCGTTTGCACTTCGTTCGTATTATGGATTTGAAATAACATCGACGGAAACACGTCCATTTCTGGAGCGTAGGTATGCATCTAAATCGCTTCGAATGTAGATTTATGCGAGGAGTTGCGAAGGGAACCAGAAGGGGAAACTGTTGAAGCTCTAAATCAAACGAAATAAGGAGGGAGCCGACGAATGCTTTGAAAGCTCTTTCAGCAGTGCACAGAGCCTTCAAGATGTATGTTAGCAACGTGATCATGTGCGAGATTATAGGGGCCATAAATATTTTGTTCGAATCAAGGTACGATAACGCGAAAAATATAAAAATGTAATAAGGAAGAAGATGGGCGAATAAATACTGATATTTGTTGATCGCATAACAATACGCAATTTGCAATTATATTTCGGCGGATTCGTCTTGATGAATTCGTCTATACGGAAAGATTTTTGTCGGCGATAAAAATTTCTGCAGCCATTGTTTTCCAACTCCAAACAGCCATCTGTGCTTTCCACAGTTACACCTCTCTGTTACGTGTAATGAAACGCGCAGTTAGTTATAATTCGATCACGGGAACAAATGAAACGGAATTTACCGCAATGCAGAGAATACGGTACTGGTTTTCGTTGACTGCGTACTTATGTGCACGAAGGAACTACTAATAATTGCACCCGCGAGACCTACAAACTTTATTTTCTATTTCACTTGGATTCTTTCTTCGGGAAGAAATAATTGCACTTGGGGAACCGAGTTGTTCCTTTTGAAGCCAAGCGCCACAATTAAATATATTGCAGAACTTTTCGATTCGAATGTTGTGTAAGATTGGATATACATTTTTCTGATTATTTCGCGATAAACCTTGCGACATAATTTTATACATTCACGCAATTATCCATTGAAATTTCTTTTGCATTTATATTTATTTGGTCATTCAACTATTCGCGTTCAGTTTAGTTAACACTATTTATTATACCGACAAATGCAACGATATAAAAATATAAAGTTAATCTCGCAGACTCTGCCTGGCGACTCGATGCCGTGTATCTCAATTCGACAAATTATTTTCGCGCAGTCGAGTTTCCGTTCGATCAGTACAGTTGCCACAGCCACTTAAACGCGATACCATTAATCGTTCAAATATTTCGATACCGCGCAACGTTTCCTCCGTCAATATCGTCGAAGAAACCTACCCCTCCGCCCCCGTAACACCTTGGCAAACTACGTTCGAAAATCAACCCCGTCACACGACTGAACCCACCACCCGACACGTCATTCTCACGAACGTGGGAAACCGTATCGATAAATTCCGGTCCTTTATAAAAACTCGTCGTTAGCAATAAATAATGGTCGATCCCCGCGAATCAGCGAAACGGATTAAACAATCAGTTTCAACGGTCTCGCCAAATTCCCACGGAAACCATCGGAAACGTCCGTTCGAAGTGCCCTCTCGTGACCGAAGCAAATTGAAAGAAATAAAACGTAACAAGAAACAGAGAAGGTGAGCGGAAGAAAAAAAGTCAGCAGCGACCGCAGAAACGTTGCCGCGGTTAAAGACGCGCGATCGAAGAAAGTTCCGCCGCGGAAAGCTGGCGATAGCCGCAGTACCCGCGGTCGAATAAGTCCCGATAAGTTGTTCGCAGCGAGGCGATAAGCACGCGAAGTTGCGATCTCACCTGGAGTTTCGCGGCGCGACTCGCAATCGGAGGGGGCTGCGTGCGTAGAAAGCTTGGGACCGATAGAAAAGCTTGGTCCGTCAGCTCGAAAGACTTCTGGGCTGAATCGCTTGCACCGACGTGACCGGGGCTTCCGTCCAGTGTTGCGTTCGCACGTAACGGTGCCGCGTACGTGTACGTACGAGTGCCACGCAATCCGGAAAGGTCAGAACCCACCCACGACCCCGTTTAATAACGATCCCTATCCGTATTTGCGAGCAAATTACCATTAATACGCCGGCCGAATGAGAGAACGATCGTTATCGCTCACGCCATTTAATGGAAAGTTCGTTTCTTACTTTCGGTTTCTTTCGGTTTGCGAGTCTTATTTTGGACCTCGACGAATTTCCCGTCGCTTTTCATGGGATTCTTTCATGCGCGCGACGTCCGGGTGGAGTTGTAATTGTTCTCCCGAGGGGGTACCCGCAGTTGAACGGAATTATCTTTTATCTTTTGCCCGATAGCTGTTGTTCGGGGAGTGTGCACAGCTCGACGAATACGTGTTTGTTCGCTTAATTTTGGGCGAATTTCACGTGGCCTCGAAGTGGGTCGCTTTGGTGTATCGCGTGCTCGATTGTCTCGAGCAATCGTACGAGTTGAATTGGGTAATGATGCGCGGAGATTCGTTCCATTTACGCAGCGACAGAAATTGAAACGCAACGATCGAATAATCGCCGCGAATTTGTTATTAACGTGCCGGCATTAATGTGACGGAGTGATTTGCGTTTAATTGTGAATGCACTTTGATGGGGCAGTGCTGTGTTTATTTACAGGAAACTGTGCAAAATTTCTCGATACCGACTTCGATCACTCGTCGAGGATTAAAATCGAACAAAACTATCCAGAATAATGTTTCTCGATTCGTTGTGCCCTGCACGTAGAATTGTAGCGTCGTTTATCATTCCACTGCTGTATAGAAATTTTAACCGATTTAATTGGACAAATTTGAAGAAGATGCCCGGGGAATTCTCTCGTCCGTGGAATAACGTTTTCTTTTTCTGCTTTCTCAAGATCAAACACAGTACAGTTTCACTGCTTTAACCAAACCCTTGAGAATTCATCGCGTTACGCCGCACTAGACTTCCCCCGTTAAAATTGCAAAAGGCGTGTGTGCACCGCATTAATTTTCACGTCCCTGTACACTGCGAATGTTAAACTTGAAAGCAAATTGCAATCAAATAAAAGTCTTCGGCGCTCCGGTTTGATTGAATGAAATACGAACGGGTTCGGGATTCGCTCGAAATAATATCGAGGCCTTTGTTACAAATGTCAGTAAATTTTCATGCAAATGTACACGGATATGCGGACGTTCATTTGCCGCCGGTCATTAATATTGCGATGCATTTTATTCGTCGTTTAATGCGGAAATCGATAAATCGTGTTGCAGGTCGAGATTGTAATGAATTTGCTCGTTCGTTACCTGGACAGCGAAATGCAAATACGATGTTCCGTGCGGAGATCCTTCAGGATCATCCTCCTATAACGGTATGACTCGTTTCTTATTATTTATATTATTGTAAATCGAAAATCCGATTTATTAGAAACGGACGATGATGCATGAATTCTGCTTGAAATACTGTTGTAAACTTCGAGGCATTTATTTATTAAATCGAACGTAATCTGCGAGCATAAATTGAACATTACATTCCAGTTACGTTGATTATTATTATAAACAGAAGCTGCGTATTCGAATTCTTCTTCACAATTTAATCCGTGATCGGTGGTAGCTATTATGGGCTACATAGGTACACGTAAATTAGTTATCTTCCATGATGTTCCAGTGGCTATGGTGCAACGAAAGGGGAAGAAGGATGCAGCACAGTAGAGGAGGCTAGATGTGCCCGTACTTTCAGAGAGGTGCATGCGAGGAACATCGGGGAGCTGCACGTATTGCACACGATTGCACATATCTGAGAGGAAACGCGTGTGTAAACAAGGACGTGTGTGAAAAAATTCGCGGTCCATACCTGGTCCGCCCCTTTGGCGGCATGGTCCTTTGGGCCACTATATTATTCCTACAAGGGGCTGGTTTCGTAGGTGAGTTTTACGTCATTTTGCACTATCGATTTGTTCCGATTATTTTTTGAAGGAATTTTTCATCGTTCCACGAATCGTCGAATACGACGGGAATCATTTCTATCGCAACATTGTTAGTCATATTACTTGCTATTCCCTGCACAATTTTTGCAACTATTTTATAAAAGGGTTAACTCGTATTTATTTGCACTTGACAACAGAATCGACGAGGTGCTAAATTCGCAATGAAAGAGAGTCGCGCGAGAATATACCTGGGCTCGTTTCAAAGGGCGAAGCCTCTGCTTTCATATGCTCGAATTGAATCTTTTCGAAGACCGTTTTATGTTAGAGAACGGAGTGGCGAACCGAACGTAGTTTTCTCGTCTGAACATTTTCTCAAAATCAAACGCCTTTGCGGAGTTGAAGAAATTTTTGGTTCGCGATTCGAGTCACCGTGGGATTCGATGATTGTAGTCACCCCTTTGCCACGGTTACTCGAAAATTGACGCAACGAATTTTCGTCGCCGACTTATTGCGCGCTGAACGAAAAGTGTGCCGGCGTAATTTAAATAATCTAAGACACTCCACGTGGGCAACAATCTCGATAAATGAAAGCAAGTTTATGAAAATGTCACGGACGACTTCGCGCGGTCTTAGAAGTCACGTAAGTCATGTAAGTCATGAAGTTCTTGAAGGTCTTGGAAGTTTTGAAGTATTGAAATATTGCCAGTTCTTTACAGCGTATCGTACGAAGTCAATATACAACGTGAATTATAATTATTTCCCGCGACACCACGCGCTAAATTTCTGACATCGATTCTTCCAAGCGGTACGCGAAAAGTCACGACAATTGTTTCACGTTCGATGGAACATCGGGAGAAGAGTACGCATTCTGGCAAACTTCTTTTTAATAATGCAGAATTATTTATTATTACGGTTCTAACGGTGTCTCCTTTAATTTTACAAATCTCACATTGACGAATATATGAAAGAAAGGATTAGTTTCAATAATTTGACAATACCAGACTTCAGAGGGTGATTGTGTTTTAAAATACCGTTTAACGATAACGTTTCTCCAATGGAAAACCCCATATGTCCAATAATTACCAACTATCTTGCGACATACTCGACAAGTGCCTATGGGCATTTGTGTACTTCTTGCAATTAAACGTATCGATCCCCTTGGAATCGATAAGTCATCTACAGACACAATTGTATCCCACAGGTTCGGTGACAGGTATCGCTGGTGTTCCGGAAAATATAACGGTGATGTTCCTGAATCCGACGTCTGTTCGTGTTTCTTGGAGCACCAGCCAAGTTGAACAAGTCGAAAAATACGATGTCACGTACAAGCCAACGGATGCCAGGTGCGTTCTGCAGATTTCAATATTTCATGCATACTCCCCTTGCCGTTGGCGTGCATGCGCAATGAAACGTTCAAATTAATTAATTCTACAGAGCTGGCGTCTCATATTTTCGAATATTCTCGTATCTATCGGCGTGATATACTTTTATGCTCGCAGCATTGTTAGTTGCATCGAAATAAATGCAATAATGAACGCTTCATAAATTCTGAAACGACGTTGGTAATATTGTTGGATAATTTGCGACTCGATAATGGATACTTCGAACTGTTAAATTGAAAATATTTAGTTATAGTAAAATAAATAAGATGAAACTATATACTTATTATATCATTAGATTATTCTATAGTCTATATAAAATATAATTTATTGCCGCAGGTAATTTGATGATCACGATGTCGTGCAGTACGATGGCGTTATCTTTGAACGTTTTGCATTATCTTGTGAACGTCACAGTAACGTGAGAAGAAAAATATATAACGCTGCTGACAGGAACGAAAAATTGACGAACGTTAATAGTTCTTGCCAAAAGACGAATTTATATCTATCAGTATATTTGCTAACATTTTATTCTATCCTCGATTTCGATGGACATATGTTTAGACACGGTTCGCCCCTTTTTAATTTAACAGAACGATGCTTTGCAACATTACTTTAAAACTATTCTTCTATTCTCTACTCTTCTCTAGCGTATAATGAGACTAATTGCAAATTGAACGCTCTGTCGCGACTACAACGCGAAACTTCTTGCCGAGCGTTTCTATTGGCTGCTGCATGAAGTGTGTTAACATACTGCTTGCAATTACTATTTCTGTTTGCTCTATAAATAATGGAACCTTGCGAAAGGCGGATAAAAAGCATATGATAATCGATGTGTCGTGATTACATGCATACCGTTATACGAAGGAAAAAAAAAATAACGCGTGCGTCCCCGTAGGTTAACAAGTCTGCAATTTGTTTTCTCAGCGCGAGTCGACAGATCGAACGAAGGATTGCAAAAATGTGCAACCATTCAAAAATGACAAATAGACGAACAGTGTAAACAAATTTCTGTATTAAACATTTGACGGCTGCATTTTTTGTATTATTCAGTTGCTTAATCACGCGACGCTAATTTGAATGTCGTGCGTCACCTTCGTCACACGTTCACACCTACCATTAAACACGAGGACTTTATAAACATTTACTCATAATTAATTGCACGGTGAAGCGCGGCCGTACGTTACGCGAATAAGAATTTCGTTCCGAGATTTTCAATTTCTATTCTTGTTTGCGCTAAAACGCGACGGAATCACCAATCAATTAATTACGATGAAACACACGCAAAACGAATAGTTATGAATGAGTGCTTTCGTTTATTCATCGAATCGCATCAATCTTTCGGTACCCAACTTTTCATCAAGGTCATGTTATTAATTATGCTTTCACTTCTACTGCGGCACAGGAAACATAACGACAGGTATATAGCTTTTTAAGGCATTCCGTAACTATTCCGCATACTATATCCGCAGATACTGATTCATGCAGTTCTGAAGTAGCCGCAAGTTAATTATTGCTAGCTGTCCGAAAAATTACCCCTTTTACAAACCACCCCTATATATCTTGCAATTAATTAGACGATCCGAAAAATTGTTCTGCGTAGCGTGTATATATTTCTCACCGTTGATTGGTCCTGATCAAGAAATTGCTAATGTCGTAGAAGGCAATAGTAACAAATGTTCTATCAACAGTTCATCAGCACATTGCACAGTGTTCCCCTCATTTTAGTAAATGTATGCGACACTATTGTTCGATACAATCACTCGGTACGATGTACCGCAGTTGTTCTAATAAGACAGTTAAAAATGTAGTTCTGTAGTTCCGGCGTCTAGACGATAAGTATAAGTAAGTGAATCATATGTGTGGATCGAATTGAACCCCCATACGACATATCTTATCAATCCCCCTCGCTCGAAACCACCATGGGCCATGATTCGATGTTCGCCTCCGTATTTTAGCGAATAAAGATGGCCCGTTTAATTTATCTACGACCTTTCGCGTCATTCTCGCGTCGCGTTCTGAATATTCTAAATCTTCTATGGGGCAGCGTGGAAGCCATGCGGTACGCTTCAACTCCTGTTCGTTAACACGACCTATATTCGTCGGCCCGTTGATGATCAGATTCCTCTCGGATACCTCGAGACTATTTTTAAACTCTTGCAACGAAATATCACGGGCTCGATTGTATCGTAATGTAAAACCTCTGTCACCTGCTCGGTAATATTTCGGATAATGTTCGCGTGTTACTGTGCGATAATGAGCTATTGATCGTGGATAATTTTAATTCTGTCAAGGGAAACAGAAGTGTCGATTATAAGTAGGAAAATCTGTTAAATACGCAGAATAGTTTCCACGCGTTTTCCATGCCACTTTCCCGATGTCACGTTGCTTTCTCAGGTAAACGCCCTTATGCGTATCGCGCACACTTGCACACACGCACACCTTTCATTTCCATTCTGTCGTACGATATTCCCTCTCGTTCCGTCATAAATAATAATGGTATGACGCGGTGCGGGTTGTGCGCTCGGTGAATCGCAATACACGATGCTACTGCGCTCTTTTCCGGATTCCAAGTATTTTGTTACGCAGTTTTATATCGAGCCTGGGAGGAAATAATTTTGTCCGTTCGAAGCTTAATTGACGTCGCGTATTCTAACGTTAATTGGGAACGTTAGTGATGCTTCAATTTTTATTTCTTTATTTATCTTAGCTTTGTATGTATGCTCGTCGAAAAGGTAATCATTTTCTTCGAATTGGAGAAAGGCGGACAATTTTATTTCAACGGTATTTCGTATTGCAATTGCTGATTTGTGGACAGAAGTTGAAATAAAAGATCGATAAACAATCGACGGGGATAATTGAAAAAAAGGTACTAATGGACTATTTTATAAAATGGACTTTCTTCGACCCTTTTTACGCAGTTAATATAAAAATGAAATACAATAATAATTTCGTGCCATAGTATAGATGTTTTGACTGTGTCTCGAAAAGTGTAGACAGTTTTCAAATAACTGTTTATGTAGTTCCACCACGTCGTTGCCTCACATATCGAAATTAGTTCCACCTGACATGTTTACATAATTACAATATACCGCAGTGTTATTGGCGCTCACGTAATAATATTCAGTCTACAAGCCTGTAATCTTAGTCGCTTATATTTAACAACAATAGGTGTGCTATCTTGCCAATAAATGTCCAATAGTTTATTATATTTCTATTATTTTCAGTTGCTCTTGTTTCTTCTAACTTTTACTTCTGACTGATATTCTCTTACTATCTTTCTGCATAGCTCTATTCCGCCACAGCACAATTTTAAACGAGTTAAAGAGGGTTTTTATTTCACGGCTAACTGCAATCTTTCATCGAAGGCCGAAACTTTTCGTGTTACATCGCCAGCTCGCATGCCGCAATATCCTTTCACGTTTACATCGATTTTTCTATCTTCCATTATATGTGCACCGCGCATCTCCGTCTCGCGTTCCAAAACATTTTTCGAATAACCTCCCTCTATAAATAGTCATACCTTAGCGCTGAACGATATCCGTACAATAAGGTTCAACGTTTCGCCCCTTGATCCTCACGTGTCTCGACCGTTTAATTCAACTATTATCGATAACCGACCGACCCTGTGCCATTGATCATTTTTCCCAACGATAATATCTCCGTACAATCCTTCTACCCGCAGTGCTGCACACAGTTTAATTACCCGGCCGTATCATCGCGGCTTGCAGTTAGCGAACGTACTGTTCGATATTTTTCCTTAACCCTTTTCATTCCTTATCGCGACACAGGTCGCGCCGTTTCTCTTCCTTGCATACTGTATTATGAATCCAGTAGAATCTTCGCACTTCCGAGATTATTCGTGGATCTTTGAATAAGCGTCGAACAAGTTTTGAATAAGAATAACAACTTTTTCGCAAACTGTTGCGAAATTGTTTCGAACTGTAACAACGTGATTCTCGTATTGTACGTTGTTTCGTATAATCGTGCTTAATTTCGAGAGGCACAATGATCGAAGCCATATTATATCGATTTTTCTTTTCAATTAAATTCAGAGCGACAATCAGAAGTTACTTAATTAATAATGCAAGTGTAAAATTTGAAACACAATGGCAAGACGGTTAGTTACAGGGTGGTGGCGGTGGTCGCAGGCAACAGCGAAGCAGTTACATTGAGCGGGCTGAGGGCTGATACGCAATATCAACTCGTCGTCACTGCTGTAAGGGCAGGTAAAAAATATCGAAGTCGACCAATCGTCTTCCGTACCCTCGGTAAGTTCGTTTCGTTATACTTCATCCGAACTTGCCAATAAATAACGAATAAAGTATACGCTGTTCCTGGCGAGCCACGGAATCTCATTGTAAAAAGTACCAGCTTTGCAAATTATCGCAGAAAATAGTTAGCAAATTTTTCTCGCTGTCCCCAAGGGAAATCAATAAATAATAATATAGTCGGTAAATCGAAAATACGATTAATATCGTGTACGACAACGGAAAGGAAACACAATGTTTCGTTATCCTTTGCGACGTTATTGTTAACACACACCGTGAACACAGGTGGTATAACGTGACTGATTTTTCGCGTAAAGCTGCCTGAAAAGTAACGAGATAAAGTTTTCTCGTTAACGGCTTAACTCTCGAGGAAGTCAAATTTACAGATTCGCCGCTTTGATTGATCGCGGTTGATTATTTCGTCGCTTAATGGATTCGTACGGTTGATAAATAGTTCCGACGCCACGTGTTCCCAAACGTTGGAATTTCATTTGTCGTATTAATGAAATGTTTCGCCCAGAAAATACTATTAATTTCCTCTATCTTAGAAGAATTTATGCTGAAGGAGAATATGCTTTGTTACAGAGCCACCGCGTACATCTCCGCAGCAGGACGCAGCAGTAACTGGGGGTCCTCTTCCTCCGCCCCCGCCCTCTTCGCAACAACCCCAACCCTACATACAAGTAAGATTAAATTGCTCACGTACGATTTATATGGGTTGCATATAAGAATTTGGTCGAAAATTCGACGGCGATCGAACGACAAGTACCGAACGAATACATTGGTTCGCTTATCAGTTAAATACTTACGACGCTGCACAAATGACCAGAAACCAGTCCATAGTTTAATTAAATGACTAATATAGAAAGATTAATTAAGCAGACAGAGCGAGGCGTTGAAAACAATTAACTGAATAACTTACCTATTGGGGGGCAGCTTGTTTAATGCCACCAATACGTTCCACGCTTTCAACGTTTACAAATTCAAACTGTACTAAATATTTATTCGAAAACAAATGGCACGGTAGCAAATACAAATGATACATTCTTTTATAAAGCTTCGCGAAGATGCATTAGCTTCGCAAGATACCATAGGCGCAGATTAATAGAAAACGTAAAATGCTACCGTTTCGTATTTTTGCTGACCTTAAAGGTTTTTAATCTGCTGAGTACTTCCGTTGACTGGTCAAGGGGGATGAAAGGGGTTGTCCAATACATTTAAGTATATGTATACGATATGTAATACAGCACACCTGCCGTTCTTTCGGGGGAGGGGGGATATCAAATAGTTTAACAAATCATGCTCACAAGTTTTTCGACCTGGGGAAACAACGAAAGCCTTCATGAATATTGTAGTATCAATGCCGAATTATCGTATTGTGAAATTATACGTACACGAAAATTAACGATAATTCCAAGACACGCGCAACAGGCCGGACGACGGGCAAACCTACCTGCTGGCCAGGCGTTTAACATACGGTGACCCTATCGATCTGTCAAACAGGTGAATACACGAGGTACGAGGGGCGTGATTAGACACACTTGAAACTTTAAGTATCGTTCGCAAAATCGATTAATACGCGTTCCCTGTACAGTACATTTTCAGCAATCTCAGGTATAGAAATTTTATATTCAACTTAGAATCGACAGCAAGAAAGGAAAATTAACAAGCAACATTGTTCAATTTGACTAGTTTTGCAATTATTTTGATAATTATTTTTGTTCAATAAGATATTCGTGTTTAAGTGTGAATTATCCAACACGGGTAGTTGTCATCGAAATGTTACCATTACACAGATATTAATACTATTGCGACTTATCGATTAATTATTTCAAAATTTATGTTTATCATTTAGTCGCTGTTCGATTGATTTTGTAAATTGTAACGAGTGGACATCAATTATTTCTGATAAGTATTGCATTTTAAGCCGATGACGAGAGATCAGCTTTGTACCGTGCAGCCCTGCTTAATATTCAGAATGTAAATGTCAGATAAACAGTAGCGTCCGAATATTTTCGTAATCGGGTATATGTATACGTGTTTCGCGTTACCTTCGTGGCTCAATCTTGCCTGCTGTCTTCCTGGGATAACTGGTGGACGAGAAATATTTCCCCGGAGATATAGGCGGAAGGACAGATCGTTTTCTTATGCTGATACCTTCCAGATATACCGTCTCATATTTTCGCACGTGGTGCCCTGTACTTCCTGCTCGAGATTCAGGTGATTGCCGATGGACGGTCACGCTGGTAAACTGATTACTATGCAAGTATTCCCGTTTCTCTGAGATAGAATCGATTCTCTCGCCTCTGACCCAGTGTTCAAACGCTGTTTCAACAAACCGAAAAGCTATCATGCCAGAAATGAATCACACTTACGATGGCTTATTATACACGAATTATACAATTAATTATAATTATACACATACATATGATTCTTACAATTAGTTACAAATATTTTCGTTCCTTTCGCTGTTTGTCGATCAACATAAAAGTAATATTCAGAAGATATGGGATTATATAATCTAATGGCGATGGAACGTATTTGAAATGTTTCCTTTGCGTTACTTGAAATGTTTAAAAATCAGGTGGACAATACGTTTAATCTTATAAATAGAGTATTTATGTTATAAATATTTTCAATAATCTTCCATCCCTTTCAATAAGGGAAAAACCTTTTCTATTCCCCTAAGCTTTTCATCGTATTACTGAAAAGGGCTGATACGCCTTACTTGCTCCCAATATATACCACACCCTCCATGCCAACCTTATATCATACCCCATATCTATCTCAATTGGACGTTGATACCATAACAGAAATGAATCTTAATCCGTTTTATACACAAAATGAGGGGTTGCCTATACGTGCCCTACAGAAGAATATTTATACGAACTTTCATTTCAGGTTCGTTTCTCCGCGAAATTCCACTGACCACGGCGTATCTAATTGTATAAAGCGTCTGAAAGCCCTTTTCCTAATTACATCAATTACCACGTGGTTCACGTGGCTAAAGTGGTAAATCCATGAATTCGTGTAATTGTTACAGCCTTTGATCTTCCGCGCCGTATAATTTACTCTTGGGACTGTAACATTTTGTTATATCCCTCGCGTTAATTATTATTCATATTACGTACAACGTGACTAAAAATGATTCAAATACAGACGAATCGAGCAGCTATAATCCACACGTAAAATTCATTTCCTTATTATTATTCGTTTATTATTATTAATCATAGAATTGTCCAGTGAATCGAATACTCCAAGGAACATCGTACGGAAAATAAATTGATAGCGAAACGACAATTACCCTCGATGCATGCATTGTAACATCAAAGTAAACAACCAGCGAACAAATACCTTCGACTATCATCATACGTGTTAGACAACAGGTGTATTCTTGTAACCAGCTGAGTATAATTTAGCTGTGAAAGAACGGTTCACGCCAATATTCGACTTCCTTCGTTACCTGTCGAAGTTACCTGAGTGTAAGTAATAATCACCTGCGAATGACTGTGAGTGACGAAGGTACGAATTAATTGCAGGTTCGTGGCGTTGAGGTGGGCATAGTGGTGCTGGTGTTGATCTTTTGGGCGGGCGCCATAGCATTGTTCTTCAATCGTTGGGGAAAGATTCGCATGCTGCTGCCGTACCAGCCCGATTACAAAGAGCAATTGAAGGTACCTGGGACAGGAGTGTGCACAGCGGCGAACTCTGCGTACACGCAACACCCCACTCAGCACACCTGCTCTCAGGTAACGCATAATTACATCGTACTTCCTACTTTCTACTTTTCTTTCCTTTTCTTTCTTTTTTGTTCTTGCTACATTAATCTTTCACTGTATTATTAATCGGACAACTACTCGCTGGCAACAAATGCGTTGTAATTTACTCCAAATGGTAGAGCTTGCGTTTTTTCAGGAAGGCAACGTGGCGCGTCGATTCGCTTGACTGTGATAATTATTATTATTCAGTTCGTTTTCTCATTATTCGTACTACTTCACATAGACACAGAGACACACGTACACGTACAACATCACGAGTTTTCTGAGGATTCTTATTGTGATAGTAGTGCTCACACAGATTTAACGTGTAATCGTTGTACCGTTCAATTGTTTCATTATTGTATATATATTTCTGTTTAACGTTCGAGGGAACAACGTTTGAGGCGATAACAGATCGCGGTTCATTTTTCTGAAAGTAACCGGAAGGGTTGGATGCGATAGGGAAAATATCGGGGACGATTTTAGCTGGGAGCAAATATTGTGAAACTCAATTTCGATTAAATAGAATTCTCGCCATCAAGAAGGATAGAAGGTTCAAAATGATATTGTAGCCGTAAATGAGATTGTTGACCCCTTTTTTTCACTTAACAAAACATACGCGATTGCTTCCATATTACCGCGCTTACATATATTGACCTATACTACTTGAGCGCCATTGGTCCGATAATATATCGACCCGTACTACTCACATTCGCATTGCAATACATAAGAAAGGAATTATTGTTGAAATCTCGAGTCCTTTGATATACGAAATAATTCATAAAATTTCCTTGGTTGTTCGACAATATAATATTAATGATATAAAATAATATCTACGAATATATTTACAACGATGTATCATAGTAACGAACTCTAGATGTGTTCAAACATGTTTCTTCTTTACGAAAGTTCGCATATTTGTTAAGTGCCTTTTCTTTTTATAGTAACATTCGATATTCGTGACAATCGTTTGTCGGTTACATAGAAAACGCCATAAATAGATTCGTACGCGCTGTTCGAACAATAATTGGAGAATCCAACGCATATATGAATGTTAATGCTTCATGAATTTAATATCTAGGAACTGAACGATCGCCCGTTCCTTGATAAATTCGATCTGGAGTCCTTTCGGTGTAATTTCGGGTAACGTGCGCCGTGTACACTGTCGACCAAAATTTTTCTGTTATATCCTAATTCTTAAAACTGCCCATAAAGTCAATGATAACATTTTTGTCGATATTTTCTATCCATGAGGTGTTCGGAAATATTGAAATCAAAATTATTAACCCTTTCGTTACAAACATTTCCCTGAGATATTAAACCGATTCAATCGATCGCTGAAAATTTCTATGCACCGTCCACAGTTAATCAACTTCGCAGTTAATTTCTAATATTTCCATTTATAACTTAATCAAGTTAACTGTAACTATTTATACGAATTTCACCGTACGAAATTAAACAGAGCGTCCAAGTGTTAGTGCGTGAACAACAATAACTCTTCGATGTTAATATAAATTGTCGAAAAAACTGCTTAAACAAGATTTACAAGAACGAAAGGGTTAATTGTCCCCACGATTCTGTACAACGTCGAGGTGTCTGATGGTGACGAAACTTTTTGCCGGCAGTGTACGTGTGAATTCCGGATGGGTCGTTATCGGGTAAATATAAATTGCATCGGGATTCCGATATCGGTGCCCGCGTCGGTCGGACGTTGACTCGTCGAATGATTTACACGTCAAATCTAACGGGCGAAAGTGGACGCGTTCGGACCCTGATGTTATCGATTTAATCAGATACCATTGGAATTTAATTGCTCGGCGTAAGCAGTCGCGACGATTGAAAACGACTCGGTTTCGGCAGAAGCCATCCGTCAAAAGGATTCGCAGCGGCGACTCGTGTATTGAACCGGGTGATTACAATTCAGTTAAATGCCACCCGCTTATCCGTGCCTACCTACCGTCCGATTGCAATTTTGGGACACGATCTCGTAAATTTACAATTCCCGCGTGCTCGCGTTATTTATGCCCGATCGATACACGTGTGTTCGTAAATAAGATATAAAATCTGTGGTATCGATTTTCGAGGCTTGAATAATACTGCACTTTAACTGTTATTCATTAAAACGTTTCGACTGAACCGGGACGATCGTAAATTTGACGCGATTTGTTTATCATTTTTCAGCAGGCAAGTAAAATTGGATATAGTTTTGCTCGACAAAAATCGAATAGGTGTGAAATATTTTTGTCGCCGCGTATCGGAACGTTGGCAATATTTTTATTTGAACCAAGTTGATGCGCTTATTATTGCGGGCAAGAAGATTGGACGTGATTTTGTTGCAACAGCTGAAGTTATTATCGTGGATTTTTGTACGGTACGTTTTATATTTACCTCTTGCAAACGATATTAGAACGAAAGGGATTCGACTCGAACAGCATAGCGTGCGATAATTGCGAAATATCGAATTATAAATTTGCGAGAGGATTCGCTTATATAAAATAACGTCGGATACGCCCATTACCTGCTTATTTATTTAAATACGGTTGTTCGGGGCGCGGGTACTAAATGGTAGATTGAGTGCAGCTGTTAATAGCGCATCGTATGAATTAATTGCACTACATTGTACAATCGTGATTTCATTAATATCGTTGCGTTCATTCGAATTAATAATTAACGGGGCCCGGTGATGCAGAGATAATTAAAACCGGGAAAGACCGTTCATAAAACCGTTGCTGTGGTCGTTGAACGGAGTACAGTATTAACTGATTCCTATTAATGTTTAAAACGTAGTAGAAATCTAGATCGCGAAAGTGTATGAGGCACTTTCTGCTGTTAAGCTCGGTTACCGGATCTACTTATCGAAACGCGATGTAGGTCGCGAGTTGATTGAAACTTATAGATGTGAAAAGACGCGCAGAATTAAATGATTTTCAGGAATATTTCGAATTCAGAGCTGAAGATAGTTTAGCCGTATTTTTATAAACAAATTGACGCGATTGTTCGAAGGAAAATAGTTATATCGAGTTCTACTTAAAATCGACAGTAGGCTACTGTGCGCACGCACGCGTCAATCAGGAATATTTTATTGCCAGCGATATAATTATACGATTCAACCGAGACCGTGGTTCTGCGATATTGAATTCCGAAATGTCAGTCAAATTTTGTTTCAAATAAAATGTTAAAACGAGTGACACCTTCTCTTTATCGATATACTTATAGCATCAAGTACATACTTATTTGTTTGGGGTTCATTAACTGAATCATCCCTCGGGCAATTTCAACTCGATATAACAGAACTTGTCGCGTAATTTTTTGAAACACTGCTTCCTAGAATAATACGCAAGAATAATCGTCTGAGTTAATAAAATACTTATCTCATTGTTGGACACTGCGCGCCCGTATCGATAGTTCGTAATCAATAATTCAACTACAGTGCATACTGTTGCAAGGAAATAGATAAAAGTAATATTGAAGTCGATAAATCGTAATTACCTCGCGATAAAACTAGAACATTTAATGCCAACAATAAGTGTTACACCGAAGAAACATACAGTGCGCGAAAATAGTTTCATTTGCGACTTACATTACTTTGATGTCACCAAAATAATAAAGTTTGCGATTGAAACTAATGCCCTGTACGAACACCTTTTTACATTCTTTTATATTCTCTAACAATTCACGCTTACATACATCGAATAATTTCCTCCGATATGAAAGAGAACACACCGCACGAATTAATTGAAAACAACGATCCTCAGATGCGTCTAGAAACGAATTCCGTAGACGCTGCGGTGTCTCTAATATTGATCACAATTATTACATACTCCATATAAATGCATTCGATGCTAGAGGGTGAATATTGAATCGATACAAATTGATTTGTTGCACCGTAGCGATATATTATCGATCTAATTGCTCGTCGAATAAGACTCTAATGGAATCGATCTCTTTGTGCCTCTCCCAACCCTGCTGATCCATTGCGAAATCGTCGTTTCTCATTGTTGAATAACGAATAAACGGAAAACGACGATCCGTCGGGAACATATGCGCCGTACTACCCGCGAAAAATCTCGAAGGTAATGACAACATTGTCGGATATGGTGATGCAGTGTGGGGGCGGGGGCTGTTGCGTCTTGGAGCAGTGCTTTCAGTACCCGAGGAGAGCTCGAGAGCCCCGGGACTGCGGCTGCCAGTTCGCTCTACTCCACAGGGCTGACATCGCGTGACCATCGGTACTTGCCAACAATCTCTATTCTGCTACTTCTTGTTCTTCTTCCTCTTCTCGCCTTTCTTCTCGTTACTCTTCTCCTACTTCTTCCTCTACGAACATCTCCTTTTTGTTCCTCGTCCTCTTCTTGATCTTCTTTGCCCCATTCTTCCTCCTCTTCATGCTGAATATCTTCTTTCTCTTGTTCCCTTTCTTCTTCTTCTTCTTGATCTTGTTTGCCTTCCTCTGTTTCCTCTTCTTCATGCTGAATATCTTCTTTCTCTTCTCCCCTTTCTTCTTGCTCTATGAACACCTCCATTTTTTCTTCCTCTTCTTGATCTCGTTCGCCTTCCTCTGCCTCCTATTCTTCTTGCTGAATCCCTTCGTCCTCTTCTCCCATTTCTTCTTGTTACTCCACGTCTTCTGCGACCACCTTCTCCTCTGTACCTACTTCATCCCCCGAATCTCTGCTCTTTCCACGAAGAACAGCTGGTTCCTTCCACTGAACGTGAGCTCACTTTACTCGTCTTCTCTGTCTCGTTCGCAATCCAATGTTCTCATGGTGTGTCTCTGTTCCGGTTTTCAATACGTGTCTCACGCGTTCGTTCTTTCATGCGGCCTGTGCGGCTCTTTTTCGCTGTCTGTAACTCATTTCAGCCCCGACTGAGTCCACTTTTTGGCGTTGAGTCAAACGAGCATCGCTGTAGTCCGCAGTGAATGATGGGTACATTATTCGACTACGCACAGCCACAGTCTCTGTAGACGACACAGTTCTGGACACTTTTCGGTCGATTCAAATGTAACGGGTCTGTTTTTTTCGTTTTCATGTCGGGTAATAATAAGAATTTTAAGCGCGATTTTTATACAATGTATTGGTATCGTGCTGTATTTTTAAATAACTTACGTCGCTTCACGCTGAGATAGCATTCAGATTTGTTCTACGGCAGACGAATGCATATGGAATAAATGAATTGTTTGTTAGATATGAAATTCAATAAATTAACAATCCTATTTACTTTGTGTCGAGCACGATGGAAATGTTTTTCTATCATTCTGAGTACCTGTTTTTAATTACCGAGCAGAGATTTTAGAGCGCAAACCGAGATTTCATTATAGCAATCGTAAGTTCAGAACGTTTCCGACATGAGGATTCTTTTATTAGAAAAATCAGGCTTGTCAACTTTTGGGTTAAAATTCGTTACGTTGCTGATAGGAAGAAACTTGCAAATTAAGTAACCACCTGTACAATTGTTCAGTCACTAATTAATGTATCACAATAAATAAGATAGGAACGTCAATAAGTAACGAAATATTCCATAATCTAAAGAACTACGTGACGTACTATAAATTTACCAATCTTTCTGAAGTATTGAACATATGCGACGGTGATATTTGCAAAAGGGAGATATTCATACTGCCTTTGTATTAAAAAATTAATTTTTAAATCGTCCGTTGCGCTTAAAATGATTAGAATTATTAAAAAAAGAATAATAATAAAGTGCATCGCCCCTAATTTCGTTTGCCTACGATATATTTCAATATTAATCAAATAACCCGATATCAAGGTACAAAAGTGATCGATTTGGTATCGAATGTTCAACGAATAGATAAATCCGATACGCTCGCGAAACTCGTTCACCTCTTTCCGTTTCAGCCCGTATATTGATAATATCATAATAAAAAACTGCTTTCAACTAAACGCTTTCGCAGTGCATGTAAATGCCAACTGCTGTTCGATGCTACTTTGATCACGTTTATACTATTGTTTAATATCAAGTACGTACATATATTTGCACGCTTCAAAGTTGGCAAGCCGAGATATTCTCTATATTTTTCTATAACACGCGGGCACGATCGTGCTCCTTTTCACAATACATAATTACAATGATAACGTAAACGCAGAACAGAATCGTGATCGGCTCGGAAATAATTGCAACAATTATTGAAATTACACCGAGTTCCCTTAGAATGAAATCACAATAAATATTAAATCGCTACAAATAACACAAGTAACAGTTCGGTTGATTCCGCAACATTTAACGTCGATTCGCAACGGGGAAATTTTCTATAAAATTTGCATTCTCAATTTGGAGCCCTTTTAATTTCAATTGTCGAGCGATGTACCGTCACTATTCTCGTTGCCAGAAATAGTTTTCGTCGGTCTCTTAGAAACGCGAACCTTTTCATACCTTTCCTTTCTTGTTGAACGTGAAAGAAAAAACAACCACGTCAAATACTCCTCCCCTCTTGTTTTTTTTTTCTGACGTCGTGACGCATCACTTGGAACAAAGTGATAGCCCGACCCAGTTACTAGGATCACTCTGTACACATTTCTCATCTAGGAATACGATCGTGAGTGGTCTCCGCTTTTAACTCGACCCGCGTAGTCAGTTATCAACCTTGATTTGCGCTCGTCAAAGTTCGATGTGTACAAAAGGTCTACCCGTGTAGCGTCGTTCTCATCTCCTAAAAGCAAACGACTAATGAACCTTCCGGTAGCCAAACTTCCATTAATGTCTTAAGTCAATTCCCCCGTAATTTACATTGGAAAATTAGCGACCAGAGTATAAACGGACGCTAAACAAATTGAAATAAAATTAAAAGATCGTCGATGTTCGTCAGGGGCCACGGTGATTTCACACTCGCAACGGCATTTTACCAATTAATAATTCAGTTGTCCGAGAATTGTTTGGAAGGGCAATTGCTGATTCAATCGTATTCCATTCGAGACGTTTATAGTTGCGGAAATACGAAACGAAATTGCGCTATTAAGTTCTTATCATAAATGTTGCGACAGTTCACGCATATGAAATCGATCGATAAGTGCGAAGCGGCTACCATCGTTTACTATTTTGCCATTATTTTCTTACAACGATGACGAAGGAACGGTGGGAGGGGTGGTGGTGGAGGTATATAGTTAGAGACACCGGGTGCGCCATAAATGTGTACGTCGAGAATCATCCTGGAAAGTGGAAACGGTCGGTACTTCATAAGCGTGCAACACGGGGAACTACATACCACTTTGCACCAACGCAACGCTTGAATCGCTTCAAGGGATCGTGTGTATCAACGAAATGCACTCGAATGTGACAAGTAGCACGTTTTACAAACGCTTTTTTTTCGTTCCATTCAACGTTCCTCCATAATCCACGATTTCAATAGGATCGCCCTTGGTTCACCGCGGCGAACATATTTTAACGGGTGTACGTCGTTGACGTAGCTGTCGCGAAACACCGCAAAAGCAAAGGACAGTTGGAGTAGCGTAAAAGACGAAAAGAATTAGTAACTGTTGTTTAAATCAAATATAAAACAAACGACAGGGTCGCAAATAACTCTATCGAAACTAACGTTTGGGGAACAATTCAATGGTGTTACGTGAATCCTCTTTGAGAGTATTCAATTACAATTCTATCGCAAGACTGTTCTGCGATACAATAATTGACCGGTCTGCAGTGATAAACGAGGAAACTCGAATTTATTGCTTATTGTATCGCAAAGTTCGACGACGTTATTCAACAACTGCGAATTGATGCTCGAACCTAACAGAGTTGCTGTCGACAGAGGCAAATAATATTTTAAACAAAAGCATATTCAGTCGTTAAGAGCCTGGGTTTGGCAGCGCAGAAGGAGAACATATTACGTTTCCCCGTCTGCGTGTAATATATACAGATTATTGCACTATTAGGGTGGCGAGGTATTACTATTGGAGATATCGTAGAATCTGTGTACGCCGGAGTTCGAGCATTTATAGGAAGAATATTGCTTTCGAAGAGCAGTACCTCCGCTAAATATATATCTTGTCTCAAAGTTCCCAGAGTAATAGCTTCCTGACCCAAATCTCAACGAGATCACGAATCTGCAACAGACAGGAAACCAGTAAATTAGCATCAAGGTATAGACGTACTAAATTCGATTGAGTGTCATCCCTCAGACGGCGGAGCTTAATTAAATACCACGGCGAAAAGGAAAAAAAAAAAAGAGAACCGCAACGAAAGATTGATTAAATGGGGAGTAGAGAAATATAAAGATTGATTCTTTCCCGATTTACTCGCAGGTATACTTTACATACCGTAAGCGTGAATCGATAATTTCCCTTGGCGAAGCGACGCGATTACTATGAATATTATTATACATACATTTAAAAAAAAAATTTTTTCTTATTTCAATATGTAGAAAATATGTTTCATCTATATTAACTATAAGTAGTTAACAGTCTAAAATGCGTGTAATAACAATTATCGAAATAATTATTTACCTTTTGCTGATTTACGCTGCGCTACTTTTATTCCAAGAATGAAAAGATAATTGTTTGTTAATATACAGAGCAATAAATTCTGTATCACCAAGTTTGAAATACTCGACGCTATCTTTGTTAGTGTAATACAATTTAGTACGCAACATTTTTTTCTCTTAACCAAGTCTGCCAATTATTCCGTCGTTTGTTCGCATCAATCTCTGCATTGGTTCGGGAATATACCTGCTTGAAATTAGCATTACACAGCAACCCGTGTGCCACAATTAATCACACGTTTTATTATCATCAGAGTTTGCGAGCACAAATGTCGCACATTTAGTGAAAATCCGTATGCACAGGAGTTGTAGCACAGACAAAAGGCGACACTGATCGATATCAAAATAATGCACACCGAACACCAACGCTTCTGTGTCGCGATTATTGTGTCACCGACAATAAGGGAAAGAGTGCCTGCCACAGTTGAAACGCTTCTGCATAGATTTCGCCCGAAGGCAAAATGAACGTCCACGTCAGGAACGAGCACAATATTTACGTTATTTACGATATTCCTTATAGATAAATCATTAAAGATGTTCCGTTATTTCAGTGCATCCCCATAATTCGGCCAATCGACGAGAACGAAATCACCGAAAGTCATTAAATTCTCCCCGAATGAACAAAAAAAAAAAAAAATAGAAAAAACTAACCATTCCGCCGTTGGCAATTTCAAAGGAAACACAAACAATGCAGTGAAAATGTTCTGCAAAAGGGGGGCAAAAAATTGCTGAATCGCAAATAGAAAATTCCTCCTCTTCTTTTTTTTTCTTCTTTTCTCTCTTCCGTTTCCATTAAAGGAGCACTGGAAATGAAATTGTACTCGTAGTGGGCATACAAGAACTCTTTGTCCCCGTCTGCATTTGTCGGAAATCACGCTTGAGAAAAGTCGCATTCAGATGCACTTTTCATCGGCATCATCCGCCCGGCCAGGTGTCCTAATTTTATCGCCACAATTTCCAGCATCTGCACTGGTCGAGCCATCACGTGGACTCCTTGGATAGCGGGGGTGGTTTGGGGTGGCCAAGAGCCTCGAGGCCGCGGGTGAATAGCGCCATCGACGTAGCCGGCTTCCTATCCCAGGTACGTAATCGAATGAAACGAGGGAGAGAGAGCCAATTTTGTCGCCACAGAGGCCCTGGTTGACTGTTTCGCTGATCGCCGTCCCTGAAACTTTCGATCGGAACCAGATTTCGCGTGAACCTCCCCGTCGATTTAAATTCTCGCGCCAGGACGGGGAGGATCGTCGGGAAACGGGTGGAAATCTGAACACATGCGTCGCGTGATTTCAGGAAACCTGATTTACTCGCGTCAGAGGGATATCGCGGATTCTGGGCTCGTTTGTTTGTTGAACTTTGTGGAATTTGTTCGAGCGGTGTTATTGTAATATTGTAATTGCAGACTGAGAATGGTAATTGCGCAAAATGTTGGTTACAATTTCTGTATTAATATCTGGAAATATTAATATTAATTGTGTACTGTACGGGATCGGATATCACAGAAAATAATTCACGAAACGATTAACAATATTATCCAATCAAATTAGCGAATTTTCCTTTCTGATCTGCGGCTCGTATCTTAAAGATCGCGAATCTTATCGCAATCTCGATTGTCTTACATTGTTCGTTCATTATGCAATTTTTTTTCAAGTGCCAGTCGCCGACGCGTTGAATATTTAAATATGTAACGAACGTGAAAGAGACCGTACGAAATAGACACGTCAAACGTTAAAGTTCAAGGTAGTTGGAGGTGAAGTGTAGTTCGCAGATTGATCAATAAGTTCGTGGTTTACCTCTAAGAATGTCGTTAAATTCATATTCTCCTGGAATGGACCGTCATCGGTAATCATGGGATACTTCGCGTCGTAACGCAAAGATTTTAAATAATAAATCTTCGTCGTCTGCTACATCGTAGCAACCTGACTTCGCCTGCATTTTATTGAACGCGCAGAGAAGCACTGGTTTCAATGAATCAATGGGAACTATATAATAAAAGAAAGAAACGAAACATACTTCAACTAAATCTCATTTAATATTAAATTCCAACTTGTGACATACCTCATAATAGGTCTATATATTAGATGTTCTACACAATGAAATGAGAATTGAAAATTCTTTACACGCGACACTTTTCCAGCTGCGATGAATTATGTTATCGCGCGAAATCCATTAGTTTCGCATTCCTCCAATGGCTTCCGTTCGTTCGATCGTTTCCTCCGTATCTAACGCGTACCAAAAGAGAGCGAATATCTACCTGAAATGGTTTTATTATCTAGTGGTAGAACAATAAAGACCGGCTGAAATGCAAATGAAAAGCTCTGCAAGCGACTTGAAAAGCATCGTTACCAATTCTCTCTGCAATGCGGTTGCGCTTTAATTTGCAGGAATTTTTACGACGACACGGTTCAACGTCGAAATTGTGTCGGAAGGTTCGCAGTGCAGACAATTTGCCGCTCGCGTCGACGACGCGGCAGCATGATCCACGAAACTCGAAAGAGGAAGGAATCGACGGCGACAAGGAATCTTTCCTGAAGCGGGCCCAGGAAGAGAAATGCGACAACTCCGAGTCGAAAAGGCAGAGCAGCCTTGACAGCGGTCCGAAGGATAATACAGATATCTCTTTGCTTGATCCTAGTCATCAGCAACAGTCTTCGAGGTAAGTTATTGCAATGAATACGCTCTACAGTATCTACTTTAATCAGTCGAGAGGTATTGTTTCTTTTCTCTTTCAACACTATATATTTATTTTTGTTTCAATTCGCCGTGCGTGTATCTATGAATATTATTATTTTAAGAAAACCTCTCTTTTCCGCAGCAATATACCGACAATTGCCTGTGGCGAAAGTTTTAATATTTTTTTTTAGGAGGGTCAACACTTGAACGTTTCCAATAGAATGCATATTGTAGACCCGGTGCGCGATTAATTATACTACACCTATAGCATAGAGGAGGTCGCGCTGATTAATTTTCTCTTTTTTCGACCTCGATCCGATCATTCGGAACCGAGTTACAGCCGTTTGAAGTTTGAAGTCAAAAAAATGAATGAAGACATTGAATCAGTGACGCAAACAAATTCCTCGAAATGCGTACGCCGTACGCTATCGCCTACTGCTAAGTAAGCGCCACTCGTGGGAACGTCCACGCAAGGCTGCGAAATGCATTGTCGTAACGCCCAATTAATCTCGATTTCCAAAAATATTCACCAGTTTTCCATTGGCGTAGCTATCCAATTTTTTACATTTCATTGCATTTAAGTTTTCTTGAAATTTCTCTTATTTTTGTGTACAACAGCATTCTGTCCCATTTTCGCGTTCCAATAATGATAATTACGTAAAATTGAATAAATTTAGAGAAATGAGGTAATTATAGGAGAGTAGCCTATTCGCTATCCTGTCATTTGGCAGCTTACACAGTAAAAAATGACCACCAAGAGCCGAGATTGACGATATGTAATTTTATTCGATGCACAAAAACCCGTGGCGCCATCTCGCGTTTGCGGCCTTTTTCGCAGTTCGCCGGGGCTTCAAAACCGAATTCCTGGATTACATCGTTAATTTAAACAATTGCGTTTTTCTCGGCTTCTACGCCATATTTCTTAATCGGGCTTGTCTTAAATGAAAGCTACGAACCGTAGCTATCTGCTCCAAATGTTGCAACAATATGGCGTTTGTGGTTCGAATGTTATTAACAATTGAAAAATGCACTCCGGGTCATTGTAATGTTCTCGGTTTCTGATGGTTATTTTTGAATGCATAACGTGTCAAATGAAAGGGAAGAAAATATGCCAGTTATCTATAACAGTTTCGTTGCTGTTAATTTATCCACTTGCCCGTAATAATGTATTACATTGTTTATTTATTTACAACAATTTAACCGCGCATGGAATATTGTTAAAACCTTATTAGAGATTGTACCTGAGATCTCTAGCTTTAATTTCAAACTTCGATCATTGATCTAATTGAAATAATGGCATTTGTTTATAGCATCCGTAAACAAATTCAATTATCTCGCCTTCTATTCGGCCCATTTTAACCATGGATCGCTTAAAGTAAAGTTCTTTATTCAAGAAAGAATTCTTTCTCAGCGTAGAGTAGTCCCCGTGTATTGTTACAGTGGATTTATGAAACAAATGCTTCAATTGTTTATACAAAATGAATGAATAACGCATGTAGCATTTGTTAATCGTTCACTTTCGTGTACCAGCATCATTTACCTTCATTTTAAGCACTCGATCATTAATCTAGCGCCTCCAGAAGCCCGAGATAATTGCAGTGACCCGGAGTGCAAATTTGCCGATTTTTCAATTGTTAATAACTTTCGAACCACAATTGCCATTTTGTTACAACACTTGGAGGAGATAGCCGTGGTCCGTAGCTTTCATTTAAGACAAGCCGGGTTAAGAAATATGGCGTAGGAGCCGAGAAAAACGCAGTTGTTTAAATTAACGATGTAATCCAGGAATTCGGTTTTGAAGCAGTTGCGAACTGCGAAAAAAGCCGCAAACGCGAGATGGCGCCACGGGTACTTCTTTCTCATACATTTCGTGGTGCAAGGCGGGTTGCAGTGTACGAGGAGTCTTTCACTGTCTTCTAGCTGCTGACCCTTTCGGATCTATTTTTTGACATACTGTTGCATGCAATGAAATCATGTTGTACGTCATTGCATTCGTCTCAGGCGGCGCTATGATAATATGAATAAAAAACCATAGACTCCTATTTAAAAAATTTAACTTTGCGTTGAGATCTCTTGCGCCACTACACCTATCGAATGATCGTTTACACCAACTAATGTCTCCCCTTATATCAAACAACTATTGTCCGGACACTTTTTTTATAACTTTAATATCTGACGACATATTTCACCGTTTCCAGTTAAACAACCATGTGTAAGTTACACAAAAATATCTGATTCGTGCTTATGCAATTCTTTTTAAAATAATAAGTTAGTACGATAATGTTTCAGTGACGGGGCTGTTAGATATTGTTTGCGTGTCACACGAGGGTCTGCCCTCATCGTACCATCTCCTTTATGCCGGTACCAGAAAGGTACAATTCGATAAATTACGAAAATGTTAAATTTAATATAAAATGAGGTCAGATGATTCTGGGGGCCAGAATTTTATCATATTTCTTTACAGATATTAATTCTTATTTCAAACATAAATTTAAATGTAAAACAATTTTTAATTGAAAAAAGCATCCACCCCATCCCTTTACTGGAAAAGTGAAAAGTGAAAATTTGCATATTCATGGTTTTGCTACGAAGGGACGCGATATAATATTAAATTACGGGAGTCCATGATATGAAAGTTCCAACATAAACGGGGAATATATGCATACATAAAATCAAGTCAGATGTTTATATATTATATAAAATATAACGTGCAATAATAAAACAGCTTTCTTTTACTTTCAATTTTTATTTTTACTTCAACTCTACTGACAAAAAGTTTTAATTTACAAAGCAAACTTTCCAATATTCCATTATTACATATTTTTTAATCGTCTTATATATAAAAACAAGTTTGACCCAACTAATTTCCTGAAAATATTGAATAATAGTTTTCCAAGGCTCACTTAGAAATCATTCATTCACGTTTACATTAACAAGCTCATACTGCTATTGGAATACTCTTCTTCTTAAACCAAAGCTTAATCCAACTTGTGCCAAACTATTTTTATTTAATAAAATCCATTTATCATTAAACGTTATAATAAGCCGGGAGAGAAATTCATCATTCTGTAACAATAACAAAAAAGAAGTAAGCATTCCAGTAGCAATGCCTACTGTATGGCCTTTGAATTCACGAAGTCCTCACTGAGCAATTTTATCAATTTGTCTATGTCATGAAAACATCAAAGCCCTCTTACATTATGAATGCCCAGTTCTCTTGTCGACCTTTGAAACATAAAACGTGTGTACGGAACCAATACTTTATGCCAGAAACGTGCGCCATTAAAATATTATATTGCCTGACGTTCCTCATTTTATGAAATTTATATTAGCAATTCAAATACCTCTAGATATAACTTTTCTACTTAAAACATTCGAGTCTCAAGAAAAATTCAAGGGCAACATTGTCTATGTCAATTTTCTTTATTTTATTTAACCATTTCAAGCCTGTACAAGCCAACATACGTACAATTAATGTTATTGTTTATATACGCAACTATATACACATCAACGCTAAAACATAGACGTTCTTTAATATCTTCGAGGTGTCTCGCTATTGATCGCAGTATTCATCAAACGAGAAAGATTTATGCTAATCCAAAACCAGAATGGGATCGTACATCGATAGCAACCGAACACAATACAGGGATTAAAATAACAATCTCCACGATGCTGTATGTACAATAAATGCGGGAAGGGACACTAAACCCCGGTGTAATGCGAAAAAATTACCATCCGTCCAATAGGGAAACTGGGCTACAACTTTAGATAGGAGTGAGAAAAGTTGGTCAAGGATATCGCTCTGTCAATGTACCATTTCGTTGCGCCCCGCGCGCGTACACCCGGTATAGCGTCGTAAAACCTAAGGCTATGGATAATAGAATCGAAAGAAAAACAAACTCCTTTATGTATTCAGCGAAGGAAATTCGAAGGCAAGCCCGTGAACCGAGTTATTCGTGAAAATTTCTGTCGGTGTTCTCAGGGATTCGTCGATGACCCCGTCTTCGTCGTTCGTCGGCCGACGGTTCTCGGGATGGCGAGCCGGCGGTAGTCACGAATACGTCCGGTGTCCAATACGACAACCAGCTTCCATGGATGAACGGTAAGGAATCTGTATTATAGATTATGCTCCAAACACACGCCCCGTACAAGCATTACGTTCGAATTGCATGACCCGGTCGCTCCCGATAAGGTATCATCGAGATGATACGACCGGTACAGGAATTGCGAATTTTCTTGAATCGCGCGGCTACGTGTTACGAGACGGGGTAACGCGGTACAGAGAAGATTTTATAACAGCTTTTATCGGCGGCTTTCCGCGGTTTCAGCGCGCAACGAGTCGGTAGTATGTCGAGGAACGTATGAAACTTATCTTGCGTTACACGGAACGAAGAATGGATTCATGGCATATTTAGTGGGCAATTTTTCCTTTTTCAATTTAGATTCTACATCGAAGTAACACTTAGTTCTGATTACTTTCAGTTATAATTGAACATTCGACGCCGACACGTGAATATAAAATTCAATTATTGTAATCCGATTAATGACGAATGCTGAACGCGAAATAATATATCGAATATTGCAGTGCTCCTATCGAATACCAGCAACGCTGCATGCTCCTGCTGCACAAACCTTATTGATTTCTGCCGTTCAGTAACATTCTAATATTTATATTCATTTTAATCGAACAGTATTTATCATAGAATGCATAAATCGTTTTTCTGACACATTTATTTTGGTCTGCGTGTGTTTTAACGCGAACGGTGCTACCAAATAACACGATAAAAATATAATAATAAAGCTGACTGCGACGCGGTAATATTGCAATAAAATTACGTCGAATTAAACTAGTGCGACAGACGGTATCGTAATAATGTTATTGTAATTAATGTAACATCGTGATACATAAAATTAATATAATTAATGCGACACGTTAATATCAGAATGACGAATAATTATTTCCCGATTATATTTCTAAATGCGACGCTCAAGTGCACAGGTACCTGTTACCTGTAAAATGCATTCACCCATGAATTCGCAAGAAAACCACGATGTTTTTGTCCTTACACAGCCTGTGTCTCACCCACCCCGCGGGTAACAAATACGTATGTGTATATATTCAGACGTAATATATACTAGTATGTACGTGGAGAGGTATATCGTCGCGGTTGACGTCGCCAACCCTCGAAACTTGGTCGCACGCCAAGCTAAAATTCGGGGTCACGTTAAGATATAACAGAATGTCAGCTGTCTGTCGTTGGACAAAATGCTTGAAAAAAATATCGCGGTTATAAAGAAACAGTAACTCCCCTTCATTCAATACTATCGTTAAAAAAAAAATAAAAGCTAAACTTCTCACCCCAGTTTCAATTTAACACAGAAAGTATGAGCTGTTGAATATAATGCGACGAAACTACTTACATACGCTCGCAAATAAACAAAGTATCTGTATGCACGTCGATATTAAATTTTCACCAGAATAATTAAAACGACAATTAAATCGAACATAACACGGTATGGATAAGAAAAGTAATAATCGCTCAAATCGTGCGACGTTTAACGAAACCTTTAACACGAATTGTCCAGCCCCTCGAGCAGACAATACGCGAAAAGAATTAACCTGGGTGGCGGAGGGTCGATAATCGAGAAAACGCGACGGTATTTATCATTGTAGACGAGGGATCGTCCCGATTAATTAAGCCAAGGTATTCGCTGAAATCCGCAGGTGTTATCGGCGATCGTACGATATCGACGCTCGTCTGCAACGTTATCATCATTATCAGCGGCGTGCCGGGTTCGAGCGGCACTCGAAGAGCTGCGACTACGCGAGACGTACACCCGAATCGAGCATCGAGGTCCAACACGTTGGCCTGCCAATTCTTAGCGTCAGCGAGCCAAGCCCGCCGGACGAGAATGACCGTGTGGATGATTATTTGTAGGATTTGCTTGTCGAGGCATCCACAAAGGAGGTCCTCGTGTGATAAGAACATGCTTCGTCCCGTTGATTCGCGGGAGGAAACGGGTGGCGTTGCGCCGATTGAAAAGGTAAAGCGAACGTCGAACGAGATGTAACAGAATATCAATCGAATTATAGCGACGACGAATTCAATGCGATTTGTTGCATTTGCTCGGTACCGAACGGTTCGAGGAAGAATTCTCGAAATCGCTGTTTTCACGGAAAGACCGGCACGGTTAATTATATGTACGATCGGCATTGAATTGATCCGCATTCATTTCGCCCCGCGAATTAGTAGCAACGTTTATCAAATCGGGCCGATGCTCGTCTCGCCAAACGAGAATTCGTTTCCCTTGACAGAATGTTTTCCTTGATTACCAACGATCAACTGCAACGAACATTGTAACGAAAGTGAATCGTTATCGATCTCTATACGCGATACAGAGGGAATGATTCCGATTCACGCGTGTCTCGTGTTCTGGAGGCACACGATCGCGTGGAAATTCACGTTCGATAGTTGAAACAGCGGTTGCGAAATCCGGGTGTATACGATTGAAAGGACGCGTGCGCGTAGTCGATAATTCGAGGATGATTTTTCGGAAATTTTGAAAGTGGAACGAAACGAGTAAGGGTGGCGAACAGCGTGGCTCGAACTCATCGTACAATGTCAATTGCATAGACGATTAACTCGACGAAAGTTTCGCTTGCATCAGGACCCTCGTGAATGTTCCTTGTCTCTTGTAAATTTCAAACATTAATTCACGTGCGAAATAATATCGATATTTAATAACCTGCTCCATGATTGTAATAGATGTTTCCTGTACTGCATTCGTTAACCCATTGTCTTACAATGACGAACGACACTCGTTTTATAGAAATTGAACATCAAAATTGGAATACTTGAATGCGACACGCAGCACAGACGAAATTCGAATGATATGTCGGCGATTACGAAAATGGACTAAGGTGAAGTCGTATATATTTTTCATTCTGAAATATGTCGAATTTAAAAAGTAAAAATTAACCGAATTTTGTTTAACCACGCAACTACCAACTCAATTGAATAGTTCAGCGTCTGCTTATTTTCGATTATTTATATTAAAAGTGGTATGGAAATCTATGGAACGTAAAATAACTGATAGACCAATTTCTAGTTCATTTTTTTACTTATACCACTTTTATGATCACGATAATTCGCGGTTGCCGTTGGTCGTACATTGAACCGTCACAAAAAAATTGAAAACGTTCAAATCGAATAAAATAAAAAGCGAAGTCTGACGCGCGTCGCGATGCTGAAAATCGTAAGGCAAAGGGTTAATCCTCGTCCCGCTGTACGATGTTGCATTTCTCCATTTTTCCCCACTTTTTTCGTGCTTCCGACACGATCTCGAGAACCGATTGAACGATTTCCAAACAAATTCGTACAAGGTACGGTACAGACCGAACACTGTTACCCGCAAATATCTGTTACGTGGAATTAATGTTACGATTAAGGAACAGAAAGAAACTCGCTGTCTCGTGAAAAATCGCGGGATTTGTTACTCCATTTTAAGACCGTTTATATGATTACTTCAGTATACAGTTTATTTATAAACAAAAAGGAAAGATGAAAATGGTTGCGAGCAGTACGCAAAGATGTTGATCGAAATAGCGATCGAGACAACGTAGAATGGGGACAATATAGTACATATTGAAAGGCATAAAACGAATAGCGTGATATCGATTAATGCACTATCGCACGCCGAAACGCGAGAATAACGAAGGAATATCTATTACGTTAAATATTCTAGTAACATAAAGTGCATTATTTGAAAGGAGAAATAATTCTGCAAAGATATATCTATACATATTATATCGTATATCCTGGGTTGTTATAAAACATTAGTTAAATCAATGAACGAGAGGAAAAAAGTGAGCGAACAAAAAACGTAGCGAACAATGCAGACCTTGCATTTCGTTGTAAAACACACAATTCGAGTATAACATCTAACGAAGTAAAATCTACATATCCAATGGAGTGTGCGCTCGTCTCGTTGCGGCGAAACCCTCGAACGCGAAGAAATTTTCCTCCGCATTGTCGCGTCTTAATCGCATTGCGTCGCTCGGATAAACGTAAACTTTAAAATTTCCGTAGCTTTACGGCGGGTCCTTTTTGTCAGTGCTCAATCATATATAGCGGTCGACGAGAGAGTCAATATTACACGCCCTATATTGTTACACAGGACGCAGTATGTAATCGACGTTGAATAAATTATTGCGCGAATCGTTCGTCCTTCCGTTTAGTAAATATTAAGCAACAATTCAACTAAATGAACAATTTCTCTGTAATACGATTGTACGTTGCGTATCCATCGTGCAAATTCTTGAACTTTCTTTTCTTAAGACTGATAATAATTATAACATTATATATAGCGTATTGCTTCTACAACTGTCAACGATCGTCGAGTTGTAACGGCAAGTTGCCGTGCAATAACGATCGTTACCGATTCTCAATTTGTCCGTGTATCTAACGGTTACATCCTCGAATATGTCAGATTTTCTCAATTATTTCCCAACGCGGCACGTGAACAATTATTAATCGATTTCCTTCGTTTCCCGCACGCCTCCTAATGGTTCGTTCTTTATTGTTAACTATATGTTCGTCGGGGTACCTGTGTAAAATACTGCGCAATGAATGTCTTATAATTCGACCTGTCCGATATCAACGTGTAATCAAAACGAAGAGAGAGTTTGGAATTTGCACGGCCATTATCGTTTAAAGAAATAATTAAGAAGAGGTTCATGATGGCGCGGGAACAATAGATTGTGAAATATGTGCGACAGATTCATGTATATACTTGCTCACGTTTTCTTTGAACGTCGGGATAGGGGAGATTGTCGTTAGTTTAGCAGTAAAATTTCATTTCCGTATATTATCCTTTGCCCTTCTGTTTAAATAATGTATTTTTCGGACCAATTAAACGCGATAGAAGGGGGGGGGGGCTAGTCGAAATATTTATTTACATATCATATCTTTAACCCAATATTTTTTGTCAGTTAATACAGAAATTCTTTCTTGACGATTCTCGTTCAGGTCGTATACGTATGATAATATTTGAACGCGTTATACATTACTTTGGCGAGGTATTGATTCGCTTGCGTTTAATACTTTGATAGAAAACACTACAATGTTCTTAAATTTGGGGACCAAATAGGTAGTTGTAACGATGTAACGGGGATGTTGTTTAGCTTTACCTTCGAATGTATTTGAATTGTTCTAGAGAGGTGTATGACATTTTTGTTCCTCCAATTGCGATCTGTACGTCGCATCGATTGATCGATAATTGATAATCAATTTGAACGTGAAATTGTGTACAATTTTCGTTTGCAACTCTCCAGTCTTATTTTTGACAGTGAACGGAGAGCATAAGAAACAAAAGAAAAATTAAAATCGATCACTGTACCTATTAACGATTTACTCACATTGGTACGTAAAAAGTGTAATGCTATAATTCTCCATGCGCTTGTCGATAGGATATCATAATTTATACATTATACCAAATATATTGTCCTAACAATAATGTATTATAAACGTCAAATTGAATTGCAAAGTGTCTCTGATTACAAGGGACAAAATTATATATTAAATCTAGCATTTATACACCGTATTAATTGGCAAGGATAGTTCGCACGAAAAGGAATCGTGTTGAACAAAAATATTTTTGGAGATCGCAGATTGCAGAATCGCAATCTGCAGTGAAACGATACGAAATTTCTTCTAACTTTCAGTATTCAAAATTCTAACGTACGACATGTACCGTCGTCGTCGGTGAAGTGAACGTAACGAGTTGCGCGAACATGTTTAAAGAAAAATATACAAATCGTATTCCTTCGTTCGCAACAAAACGTACAACGATTAATGAATAAAGCATACCTCGTCGCACGTGGTGTTAAACTAAATCTTAACGAATTAAGTTAAATTTCCAACGAGAGCCATTTAATCGCGAAATAAAGAAAGAAATTCAAAATATGAATTCTTCCTTTCACTTCACAGTTATCGCAATGATTTCCCTTTATGCATTACACGGATATCAGTACACCGAATGCAACGGCTCAAAGTACAGTCTCTTTATATTCATTTTTCGCAAGTGCCCAACTATGAATACTGTCGCACGTGTTAATCGGACCTAAGTAGATGACTAATAAACGATGTACGTATCTATAGATGACACATTATAGTACCTATAAAAGCAAATCGATAATGTAACCTTAGCTATTACGATCACCACGATTCTCGTACATTCTAATTGTTTCGCTCATTGATTCAACACGAGCATAAGAGTGCGTTCCTTCTCAAATATCTATGTAAATATACGTATTAAACGTGAACTGCGTGAAAAAGGAAGGAGAGGAAAGCATGATCGAGCATGGAGCACAAACGATTTTCCTCGCTTCGTTGTAGACAAACGGAGTCGAAGAAGACGATGCTTAATTCGTTGTTCGATAGAAAGACTAGAAACTACGAATGATACATGGAACTTTAAGGAACTGGAATTGGAACAATTGAGTTAAACGATAATGTAAAATAGTAAAGGGTACAGAAAATGAGAGGGCGGAAAAGAAAAAAGAACAGAATCGTTGAGAGGCGGAGTGAGAGTCAACGAGAAACGTAATTTTAATTGAAAATAATATCCGAAGTGTCATAGGTAATAGTAGAACGATATTTTGGATCTCAATGTTATTGGATATTTTTAATTCTCCTTTTTTTCACATTATTGAACAGAAGCGAAATTCCATGGAAAGTAGAATGCTATCGAATAATAAATTAAGCGGTGTGTGTTACGTTTCTGAGCCAGCGACTTTTGGTCAACGAAGACTTACAATATACGTATGTACATGTAGAATACATGCATAATCTATAAATATGTCCTATAATCGTATGTACATTGTAGTGAAAGATATAATCGATGGGCTAACAAGTGATAATATATTATTTTTATTCCTAAATGTACAGGAACGTGCAAACTTTACAAAAGAATGGTTAAGCGTGAATTGTATTTTTATTATAGCGGGACTCATGCTGGAATCAATTTCGTCTGCTCGACGGCAAACTATTATGCGTTTAATCATAGCGATTAGATCGTACAGGTAAACAAGAGAGATGACAGAAGATGATAATCGCGTAATAATTCGACGTTACCTATTTAATTAGACATTCGTTTTTACCGTTGCTCGTGTAATCAAATTAGTTCGGTCAATTGTTCTACAGTCACACAAAAATTGTACCGCTTGTGTTCACGACAGTGAACGTTTTTTTTTTATTATTTAGACGTTTTTTTAAATTACGAATTGTGACCGAATTATTTGTCAATCGTTGATTTTTTGTTGATATCGTTCATATTTTAACATTATTCCGAACGGTTTAGACTTTCTACGTTAGATCAACATTGAGCTACTTCCGTTTGTGAAGGAAAATTAATATTCGAATGTTAAGTACCATTGCGTCGATGTCGCAAATATTTTTCATACTCTCGTTCGATTAAATATTCGGTTGTCCTATCTGTGATCGTGATCAGTAGAATAACGCCAATCTATGATTAATATTAACGAAAACAATGCACCCGTTCAATTCTGCTCATCTTTCCATTACAATTTCAATGATTATGATAATTATGATGTAACATTGTACACGGAATGTCCGAATTCGTACAACGAAAATATATACGGTAAAATATATAATTAGAGATCAGCATTAAACGTTCATCGATTGTACATAATAATAATTAACGTATGATTATTCGTTTATAAACAGATAGCAGCATGAGACCTGCGGCGAACAAAGAAAAGAATCAATTACCTCCAATCTTGAATAAATGATAGCTTTAAACAAAGAGACCAAAAGTATGTAAAGAAGAGTTCGTATTCTCTTACAATGGGTCAGTTTTACGAAATCCCGAATTAAGTAATTTTTGCAGAAAAAATAACAATGTAACAAAAAAGTGGAAACATAAAACGACAGAGTATGTGATTTTATGGGACAGTCGTATCCCCGTATACAGAATGTCTCACTTATTGTGAATATCTTAATTATTTCTACCGTTATTGGAAGGTATTATAAAAATGATTAATTGTAAGAGGGAATTGTATGCTTTAAAGGACGTGTATCTGACGATAATAAAAAGTGATCCCTCTAAAATCAACATGAATCATTTTCATTTTTTATTCGCAATTAATCTATCTGCCTTTTGACGTACGATGGATGATAGTATCGTCCGAGGTGATTTATTTATTTACATTCGATCAGACTTTCCAGTGGGAAAATATGCTTCAAATAAAATATCCAGGTGTGCACAGTCGAAGTAATCGATGTAGTGCGGTCATTAAAGTGTGTCAAACGATACGGAACACGTGTTTCATGTCACAGAACAGCAATTTAAGACAATTTGTGATTGATATGTTCGATGAGAAACTTGAGTCGCATTTGGGACTAGACGACATCAATTTGGAAATTCATCTCAAAAACGAAATGTGCAAATGTTTAGCGATTACGCACGAATAGAAAAATGGGCAGCTTCGAGCTGGATCAGGACACTTACCCCTTTGAATACCCTCGACACATGCACACAGAGTTTCGAACCTGGGGGTAGGAACCCCCAAGGGCTTTACAAATTGCTTTCCAAGGGATATTTTTAGCTACCGTTACTTTTGACTTATGGCTTCGAAATAAATTAATTCAACATATTAAATCTTTGTAAGTATATTACATATTAGGTATTAGGATAATTAAATCGTAATTCCGATATACCTGTTTCTAATGTGCTCCCCTTTATCGCGTTAAATTTACCGTATTTCATATGAAAGGGATAGAGGACGCAGGTTGTTCGAATGTTACAAAAGAGTATAGCAATTCAAAACAGCTGGGGAAACACCGGTCTAAACGAAGCAAGCATAACGGTGAGAAGGGACTGCAGATCATTCGGAATTTCCAAAAAGTTTTATGAGCGGCTACCTGCACCGGTTAATTATTTACGACACACAATGACTATTGTTAATTCATTATATTACGCGTTTTTGTAGAGATACTTGTTACTTTCAATTACATTTGCTCGAAATATTTTTTTCAGAATATGAATGGACAGTGTAAGTATTATAATAGATATAGTACTTTATTGAACTCCGAATACCTGTTGTTTTATAAATTACTTTTCTTTACTACCATACAGTAGTCGAAACGAAACGAAGGGAATATGGAGTAGGAAGGCATTAAATAAAGAAAACGTTATAGCTGGAAAGACTATTAAAGAAATGTTAATTTATTTTTCTAAGCATAATAAATTTGATTATATGACAAAAGAAGAAACAAACTTTCATGAACGAAGCCGAAACTTCAATGCCAAGAAATAGATATATAATGTATATAGCTCATATTGATTACTTCGATAGACGATCAATTATTCACGCACATACACGATCTTAGTTCCTGCCGTTGTATTACAATGGTACCTTTAGAAGCACAAGCCTAGAGATCGAAGGTCACCCGATTATTTTAATTATTGAGCCGCCACCCCCCCCACCCACCGACCCCCTTAGTACTTTATTTTCATTACATTCTAAACAACTGATTTTATATAATAAAAATTGCTTGATGTACGCGTAATACATTTGAAACTGAGAGTTCGAATGATTGAAGAGTAATACGTAAGAGAAACTAGGAGTGAATATTTGAAAATACGAATAACACATGTATAATATATAATATATTCGGAGTATTAAAATGAATACATACTACTTATACTGTACGTAGTATATTTACATACTATTCCCTCTTGTACAGATTGATCATACAATTACTGTTTTAGACATCGATTACATGTTTCTCGCCATCATGTAAAATTACAATTTTGGAAATAAATCCGAACTTCTTAAATTATGTAAATTTTTGTACCAGATCGTCATTTGTACATTAAGTTAGCATGTTAAACGAACATGTAGAACACCTTTGTTACTTTCTACAGTCCACTGTTCACTAAAAACATGCTATATAAATGTGTAAAGATGGGAAATTGCGCAATTTTCGCTGCTGTATCTTTACTATGATAACAATAAGAATCTAATACCCTATCATTTCACTATCCCAATTTTGCAAATGTTTCGTCGTATGTTTTCTACATCCATTTTCGGGCAAAGTAAAAATAAAGCCTGTAACAATTCGAATGGAAGATAATGTACTTGTGATCGGATTATTTAATATAATGAATGAAAAACTGGAAAATTAAAGATGCATGTGCGTTATATGATTCTACGTTTGTGTATCTTATAACGCATTTACCTATACACGTGTACACATATACACAGATAATTCTTTATATAGCTCTATGGTCGAGATGAATGTGAATGTACGTAAATATAGATACTAATAAGAAATCAATCAATTGTGGGCCTTCAACAATGTTTAAAGATATAAAATATTTTCGCACGCAATTGCTAATCTCCTACATAAAGATAATTTTGAAAACAATTTACGATTTTAATTCATATTAAGCGATTTTAGCTACAAGTTTAATAGCTCCTAACGACTTAATCTATCGGTGAGAAATTGGTGTTTAATGTTCCCTTATTATTTAATACGTACGCGCCTTTTAGTACATATTAAAGAATTGCACATGTATATTTATATATTTTTTTTTTCATGTAAACTCTGTTCATCTTTTTTTTTTCTTCACAGCCTTCATGTGAAAATATAATTTGAAGGATAATTTTAATACACTGAGTTCTTGCATATACACACTAGATATGCCTTTGCAATAGAGCTTTCACCGAATCAAAAAACCACATTGCCAAAAACCTCGTTAATCGTTTGATCTTACGTTAGAATATTATTTAAAAAGAAAAAAAAATCTAAAACAAGTGTTCTATGATATTCCAATACCTATTTACAATTGAACATTTGTATGTACAATATATGTATAATATTTTATGCATTACCCCGATAAGTAATCACCCTCCATAAAAATGCACTCTGTTCTTTGCCACTGTTATATAAGATCTTGTATCGCGTTTGGTTTCAAAACGCCCGAATCTTGGATGTTATCATCCTTATTAATATCTTCGCTAGCACTGTCATCGTTACTGCAAACACTGTTATTCTTTGATTCTTGAGCGAACGTTACACTGTCCAGTTTCAAATCTACCGAACTGTCAGCGTTCGATACATTGCTAATACCCGTATCATCCAACCCCAAAGTTGTATCTATGGTGGATTCGTTTACAGATTCAGAACAAAGGGAAGAACTGTCAACCGTCCTTATGGATTTACATTCAGAATTGTATTCTGAATCTATCGAAATCAATTGTGACGAAAACGAATGTTCAAGCTTAGGCGATACATCCCTATTCGTTTCCTCTAACTCGTTTAACTTCTTAGTCAATTCTGCCCATGGATCTTCCAGAAATGATTTCATATCTATATAATTTGATATGTTGACCTGCTTACGCGCATTCCTTTGGTATCCCTAATTACAAAAGATTATGTTCAATACAATTGCATATTTAATTTTATCGATCAGACGAATACAGAGATGCTTGATTAGTTGCAAACTCAAAGCCTGCTCGCTTTAACTCTTAATCCGCTGGGAGCCTAACGAGTTGGAGAATGAATACATTTGTATACAAATGTCTAAAATTGTTGCATCTAAACAGACACTCCTGTAATCAAAAATCTTATTCAAAGATACCTTTTTTTGACCGTAGTATTGCTTGCCAGTGTGCTTGTAAGGAGAGTACGAATTATTGAAATTTGATTTGGGGCTTGTATGATAATTGTTCCTGTAATGGTTATATCCACCACTACCTGAGTTACGATGATTACGACCTCCAGTACCATGCCAATTACCACTGAACCGTTTTCGTTCGGGCAAAGGTGTACTAATATTCAGAGGAATAAAGTCGTTTGCAGGCTGTGTTTTCGTAGCATTCAGTGGTGTACACTGGTAACTATCACTTTTCACGTAATTATAACCTGTCCTATTTTTATGGTCGTACGATTTCCAATTGCAATTTTGGTTTCCATTGCTGCCGCATGGCATACTTAACGGAGACTTCTTCATATTTAATTTCGTGTTTAGACTAATCCTTTTTTCACACAATCTACAAATATGTACAAGTAATGTTTTGTATAAAACAGTACACTAAAACGACGCCATACTATTTATCATAGGATACTATAATTGTCACTCGATATATCTCGAAGTAATGGCGTCCTTTGCATATCGATCTATCGATACTTTCATATTTTCAGAGCCTATGCTCTTCAATTTTATTTTTTCTACGCGTTATGGTATATGTATTTCAATAATAATTAGCCTTTTGAATTATATATAGCACTAGGCGTTCAATTATTAAACTGCGATTTCATTTTTCTTCGTAGCGATTAATAATTCTGTAATAATTATTCGTACGACAATATTGTTTTAATATAAAATGTTAGGAATAACCTGTTCAATGTGCTCTAACATATAGAAATGTTAATACAACTGCAGGAACTATTTCCTATTCCTATTGTTACTTTTAAATTAGTTACGTTTAGTGGCACAAATTTCAATTACCGACAGAGAGGCGATCAAAAGGAAAAATCTGTAAGAAGTGAATAATACTGTATTTCAAAATACGTATCTAAATTCCTAATTTTCTATACATATTCTCCCCATTGAATTTGTATTTCTATTATTTGTTCCGATCGGAAGGTGCTTCCATCTAGGATAACTTCAAGAATTTCAAGCCTACCAACTCACTAGACCACTACTATCCAAGGATGCTCTCCTTCTGGCTTCTCCCTCCTTTAACCACGTTGTCAAGGAAACGCGACGCTACGAAAATCTGCGCTCTCCGTTCGCCTCTAACACACCACGCACGACAAATATGTAGTCGCTCTCATTCAAGTGCACAGACTGCACAGAACAATTGGTAGGGGGGACAAGCGCTGGAGGGGCGCCACCACTTCCCCATAGAATAATCCCTACGTTCTACGCGCAGAATCGAGCCGGTATAGAGGGCGCTGCAGTGATACCTCGAACGCGCATGCGTAATGGCGCTGTTGCGTCGAGAATAGCGAGAGTGCCGCAGATGCAGCGAGTGCTCCGTCTAGTGTAGGTAGGGTCGTTTGGATCGTGCATTGATCGCGCACGTACGTGAGAGATTGTGTTCGCGATGGACTGCTTGGTACCTGTTGCATGGCCCGGCACGGACCGGTTCGTCTCGTTCGTTTATCGACGTTTATCGTAATAGAAACAGTGATACGTATTCCGGCGAGGATGGACTGTCGCGATCGTCATTGTTGACGTTTCTCGAGGTGTGACAGTGCTGGCCGCCACCGCTGCCCGTGCGTCACGATTAACTTGTGGAAAAACAACGCAGGATACATTAAGCACGACTGAAACAATGGGGATCGTGCAGAGCCGTGCCGGCGAGAGCGATGGCGGTGTGCGCGAGGTGTTCATCGGTGGTGTCAAGGGCGGCGCGCCTCATCAATCCTGTCAACCCAGCCTCGGTATGGGAAGTTTAGGTGGACCTCACGCACGGAGTGGCAGCGTCCGTGGCGCGCCAAGGCAACCAATGCCCGACGCTGTGGAGCTAGAGAGGCGCTTCACCAAAGTATTGGTGAGTGAAATACTCTTTCTTTCTATGCATATATATGTATATACTTCTTCGTATTCCTTTGGATCCTGATGCGTCGTATCCGGCATGTGTTCTATGAATTAGGCAGGAGATTTTGTCTTAAGCAAATCCTTCTTTGATGCATGACGTGACAAGATTGTGGAACTGTCAGTATGTGCATATATTCATACCGTCTCAAATAGGGTTGGATTTCTAGGATGCAACAGGGGAATAATTGTATATGTTATCGTTGCCGGTAAATCAACGTAGACCGATTGGAATTATTTTGTGGATAGTGTTTCCTTTTTCGATTATTTCAATTGTTCTCTTTATTGTTTACAACGCGTCGTTCGTGTAAATGTATTTAGTTTAGTCAGTCGTATTCATATGCACGTATATCTATAGATACTATTTCGACGAAGCGCCACTGGTGGCAAACGGATGCAGGACTTTTTGGAAGGTGTTTATATTTATATTTCTTTTATTCCCCAAAGCAGTATTGTCTGTCCCTGTTGTAATATATGCGAGTATAGGATATTTCGGGGAAACGCGCATCGATGTGCATACAAACGAATCGGAGTATACAAAGCTGCTCTTCAAAAAGGTTATGCAAGTTCGATGTGCGCCGACGTGCTTGAACGCAGGGGGTAATGGGATATTAATCGAATTGCTTTGATCGATAGTAAATCACGTGACGGTACCACTGTCGAACGATTTAATTTACGGCAATCATAGATAATTCGAATACTGTCCCATAAAACGCATGGCTAATGCGTAGATTCGATGGAAAAGATATACAGTGTGGTCATAAATTAAACGCTCAAATGTCGGCACCCATTGATGCCGCTGCACCCAAGTCCTTAGATTGGTGTAAGCGCCAAACATGTGAGTATGCACATATACCTATAATACTGCACACGGTTGCAGCCCCTACGCATATAGTTTTATCTCTCGCCATGTATTACCGTTAGTATTTATAGTAGCATATCTCATTTTTTCAAGTTGACAGTGTATTATAACCCCGATCGAGAATCAGTCCCCTTTATAATCCCCAAAATCGTCTCAAGTTGCTCATCTGATACTCGAAACATGTGTTGGTGTTTTTTTTACAACGTCGCCATATCGTTTTTATCGAGCCTATAATCGATTGCTCGATAGAAATGATATAGCAATCGATCGGGGTGAGATTTGAAAATATGCGCGGCAACGGTGAATTTGACGTGGTTGGTACATACACTTTCGTATGTACAACGTTGACGCAATAGCATGATCATATTTATCTTTACTATCGTCGAGATGTAACGTAAGTAACAAGCTGATCAGTATCAACACGTGTGGCCCGTAATACATATAGCTCCTAATATCTGAACTCAAGTGAACTCAAGGCAGTGGTTCTCCAAACTATCGATGCCTGCATTGGAGTTAGACTCGAGGAGGGATGAATAAAATTTCATCGTTCTTCAATTCCGTTTCATTTCTTGTTATAATCATCCCGGACGTTATGTTTGCGTCTGTATCACCCCATCCTGATTTCACATTAGTACAAGTTTTATTTAAAACAGCATCAGGAGATATAGACCAAAACAGAAGTTCATATATGTATAACAGATTCGAATAATCACCCCTATCAGCATCGACTTCGTTAAACAAATCATATTTAATACTTGAAACTTAAAACTGGTTTCCCTATTACTTGTAAAAGACTAATAGAAAAGGAGGTCTAAAGAATGATTCTGCCCAAGAGACCGTAGAAATAAAATAAAACTTAAATGCCAATGTCGATCGGTATAATTGTTTGAAATTTAGAATATCGACATTCCTCCATGCGTTCCCCAATGCAGAATTGATCGTAGCCTACTCTAAGGTCAGCAATTTTTATTTTCCCTTCGCGATGAAATGTCGAGAGGTCAAAAGCGGGAATTCGTGTAGAGTGGAGGAAAGATGTGGCATACAGCAAAGAGAGAGAAAGTAGAAAGATATATACGCCTACAGAGCGGTGCTTCTCACCAAATAAGATTCGATTCTGCACCGAGACGACCATCGCAGCATCTTCGAGGATATCGTAAACAGAGGCCTTCTTTACGAATCACAATTAACTCGCTGTCGTTCAATTTCCTATCTTTCTTGCCCTGGCTATTCATATACGTACTTAGCATCATCTTTGTCTTGGCATTTAACCTCGGCGATCTTGCTTCTTGACATCAATTATTTCGATAAGTTTAATATTATAAATACATTCCATTCTATCCGTTTCACTTCCAGACACTTATGGTAGATTGGTCTATCTTAGTTCACGATGTAACTTGTGGAACGGCAACCATCTTAATCATTGAATAAAGAGCCGTTTCTGTAATCACTTTTCGTTATTAATATACGGATGGGCGAAAATATCGACGCAGTTCGCGATTCAGTGTAAAATTTCCCCTGCATAATTATTTCGTATAATGCACAATACAATTGTCTTAATTTTATCCAATAATTATATTGCGTGGAACAGAAATAGTTATCAAAATAATTCATCTCACCCCGTTTTCTGTACGAATCTCCGTTTACACCGTTCTGATTGCATGTATAGAAAATAGAGGTACAAGAAGAAAATAGGTAATAGTATCTATATACAATGTACATAATTTTGTAATAATCGTGGGATTTCATTTCGTGTTAGATGCTTGTCGGTGAGTCATGAGTAGTTAGCCGTGCATCGTATAGGGAAACCGCAACTTGACTCACGAGAATCGTTCCAGGGACAGGCGAATATTTTTCTTCGTCTATTCGTGTTTCTAGTTGTACCAGAGTAAATCTAATGTACAGTAGGGCCTCGATTAACCGGGTCATGACATAGGTAAATCTCAGGAATCTGAGAAACAAATTACTCCTAGCGCAGATGAAAGAATGGCCCAAAACTGTAACGTTTTATTAATAGTATCAATACCAGATACTGTACGTAGACATATGTAGTTGTGCTTTTGGTTAACAGTACATTGCATGGTGGTACTTTCATTTTAATATTTTCAATCGAAACTGACTCATAATATATAAATGAGTCTTGCACAGTCAGTGATTAAGAAATGAAAAAAATATAATTTGAGCGTTAACAGATTATTACCGGTACATGCATTAAATTATTTTAACAATACAGCTTTGTCGAGCGTCTAATTGCAAGTACGAGCGACCAAAGTGAAAGGGAAATTAAATATCACAGCGTGCAAATTGTTGCCAGCAATTTTTGCCTCTGGTTTTTCATCGTTCTCAATAGCAGAGACGCGATACACGTTTTCTAATCTGTTAGCCAATAAGGCGAATCAAATTTATACTGACTGCATTCATTTAATGAACTTTATATACTGTCTCATAGCTACGATATATAATTCTATTATAACACATAATTTCGATAAAAAAAATCTGATTTTTTCCGATTTAAGAAAGAAAAATCGTTCAAACAGAAACGATCAAATGAAACCAACAGCGGTATCCATGATCATTCGATTGGCTTCTTACTTCACAGGCTTAATTAACAGATCTGCGCTCTTATTCAGTCACATTCTTTAACTACCTGTACGACAAGTACAGGACTTTGCTAGCTTATAAAAGAGATGCGTGCCTACTCGCTTGATAGCAGAAGCACGATCTTCTTCAAAGGTTCCTGTTGAACACGGGAATCCTCTACCTTCTCACAACTAAGGCAAAACCTTGCTGACCGACGCCCACTCTCGTTCCATCTTTCTTTTCTCTTTATTACTCTCTAACGACAGCAAACCCGGTCTCCGTCTTTTCTTTTCCTACGTTTCTCTGTGACAATACGGTTGGAACATTGCCAAACGTAGTGGTCAAGTGGTCGAACTGATGTATGTATTTTCTTCGTTTCGAGACAGAAGTCTCCGTATGAATATCTTACCTCGAAGAATATACGCGTATTGTTTTCTTTGGTTTGCATATTAGGTGAAGGCAAGTAATTGTTATCTGCCGATAATTAAGTCATGATTCCACTTTGGAGAAAAATTCTTCAGCCGTTTGTTGGGTTCTGTACAACAGTCGAATCCTCACAAATCTTCCAGAATTATTAAAAGGGGTGAATTAACTAGGGCGCGAATTACGGGCCACCCCGTATACAATTAAAATTTTAGTTAAATTTTTTGTTTAAATTAAAACGTTTCGGTGCTATTTCGGAAGGATTAGATGCTCGAGTGATCTTGCTGGAAAATTGGTCAATCTTTCCTCGGTGTCGTCATTTGGTATCGATAACGTTTGACAATCGGCAAAAATCGCGTAACACGCGGCGAACCACGCTCGAGTGCTGCCGGTATGGTTTTGCGAGGAATCGAATCGAGAACGTGAAAAAAAAGTTAGTACCGATAATGCGACTCTCTGGAGCTAAACAATACTGTCCAAGGGCCGAGGTCTGTCTGAAAATATCCACAGGAAAAGATAAAACCGGCGTTTCTATATATAGAGGGGTCTCAGACCAGTGCTTCTCATCCTGGTGCATCCTTAAGGGTAAATTGGACCCCTAAATAAAATTTATCATCGTAATAATTACTGCGTGGCACACGAGCTCACTGTAAAGGATTTACTTTGTTATCGAGCTGTGCAAACAATTTTTTAATATTTGTACAGTCGGAATAGAGCGACGGGTTTATTTGAAATAATTTGTCAAAAGCTATCGACGAAAAGATTTATCCGTTTAACGTGTCGCGTATTTAACCTGAAATTGAATTATTGGAAAAATTAAACATGTTTGCCATAGTTTCGAACAGCACGAAACGATTTCGCGCAAATTTTCGTCGCGTTCCTCTAACCAATCGTGTTACCAATTTTAATCTCAATTAAGGGAAACGAAAAGCAGGAGGAAACTTCTGGCGGAGACCCGTAAAAATATAAAAATTGTCTCGAATCGAGAACGATTTCGCAGTGAACCGCTCGGAGAGCAGGTAAATGGTCGAAGCGTCACACGAATCTCTAGGGGATAATTGTATTAACGATTACGTGAACGCGCACATGCGTTATGCACGTACATGTACACATCGGAAGACACGACGGGCGTAACGCAGAAATGCTTTCACTATCGACAGACTGGAAAACACGACGGTAGCCGGATATTTTTAACGCGAATCGTCGACAGACAGCTTTGTGCAATTTGCACGGCTGAATTAAGCCGTCGTGGTTGTGAGCAGCACGCAGTCATCTGTGTGCACACACTTGTGCAACGTACGCGATGTATGGACTTTACATGCGCGCACCTTTGGTTACGCCATTGGAGACGTTCGCACCTTCCACGATGGTTCACGCCGCCGCGTCTTCTATGGCGAACCGATCGTCTTCGAATTGTGATTCTGACAACGCAAACAGGATGCTCGAACTGTACACCGTAATTTTGTATAATAGTTTCATTACTACGTCCCCGTTTAACCCTTTCGCCGTGGAAGCCGTGTGCACCGTTGGTGAAAAGTTTGGAGTCACGAGTCATTGCATGGTGTTGCAAGAATCAAAAATACGTACATATTACCGTTTCGTTCAATTTTTACCCGTCTCGCCTCTTCTATTGTGCTCGAAACTGTGTGAATCATTAATCGCAACATTTTGAATAGATCCTGCAAATTTATTGAAAAAATATAATCGACGGAAATTCGTTGCCTGGTTCAAAGTATTCTTACGGTAAAAATGCGAAAGTTACGTTTTTGGTAATTATGCTGACCGGTATTGACGATAAAAAGACAAATATTTGGATACAGAATTGAATTGGATTATTTTGTTATTTTAAATAAGACACAGTGTTGGGCTACAAACTGTATTATTGCCTACGTTGTATAATATACAGCTGTACAAAAACTCTTGTCCCTCGTGCTGTGCACAGTGTTACACGAATAGAATGCGCGAACCAGGTAAGATCATTAGATCTGTCGACGTAGCCCCCGTATGAAAAGAAGACAAAGGCGAGCAGCGAAACGCACGCAAAATGGCCCATAGCCAAATGGCCTGCACGTGCGAATAGAGCTATTTCTGCTCCATAAATAAAGGTCCTGCCAACCACCTCCACACGCCTGTAACACGTATCTCCTAGCGGTGGCGCCTAAACGCTTTAGGTTGACCGTGAACTAGCAGTCATTGGTCTGAAATGAGAGGGTTGACCGCGTTTATTTTTCCATTAACATCTTCTTTATCGAATTATTTAGGGGCCTCAATAAAGATCAGTATGGTCGAAACAAACAATTTGGGGAACCGATTTTATTTAAAGTATAATCTTCGCTTAAAAAAAAGAATTGTTTTCGCTGACAATATTTGTCAAATATAATTGATTAATAATCGAGATCCGGGGGGGGGGGGTGATTTTGCACGGTCGAATCGGTGGAGAAATTTGCATAGAATCGTTGCCAACAGTAACGATTATATTACATGTTTTCACCTCTATTTCACTGATAACCAGAGGAAATATCTGGGAAGGATCTTAAAATTATTAATCGTTGCATGTCTGGACGCGAATGACTCATGAAATAATATATAAAATCGAAGATTTTCTCGTCTTAACAAAAAGGAAAATAACAATATGTCGAACAATAATTGTAGCGTTGCTTAAAGACTGTTGTTGCACAAGTTAATAAATTGCGAACACGTGACATAGCAAGACCTCAAAGAATATTTATATTAAAGAAAGATCTATTAAGAATGGGTGGATTGGTCCACACGTGTAGGTGTTATTACGCGCTCATACGCGGGGCACCATAAAGAACACAGCAGGACGGCAGATGTGCATTGTAATCGCAGGAAGACGATCCTTGCTAGAAGGGCTTTGTGCATTTGCAATCTAGACGAAGAACAATTGCTCTCCGAACGTCTCACATATGTATGCGTGCGATGTGTAGGTGTTTTAACATTTTTTTTTTTAGACGAACATCCACGGCACCGTGTTATTAACATCGCCATTTTATTATTGTATATTAACAATCGCAGTCGCAGTGCATCTAACGATACAAAAATAACACAACTTAACCGTCAAATGTATTACAATCGAAACAATACCATTGCATTCGAATTTCATTTTTACCAGTCATCTGAATCGAATAAATTTCGTCCACCCTTTCTAACGTCTCTCAACCAATCTCCATTATGATTTCTCATAATTATTAACACCAACATAAGTACCCAATAGTCCTCATAATTATAAGCTCGAACCATCGTCGCTCATCTTCTCCTAATTTTCAATATTTTATTCCCCTCCCCTCAATCATTTTTCTCGAACATAATTTACAACCCCAAATTTCTATCGAGTCCCCTCTATCGATCAATATTCCCTCCCATCTATTATATACCACGCATCCCCCCCGTCCATTTCTAACTCGCTCGTTCAAGCCATCAATAGATCCATCTTCCGAACAGCCTGTCCAGTCGATAACGTTTCGCGTTACAACAAATAACAAACCAGGAAATATTCCCCCATTCTGCGCACAGTTCCAAAGCGACGACACAAAAAGAGTTATCTACCCTGCTCTTTTCTGCGCGGTTTACCCCGGGGGTACCTTCGTCCACCGTTCATTTCATTCGAGCCATGCATGTATGCACGTATCCAGTATGAAACGTTTCAACCGAGCAGCCTGTACAAACACGAAGCTTTTCCAGCTATCATCTTTCTTTCACCCATCTTGTTTTCTCATCCTAGATGTTCGCCGTTCTCCAACCCCCTTTTCACTTTCTCCTATCCCCCCCCCCCCCTTTATTTATCGTCGATTTCTATCTGTCCCCGACTTCTACGTCGGTTTATACATACGTATGGATGCGATACAGGTACATCATACGTACATACACTGTAGGTTTGTTCAACCGTAACGTGGGTGAGGATGTCGGGTCGGTAGTTCGACGCTGGTCACAACAGGAGAATCCTAGGTGTGCCGTTGTATCGGTGTGTTACACGCAACACAGTCATCTACCACGGTTGTTCCACATTTTTCTTTTTTTTTTGTCGTCGATAGGCTCTGCCGTATTCCATCGGTATAAAAGGGGACGAGGTAGCACGCGACTATCTTGGTCACGTTTTCGACGAGACACGAAGAAAATGGTCGATTTGCCGCCGCGGTTCTAAATCACGCAACAATGCTTGTAAATGTTTCACGATCATTTCACAGATGCGCCCCTCTTATCGATTGCCCGCATAATCCGGATTCTTGAAACTGGTTTCGTGCCTGTAAATTTATACACACGTACGTGCTCGCGTCGCGACGCATAACTTCTTCATCGCGTTACTTTGTAACCATTTTTCAATTCTTCTCTTACTTTGCATTTACTTCTCTTACTTTTCTCTAACATGCATTAGAGTCCCCCGCTCCTCCCCTCTCACCGCGCCTTTGTTCTTGGTCGTTTTATTGCTTCGATTGCTTCGGGAACTATCATTAAGAGCGGACCAACGTGAATTACACTGTTATGCGGGTCCATTCGGGCGAGAATTGTGGCGAGTTGAACGTATTTCGACGGCGATTTAAATCTCATTTGTCATGACGATGTTTCTGGGGCGACGTAACAAATTGTTTTCGACGTACACGGGGGGCTGTGATGGTAACGTATTAATTTGTCGAATTTGTTGTAACAATGAAGCGTTCAATTAATTAGCGTCACACTTGGAGCGACGAAAAGATGAAATATTGTATTATATTATTTTTGTTTATTCGGCGGAAGTTTATAGAATGGAGTCCTGTAAAAGATTTTCCAAATGTATCCTCAAAGTACATATATTTCATTGAAAAATATTCCAAGATCGTCATAGAATTTAGAACGAGAATGAATTATTCTCCTCTGTCGAAGGACTACACTTGCACGTTTGCGAAAAGAAACATTACTCATCCTAATTTAGAATTGGTTTCAATGGAATTTCAATATTGCGATACGCGTAATTCCGAAGTGAAGTACAGCGATAAAGATTCCGTCGTCGAATAAATATAACAGCTGCCGTAAAAATTGACAAATACATAAATCTGGCGAATTCGAAGGATTTAAACCGCGCGCAAGAATTAAGGGTGGAAGCCTGTTTTTTGTAACAGCGGGTTAGGGTTGGACGGCCGGTGTTATTATGCGTTTTATGATAGCTGCACGAGGGTTTAATCATTTTCACAGCTCGTGGACCAGGACGAGCGCAGTGTTTTGTATGCAGAGTTGCATCCCTGGTAACGAGGCTGGCTCCGTGCAGTCTACGCACCCTTGTGTTTTACCCTCGTTTCACCCTCGTCTGGTCGCGTTCGGTCGCGTACACGTATATATGCGTTTCCACGTCCCCTCGTATCCATCGTCCGTCGTCGTCGGGGGCCATAACCTCCCCTAACCTTCGACTCTCCTTGAAGTTCAGCTATACCAAGTGGAAATGTTCGTAGCCCACTCTCTGCCCATCCCATTTTATACACACGAAAGGCCCGGAACACTCGACCAAACTTCACCCTGCATTCGTAATCGTAATGGAAATTTTCACGGTACCCAGTGGTTTCACCTTTGAGGGACTGAATTGTAATTAAACGTTCCATAGAGGTACCTGTCGATTTTTTATTCGTCTATGCGTCTCCGATTTTTTGAATAACTGCATTTATTTTATTCCGTTCCTCGCCTTTCTCTGCTCCTTTCCGCGCAAGTTTTGCGACAAAGATCCAATAGGGCGGACATGTATCCGCCGTGCAATTAATATTTATTTGTATGGATAAGTATGCGCAAGTTCCCGTATCTCGTTGCGCGTTACATACGCGTCTTTCGTACCGCGTTACAAGTACTCAGCCGCGGAGCTTCCACAGCGTTCGTTTAACACGCGTTAAGTCTGTAATTATCGCATCTGGCCGGATCATTAGACCCGTGAAAGTCGGCTACCAACGCTTTTACGTGTTCGAGCACACGCAACACTCATATCTGGCACGCAAGTACGTTTAGTGTATTTATGTTGTTTCTTGAGGCGTGCCGACGACGGGCATTCATTTCTCTCCGCGAAATTGATATTAAATGTTGTGCAGAAAATGGTGAACGTGATCGGTGATTGAAAGGAAACATCCCGCAAGGAGGCGCAAATTAAATAACGTGCGGGATAATTAAGGGGGAATATAATGGATACAGCAGAACGTACATAAGTAAGCAGATAACTGGGAGAAATTGTTAATACCGTTTTCCAAATGAAAAATAAATGAATACGCGCGATATTTGCGAGAGGAGTATATGAAAGATCGAATGTTTCAATAAAACTCGAGACCGTGCGATTCAATTAATTACGATAGAAGTGCAATTTCGTTCGGAGTAATTTGTTGCGCGCATTACTTGCGAGTAATGTTATAATGGGCGACGCGACGAATCGACTAATAGTATCGTAGTTTTGCAAATAATAATAATTAATTCTGCCTTGCTCGATTGCCTGTTCATTCAACGTCGCAAACTGCTATATCATTTACGTGAAACTGCCCAATTGCATTACGCGCAACATGAAAACTCCAAGAGTACCCAAATATGCAACTCAAACAATTGCTCCAATAAGAATAAGCCCGCAAGTGCTAGACGTATGCATAGCCTGATCCTCGTGAAATTCCTTCTCATATCGCCAAGTAATTTCGCTCCACGGGCAGTGTAGCAATGCGAAACGTATCAGAAGAAGCTTATACACGAGTTTGTTATATTTATACAGCGCGGGGAGAGCCAAGATGATTGAGTGACTCGAAGCCGCAGATATTGGCTGGCTTTTGCGCCAAGAAAGTGAAGTACGCAAAGGGTTGCCAGGGATCGGCGCGAATATCGACGGGATGGTGGTGGACGCGAGGGGAGAAAAAAGTTTGGAAAAGTAGGAAGAGGAGGAAGTAAGATAATAATACGACCGACGAGATAAAAGTAAGAACGATGTTGAAAATAAGTGGAAAGGAATGGCAAAGTAGCGATTGAGGAAGGGACGGGCGTGGCAACGAATGGTATATAAGAAAGGAGACGCGTAATCGTGCGTGAGTTCGCAGGATGATGTCACTATGTTGCAGTCGGCACGAGTACACGTGACGTTATCACTTAATTTTAGACGACGCTCTCTCATTCAGTTTTATGTGATTTTTCGGTGTCCTCCAGGCCAATTACGAACATTATCCGAGGAACCGACGGTGCTGTAGATCCGCGATAAATGCGATAAATTCGATCCTCGTTTCTCTGTGAAAATGATAATTCACCGTGAATTATTGAGGTCACTGTTTAATGAGAAGGACAACGATGTTGCTCGACGTGATAATTATCATAGTATATAATCGTAATCAGATTTAAGCAATTTAAGCAAATGATAATGACTAAGTTGCGAGGAAAATTGTAATATGTCTTTCACATAATTTTGTGGAATGTGCAGTATTCAAAAATCGATCTGCTCTTTTTCGGGACTTTCCGATGGCACAGTCTAACGGTTATGTTGAGGTATTGATTGAATTGTTCACGGTGGACTAGGCATTTTTGGTGACCTTTGAATAACGCTTGGCTAATTGCTACGGTCTTTGAAGTAATATCGATTGGCATGCCATTAAAATAAAATTCTAATTAGAAACTGAGATGTAGGCGGCGAAGTTTGCTAGATAAAATGCTCCAATTAAGATTTACTGTTTTCTAATATTAAAATATGGGACTCCAGTATTTCTGTTATTTGTTATTGCTCGCCATCGGATTGCTATATGATGATCGCATACTTTAATACGGTTGCCACCCACTTTCTCCAATCTATTCTTTCGTGAGAATTTTATCTGATCCTGAGAATCGACTCACGTTAAGTATCCTTCCTTACGAACTTATAAATAGTGTACATTGGAAGAAATAGGGTCATATCTTCATTGTTGTCAGTGAATCATTTTTATCGAAGCGATCAATAGAAGTAGGCTAACGGCTTCATAGAAAGGAGACGCATGCGCCTGCTTGCAAAATTAGAATTAATTTCGCTATATAAAATTAGGGTAAATTTAATTACAAATTTACTTATAATATGCATTGTATTTGTTAATGTTCTACTGTTCGCGTTCAATTTTCAGAAGTTTTATTCGATTGCACGGATACTGCTTGGCTAAATTATACTTGGCGTGCTTATATTTAGAAATAACTGTAGATATATCGTTCTGTGTAAATTTATTTCGGCTACACGATGAGATATCGTTGAGTTCAGTCATTCTAACGGAAGCGTTGTACACTTCCTGTTGTAATTCATGGGATGTTATCGGTAGCCCTTCGATCATTAAACCTGCTGATAACCACAGTCTTATTATATTTTTGTAACGAACAAAGAAACAAAGTTATCTTACATTGTAATTCTGTTTCAATGATTTATTAGAATTATATTTATTTATTACAATTGAAATATTTGTTTGCTTCGTTTTGACGTGTAATTGCAGGACGGTCTTCATTTAATTGAATTAAAGATTTTAATCATTTTAAGCGCTTGCGTGTATACTACAATTCTTAAATTAAAAAGCGGATCACCATTGCCGTTAATACATTGGCCGTCTGTGAGCAGAAAATGACCGCAAAATTTTAATTAAGAAAAAGAAGATATGCATATAATTTTTTTCCTCATTAATTAATGCAGATTTAATGGAGGGTTGAAACGCACCAGCACTCCCTTCCTAGAATTAAACGTTCCAATTAAATTTTTCCTGTTAAATGAAACGTTCTAAATAATGATATCCATTCGGCCGGTTTCTATTTCCACTTCCACTTTTATACGTATGCATAAATTTGCAATATAAATGCGTTCAGTGCTCGAATAAGTGCACGCGTGTTTAACGTTATATTGAAGTTTCATTTTCTCGAAAAGCAGGTGTCCCTTTAAAGGACCAAAAAAAAAAATCAACTTTTCGATACTTATTTTTGCCGATTTATTTTTGCATAAATGAGTCGTCCCTTGCTTGCCTGTATCACGATTTCGTCCCCGCCGTGCGCACTGGGACAAGAGAAAGTGAAAGTGGCGAAAATGTATGTACGTGCGAATAGTTGTCTGCCCTCCGATTTGCGTATAAATAAGATATTATTTATTTTTATCTTACTTACCTCATTACCATCGCGGCACATGTTTATTGTATATTAATGTCGAATTTGTCGAATTTAAATAACTGTAACAGCGAAGAAAGTAGTACAGCTCCGATTGCATCCAATTTCATGTTTGTCCCATTATACGTACTTACCCACACTGATTGAAATGGAACATCATGATATCGCGCATATTTTTATTCCACTTAAATGCAATCCAAAGGTTGAACAGTCAAGTTAATTGATTGACGAACAGGAAGGCCGACTTTCTTGCAATAGAATAAGATTTTTCATGTCTCTTTTCCACGTTCGTAATCTGAGCGTGCGTGACAATATAATTACTCTAATTACTTCACCTCGAATCACTTTAGAGCATACATCTCGTGGGAAATTGTTTCATGACAAGAGTCTTAAGGTTTCCAGGGTACGCAGAAAACAATGTATATAAATAAATTTCCCATGAATGAGAATAATCAAAGATATCATTGTCTCGTTAAAATAAACAGTGCAGTTGAGCGGAATGTTTAACGAAATATTGGCCTTCGTTTTCCTAAAATTATCTTCGTTATTATTAACCGATCATCGCCTATTGCTAACTGCAATTGCACAAGCGTGCGAATACTTTGTCATCTAAGCCGCTACTTCGGCAAGAAGTAAATCAAAGCTCGTACAGGTGTGTATGTGTACACATACGAGATGTTCGTACCAAAGAGTTGAAGAATTGACATATGAGCACGTCGGACGATTTACGTCATCTTGTTGGTAAGAAGGGAACCAGACACGAGTGCGAAAGTACATTATGATCACGCATACAATTAAATGCGCGTGCATCATGCACGAAGCGTAACCGAGGTTATTGCGGTAAATCTAATTTCAATGCAATTATATTCGCTCTTTTGGGTACGCTGTCAAAATAAATAGTCAACGATTTGAAGTGCCCTCTTTTTTTAAAATGAAACTATACAAAAATTACTTAGAACTTTATGAGTTAATGCTACCTAATACAACGACCTTGTTTTTCTGCACATAGTAACAAAATGTTTCAAAATGTAAGAGTTATGGACGCATTAGCATTAGTGTCAATAGTTATCGGCCAATAATAATAACACTCAGAAACGAACACCCTTGAAATTTTTGAAATTATTCTTTTTTTATCAGTCCTTACATCGATTCTTCTAACATTCGTGGGTGAAATAATTGGCGGTACAGAATTGTTTCGTATTGCAGACTTTGTAACAGAAACGATCACAGACTTGTTAAAGAAATTACTCGCGTTTTCGTTCGTTGTAAACGTAAATCAAACCGGTACGGAAAAAACGAAAACGTGAACAAAAAGTCGGTACGAATAAAGTGGGAACCGAGTAACTGCAAACTGAGATAACGAAACGCGCAACTTATGTAAGTAGTAAACATTCGTGCATTTATTTGCAAAAAAAAAAAGAAAACCTGCAAGGTTGAACGTGCATGCATAAACATTACCTCGATAGTATTTTCGTGTACCGAGCTTCAAACTCACTTTAATCATTAATTTGTCTGAAAGAGTCGTTAAAAGCTATTACATTGTACTCGCGAAAAATAAAGTACTTAACGGCTTACTCGAAAGGACCGACGCTTGGATAATTTTCCTTTTAACTTCCTACTGATTGCGAATAGAAAAAAATAACGAAAGAGGCACGCTGATATTATGAATTGGTGTGCCGATAACAGAAATTATTATAATTTATATGCTTACGTCAGCTAGTACAGAATACATATTCGAGTCTATCGTTACGTCGTAGTGCATTTTTGCCAAAGCAGCGCAATGCGAGGAAATGGCAAGTGAATAGCAGTTATGTGTCCCTGCTTCCAAGAATTCCAAGGAAATTCCGTATTTGGAGCTCTGCTGCTTCAACTTACAAGTCGAGTCACTTTCTTTAAATAGCACTTGGATTAATTTTATTTCGTGAACTTTGAAATCCGTCGTTTTATTTAAAAAGAAAAATGCAATTAGTGCATTAGTGCTCTGTATACGTTGATGTGTATTCATATTCATAAATTTCTACAAATTCTATTTAGTCCACACAACAACTGTTAGCCTCGAGAGATCATTCTATTTTCCCTGGGAAAATCTATTTTATTAAACGAAAATTTGTCAGTCACTTTAGACACACTTTTTATTTATATCACACGTATTTTCATAGGAGCACTTCCTTCAATAATTTCTCTTCGGTCGTGTTTCGGCTTATAGCTTGTAAAAAAATCACTAAATACAACCGATCCCTTATTAATAATAATTAAACCTACGAGCGTCCCTTTATGGCGTGTCAACCATCCACGATGCCAGTAAAGGGAAGCAAGAGAGACTCATGGTGTGGTGGAGATGAAACGAACCGAGTGGGCGTGTGCCCCGTAGCCATAGAGGGCCGGATTTCTATCATTGCTTCAAGTACCCCAACTGATTTTCGATTGTGTTCACAGTGGTGGTAGATCCCTATGGGTGATCGTAAATCTTTCTCTGTGTGAGATCGTGCATATCCACGGAATCACTCGCACGAGCATACACGTGAAAATGTACAAAGCGTCCGAGAGTGTTGGTAAGCCACAATAGAGAGACTGGAACCCTCGCCCCTGGCAACGATTGTTGGGATGAGAAACAACTGGCCAGAGAAACATGGAACCGGCTAACTGTATTAAGGAACCTAGGGAACCTTCTGAAGGGGTCGCTTCCACGATTGATCATCTCGCGAATCTTTTCTTTTCCCTTTTCTTTTTTCTACACTCAACCCTATATAGACACTGGCAGCGAGTCTCTCTGAAGCTTTTATAAGATAAGACGTCAGATTTATCGTTGCACCGTTTCCCACCTCTTCGGCAGTGAACGTTGCAATATTTTTATATAAATGTAGCGCGGCGAATTTGTATGCACGTTTAAACATATTGTCCAGTTACACGAAAATGAACTTCTGTTGTGTGAACGAAGAATCATAAGTGTCATAACACCTATTGTATGAACTGCTTGTCCTTCGACCAATTCGTATAATTGAAGTTTTACTAATGAGCATTAATGTTTCCCTGTCCGCCTAGTTTATTTAAAGAAGGAATGGGAAAAATCGAAGGATTGTTGTTCGCTTCAGTCACTGTTATAACAGACACCGTTCGCGTGCAATGCAATAATAATTGGTATCCTCGTGTGTAACCCTTAATTTTTGGGTCAGAGCTTATTCAAGTTTCTAATCTTACTTTCTACTTATCGCGGCATTATATGGAGCTTATCGTTCCGTACGTTTTCTTTATCGAAGTCTGACCGTCGCCCTAACTGCATAGCATCAGGTTGTTGCATATGAAATGACCGATTTCCCAAGCGTGTAAAATTCATTCAGAATTCAGTGGTTAAACGTGTTATCGGGCCGGGCTTATTCCGCATAAATTCGAACCTCGGCGCTGAATGAATAAAACGAAGAATTCTTCGTTCAAGTAAATCATGGGTGAAAGACAGATACATGACTATTCTCGTGCTTGTCTTATCGTTTTCCGAATAAATTGTTATTTGTCTGGCGATGAAAAACGTTTTTTGGAGGAAAATTTGTAGCGTCATGAATTGAACAACTCTCGATGCCCTTTCTAATCTCTATTTCCGGTGACTCTTGACTCGAAGACACACGCTTCATTATTCCAGCGTAATCTTGCATGTAATACCGGGAACACCATCTGGACGTATATTTCACCGTATGTTTTTTATTAAAAGGTTAACCCTTTCGACGTTAATGCACTTTCTTCTGGTCAGACTCTCGGTGACATGCTGCATTCGCAAGGTTGTAGATTGAACATTGTTTAGAACACGAGCTACCCTTTGTGTATAAGTTAACACTTTTCGCGGCCAGCGAGATGGATTACGTCCCACTTATGTGACTTACTCGAACAATTTATCTGAATTTTATATCCATTGCAGACCTCGATATTCTGTGAATTAGTAAGGAACGAAGAAAAGAAATAAATTAATGCACTTTAAATCGTGGCAGAAGAAATTCAATTTTCTTCTTACTAAATGAAGTCATTTTATTGTACATCTATTTCATATAAAATGCATTAAGATTCCTCAACGATTTGTCCCGTAAAATTCCAAATTCCTGTAATTCCTGTAAAAGAAAGAAATCAAAGATAAAGGTGGATTTAAAGGATTTGTACGATTCTTTCGTTAAACATCAAATTCCCCAGACTCGTTCAATTTCCTTCGATTTTGCATGCAAAATTTATTAATATTAATACACTAAAGAATCGAATGTAACGAACTTCTGAAAATGTACTTACAAAAAATACACTTGGGTAATATGTCGAATTAATCACGAACTGCAAATGTTCAAAACAGAGCAAGGATAGTTGACACTGCACCGGTGCAATGTCTTGCATTTCAATAAGTATGTAAGATCGTCTTGTCTTCATGGACCACTCGTGGTCGTGCATTGAACCATGGCAAACAGATGGTTTTGCAATCGACGAGTTCAACCAGTCCAGTTTCTTAGACCATAATGCTATCTGGGGCAAACGTAACTCAAGGATTCTCCATTTTATTATGTTAGGATTCTCGAGCACGTTTTTTACGATAATCATTACGCGTCCTCGCTGAATAATTTTAGCGATGACATAATAACTTCAGTTCAATGACGAAAACGGCCAGAATATCGCAACTGCACTTCTTAACATCTTTTTCTCTCTTTTTTTTTTTTATTTATATTAGGTCATTTTGTAATTTTATAACTTCTTAACCCTTTGCCTCGCGATCTTTTACATTGCAACATCAGCGTTAGAGTTAACTATTTGTTTTCTTTATTGCGCAGTTATAACAATTTATGATAGTTGAATGTAGTGCCAATTGGTAACAAGTGCCAGTTGTTATGTATAAGGTAGAGGGTTAATAAAAAAAATCTAAGGAATTACACCGGCATAATGTAATTAAGTAAGCGTAAAAAAGTTGTGGCACGTGAAAGTAACACCCTTTCCTTTTCAAAGCAATTCCAGCGCGTTATTTATTTATTTGATTTATTATGAATGAAGTTGCAATACATTAACTTCAACATCAATTAAAATAAAAGTGCTGCGCACATGGAATGAGCAAATGTACAGGATGCAAAGTACGTATGCCTTATATAAAGTAAAAACTGTATTTTCGCAGTCATTTAACGACAAAACGAAATCTCCATTCAGTTTCCCGTTCTTCTTCGACTTTCTACGATAAAATAGCCTACAATTACATTTACATAAATCCACTTTCCTGTTATTAGAATTACGTGCAATTGCTAGAAAGTCGATCCATGTCGATTACCTCATTTATCGACAACCAGCTACGCTTTGCTCGGCTTTCAAATAGGAAAGAATAAAATAATTTTTTGTCGTTGAATTAAACAACGTTCCCAGAGAATCGAGACTCCAGAGACCGTAACAGTGCAAATATTACCCTGCCGTTTGGGAAATTACAGCTTTTCCTTTTTCATTTCAAATAAACACCCGTTGTGAAACAGAAACGATTTTCACGGAACTTGCATTGCGTCGTTGGAAATTATAATTCGCTCTGTCCACCGAAGGGGAACGTAGGTTTGCTTTCTCTGCGTGGCAAAGAACCGTGCAAAAAGAATCATTATTTAGAAACGATGATGTTGACTCCTCGCGTGTCGGTACTCGCAAAATTGATACTCGTTCTCTCTTTGAACATTAATCATTTGATTATGAACGTGTACGCAATATACATATATGTAGATAAAATATGTTAAATAATTTCAAGTCACCCGAATATTGGTTCCTTATTCTGGTATAACTTTATTGTGTTGACTTCACTCAAATTTGTCACTGCCACAAGGAACACGGTGGAGTATTAATAATTTCATTTCCATTCATTTTATACTTTAGAAGAAAGTTGTTATAGTAATTGGCAATATGTAATTCTTTGGTCGATATTTCGATGAAATAAAATTTGTATTAATGTGTACATTAAAAATTTAATTGTCTGTTATACAAGTGGGGCAATAATTTAACAACTGTTAAACAGTGCAATTAGGTAGCACTGACCCCGATTCGTAACAGTTCCCCATCGTTATGACTTCTCGTGGATCTTCGAGTAATTAATGGTTAACTATCAGCTTCCTATTTCTCTATGCATACTATCGACCAAAAGTTGACGAGCACCGGGCAAATTTTAATATAACTCACGACCTGAAAGTTCAGTAGCTTTTCTAAATTAAAAGTGTTAACTACGAATTCAACGACAGATTGCTAATAATCTCAAGAAATAAAATTATTATTATTAGGCGACCACGACTTAGAAGTATCTTCTTTTAATACAATTTTTCAGAAATTGCAAATTATTGTTCCCTCCTTAAGGCGAATACAAAATCGAAAATAACGCCGTCCCAATTGCACGTTGTCGCTCGTATCAATTATCCTTGCAAAGTGCCGGTAATCTTTTTGTCATATCATTATTATATAACAAAGGCCAATTTATACACAGTATAAAGTATGTTTATCTATACTGCGCCATCGAGTGCTTCATCACCCTTACTTTTCATTTTTATTATTACTCTGTAAAAGGTATCCCACAAATAACTATACATATTTTTAATCACCGTTAATTGTACCGAATTAAATTGCAACAATTTCTCTCCGACTAAAGTTCCAATAAAACAGGTTTCGAAGGATATGAGTTATTTTAATCACAGGTCGAACCGATTCAACCCACCTGTGATATCACATCCCGTAAAATTTCGTTGTCCATAATCTTTTCTTAGAAAACAGATGTTCATCCACTCGATAACAAATTTCATAATGCTTCGCGGATAAAACTTTATTGGAAAACCTTGCGATTTATATCATTTCTGACCTGAAATGCGTTCTCTACGCTATCGCGAAATTCAATGTTCAGCGGAATAGCCGTATGAGCAATGTACATGCACGTATGCATGTACAGTGACTAGTGATGTCATGCACTCGTGGCTTCCGTATCCGCTCTTTGATAATTATTCGTCGACTGTGCTCGTCGGTAGCCACAACGACGTACGCACTATAACTCTATGTTATAATCTAGCAGTGAACTTTCCTTGTCATTCTTTTTTTTTTTTTACAACACTCAGAACCTTATTACAGCCGCTGTTAATCGAGATACTTAAAATTTTTCGGTCGAAAAATTGTTTAATATCTTTAACACATAGACATATGCGATCTAAACGCGCACAGTAATTATAATTTTGGTATTCCAGAAAGCAGATATTGTAAGGCAGCGTGCATGGTTATTTCTCTTTTCATTGTACATATAATTATGATAGATCCGCGTGGTTGCGTGTTGAAGCTTTTATATTAGCAAGCTCCATTATTAAAATGTACAAGCTATTAAATACAGTCAAGAGTAAATTATGTTACAAAATGTAATGATACACTTGTTAAATATATCAAATTGTTTTATTCTGTCGACAATTTCCATTCAATTTCGTTACAATTTTCTCGGCAATAAATTACAACGTATGTAATAGTATTCCAAATATACGATTATTCAATTAAAAGAAATACAGAGTATGCATAGCTTTGCCAATATAAATGTAGCAATCGAATTCTCTTCAAGTTATCGTAATGTCTCGCAATTTGTCGATTCTTTAAGCAACAACTTAATTGCACAACTGGTAATAAACATAGAATGTGACGCTTGAGCAAAGGGTTGAAATTACATAGACTATAATTATACAGTAGCCCGCAGAACATTAATCGCATCAGCAACGTTTCACGAACCTTTAATGTTCGGAATACAGACACCGCGGGTCATTTTACGCGCAAAGAGATCCGAAACTTCCAAGCTGCGGGCGGTTCAATAAAATCAGCCCTTAGGTACTTCGTTCCTCGGCTCTTTTATCACGACCCTTACGCATGACTTCATTACCTTAACGAGATCAGTTCAAACACGGAGGGAGTAACGTAATTGTCAGAGCTCGAACATTTGAATAATTACGTAACTCCGCTATCCTTAGGGAGAAGATTATTGTTTGCCTTCCTGTCAGTAAATTACGCGATTCGTAATAATTCTACGCCCGGCAAATATTTGTTGCCATCATTTGCGTCGTATCCATGCGAGCGCGTAAAATTTTTCACGACGAAGCCGTAATATTTCACCCAAAGCGAGGAGAATAAAGAATTAGAATGACCAAGTGGTGACGTATCGTTCAGAGTGCGTGACTAAGAAATTGCAAAAGGAAATTATAATTCTAACTGCGCAGCTTATTTCTCTTGGGATGTTTACCCATTAAGTTTGTTCGTTTTATCGAACATGCAAAGTGATATTTCTGATAAAAAAATTTGTTAAGTGTTGCTTAAAATTAATTAAACGGAACGCTTGTTCCGCTAAAGTAATCATTTAGTCGAAAAGCTATCAATAATATGAGGAACATTTCTTCTATCAATTTAATATTACGAAGGGACGACATTATTGCAAGCCAGGAATAACTGGAAATAATTATCGAAAACTCATCGCCCTTCAAGCTAAAGTATGCAATTTTAATTTTATTTGTAATTCAAAATGTGTATTATCGTTTTCCAGGTCAGACTATAATGTTATACAGAGTATTATTATTATTTTTTAAGTAAACAGTGACCATACCTAATTTTCCTACGATTCTTAAGCTGATGAGCATACAAAGTCAGATACCTTTTATAATTATTCCTGAACCATTACTCCGTTTCGTATCACACGAGTGTTTGGCAAGAGGAGAGAAGAAAAATGAAAAGAAAGGACTGGAAAAAACCAGAGCCTCGTCAGTGTTAGCTGTCCAGACATTAAAGTGGAACCTCGATCTTTTTCTGTTTCAGGCTTCAATGGATTTGCCTCCGGACAAAGCCAAGCTTTTGAAGCAGTACGACAACGAAAAAAAATGGGATATTATATGCGATCAAGTGAGTACACAACCATGCATCAACAGCTCATTGTAGATTCATTGCAACATTGCAATTCAAAGCTGCAACTTTATTGCAAGTTTTATTTCAAAAGGAAAAGTACGGCACAGATTAAAGATCAATGCACCCTATCCGGCTCCTTGTCAGTTAACAATTTAATAACAATTATACACAGCTGGTTATTCCCTATGTATTTTTTTTGCACACTTGCCGAAATTCGTGAATTTTATTCATCAGTAAATTTAATTAAATTGCTCAATCTGAATGAAATAAAAGTTTCTACAGAGAAAAACTTCATTGCAACACGAAGCTTTACGGAAAAGTAGTGTTCGTACGTATGTACGTACTTTAATTATCTTTTTTTCGAGTTGTTAGTCGCAAACGTTTCGAACGAAATTGCTAGCACGCTTGCTGCAATTGGTGTGAATTATAAGAATGACGTAATCAGCCTTTAACTTGATGAACTTATTGTTAATCGGCATATTCTGGGATCTTTGCCCGTTTTGTAAGTTAGTTGTTTAATTCTGCACTCTTCCAGTGAATGCGGGTCCACGACCCTTCTTGCTTTACAAACCGTCCCTCGATTTTCTTCGACTGATTGCTCGCTTATTTGATACAATATACCCAATTGGGATAAATGAGTTTATGATTACACTGAGCGTGCCTACAGTTTCTTGACCTTGTTGAAATATTAATGTATTAAAGTTCCTCTAAATCATTACCGGACATTTAATATAACACGAAAGCAAGTAAATATAACGTGGACGACGAATTTATATTTTTTCACGACGTCTACCATTTATTTTTCTTTGTTTTTAGTAGGGAATCAATTTCTTTTTTCACATAATACGTCGTCAGAAACTAAAGGAATAAATCGTATTTAATGTAATGGCAACTGCTTCAAAGCACTTCACTGATTTTCCAACGTCTGGAAGTGCCAGTGGTCTTTCGTCTGCCATTTTTTACCCAATAATTCATGGAACAAACCAAAAATAAGAAAGGAAAGAATTAAATCGATGATAAATTGTTTGGTACGTTTCGCCGGCAGGTTGTACAAAATTTCCGTCACGGAGACGCGTACATATTTTGTTCTATATATAGACTACAGACGTTTAATGAGTGAACATACAGCATCGTCGAGTAGACATAGTCGTTGAGTTAGCATGTATGTACATACATGCCTGTGGGGCTATGCTTAAGTGGGTTTAATCTCCAGTTTAATCGAGGGCGAGCAAAAGTGTCGTCGAACGAGACACCTCTTCAGTCCCACGAAGAGTGTGCGGATTATGAAAGACGCATGGAAACACTTTGCGGAATAGATTATGCTAGATTTGTCGCGTGATATCCTGAAGCACGGTGCATTTTAATATAATACTAATTAAACCCTTTGCCTGGCGATTTTTCACAACACGATAGACGCGACAGTCGACTGTCTAATTTTTGTATTCGACCACTTGCACTGTCTTGCATTGTATTGTATTGTAAAAACTACCAGGAGTCACATTTCTATTTTTTGTATTATAATGAAGTTTTAAATATTGGAATTTATTTCTCTCAAAAGCAAAGCCACGCGTGGAACAATTTTATTTGATTTATTTCGAACTCCCAATGAATTCGTACACGTGGAATTCCTTTACAAAATGATATTTCAATCGCGCGATTAATTATCATGTTTCGGGGCATTGTTTCATTCCTGGCTATCGAATTAAACATAGCGATACACGTATCACGCTGTTTATGCTAAATGAATAATGAATAAATTGGATATATTCACGTTTGCGTGATCGTCGCACAATGTTTCGCATGCTCGCATTTAAATCGATTAATAACGATGACCTGTAGAAATCTTTTATAACGTTTCTGTATGGAAACAGAACGTTTTCATCTATACACTGGCCGTTTTTTGTGCTCCGAAATGGCGGAAGAAAAAGCTACAAAGCGTTTCTGTAAAGAATTCAGGGAAGGGTTTTATGGTTTAGGTGGACCACTTGCCTCGTTAAACCGAGAAGAGGCAAGCAGTTAGGGTGAAACTCGTCTCGAGTGGAAATTACTCCCTTTTCTCATCGCGAGCCCCGTTAGAGTATAGCAGAAAATGAAAAATGGATTTGACGAGCTGTCTGCATCGGGTGGAACAAGATTTACCAAGCCGTGACATTCACTTTCGAATGTATAATAAAATCATATTAACGATTACGGTTCTACATAATCGTTTTCGAATCACGGTCGAATCACCCACTGTTCACACTATGGCCACCCTTTTTATATTTCATTGGATCATTCCATAGGTGATACGGTTATTTTCGTCTACACCTCGGTAATTAAGAGCGAAACGAATTTAACTTCAGCCCTAATTCTTCAATAATATATTTTCTATTCGATGCAATGTTCGATCAACACGTTCGATACCGCATTGCCTGAAGATTTCTGTTGATTGCGACGAGTTCCATTATTTTACACTCATCTGAAAACGCAACGCCCACAAATATACTCAAGGGGTGACACGACAATTGTATCTCGTCCCACGCCACAATTATAAGTGTCACTTTTATCATTTTTTTTATTTTTTCTAATTTCGAAGTGCAATCCGTAACGCGATCGTTACTCGTAATCGCAAGGCCGGTGCTTAAAGCCGCATCCACGTTACAAAATCGGAGAATCGTAAAGTGTTGTCGATGGAAGGCTTTGTTCCCCGTGCAAACGCTCGTTTATCGGGCTTCTATTGGAGAACGGTTTGCACGTTGCGTATTAGGATCGCACGAACGATTCTTCTTTATCGTGCTCATTTATTCAACCCCCTCTCTTCTTTCTCTTTCACTCGCCGCAACACTTTCCCCGTGGACGATTCTAGTCGCTCGCTCCCTGCACAGGATTCCGTGAAACCCATCGCGAAGCCGCTTTGAACATCTCTCACTCTCGTGGACGGCACCGATGCTCTCCCGTTTTCACCTTCCCTTCTTCGTCCCTGTATGAATCTTTCGTGTTCACGTTTTGCATCATCGCTTTTCGGCCCCATGTTTTCGTGAACTAATGAGATACATTGTCGATACGAGAGCAATCTGTGTACGTGCGCGATGTCTTTTTTTTTTTTAATATTAACCATCATCGTTTCCAACGACATTGATCGTTTTAATCGGGTGCTTGCGATTACACGGGGTACGTACACGAAGTAAGGCATTGTTGAGACGACGGGGTTGCTTATTCGGCGGATGGGGCCGCCTCGATTTTTGAACAGGCCTGTAGGGCATGTGGGTAACACGACACGGATGTAATGCAAGCCGTGCTATTATACGGTACAAGAAAACGGGTTGCAAAAAAAAAAAGGGCACAGCATCCCTCTCTGATCGGAGTAGATGTGCACACGTGTGCACGTTTTGCGTGGATACATGTAACACGTTACCCTGGCTGAAAAACGTTCTCCCCCTCTCTGTTGGAATTCTCGAAAATTCACGTCCGTTCCCGAAATTGAACAAGATCAATTTCGTTGAAATTTGTGACACTACAGCGAATTTGAATTATTTCTCTGTATCTCGATTATTGCTTCGCTCGTTCTCGCGGGAGAAATAATACACCATTCTTAGTTACTCGTCAGATAAACAAGACAAATGTAGAATAACCCATTGAAAAAATAATAACATAAAGATGTTAATAATACAAACGATATACAGCGCAGAATATGTAGGAAATGTAAGCGTACTAATAGTAAAATAAATATAATATACAGCGAGCTACTTTCAATCAAACTAAAACAATATAGCATCGTCAGAAGGGGCGAACTTTCTTCCTCGTGTATCATACTTAATATATTTGACACTTACAATTATTTAGGGGAACGGTAAAATGTCGAAGCTTGAATACTACCAAAGGTTTACGAAGTTATTAATGATGGTCGTTAGAGGACTGCGCGAAAGTGTGAAGCGCGCAAATTAAAAAATCCACCACCGAAGGAACGGGAACCACGCGCGTGAAATTAGTCAAATTAGCGGCGCAAACAACCGTGCGTGCTTGCACGCATTTAGAAAACCGTGGGATATTGTTCCACACGTTCGTGAAACCTCTCGACTATTACAGCCGACTATCGTGAAATAGCACACAAGCCAGCTGATTACCAAGCATTAATTAAACTCCGCCAAAGCTTGAATCTGCGTCACACCGAGCGATTTACGTACATTTCACTCCGTAACGTTCCTATTGAAAGACATTTTCTTTCGCGCAAAAGCAACCGCGCACACGCAATTTGTACCGCAGACTTTATCGCGGCGCAATTAATTCGTAGAGTCTTATTGAATTTTATGCAAAAAAAAAAAAGAAAATGTTAAGCCCAATGAGAGCAGGAGAAACGACGAATGAATGTTTGAATAACACAATATGTTGAATTTTTCAGGAGAGGGTACAAGCTAAAGATCCACCGTCGCATTATTTAGCAAAGTTACGTACCTACCTGGATCCCAAAGCTTCGCGAAGCCATCGAGTATGTTGCATTTTATTTATTTACATTACGCGTCTTTGCATTCTCGTATTTGAGTCTTCTTCGCGTTCGAAAGCGAATTGAAAGATTATCAGAATTATCAAGAATAGTTTTGCACTATCTATCTGTGTCCGGTACACTAATTTGTCTTTGTTGAATCATCAATTTGTAGCTTTTGTAAGTCATTGTCTGTCGTGATTGCGAAAAGAATTGCGTAATTATTCGTTGTTATTCTGCCAAACGATAGTGTAATTTCGATAAATGACTCTCTGGTTTTCTGGATAAATGTTTGCGTACAATATTTGGCTCTCGAGATGCAAAGAAAATCCGGTTCGCTTTGGTTTTTCGCGTGTGAGAAAGTTTGAAACAACGGATACTAATGATTATACAGACGTATCGTTTTCTCACATTCTTTCAGAAAAGAAAAATGGTTGGAGAGTCGACGTCGACCCAAGTATTACGAGATTTGGAGATATCGTTGCGCACAAATCATATAGAGTAAGTTTGCTCACGTTAATCTTCAGTTTCAAAAGATTTTTAAGAGACGCACATAGATATGTATAGGAGTTTCGATCGGAGTAAACAGTAATGCATTGTGTTCGAAAGAAAAACGTTTGAGTGTTCCATGAGGCACAAGCGCAATGTACCAATAAATAAATAAAAAAAAAACGAAGCGCAGAAGATACAACAACATATTATACGTACATTAAACAGAGATATTCAAACAAATTTGATTTCCTATTCGCCTTCCGCGAATATATGAAAAAGAATCATTTTGCACCGCAAATTCCTAATTCGCCATACTGTTACAAATTCCGTGCATGGGTTAAACGCGACACCCTCTCCCCATTTCTTTCGCAATTATTACACAAGCACATCGTTTCTGATCCGTTTCGATCGATTCGCTGCAGATGGGTGAGAGAGTTTCTAGACGAGGAGAACCAAGGCCTAGACGCCCTTATAGACTACCTCAGCTTCAGGTTACTTATGATGAGGCACGAGCAACGTCTCTTGGAATCGTACGCTAGTTCCGAGGAAAAATTGCAAACCGGTAAGTGCCCGCACACCTGGACGAGACAATGCTCGTCAATGTTCATTACAACTGCGGGCGATATCTCTGAAGCGATTGAATCTATAAACCCTGGTCCTGAATAATACAATTACGTTTCAGCTGGCACCGGAGACACCTCGCCGTTAAATAATGGCTGTCTGAGGCCTCAGCTTCACGAGCTCAAGGATAGCCCGAGCGTAAAAAGGAGATCTAGGCACGTGGCGCGACTAAATATGGGCGAAGCGAAAGATGACATTCACGTTTGCATACTGTGCATGCGTGCCATTATGAATAATAAGGTACGAAACTGCGTATGAAAGAATTAACTCGAGTACCGTACTTGAACGAGCAAAAAGTATTATTAAGGAGAGAGGAAAAGGGTGTACGGTATTTTTCACGTGGAGGAAAGTGTGCTTGCTTGGTTTGCTTGGAAAGTTTCTTTAGAACTTGTCATAAATAGCGTTCCTTCCTTTTGTGTACGTTGTAACTTGTATTTAACATAAATATCTGGACATAAATCTCGCTAAAAATTAATCGGTCCCAGTTACTTCCAACGTTGGAAACGCTTTCCATTTAAACAACCCCACCCCAATGATGTTATTAATTATTTTCTCGTAAAATGCCAAATCACAGTTTTTCTTTCAATCATTTTTGCAGTATGGCTTCAACATGGTAATACAACATCGTGAGGCAATCAATTGCATCGCGCTCAGTTTGATACACAAGAGTTTAAGGTAAATGATGGATGAATAAATTTCACGTGTCCACTCGAATGAATAATAAAATTGTAACGCGTGCATGAAATAAAACGTTCCTCTTTTCAGAACGAAAGCTCTAGTGCTGGAACTTCTCGCCGCTATCTGTCTGGTAAAGGGTGGCCATGAAATTATTCTGTCCGCGTTCGACAACTTCAAGGAGGTTTGCTCGGAAAGGCGAAGATTCACAACGCTCATGGCATACTTCACCCAATATGATAGTTTTCACATAGAGTTCATGGTCGCCTGTATGCAATTCGTGAACATTGTTGTTCATTCGGTCGAGGATATGAATTTCAGGGTACACCTGCAATATGAATTCACCAAGCTCGGTTTGGACGAGTATCTCGAAAAGCTCAGGCATACCGAGAGCGAGGATTTGCAGGTTGGTAAATAATTATTCGTTTTTATTCCAGTATAATTATTTGTTTAACCCTATGCCTGGCGAATGCACGTATTAAAAATACGGCAATAATTTTTTTTTTAGTGCCCTAATGTAAAAGTCCAAATCTAAATTATTAATTGAGAAGTGTATTATATTTTGATCCTACATATATATTATTAACACTGAAACTTTGTTTACGCAGAAAGAACTATTTTAATAAATTGAAATAATAAATCATTAATGACGACGATATACTTCTGTTCGATTAATAATTATATTGAACGCGCGTTTATTCCCATGCGAATGTCGTAATTGTTAAATTGTTTGACACCTCGCGAAATAACTTTTGAGACTAACTTCCGTGCGGTCCGAGAATATATTTTTATCTTCACGCGGTAGTTTCGCTCGTAAACGTTTTCTGATCAAATATTTTGTTTAGACGTGACTGGTGCTTTTCGCTCGTTTTTTAACATTTTTCTCCAAACACGCTTAACTGATGTACATTTATTTAATTAAGCAGGTATACCGATAAGTCGTGCCTGCATTCGAAATCATAGAGAATTTCCATCGTTTTAAAAACCATCTAAAAATATATATTTTCACGTGTACATATGACAGACATAATTGAAACAAAAATAATGGAAAAGGATGCACGCGGGATTGTCAAAAAATGATAGAGTACGGCAGAAGATACTGTATCAGCCACCGAAATATTTTAAAATTTATCTCCCGCTGTTAAAATCGCCAATCCTCCGATCTGTATCTAACGATATTCTCCTAATTTATGAAAAAATTTGTCCAGGTTCAAATCTCTGCGTACCTAGATAACGTATTCGATGTAGCTGCCTTAATGGAAGACAGCGAAACAAAGACTGCCGCGTTAGAGAAAGTAGCCGAATTAGAAGACGAACTTGGTCACGTAAGTGTTGCATTACTTCTTAGATTGAATAAATCGAACGGTCAAATAACGACAAAAATAACAAACAAAGTATATACTTCAAATCGTCGTATGTATTTACGTCGAAGAGTACGAGAAAATAATTATCTGTCAATTCATAATTAATTCACTAATGATTTATGCATGAAAAAACAGGCGCACGACAGAATGGCAGAATTGGAAAGGGAATCTCTGGCGAAATTAGCAGAATTGGAGACCGAGCTGGGCGCCTTGAAGGTAGAATACACGGATGCCGTGGAAGCTCGTCGATTAGCCGAGGAAGAATTGACAGCACTGAAAAGACAGAAACAGGACTCGGCGCGAAGGCAAAGCGTTTTAGAGAACAAAATTATCGAATTGGAAACCCTTACCGGCACCCTTACCAAAGGATCCACAGGTGTGCTTCGGCAATTTCTCCAAATTTCAAACAGCTACATCATTGGAGCAATATTTTTGAAATGTTTGACATGTTCAACAGCCAATCTTCGAAATGGATGCCCAACGAGTCCTATCGGTAATTCCGATAATATTACCTCCACGACCCTTAATTCAACCCCGTCGCCAACATCAGAAGAAGCTCCACCGTCAGCCCCTGCACCACCACCGCCACCTCCACCGCCGTGTCCACCACCACCACCCATGGCACCTCTTTCACCAGGAGATAAAAAATTACCACCACCTGCGCCTATACCTCCACCACCTGCTGGCATGATGCAGGCACCGGATGGAGCGATGACTATCAAACGAAAGGTTGATTTTTTAATCGTGGAAAATTGTATTGATACACTCCACGCATCATCGATCAAATGCTTCCACCGAGACCATTGGGTCGATCAGGCAATCGGGTCTTCGAGCGTTTGTTAAAATTATACGGAGATTTTGTAAACGATTTATAATTATACAAGTGAACGTATCGGGAAGTTTTGAGAAGTTCAAATATTTCGAAACGAAGTTAATTATTATTTAATAGTCTGCACAGATTACGCTTTAGTCCCTTAATGAATTTGGTCAAACGTCACTTGTTTCGTGCGCGTACCGTATTTAGAGTTCTGTTTAAATATTTATCGCGGAATATTTTTTATTAATATCTCACACCGAATATTCGGCAAAATGACAAATTAATCAATATGTTGATTATTTTCTGAAATTTTTCTTTGTAAATGTTCATTATTGTTTAGTCGTATTTAATTCACGCGCAAACGTGTTTGTTCCGTGAATCTCGTTATTTGACATCTGTTAACATCTTTGGCTCTCGAATTCCAGGTTCAAACAAAGTACAAACTTCCTACACTTAACTGGATTGCCCTGAAGCCTAACCAAGTCCGTGGGACTATTTTTAACGAACTGGACGACGATCGGTTGCACAACTACATAGACTTCTCCGATTTCGAAGAACGATTTAAAATCGGCATGGGTAGCCACGTTGCCAATGGTAACAACGAAATCGACGGCCTGCACAGTTTCCCTAGCAAGAGGTTCAAGAAACCAGAGAACGTGTCGCTCTTAGAGCACACCAGATTGCGGAATATCGGTATACACATCTGAAACGCAATTCGAACTTTATACAACGCCAAACCAGATACATTTTGCAAGCTAATTGTTACGGGATTTATTCATTGCAGCTATATCGCGAAGAAAGATGGAAATGCCTGTGGAGAAAGTAATCATGGCAGTGAACGCACTTGATTTAAAAGTACTTTCGTTGGAAAATGTGGAACTGTTGCAACGTATGGTGCCAACGGATCAAGAGGTATTTTATATTATATTTCGGTTATAAAATTCGTTATTCGTTTCACCGTTCAATTTGTAATAAATATTCGAAAAGAATGCTTCGCAATTGCATTGAGATATACTTTGAGATGTTTGTTAAATATAGATTACGAGTTAATTTAATATTCACTAGGATATATCTTTGTGTAAAATTGTCTGTACATCCAACGTGACCTGACACTTTTCTGGCCAATTGTGCACGGAATAATTGACGTTGAGAAAATATTCATATCCTTGTTCGAAAATGTTACAGATAAAAGCTTATAGAGAATACATCATAGAGAAGAAAAATGTGAATCTCCTGACGGAGGAAGACAAATTTTTGATGCAACTTGGCAAAGTAGAGAGGATATCTACGAAGCTGTCCATTATGAATTATATCGGAAACTTTTTCGACAATTTACACCTCATTACGCCACAAATACACGCTGTGATATCTGCATCGAGTTCGGTCAAGAGCTCAAAGAAATTGAGAGCAGTATTAGAAATAATCCTCGCCTTTGGAAATTATTTAAATAGTAGTAAGCGGGGGCCGGCGTATGGATTCAAACTTCAGAGCCTGGACACATTGCTCGACACAAAATCAACGGACAAGAGAATGTGCCTTTTACATTACATTGTAGCAACGATACGAGTCAAGTTTCCGGAGTTGATCAATTTTGAATCGGAGCTTATGTACATCGATAAAGCCGCGACTGGTACGTGCACTATTCTTTCGTTATTTTCAATTGAAAATAAAGAGCCAAGTTTTTGCTCGAACAAAATTAGTTAACAGTATTTGAATTAATTTACTTTGTTGCACTTTTTTAATTAAACAAAACGTAGATCGTACAATCGTAACTACGAAACGAGATTGAAAGTTCAACTGTGTTTTCAATTCAGAATACGTTGGTTCAAAATCGGCAAGTCTGCCCGTTAAATAGTTTCATTCGTGCTTTTATATATTTCTTCTTTCGCTTGTTTGGAATCGCATCAGTTTCGTTGGAAAATATAACAACGGACGTCCACGAGTTGGAGAAAGGTATGGATCTCGTGAGGAAGGAATTCGAACTTCGCGGAAAAGAGAAGCACAACACTGTTTTGCGAGATTTTCTGAATAACTCTGAAGAGAAGTTGCGTCGATTAAAATCGGATTCTCGTACCGCCAGTGAAGCATTCCGTGAATGCGTTGAATTTTTTGGAGAGAGTCCCAGACAAGCTGATGCTAATACATTCTTCTCTCTTCTCGTTCGATTCGCAAGGGCATTTAAGGTATTTTGCAATTCACTTGTTTATATGGAAAACGATGTATACTTAATTGTAATATTCAAAAAAAATTTTAGGCTGCGGATCAAGAAAATGAACAGCGTCGTCGATTAGAAGCTGCAGCCGCTGAAGCTTTGAACGCCTCAGAGGATGTAATTAAACGAAATAAATTAAATCAAAAGAAGCAACAGGTATGTATTGTGAATTTTTTTGTTATGTATATGTATTTTAGAAGGAAGGAAGTTAAAAGTCACTTAACTTCGTTATAGTACTCGCATATTGTACACTATGCATTTAGTAGTTTGTAATTAAAGTCGGTTCGTCTACGCAATTATGAACGCAATTTGATTTATTCGAATTAAGTCCGTTCGCAAAAATTTGTCGATGATATGGCTTTTTTCTTATTTTTGCTATTAACCACTTTATTTTGAATGCGAGTTATTACCGGGTTTCTTTTACGTTGTATAATGTCTGTACTACTAAACCGTGTTACTTCTTCTTTCAACTTTGGACTCTGTTACCTTTCTCGTATATTTTCCAAAAAGAACGAAGAAAATAATATACCTGAGATGATTTTTCAATTAAGCACTCATAAATACATTACACGACAATCAACACTTGCACGCTTAATATTTATTTTCGTTGTTTTGCAATTAACTTTTTGGCTAAAAAAAAGTTTGAAGCTTGATTTTTCGGAGAAGTATATACGAACAATCGTCTGTTCAGCTTATGGGTTTATAAATAAATATTGTACGTGCATGATACTGCAACTGAAACATCAGCATTATGAATTTTATTTTAAAAAATTGTTATACTGCCTGATTGCTACAAAAATATTTGATACCACGTATTAAATTGAAAGAAAAAAATCCAAACTCTTCACCTGTATTTCACTTTTCTTTGGAAAATGTGTACCTTTAAGTAAATATCGTGGAAGATGCTTTTTTATAGAAATGTTTGCGCCCGATTTCTGTTTCAAGCTTTGATATTTGTGCATTTATTGCGATGTGACCTTAATTTTATACCATTTATTCAGTGCATTTGTGCTTCCCAAGAAAAAAAAAGAAAAAAACACTTATTTATATTTCATATTGCTCTTAATAACTACGCATGGCCAACTGATTAATTAAAAGACTAACGTATCTTGGACACCTTTTACCTTAAACTTTTTCAATTTTCTAATACCTGTTTTTTCATACAATACAATTTGGGCAAAAATCACCTACCATCACCGAATAACACGTCCCCCATGTCCATTCGAATCATCGTTGTAGAATCTTTTATTTCAAACGAGATCATCGATTCTTATTAAAACGAGAATAATTTTATTTTCGGGGCACTGTGCAACTTTACCATAAGCGTCGATTAAAACCGATGGATAATGAATTTTTTTGTTGTTTCCTTTGGATATATATTTTTTTTTTTTTGCAAATTGAATTTACGAAACATTTCTTTTCGCTGCATGTTGTGAGATAGCATGATATTTTCCAGGGAATATCACGTGTCTATAATATGATTTTTCATTATTTCAAGAGTGCTATTTTAGCATTTTTTTGGTTTTCTTCTCTTTATCCGTTTCACATAATACAGGCGTAATGCCGATCAATGTGATCTGACGAACGACTATTTTTCTTATTTGTTACATATTTATTTGGATTTAAAGTCACCGAAATTTTGCTGTAACACGAACAAGAGTCTGTTACATCGGCATCTTAATGAACTGGAGCTCAGAACGTAACAATATAGAAAACAATTCACAACATGTAAGTCTGCCCTCACTCACTTCCATCTAATGACATATTTTTTAATAATCGCATTCGCACATACACTACGCTTAGACAACACACATGTAGGCACAGCTTTTGATGATCGTACAATATACTTATTAAAATGCCCTGAACCATATTTGAAGACAGTTCTCCTCTGGTTCTCATTTTTCATTAATCGTTATTCATTTACGAAAATGTTATTATACACATACTGATCATTATTCTGCACTTTGATTATATTTGTTCGTCTTTCTCTGTCAGGCTTGATGCTTCGATACTGTAAAATAATACAAGATCAAATATTTAAACGTTTGCCATCGTAAGCTTAATATTCAGCTTTTCGTTTTAGATTCACATTCTTCTCTTTTCTTTAGCTGATCTTGTTACGTAAAATATTTCGTTGATCGTACATGCTCAGAGGCTATTTTTTTAATCAATCTAAAGTTATATTTCTGAAGAATTGTCTTCGCAATCTCGCGGTACACGTCTACATTTACCGAACTTATACAATTAACAAAAAGTGAAAGAATGCATCAGCATGTATTCTAGCCTGCATTGATGTTGCCTGAGAGAAGTCCTTCATTATTATCACTTTCCTACGCTATTGCCGAAATTTTCATAGCTTAGACACGTGCGACATAATAATATATAAATTGAATTGGATATTATAGTAGATTTACCTGCAATTAGTATTTATTACGTCTCTTACTGCCAGAGTAACTCGAAAGCCTCCTCACAGATTGTACTACAGCAGAGATAAATGCATATTAATTGGAAGCTTCTTTGGTTTCGAAATAGAACTTAGAGTTCCCTGCATCCGCATACTTCTTTTTCTTTTTTTAGTTCGACTATAGATTGAACTGTCGGCGTTTAACATTATTGTGAAGTTTCAGTTGCAAATTTTCTTGGCCTGTGTAACAAGGAACGAAAAAAGGCCGAGGAATAATAGAATCTTTCGATTATATTTATTTATGAAACAATCCTCGCTTCATCCTCGGAATAACGATAATTCTGTTACATTATATAATTCAGCCATTTTCAAAGAAATGTTACATACGTTTACATAAATAAGGAATTTCAATCTTCAAACACTACATTTGAATATAATGGTCGAATCACTCCGAATCGAAATGCGAATACAGAATCCAGCTTCGTAGACTAAAAACTTGTTCAAAACGCAGCTTTCTTTCAGTGGCATAATAAAAGCATTGTATTAAAACTATTTTCTACTTTTTGCCTATATATTTCGACGTATATTAATCAGGAAGAAGAAACAACACTTAATAATAATTACATTCAAAGTCTTTCAAGTATAGGTAAACGATCGTTATTTTATTTTTCATTTAGACATCCAACAATCTAATATTTTAACATACACCATTATCGGTGGTAGAATGATGATTAATAAAATGATTGGCGATTTTGCACAGGACGCTGTGATAAACGAACTGAAAAATAAAACGAGACTGGTTCAGGAGAAGAAGCTGTTGCAGCAGGACGAAGTTTACAATGGTGCTCTGGAAGATATACTTCTTGGGCTCAGATCAGAACCTTATCGACGAGCGGATGCAGTTAGGCGAAGTCAACGCAGACGTATCGATAATCATAGACTTTCTCGCACAGCCGAGGAATTGGAGCTTTAGAGTTCTGAACTTCGGTTTACATTTCGGATCAACGTGTTCTCCATTTCTCTGTTCTTTCTCTTTGGTTTGTTTTCTTTATGGAGAAACCCGTTTCTGTTTGGAGGGGAAAAATTTCGCTGCATTTCTCGTAATAATTCGCTAGCAACATTCAAAACGTACAAACTCGTTCATGCATGGGCATCTTCTGCGAGGTTTTAATCAAATTATTTATTATTGTCCAAATTTAAGGTACGAGTTAAAACGCACATTTATCACTAGCGAATTCAGGTTCAGTCACTGTTTATGGACGGAATTCGCTCGTGTAGTAAATGAAATGATGCGAAAATTCTGTGCGATCGATCGACTTGCCTGGGCATGGAAAAGTTGTGCGCTACGTTTTTGAACTATTTACAAACGATGAATAACGCTGCCGATACGATATAGAATTGTAGAAACGATCATTTCGTGCGAGTATTCGAATTTAATATTGAACTGCTTATGAACATAAGTCACTTTTACGGTGCTAAGAAATTTATGGAGAATCAAACGAACGTTGAATTTCGAATGTATCGTTCCAATGATATTTTTAATCAACCGGTAACAACGTACCAATATTCTTTGTACAAACGTTTTCTTTTGTTCGATGCGTTTTGTTTTTGTTGTACAAATTTAGTAAGCGTAACTGGAAGAAAAGAAAAATGCGTTTACCAGGATACTATACTCAATAGGACATATTTAAAAATGCAAAAATAGGAAGATTGTTCGATTATTTTTGCATTGTTTTCCATGAGTTACTATCTTATTAAGTAATTAGGCACTGAAATTGTTTCCACTTGATTATTGTTAATTGTTACACGCTTTTGAGATATTTATAGTAATTCGAATTTAATTGATATCTGTTGATATCAATAAGTGTTTCCAAGAAAACGAGGGGATATAAAAGAAGGAAAAAGAGATTCAATTATAATTATAGAAAGCATGAGCCCATTTTCGAGAAAGTGAAAAGGAACAATGCAAATATATATATATATACCGTCGAATATTTGTGTACGACTTTTGGCAAGCCACAGCTTCTAAGTAAATAATAATAATAACATTCCATTTCTATAAAGATCCAACAAATAGATCTTAATGAACCCTCGATAACACAGAATAATTATTTTGAGATAGTTACGCAAAAATGTATACAGGCTGCAATTATAGGAAAAGTTCCAGTATGCAAATATTGTAACATATTTTTCGCGACAGGCCGACAAGTCAATTCTTCGACTACTATATAATGGTACAATCAAACGACAAACGCGCACAATAACAGTTTATATTTGATGCAAACATTTTCATGCAAACGAAAAATATTATTTTACTATACGTAACGTATAAAGGTAGCATAACTTTTTTACATTCCGTCAGAATATAAAAATACGCTCAATATTAAAAATAAATACCGAATAGAATTTAACACAGTCGTTTCTACTATAACGCATATTGCCGAAACAATAACTACAATTGCATATTACCAAAAACATTAGAATAGAGTTAGGAATACCGATCTATAAATACGTTGCTTTTGTATATCGTGTATGTGCAATCGATAAATAAATAGAGCCCGTCGATAATTAAACGAACATAAAGAAGCACAATTTCAAATGTTCTAAGAACAATGATTATAAAACATTGAAGTACATAACTATTTGAAAGGGAATTAAATGCAATTACAAATGTTACCCAAAAGTATTTATGCGCAGAGAATTGCACGTAAATGCATGTGCCAATTGGATTAGTTTTCGAGAAACAGAAGAACAATGGAAGCTTGATCACTAATTTCAGTATTCTGAATTTCTTTCGAATCGCATAATCAAATCATGCGTTATAGTCGAGTCGGCTGTAATAGCAGTCTTTCATATATCGCTCATTGCCATACAAATAGGAAAACGAAAATAGATGTAAAAGGAAACGAACAAGCAATTATGCGATTCATCCCTCAAAGCGACTAAATATAATGTATTTGCCAAATAGTTTTGATAAGATTGCAATTGAAAAATGTTCTACGCGCCTCCTTTAGTGTGATTACATATCTCGAGTTCTTTGGGAAATAATCTAAAATTATATTTTCACTTTTGTACGTTTTTCACATTATTATATTATTGATGAGAGGAAATGTAAATATTACTGTAATATATAAAACTCGTCGATAGTAGTTACACAAAAATGTAATTAATAATTGTAGACGAAATGCCAATGTGATGTTTAGATAAGTATAACATCTATGTGTTATAAATATGACTATGTAATAGTATTCGCTGCGCCGAATTACGAAAGAAACAATTTCAAATAGTCGCAACAACAAGAACAAAAAAGGGAAAAATAAATAAAAAACAACGTATGTCATGTTTTTTTTTTTGCAGAGATGTAAATACTGTGCATTTTATTGAATAAGTTATGCGAAATAGACATATTCTTTACTTTGTATAAAATTTATTACAAATAAATATGATATCGATATGTAACTGTATAGACACGTATATATATTTATATATGAAAAAAACATGGATAATATATTTTCTCGTATTTGTGTGCCATTTATGTTGAAATAATGGAACACAACATCTTTATTTCTAACAAATATGGAATTTCTTCTTTTTTTTTATTGAAACACTGAACTAATTCACGTGATTATAAAAGGAATACGATTCAGTTGTGAAAAGTTTATTGAATAAAAAAAACATTTTCTGAAGTTTTATTTATTATTTATGCGAATAGACTACATTATTACAATATTTTCTGTAAAATATGTTTATATACAAATATACAATATACAAAAGGCACAATATATCTACATTCTTTAGATCATGTACAAAAAGAAAGTACAAAGAAAATTTAAATATACATAGTGACAACCAATAACAGATAGAACAGCTCTGTTGTTGTATATCGGTAAAGAGAAAATAAAATTTATATACTTCTCGGAAAGATTGTGCTTTGTATAATATATGTATATATATATAAAACGGTTAAAAATTGTCCTAAAATAGTTTGCAATATGCGTATCAATCTGTCAAAAACTGTTCTATCTATTTCAGTCGTTCTATTCAGTATTGTACAAACTTACAAAAAAATATTTCGCTATCGCTGTAGCTTATTACGAGCATAAGCATAATAGTTCCTTAATAAATCACAATTTAACAATAGACATAGTGCAAATATTACTAATAACTACTATAAAATAAATGTCACGTTGAGAATTTTCTTCCTTTTTTTCAAATAAACATTTGAATCACTTACAATTGTTAGCCAATATTCTTGTATAACATAAAAAAAACAATTTAATCGCAAAGGGAACTAAATATCTAAATATATCTTCATACAGATGGAATAAGCTACACAAAATGTTATCTCGCCGGTTTTGTTCGTTTGTTTGTTGCAATTACGATCTATTATTTATGAATTCATTTCCATGATTTGAGAATGTAGGTATGCGTATAAAAGTACCTAATGTAAATATGATACAAATCATAATATAATCGCTTCAAACGCATATATAAATATATATATATATATATGTATATCTATAACACTGTTGTATTATCGTCAACAATATCGTAATTATAGAATATTTAAATCCCACTTTTTCACTGAAACTGAATTGTACAAAATTGATTAGATCGAACAGACCAAAAATAATTTCTGCATCTCTAAAAATATAAAACTCATGTATCTCTTTACTTTTCGCGACACTCTATCACAAAGTTACTATATCCTCACAGTCTGCGTTACAATATAACTTTTAAACACGTTATACACGTTATATTTGCAGTATTTTATCATTTATCTTCATTATTATACAACAGCTTAAAAGAAAACTTGCATGATACGTAACTTGTGATGTACATAAATGCAATTGTCGGTGCAAGATCATTTCTTCTTTCTTTTTATATTTCAAGCAAATGGTAACAAAATATATTAACGCAAGGGCCATCATTGAAAACTATTCCGAAAAGTAAATAAATATTGTGCATACGTGACTGTAAAAAAAAAGAACTATGTATAATATTACAAAAAATACTAAAAGTATCATGGAAATTTTCTATAAGATAAAGGATTTTATACATGTCGTATAGACTCACAGGTAAGTTTTAAATAGATAAAATATCAAGAGAGTATAGACCCTTTCAAAATATCTGTATAAAAATTACAAACATTATCTTCAATGAGTACCAGTAGTTCTGTATATAAGGACTTATAAACTGTATAAAATCGTGTATCATTTCGCCTGTCGAAATAATGCTCCATTAGTGGCAATAATTATGTTTCTATCTTATAAAAATGCGGTATAATTTAAAAATACTCTAAGAATATCAATTAAAACCTGATTAACTTTATAGGAATGTAAAATATATCAGTTACGAAAACGTACCAATTATATAAAATTCGCATTTACTTCTTGCTCCATGCAAGCCATTGTAAATATCTCAATTTTCTAACATTTCGTATTGCTACAACTATATCCTAAAATTGTTTACGTACAAAAGAAAGAACAACAAAATGTTGATTTCGTTTCCATTCGATTTGAAATACAATGCCTTCAATATTTTGAATATTCTATTTCTTGCATACAAACTATTATTTTATGAGAACAAAGATTTTATGTAATAAGCAGAACGAAAGATGTGAATTAACTGTATGCAATAGTATACATGTTTCTATCCTTTTTTTGTATAATATTTGCAACATTAAATGTTATATTATTAAGCTACTAGAAAATAAATTATGTAAACGTTGATTAGTTTTCAAACTCTTTGGTTTCATCATAATAATTATTACATAAAATCCTTGATTATAACGGTGCTTATAATTCTTACTCCAATTGTTTTTCTTATTATGAAACGAATTTATAATTACAATGAATTTCCTCTGACAAATACAAAAGAAAGTTTCAATCAATGGTGCATTTTACCGTGATTCTTTACCGTTTCGTCGTGTGTTAAATAATGTGAAATGCCATTTAATTGAAAAAATTCACCGAATTAGAAATTCGCATTCTGAAGCATGCTCAGAAAAATGTTAAATTAGAACGTGATTGAGAAACTGTTGTCGAACTGAAAATCGACTTCATTTGAATTGTTGCGTATGAGAAAGAATAATACTGATCAGCATAATTCTTTTCAAAGAATTAACGTTGAAATGAAAATCGGATACCAAAATCAAAGTTCAACACAAAAATTTAATCTCATAATTAATCAACAAGAACTAAAATGTCAATTATTACGACTTTTCTTTAGAGAATTCTGTATACAATTTATTGTAAAAAAAAAATACTGAAAGTTTACAACATAAACAAAAAAAGCTGTACAAAGAAAATAATATTCAACTATTGGAACTATATTAGTTTTCAATTACAGTTGTCTACAGAATGTCAATTAATTTCAATAAAACAGTAATTTTCGAAGAACATAATTGAGAATACAGCGAGAATGTAATTGCGAAAAAACTTGCTATTTTTGAAACATTTAGAAGTCTATATATTATATATAATTTTCTAGTTAAATCGAAAAGAAAAAAAATGTAGAGCGTAAATAAACATCAACAAATTTTGCACACTGCAATTTGAACACAAACTGGTTAGTTTCATTTGGTTTATATGGCATGGATCTAGTATTTGGTTTCCTCGTTACTTAGTAATTCAAATGTTAACAAAGACAATTAATCTTAAATGTAAAATAAGTTACTTCGATGTTTTCTAAATACCGGTTGCACGACCAGTATATTTCCATCGTACACTTTTTAATATAAAGGAGAAGCACTGGATTAAATATCTGTACAAAATAGAAAAATCTTAGCTAGTCTATTAACAAACTGATCCATTTTTTATACAAATATGTAAAACCGTGTTGTTATTGACAGTGTATATAGAATACAAGATACTATATACAATAAATTGTATGTAATAGTCTTCTTACAACCCTTTAGTAATTAATAATCATCAAAAAAGATGGAAATATATTATCAATGTATGTGTTTGCGCGTGTGTATATATATGTAAATATGTATATGTATATGTATATATATATATATATGTATATGTATATAGTGTATACAGCATACAAAATTTTCAATAAGTGTTCTTGTTAGGCAGTTTTTACTTCCTTTGTTGTATAAAACTATCATGAAAACGTTTACTTTCCCGTTATAAACGGAGATAATTGTGTAATTTACATTAATACAATGTATATAATATATATATGTATATATACATATATATATATATATTGTCTTACCAGAACATTCTTTCCTAATTCGAGATATCCTAATACTTCTGCGACTACAATTTCACTTTACTATGTATCAAACACTAAATGCAGAATGCATATCTTCGTATCAGAAGTCATTTCACATTTTATATACATCTATCATTATTGGAGCATCAACGATTCCAAATTTCTATGCAAGATCGTGTCTTTGACAGCATTAAATACAACTTTTATATTCTCTGTATCCACAGCGGTAGTAAAGTGGTGAAACAATGGTTTTCTCGGGTCCCTTTTAACAGATATAAACATTTCCAGTATAAAATTTTGCACATCCTTCATGGAATGTGAATCTCCTGTGTATTGCGGAAAGTACCAGCGAACATTTGTGTCCGGCGATCTTACTTTTTTGTCTAGCAAGTCTGTTTTGTTTAAAAATAAAATAATAGACACACCGCCAAATATCATATTGTTAACTATAGTATCGAATATATTTCTTGATTCTTCCAAACGATTGGTTCTTCTGTAATGTCAATCGAGCAATATATTATTTTGTATTTTTGTAAATACGTCACTGTTTAATACACAAATATTGTTGTTATTCGAACGTACCTGTCTTCTAACAACACTTGGTCGAATTCGGACGACGAAACAAGGAAAAGTATGGATGTGACGCAATCGAAACATTGGTACCATTTCTGTCTCTGAGATCTTTGTCCTCCAACATCGACAAACAAAAACGGGATATTATTAATTTGTATTACAAACTCTGAAATTCCTTTTGTAGCTTTTCTACAATGCAAAATATCTTGATGCGTAGGTACATATTCCTGTAAAATGATTTTAACATTTACAATAAGCTAAAATATATGCATCTACAAATGTTTAGCAAACTTGGTCGATTAAGAAAAATATGTATGCATAAATTAAATGATGTTTACCACTCTTGCGATCCTATCAAGATTGTCCAAGAAGTATTGAACTGAATCGCTCTGTAAAGAAAGAAAAAGATTTCTTTTTAAAGGAATACAGAAATGGTTTAATATTATTTTTAATACAACTTTATACCTATCAGAATGAAAATTAAAATAATTATTACAATAATACGAAATATGATTTAGAAAGCGCATCTTACTAATTGAAATTCTCTTCTTCTGTCGAAGGCTTTCCTGATCGACGCGTCTTTCCATAAACTTTGCAAAGCTGGTACGTAATGAAGAAACAATCTAGCGTCTAACACCATGGTATTCTCAAACTTCAAGAGCTGATAACCGATGTCATAATTTTTTGGATTTTCCCATGGAATATTCAACTTGTCTCTGGCATCTACCAACACTTTCATTCCTTTAATTATGTTCTGATAGATTACATGTTGATATTCCTTAATTAATTCCGGCTGAAACAAACCATTATTATTTGCAACAATGATTAACATTATTTTTGCTTGTTTACATACTCTTAGTAGAGCTTGTACATAAATTAACAGATCATCAAACCCTGTGAAACAAAAATATAAGTAAGACGATCCGCAGCTTTATGGATTATCTTAGCAACTAAAAACATATCACAAACGTCTAAACTATATTCGACAGTATTAAACCCACTGAATTTAACAGCTAACTTCTCTGCGTATTCTCGAGGCATTTATCTCAAGTAACCATCCCTCGAACAATCAATGCCAAACTGAAATAACAACTTTGACAACACTGACAGCAACTCGCAGAGACCATATAGTTGCACTCATCTGCAAGTGAACTGTATCCAATTATGCCAAACGCAAAACCATACAAAGAGCATCCGGTGCAACAACATCGAGGGAATATTAAATCGAATTGAAATTGTGGGCGATAAGAGAAGAAATACTCGAGCAATATCCTACCTCAAATTTAATCCCATGAATAATTCGCATCTGTTTCAGGAATGTCGACTTTCCGCTCTCGCCTGCCCCGAGGAGTAACAGCTTGACCTGCCGTCGGAGGGCTTGACGATCCTTCTCCAGCATCCGATCTATTTCCTGACTTTTGTAACGTTGCTCGATCTCCTCGGGGCTGAACTTGAACCGCAGGCAACAAGTACACGACCACGTTAAGGATCCCGCCATCTTGCTACCCTCCTCTCTTCCTTCCTTCCGGCGGTTCCTTCCGTGTCAGTCTGTCCTTCCGAACGAATATATTATCCTTGATTGTCTCAGATACCTCACACTTAACATACAAACACGCGACACGTAACAACACCAATGCCTTATCTTGCTACTAGTAAAGGATAGAGTCGCAACGTAATGCACATGAATGTAAGTACGTGTATACACGTATATATTGTTACGGGTATCAGAGGAACCACCCGTGAACAACCTGTTCGGTGATTACACGAATCGCGATCGTCGCCACGGTCACAAATTCAGAAGCGCATTTCTCACCTAGGCGTAGCCGGGGAACTGCGACCACTGAACCAACGTCAACACAACACACGTCGTCGTTTGAACTCGACGCGGAGGCCTCTCCTCCGCACACACCTACCGTTAATCGTGAGTATACTCACGCCGCTGCGCTGACTGCCCACCACGATCCTCTCTGGTTCCTCGCGTATTGAACATGATTAAATAATCGTTTCTAATTACCCAGTAAGAGAGCTAACTCGCGCATCGTTTCTCATTGCGATTTTTCACCACGTACATTCTAACAAGGGACGAACCGCTTTGGTCAACTTTTCGGTCTGGTGGAAAAACTTCCTCTTCGATGTGGAACAGCTTTATCAACGTGCATATATGCATTACTATCTCACTCTCTCTCTGACAGAATACACATACACATTGGATGGAATACTTGTGCAGGGTCGGATGGTGTGTATGCAATGGGGGTTCACCTATGCCAAACTATATGATAATAATGCGGGGGAAGAAATATGCGAAACAACGAACAGGAAAACGTAAAACTCCCCACCACGACGGATATTTGTGTGAGATACTCCTACATCGCATGTATGTACATCATACACGGCGTATATATACACGTATATACGATGCACATATGTATACACGGTGTATGGGCACCGACCGAATGTATACTTACTACATGTATACCAGTGCTGTCCAACAGTGGGGCCCCTCACACGCTAGCTTCCCCCCACCAATCGTTCTTTAAACACAGTACGCTGGCACACTGTCACTAATACATTCGTCGCGCGTAGCATGTGAAATTTCTTGACGAATGGAGATAGGTAACTCATCGAAGCGTCGTGCGTATCCATGACAACGTGGCTGCGATTGGGGAAATCCGACGCTTGCGAACCGACCTTGGGACAGCACTGCGTACCACACACACACGCGCGTGCGCGCACGATCTATGCAGCGGATAGTACTCATACACTTACCAACTTCGACCGCGTGATCGGTTTTGCGCGCTGTCATTCGTCGGAAGGCCTTCCTTTTTTTTTGTCCTTTATCCTTGTCGATATTGCAACGCACCGCAACGATTTCCCTTGAACATCGTGCGTCAACAATCGCACAGTTTCTTAGTTATTTCACCTGGAGAGAGCAATTCATTTTTCTACTCCTTTCTGTATATTGTTAGCCATTCGCGAAATCGTTTTTTATCATTCAATCTCTGTCACTGCGAGCCGGTTTTTCAATGAATACCTAGAAGTCGATGAGAAGACGATAGATCGGTGTGCGTATGATAAATGTCGATACTGACCAATCGCAGCAATTCGCTTTTGAGAACGCCGGGAAGTAATTCTGTAATATAATGTAGTTATTTGAACTGTAGCAGTGTTGCAGATGGCGCCATTGTAGGACGAACAAAGTGTCAAACAGAAAAGTTGGAGTGCATTTGTAAAGTTTAAAGATATTTATGCGTGAACAGCCATGTCGTTGGCGGACGAATTATTGGCAGATCTTGAAGAGAATGACGACAATGATAATAGTATGGAAGAACCAGAACCGGACTTTGTTCCGGCTTCTGTATCGAAAATCATCGAAGAAGGTTAACCATGCTTTAACATTTATTTGTTTACATATTAATGGGATGGCATTTTTGAACTGTGTTTCAATAATCTTTTGCACATTTGCAGAAATAAAAGTAGCTTCTGTCAGAGAATTGGCGAGACTTCGTGACTCTGAGCTGTTACAAAAAGTGGTGTCGCAGATAGAAAGGTACAGCAAAATTCCTAGGAAGCCGGCAGATATTATTGGGCCTGTCGAATCTGATCCAGAATATCAGCTTATTGTCGAAGCTAATAATATGGCGGTAGATATTGACGATGAAATAGGTATAAATAATATCAATAATTGTTAATAATTTTATAGTATTTGTGAAGAATGTAATTCTCTCTATTTATTACATATGTAGCCTAATGTAAGCGATATTTTTCAGCCACCATACATCGATTTGCAAGGGATAAATATTCAAAAAGATTTCCAGAGTTAGAGTCTTTGGTTGTTGGTCCGTTGGAATACGTAATGACTGTTAGAGAATTGGGAAACGACTTGGACAGAGCGAAGAATAACGAGATATTACAGCAATTTTTAACTCAAGCCACAATTATGGTGGTATCGGTTACTGCTTCGACCACACAAGGGTAATTTAGTGTATAATAATTTTGTAAGATATAACAGCCGTGAACTTTATTAAATTGAATGGACTTTTACAGGCAACTATTAACAGAAGAAGAAAAGGAAGCGATTTGCGAGGCTTGCGATATGGCAGTAGAATTGAACAATTGCAAACTGAGAATATTTGAGTACGTTGAAAGTAGAATGGCATTTATCGCACCTAATCTTTCCGTGATTGTTGGCGCATCTACAGCAGCGAAAATTATGGGTACCTGAGAAAGATTTCGTCCTTTCAGATGTCCGGAAAATTTCGTACCAAAAGATTAATGCGTATTTCGTTTCCTGTTTTAGGTGTTGCAGGAGGTTTGACAAAGCTTTCGAAAATGCCTGCTTGCAACGTTTTAGTTCTGGGATCTCAGAAGGCTACGTTATCCGGATTTTCTCAAGTCGCAACATTACCTCATACTGGATTTATATATTATTCTGATATTGTCCAAGACACTCCTCCGGTAAGTCGATGTATAATAAAATTATATATTGCACATTTTAGAGATACATTTATCGTCTCTATCTCTCTATTCTCGTTTCTTATTTATATTTGTAGGATCTACGAAGAAAAGCAGCAAGACTTGTAGGAGCAAAAAGTATGTTAGCCGCACGTGTCGATGCTTGTCACGAGAGTACAGATGGTCGCATCGGTCAAGTGTTTCGAGAAGAAATTGAGAAAAAGCTGGATAAACTCCAAGAACCACCGCCGGTAAAATTTGTGAAACCTCTGCCAAAACCAATCGATCCAGGCCGAAAGAAGCGTGGTGGTAAACGCGTAAGAAAGATGAAAGAACGCTACGCTATTACCGAGTTTCGAAAACATGCGAATAGAATGAATTTCGCTGACGTAAGTTTCATGATTATTTTTCAATTATGTATATATAATACTTGGGTCACATAGTAATTCGTTCATTTCTCAATGTTTAAACAGATCGAAAATGATGCTTACCAAGAGGATCTTGGGTACACGCGTGGAACGATTGGCAAAGCAGGAACGGGTCGAATACGATTACCGCAAATCGATGAAAAGACGAAAGTACGAATATCAAAGACCCTTCAAAAGAATTTACAAAAACAACAACAATGGGGCGGCAGTACAACGGTTAAAAAACAAGTTTCTGGTACTGCTTCTAGTGTTGCATTTACACCGTTACAGGTATGTCCTTTTTTATATGTACAAATGTTATAGTATTAAATATATCAATTGAATTATTAATTATATATTATTTATCGATAAATAAATGAAATACTTTGGTTCTCGTTATAGGGTTTGGAAATTGTGAATCCACAAGCGGCAGAAAAGAAAATAAACGAAGCAAATGCTAAATATTTTTCGAATACAGCTGGATTTTTGAAAGTGAGGAAATCATGAAAATGTACATAATATAAAGTGCAATGGATTGCCAATTAAGTGAATTTATCTTAACATATTTTTTGTTTGTCTGTAAAAATCGTGTATATTTATTTATATACGTAAACTATACTATATATTGTCAAATACATACGTAAAAGCAATAATAATTATCATGCGGAAAATTGTTTTCTTTCGAATATAGGTGTTTACTATATTTAATAATATAGTTGTCTGATTTAATTTTTACAATATCTATAGCACTGACGAGATATATGAATAGACAAATCACCTTATGAATTTCCGTGTCCCAACGTGACTGCCATATCGACTCAGAAATCCGACACTGATTTCACCGTTCTCTGCTCATGAACATTTGTTATTGCTAATAAATATATTTGCATCCCACTATTTGACTAATATCTATACTGTAACACTTGTCATAGCATATACATATTCAGTTCGACACGATATTCAAAAACAACCGCCTTAAAGAAAGAACACCACCCACCCGCTTGTCCACCAATCAGCGCAATCTTTTCAAAAATCTCCCTCTGTCGGCCAGCGGATCTCGTAGTGACTAGACGTGTTCGGAGTGTCCTTCGAATTAAGGTATATCGCATAGCTCAATATATTCTTGAAGGCAGGAAATGGAGTATATTGTTTTTATTTCCCTCTGTTCCCAGTTTTCTGTGGTTTCTTTATTAATATGAATAAATATTTTGCAAGCAATTATGAAAATTTTGCGCAGTGTACGGAATCACACCACGCAGCGTGCACTTTCAAATCCACTCGGGTATGCATATACGTATCATCTTTTACGTATGGATATACGTATTTCGGCTCTGAAATCCATTATCTTGCAATATATTCTGCAGTTTCTACCAATATTATTATAATATTGACGATTCTTAATACATTTATCCCTAATTTCAGTTGGATTCTATTTCATGGCGTCTCTTTTGCTTGCCTTGAATCAGAAATGGCGCGAACGGGTGCACATTCGAACGGGTTTGCGCAGGAGCATAGTGACGCCGCGCCATATTGTTAAATCATCTTATTGATGACAGGTAAGCTTTCCTCAAATTTCTTGTGAAAATAAGTAGAATTTTAGCAATATGTCTCTATTAAATTATATTTCATACCACGTATAAAATATGTATGATATACAGTCGCGTTACAGATAAGTAGTAACATAATACAAGGCATTATTTGCAACTATTTCTTTGTTGTTTCTATCTGTCGTCGGGAAGCTTGTTTTTCCTGGAAAATACCGACAATTTATCGCAAAACAAAAAAAGTCACTTATCAAGTAACGCGTGCGTTGAAATATTTCTAGGAAACACACGCGATCGTAAACAACAGTGGTGTTTGGCTTTAGTCGGATGTCGAACATAGCCGAACAGCAAAGGACGGTGGCGAAGGTTGTCATTTTACTACTTGACGCCGAGCTGACAAAACACATGGAAGACATATCAGAGAGGTGCGTATCGTTACCAACTTGTAACGCGGTGTTCATAATAGTTATACCACAATTATTTACCATCTATTGCCGCTGCTTCTTATTCAATACGATTCAAATCAGCACTTCGCATAGTATTACTGGGTTAGATTAAAGAATGTTCGAGGTCTAAATATTTTGTTAACAACGTGTGCTTATACATTTGCAAATCGAATATTCACATTTTCTACAAAGTTCGATTACATTCGTGCAGTTGTTTAATTTCCTTGTTATTCTTTGTTACAGGAGTATGGAGAGAGTTGATGATATGGAATAGAGTAAGCCAATAGCTACAGTGATGCCTAATAATTGAATGCAGCCAAGACCTGTGTATGTGAGCATTTTAATTATATTTTCATATTGGTTGTATATGATGTTTGGCTGATACTAAGATGCATTGCATAAGGATAATAAGGATAATATTGCATAAGGAATATGTTTTTATGTTTTATATTTAAAAACATATGCAATAACTTATTGCATTTGTTATTGCATTGTTAATCTTCTACATGTTCCTTGCATATTTTTAATGCATATTTATTTTTCACAAATATCACTGTTAACAAACACTCGATAGGATAAACATGTTTTCTTTCAGAAAATTTTGTGACGGCGCGCAATGCAGTCGGTAGAGTCAATGTTTGCTTCGAAGTTTTCTAGCTTTTTCAGAGCAAGTGACTCTGCTTAAATTTTCGTTCACACTTTAGCTACACGCGATTGTGGAGTCAGTGTTTTTCACGTACTAGATTTTAATACTATTATCAGAGCACCGGTGCTCCTTCTCAATTATTCCAATCGCGAAAGTAGCATCTTAATTTGTTCGCCGATATAATTTGCGGTCGCGTATATAGTCTTTTGTCTACTTTTTTCTTACATTCGCCATCGGAACTAGAATCAGTGCATCAGTGAAGGGGATGTTTTATGCGACACTGGTAAAGTGAGAAATGTAAGTATCTTTTAAATAATTCTCAGTTTTCTATGAAGAATTAAATTCTATAGATTTAACAGTAGATTTTAATCTTCTTTGCTTTTTTGTTCAGTTACAGTTTGCAAACTTCCCGGCGATTGAGTTCAAGTGAGCTGCCCCTGTGACGTTCCAGATGTCTTCCACCAATACTTCCTCTATTTTTACAATCAACGAGTTGGTGAGTCGCATGCGTTTTGATTCCTCTGGTCCCCAATCATGCCGTAGGACGATTGGTCCGAAACGGCACGGGTGACTGGTTGTACTTTTTAGTAGTTTTGCGAGTATAGTGACTACGGGTATAGTTTTTATACCCGTCAGTTGTAATTTTATCTTCTTTTATATTATTTCTTAGATAAGGTTAGATGTGCCTTCCTGTACTCCGCGTTTTTTCATATTAAAAAATTGAGATCCATTGAAATATTTCTTACTCAAATAAATATTTGATAAAATAAGCACTTGTTCGTGTAGGATGCTCTATTTCGATAAAAATATATGATGACATTAATAAATATATTGAACAAATGTACATACTTGGAAGATATTGTATATTAAAGATATAATTGCATTTATAATCAATTAAAATTTGTTTTCACTGTTGGGCAGTGCAGAAGTCGGATATCCTCCGACTTCGTTACTGCAAATGTTTCGTGATTATAGTAATCATGTGTTAAAATAACTAAATATAATGATACGTATATTAAAATCAGCGTCAAATGTAAAATTTATTACACCGTATGTACAAGAAGGCACTTTGTATATGGGTAGATTTTCAAATCGGAGTAGCTATCTTGAACAATTTACTTCGATTAAGGAATCACCTGAGGTTTATTTAATAGCTTGTCAATTTCTCAAGCAAACATCTAATTGCATTATTTATTCTAGTAAATTCAGTTTCAATGACAGTCATTTTCCTTAATAAACCAGTTATTTATCAGCAATTTTCGAGTTTTTATTGATATTGCATACATTACAAAGTCGAGTCACTTTTAAAGAAATTGAAAATAAAATATACTATTAGCTATTGCAACTTTACGTATACTAACCATCTTTTTAGATCAGGATTTTCAGGTTTAACCCCTTCCGTGTTCATTGCCAGGAACTCACTCACGTGCCCAGGTGCTACTTGGGTGAGCGAAAGGCAATGGGCACGATGATCATATGGTTTTTAAATTTGTATCAATGTTTGGCGGCTGACATTTGCTAGTGCACCGTGCACGACGTATTTTCCACATTGTGTGTGTATGTGGTTAGGCCGTGGAATTGCGTCGGCTCGGGAATTTCATAACAAATTATAAACGTATGTATGCCATTCCTTTTACTGTGATTTCACGAACAACAATATCTTTTACAATTGCAAATATAGTTTGAATACCATAACGGATAATGAAAATATGGGAAAGTAATGCACAAGCATATACGTTTGCGCACACTTACGCAATGGTCGCTAGCCTTTGTCAGCCGATTTCAGGAATTGGTACGTACCCTTAGAGTGTGAATGATCGTATGCCAAGCTCGGGTGTCGGGGGCGTCCCGGGACGTCTCTCTAGTGCAGGTCCTTGCGCCCGAGCGTTTGATTGAAAATCGTGGAATGATCTGTGTTTGTGTGAATGCTTTGCCATTTTTTAAATATAGGCCTAGGTAGGATAGGTAGTATACCTTCTGGTGTGTTTGATAGATTTAAATAGGTAGGGCCGGGCAGGTTGACACAGTCTCTGATCGGGTAGGCAACATTTCGCGTGTTCAACCTGTTTCAGGAAATTTAATTTTAAAAGTCAACGGTGAAACTGTGACGCGAACGAAAATGCGTTCGCCTCTGGCTTTGCCCAGCGATTTTTTTAATTTTTCGCGGTTGCGATCGCGATTTGGTTCCGAAACGAACGTGCTACGTTATGCTCGAGACTGCACGTGTAGGCGAAGATCGATTACAATTTTTATCGTAATCTTTACGATTTTCCATAATCGCAATTTTTACGATTATATTTTATCGTGATTCGTCCACGTGTGTTCCATTTAGCTACGCGGCTTAGATTTTTATTCTATTTAATTTTTTTTGCGGATAGAGTCTCGAGCCTAGACTAAGTTTTAGCGAGCATTGCGCTTGAAGAAAAGAAGAGGCTAAAGGCCGAAGAGGCCCGACAAACTGTCACTCAAGAGGGCAACTACCAATGACTCTGCATCCTTTGGATGGAGAGCCATTCTTTCTTACTATTTTGTCACTGTGCTCGCTTTTGTATGCTGTAGTTGTAGTTTATTGTTTGGCCAGCAGCATTGCCTGGCCCACCGTCATCATATTGGGCAAATCGCGATTTTTATTAGCGTCGCGAACAATTGAATACGGTTTGCATTAGAGTTGTTTTTATATTAAATTATATTTGCCATATGTACTTGCTTTTAGCGTTGCGATAATATTTTTCGCGTTCCTTTCCTAGACAGGTTTTAATTAGCATTTACAGTACTCCGATATTTTTCCGTCGCGAATATTTTTCTTAGATTTTCATTTAGCATTGCGATGATAAATGATAGCGATTTTCAAGTAGCGTTGCGACCACAATGAAATGCCCAAATAGGTTCCTGAGTCACCAAAGACAGCTATTAAAGCTGCAGGAGGTGATTGCATCGATGGTAGTCTGGGATACGACTACCATGACTTCTCCGTTATTAGCGTTGCGAATGGTTCAGGATGGCTGACTGCAAACTAATTTATTTTTCAAATAGGCAGACATTTTCTTAATTGAGTTAGCTTTATAGTTAGGGAAATGTTTAATTTAAAGTAAATTTTTAGTCAGGCAGGTGCTTTCTTGTGTTTCAGGTGCATGCTCATAACTTTAATGAAAGAATACCAAGTTTAGCAGGATATTTCTAAATTAAATCATTTTTTAAATAGGCAGGCAACTTCCAAATTAGATTAGCGTTTCAGTTAGGTAGGATATTTTAAATTAAGATTGATTTTTAGTTATAGGTAGGATGCTATTAAGTAAGATTTTACATAACATTAAGTCAAAGCTAAGATTCGATTTACTTTAAGTATAGGTATAATAATAAATAGTATAATCTTCATTCTTTAGTTTAAGTCAGGTCTAACGGAATTTTTATTTTCAGCTTTCGCCACCGTTAATCATTTTAATACATCCTATTTACTTAAACTTAATGCCTTTCATTGAGGCAAAGAACAGAAGAATACTTAAAAATTCTTAAATTTTCGCATTGTTTTCTACGATCCGTTGCTATCGTTGCGAGTGACACGGAAATGATAATGGAACTGAGGTGGTGGAATGCGTTGGAATGAATCCTTTGTTAACGCATATAATATAATACTCATTACTGCAATTGCAGAGTCTAAAAGTAACCGCGGCTTCTTGCGGTTTACTAAGTTACATGGGTTGTAAGTCATAAAGGGCAGCAAAGTTTCCATGAATATTCCTATAACAAGGTAAAGGGAGTATTGTATTATTTCCTAATGAGAAGTCTAGTCCAACGTGTACCGCCTTAAGATTATGCATACATATACGTGTAAACTGCCTGTAAATAGGGTTGTATGATAGACGACCTCGCGGTGAACCGATCGCAAAAATAAACAGTGCGAAAGACTCGGTAAGTAGAGTGAAAAGGAACGTTGTCGTATAACGAGCTTAGAGAAAGAGGGACTGCTGTATACATGCGAGATGGGCGAAAGAGAGAGCGAGAGATACGCGATTGTTGGTAGTGAAAGATAGAAGGAGGATAGAGAGAACCCCGGGTGGAACGAACGGAAAACCAGAACTGGGTGTCGTAAGGTAATCGTTGACTGCTTTGAGTACATACTCGTGTGTGTTCAAACGTCGTTCGTCATCTCCTCGCGAAGAGAACGTTGCCTGCGTATGTTGTGTGAAATTTCACGGCGACCGTGTGTTCCGTCCAACGTTACGCGGGATGTGTGGATGTGTTTCGTATATGACACGGAAAACATAAGAAAACACTACTGTGACACGAGGTGGAAATTCTTGTTTCTTCGTTGAGGACCCATCGGGGTAAACCGGTGGCGGAGAACAGGTCCTGAAAATCGACCATGGCGACTTTTAAGGACTTAAAGAACGATTGGTCCATGTTATGTCAGGATTGTACTGATTGTTGGACACACTCCGGTGAGTTGTTTTTTTTTTTGTTTTTTGTTCTCAACTCTACTGTTATACGTAGCTTCTTGTTCGCAATCTTTTATAGGACGCGGTAGTTTCGAATTGTATTTCGCTGTGATTTATGTTTCAATCGTTTTTGTTAGTTCAGGACAATAATTCTGCGATCATTATCAAAGATATATTTGAACGAAATACAGCGTTTAATTGCAAAATGGAGTCAAAATGGGGAAAGATTTGTAATTAATCAAAGTAAGGCTTATATCATTTTGCGCAAGAAGAAATAGCATTGATATTTTTTAACAATCCTAAAGATTTCAACGGTTTGCTTCAATAGTATGCGATGACAATCACTTTCAGTCGAATAATAAGATTTGAATTAACGCTGCATACGCGAGCCAACGTATTTTGCTTTTCAAATTCATGTCTAATGTGATGTTATATAACGGCCGGTATTCTGGTTATGCGAATACTTTCACACACCGGCAATTCGCAATTCTGTGCGACGTTATACAGGATAGCAATCACGATACCGCATTTTCGCGGAAAACAGTAAACTTCGATTTTCTACAAGTGTTCGATCAAAATGTCACTCTTGTCGAGAGAATTTTTAATATGCACGCGAAAGTCTAAGACTAAACAATACTCGTTTAACTCGTTCTGTTAACGATGCTCGTATAAATGAATAACGAATGGTATTTCTTCTGCATAGAAGAGTACGAAGCATCTTGTTCATTTACATTTTATGTTGCATTCTATACGATATCCGAATAATTTCTAAAACAATGATATTCCTTTTTTCACGCCAATTATATACATTATTTGTTCGAACTACTTACTTAAAAAGAATAAGTTATTAACGTCCGTCAGCGCGCAATAACGTTCAAATACAGATAATATTTAGTATGATATCATAGAGAAAATGATTTCTTGTTTAAGACGTGTTCTGTTCCAATAACCTGTTACTGCAATTTAGGTGACCACCTTGTTCGACTATTATCCACAGTATTACGTAATTCTAATCAGATTTGTCGGGTCTACTTCTACCGACAGACTTCATTAATCGATCTTGTCTTCGTTGTTAGTTAACGCGTCGCTACTTTTGTCGCTAACGAGTATCGACGTTACTGTTCTAAATACGGACATTCTATATAATAAACCCGGCGCGTACGTTTCAAGACTCTTCTATAATAAGCTTACAGGGGATACTTTTAATATTCGACTGTCGAGTGAAATCTGAGCGGCGAGCAATTTAGAGGTCGTAGAAAGGTAAATACACGGGTAATAGACCACGCAGGCCTTGCAGGAATCTCGGCCTAAAATTAGAAAGAGCAGGTAATTCCAATTTCCGTGAAAACAGTATTTTTTATTCAATCTCGTTCCAAGATCGACGTATCCTCCCGACTCCAGACGGCACGAAGGTAAGGTTTATCAGGCACCAATTCGTGAAACGTTTTCTACGAGGTGGAAACCATCCGGGGGGAAAAAGCAGAACGTGTATGCCTGTCCGTCGAGTCACGTAACGAGGGAAATTTTGCCCGTTTCTCGCCGTTCAAACTGGCCGCGCACATGCGCCTATTATCGACTGTTGCACGTTTCGCGATGAAATCTGACCGGTCGATGAATGAAATTGTATCGGCCTACATATGCCGGCGCATTCGGTAGCCATGGAGTACGCGTGCAATCTCCGTCTGCTCTGGCGAACTTTTAGCCGAGGCTCTGTTTCACGCTGGGGACAGTATTTTCTTGTTCGACGCGACAGTATCGATCGTCCTTTCGTGTGAGCAAATTTAGTTTTCGTTCTACGCGCGGTTCGAATGAATTGTTGGCAGGAATTTTCTGGGAACCGATTGAAATCGTTCATGTAGATAAAACAGTTTGGCAAACGTATGTATACGTATGCTTGAACATTTTGGTGTTATCCGATTGAAAACTTATCGTTAGAGTTTGCTCGGCCTTTTATTTCGCAATGCGGCACACGTTCAGTGTGAACAATTTAGATCGTTCATGGTGTGTTAAAAAGTAGGGCAGAAGTTCTTTTAATTTCGTTCTTGTTAGTGTAGGTAATAGATTAGAAGAAGTTTGTATGTAAATGGAGCAGTGGTATAGAGTACGGTATATCGGAACAATTGTTCTGGGAATTGTACATTGGAAACCTGTCGCTTTGTTATCGCTACCTTGAAAGGCCGTTTAAAGTTGGGGGCTGTTAGTTAATTTAAAAAATTATAGTGAGACGATATTCTATAATGGAGTATATGGGATTTAAGTCGTGTCAAACGGAAAGCTTTTTTTATCTTTTTTTACTTTATTGAAATTCTATGTCTGGCTACATTTTTCTATTTCTTTTAATGCAATTAATCGACAAATTGCTCTTCACGAAATTTCTACATACCCAATATAACGCCAACACGTTTGAATTCTTCAACCTGTTTAAACTGCGAGTAAATATTATGAGCAGCTGACAAATGTATTCGAAATTATTTACTGTGATTATCCTACTGTTAGAAATATGAGTAGAAGGCAGAATATAATCTTAGATGACAATTATTTTGGCAGAGGTACTAGAGGTATAACGTAATGCACAGTGCGAGGATAGTTTAAAAACATTTGCGTAAATGAATTTTAGCTTTATCGATGAACGATTTGGCGAAAGGCCAACGGCTGCAAACGGTTATTCGAACCAACAAGAACTCGACTGAAATTAAGTGAACTGAATACAGGAAATACATAATTAGTCAGCCCTTACGTATAGGTACCTCGACTTCATAATACGTTTCGTCTGACTGCCATCTGCTTAGATCCTTATAGAATTTCCTTACGCGAACAAAATTCAGCTAGAAGGATTAAGTTACGGAAGCACTGGAAGTAATTAGAATGGGAATACAAATATTATACAGGCTTCTTACGGCTGGGCGTCCATATATTTGAATACTGGAGTATATTAATTTACTATCAATTTCGTATATTTCGGCCAGTCCTAAGATTGCTGTATGAAACATTTATATTAATCATGCACTATATATTCCGTTCGTGTAGCTTTTTTTTAGAAAAGTGAAAGTCGTACAATTTTGTTCCTCTGCTACTTCAACAACGTTGCAGCGACAAATTCATATTGAATTTCGGGCATCTGCTCCACGAAAATACCATAATACAATCTTTCATGAATGCCTGGCACGTTTCATGTACTCATTTGTTATGATTGTCACTGATAAAGAAAAAAATCGTGTGCAAGATTTAATGGAGCCGTTTAATAACTTTCACGATCGTTCCTTTGAAAGGATTCCGCTGGTCTGATCCTGTCGAACTATTTTGCTTTCCATCTACTATAAGATTGACCTTTCCCCCGCTATTCCCTCATGAAATCAATTTCTCTTTTTAAATCCTGCCACGAGATCGATGGTGATGAGTAAGAAATCCTATTGGCAGCAATACGGTCGGTAAAGTTCGTGTTTCTGCTACGTTATTCGCAGTCGAAAATCGACCACTTTCTACTCACGATTGAAACCGCGTCATTTTTCTTTCTTTATTCTCCTTCTTTTTTCCCATTATTATTATTACTCGAACACCGAGCGCCTTGGCAAACTTTATCTCGATCGTGAAACTTTCCGCGCTTGTAGGTGGGTAGTTTCGGAATTTAGTAATGCCAATTAATCGGTTCGGGTTTCGTAATTATCGATTTGCATAGAAGATACCGTAACAGCGTTCGCCACAATTGATATCGTACGATCGATCTTTCTGACGAGTACCCGGCACGGGAACATTTATCGATTCATTCGACGGTAATCACTGTATTGTGATTATAATGTGACCCGTTTAATTTGTATACACGTTGCGATCCGTGCACTCAGCGACTAAACTTATTTCTAATTAGGAGGAACGAAAATGAGGGGTGTGGGATTTACCAGTACTGTCACACCTTAACCCTTTATTGCCTGACGGTACTTTGTAGGTAATACCACTCGCAGTACATCATTCGATGTATAATATCATAGTTTTGCGTAGAATTAAATTCGCAATATCAAGGATTTTTACATTTGATAATCCAATTGTCCATTAAAAAGCAGATGGAAAATTAAACTCAGTTAGCTCATGCAATTATACAAGATTAATCGTTCTTAAAGTGAAATCGCCAATTTCATAAATATATTCGCAAGATATTCATGGTTCGAATATGTTTTTCTAGACAACGTTTGATTTATCTCTAATAAAAATCGTGATAAATATTAAACGGCAACCCAATTTCAGCCTTAATGGATCAACGAGGAACATGCGTAATACTTCCGAACACAAAGACTGCAATTCGTTGCACGTACAGTATTTTACAATAATTACCTTTTATTTCGCGCCTTCGTGAAGCACACACTCGGTGGCATGGTGCATCTGCAACGTGTTATGCAGAACTCCACACGCCTTCCGCGTTCATGGTTCGATTAATTGGACACAGGAAAGTTGAAAGGCGTAACAGCATGGTGAACGTCATTCCTAGGATAAGGAACGCTTCGCCGGACAGTGAGTTATTAATAATTATTATCGATCAGAAACGTAATCGGGTCCCGCGTGAAGTCGGAAATTCGCGACAACGCCGGTTATGCAAATTTCAGAGAGTGCTGACCAACGCCGCCATCCGAGCATACGTTTCTTTTTAATTAGCTGTAGTACGCATAGTTGATCATCCAGTAACTCGTAATTTCCAACCTCGGATTATCTCGATCACGGTCCAACGAATACCGTTTGCCGCGTACAATTTCGTGCCACGAGGAGTATTCCTTATCGGGCCGACAAGTAGTTTATACCCGTACACCGCGAATTATGGACATCCTTTGGCTCTCGAACGATCGACGTAATTTATTAGGCGACGGCGTGAAAAATCGCCAATCGAACTGGAATTGAACTTGAAGATAGCACTTAGGTGTTTAAGTACAATGAGCCGGGTATTTGAATTGTTTAATCATAGCTAGAAGTGAATATTGCGAGGACAAACGGTGATATGTAATTCATTAATTTATTGAACAATGTCTGTGTTATAGAAAGCCCGATAATTGGATGGATTGGATGATCGAGGTTATTTTTTTCATTTAACATTTGCAATTAGTTTAATGGTTTACGGTCAGAAATATACCACCATGTTTCTTCAATTAGCAAATTGTTGCCATGACTGCCGACAACTTCATGAACGTTCCTTCTTTTCGGCCGTTTCGTTATTTATCCGTAAAAGGAAGCTACGAGGAAGGATTTTTAATGAGTACAGTTATGCGAATGATAATTATCATTCGCGTGGGCGTATTTTCGTAAGGAATCGGTGACGTATTGCGGAATGGAATTGTCCTCCCTTTGAGAAATGTTCGCTTTGCTTTTGTCACACAAGATCTCGTTCGTATCTTGTACAACCTTTCTAAATGGAACGGTGCTTTCGAAAGCCAAAGATCAACGCCAATGAAGTAATGTTTCAGTGATCAGCAATACGAATCGTAAAAGGCGATGCTTGTCGTCTAGAAAGTGCTAATTACGTACACATTTTGATTAAATTGCGAGCACACCCGCATTACTGTTCTCTTTCTTCGATATCGACGATGCATTGAAACTGCATCGCGTTTCGACTCGTCTGTAAATTGTTAATTGGATACGTCAAAAGATTTCATTTTTCCAACCATTTCCCGTGAAAATTAAAAGTATCGTGCAATTTTTCTATGACTAGAGAGCATCGGCATTTCAAACTTCACTGTCCCCTTGCATTTAATAAATTTAGAGCATTCAATCCGATCGCCTCTGGGCTTACACGTGTGACTTACATCGGTGTACCCGATTGCAAGCAGTAGTCGCAATTCGATCGGCATAAAGTTAGATATTTATTCAATTACGCGTTCAATACTGGGAGCCGCTCTCTCCTTTGAATCGATCCATGGATCGATACGATCCGCAAGATCGATCGAAGCACACCAATGGTCAATGCGTGCGGTAAAGTCGCTCGTTATTTCCTCGGGTCTGTCGATAATTGGAAAAGAGACTGTTAGTCGTGAACTTCTTGATCGTTTTCTTTCGCTTGTTTCGCGGACTAAACGGCGTGCAAAATCGACGACGAGTTAAATACAGGCAGCGCGTAATGATCAGTGATCGAACGATACGCGACATTATTTTCACTTCCAATTGAACCTGTTCTTTGATTGAATAGACTCGCCGGCGAACGTTCGAAATAATTGAATTAATCGTTCGAATAAAAGTGAGACAAATCACTTCGCTTCGCGCGTTAAAGTATTAGCGGATTCAGTGGGATAATATGGAACTTGTTAAAAGATATTCGGATCTTTCAATTTGCCAATATTTGATTTTCCACGATGTATTTTTTTCGAGCGTGGGCCAACCCGAATTAATTTTTTATTCTATTCGAGAAATCCTCGGCACAATACGAAAATAATTTCATTTAACTATGGCATTCGGATGAAACGTTCAATAATTTGTAAAAACTATTTTCATATTTCTCAATAATTCTGCCTTACCGCGAGCCTGTTTAATTAACGATTGATCTAAAATAACCGTTCAGACATTGCTAATTAATAATCTCTGATCTGGTTTTCAATAGTTTTGTTAATAATGGTAAAGCGTTATTAACAGGAACACTGATATACCAGCATTCTGGTTAGTTCATGCTTCACAGAAAAATTAAGAATTTTAATACGGTATTGCGATAATGAAAGACGTAATTAAGTTTCACATTTATTACGATCCAGATAAAGGATACATGCTAATAGCGTACTCCTTGAAATCGTACGATTCGCATTAAAGATTATTCTCTTATGAAATAAATTGCACGAATATGTGAATAGAGTAGTTTTCAAGATTAGGTAAAATACGAATACAAAGGAAAGCATGAATGAGCAGACTAGATTACGTGACAGATACAGATTATTATTAAAATTAATAATTGCTTTGTAATTGAGTACGGACAAGTTCAATGCCTCCTTCCAATGTCTGTCTCTTAATTAAAGACATAATTGAAGCATAACTGGTTAAATTGGCGATTCATGCCCGTGATCGAACGGGGAATGTAATTTGCGGGAATAATTCTAATGTTCATGTGGTGCAAGGAATAACGTATGCATGCATCGTGGAAATATAAGTAACAAAATATGTAGAAAGTAATGAAACAGATCTATCTAACGTGCACCAATTGTTACCCTTTGCTTAAAAGCTCCTCGTATTTAATTTGATGGCGTGTTGAACAATGGATTTACGCAAAGAAGAATAAAACGAAACGAAAGATCTTTATATTCGGGACAATTACAAGTAGCAATATTGCATATTGCATGTCTTACATACCTGGTGAGAGTAACGAGACTAACCGGCTCCCTCGTTTCTACCCTGGTCCGCGCTGTCATCGAGGGTGAAAAATAAATTAAACGCGGGTATAATATTTCAAATCAATCAAGAACAAACGATTTATATTTAAAACGAATAGTTTGAATCGGTGTTCAGAATATTATAGTCGCTCGTCTCTTGAAATAACAGATTTCTAATAGTTGAGTCTGCGCGTAAGGATACAGTCAAGTGTAATATTTAACGAGTTAAGCAAGTTTAAGGAAAGGTGAAAGAAAAAAGAGTCACGTTACATTCGCTCGTCCTCATTCAATAAGTGAAAATCTCCGAGTTTCTAATCCCTTAACTAATCGTACGACGTATCCAAGCCTTTACGCGTTAACATTAACTCTTTAAATACAATCGATGCAAGACTAATGCCAGTGAAATTGATTAAAGCGGTTTGTCATATTTTATTGCAGGAGTTACAAAATTGAATAGTTGTACGTAGGTGTAGTTAATTCGTTAGGTACAAAAGGGGGACGAAAATAGAAGTAGAAAAATGTACATGGAAACGTCATTTGAATTCCTGTGATTGAAGAGTGTAATTCTGCACACGTATCAATACATTACAGATAGTTGGTTACTCGCCTATGATACGGTACCTTGAGAGTACAGTTTCGATATACTGTAATACAAACATTGTGAAATACCCCTCCTGTAACGCGGGACCCCGAGAACTCAGCCTCTATGTCACACAATGCAAGAATTGTGATATTCTCTTCTATAACACGGTATGCTGATAGCATGGTTTAATACTATTGATTCACCGACTAGTGGAATTTGAATATCGTTTTTCGCGGAAAAGAAAAAGGCAATGAAAATTCAAATTGGATCAACGCGATTAGAAAATAATATTAAAAAGGGAATAGTTACTTGAAAACGTACATACCTTTTTCAGTACCGTAAGTAACGTTTTAGATAACGGCTGCAACAACGTCGTTTGCACCGTACGCTGATGCCTGATTATGTATTAACCGTGCATTATGGGAGAGTGAATACATCATAGATACCGTCGAATTTATGGTTGAGTGCCATTTATCGGCCAGTATAAGGATAAAACGATATTTACGATCCACGATGACAGATCAGCGTTAAATTAACCGTTACTCTTGCTTAAACATTTACGTCGTGCATGTGTGTGTGTGTTCTTGTGATACTGTACATGATACCACTAGCAAAACGGATGACTATACTTCTTCCTTCCATCCCTTTTGATCTTCAATTTTTCGGATCACAGAAATCTCCGTCTTCCATTCTGCTTCAGTACTTATGATAAAGTAATATGTTGCACAAAGGATTTCAATGTGAAACAATGTATAGACAAGTTAATTATCAATCCTGCTTTTGATACTAGGATACGAAGTAATTGTATATAATTGGCATGAAAAACTATATCGTAATTTCATTAATAATTATTTAACACAAAATCGTGCCTAAACAGTCTAGCTTCCAAATAATTTAATTAGCAATAAATAACGCGTGTCTATCTTCGTATCCGCAAAAATAAAATAAATGCCAATTAATATTTGTCGCAGATCTTTTTTACTGCGTGAAAGTCTAACTTTTATTAAACGTTTTCGCGCATCAAACGGAAACACGATACATCTGCATACGTACAACCTCCTACAACGTGTCAGTGCCGATAGAAAAGTAGCCCAAAGATGTTGATTTCATCTTGTTAATAACTCAATCCTCATTACTAATAACCCAGTTTCTCGATAACCCACTGCTGGAAACACGTGATTTTCTTCAGCAATGGGGTATAAAGGTGTGTTCAGTGCATCCTAACGAAGAGGCTGGAAAAACAGCATCGATGACATGCTGACCCATGACGTTAATAATCCACTTCATTACACGCGGCAGCCTTCCATGACAAATTTCACACGTATTTCATACTTCACGATCAGTCGCGTACAAATTGGAAAAACGATTTTTCCGAAACGCAAGACAAACCGTAAAGACCATTGGGTTAGCTCGACCATTTTCGTGTAGCAAGTTTATTGCGTTTGTCGTACGATTAAACGAGGTTTATCGTGACTATTAGTTACAGTAGAATGTGGTGTGAATATAACAGACAATCGGTCGGGCAAGGAAATGCGTCAAAGACTGTTGCATCGTGCCATTAAGTCACGTTTGTGAAGGGTTTATTCAATGATAGCAAATTTTGCAGAACTTCGAGACGCGCGTGTAGCGAATTAAAATCGTTTCGCTGTTTCGTTGTAATTATAATTACGCCGTGAGGAAGTTATGAGCGATAAGACGAAAGTATACCTGCTCGATACCGTGTGCTTTCGCCCCATTGAAAAGTTGCATGATTATACTGGAAGGACATAAACATGCAAGCGTTCAAGGAAATTACGTATGATAATTCGTATGATCTCACGTGTCACCTACTTTCACACAGGTTTTCTGCATTCCTATTGATCGATGTATTTACACAGACGGACGGGCATATGTAGTTGATGAAAATAGAGACCAGATGCGTGGCCGTGTAATGAAAATAACTTTCAAACATCGATTCTGTTTTTTTTTATCGTGCGAGTTTATGTTCAGTCACAAAAGTGTCGATTATTGCAAAGTATGAGGGTGTCAGTTCGAAAATATTGTATCGTACTATTCTTTGCGGATTCCTTTAATCTATCTTTTCATTTTTTGGCAGTTATATTGCATTGGATTACTGTTTATTTATTTTCTTTCAATCGTTCGAAGAAATAACGAATCGCACGAACTTTTGCAATTATCTAGCTCAATGCTGCACGGATAGGCTACTGAATTGAACTCACCTTAACGAAAGTTACCTGAACAGATTACTTTCGGCGCGAAAGTCGCGGTAATTCAAATGTATATGCATTTCGAATAATATATTTCATAAACTCTACATCCTGTATCAATAATTCCAAGCATCCAAAAAGTGTTGAATACATTAGCAATGATATCGGATAAGTGCAGCGTCTATTAGTTTCTCGAAATTGAACCTTCCTTTCCAGCTTCAACTCGTCAACGTTACTGTACTATTATTATCATCCACAAAAATTCCCATTAATAAACTCCAATTAACCATCTCGAAACTTACTATACGAAGAACCGATACATCATGCACGTCCCATGTTCAACAATTTACTTGAGCTACGCGTTAGTTAAATATATACCAGTTTATCCGGCGATATTGATTTCTTTGTGCAATCTCATACATGCATACGCAGTTAAAGAGCACCTTACACCGATACGTGAAATGTATCAATCAGATACACGGCGAAACATATGAAGGAATAGGGAGGCCGCGTTCACATTGAATAGTATCAGCCGGCAAATGAATAACTTCAGCGTAGACGGGAGCAATTAAATCGTTGCGACGGTTTGGAGCATCCCAAATTGCCTATTGATACCTATAGGTCGCGTCACGTCGATAGCTCGAGCACACAGACACACCAACACCAACTCGTAATCCCTGTCTCTCTCCTCTCGCCCGGCGTGGCATCGCATTGTTGGCGCAGACGCCGTGGTAGCGCTTATTGATCGCGGCTCGGTGGTTTGCTCGGTGTCCCTGCTCCGCGTCATGCGTCGTCGTCTTTCGCGACGTAGCGACGGTGCTCGACAGGGTTCTTTTCGCGTTTCCATTGCGTCCGCCGGTGGCAAGGTGATCAACAACGACACGGTGCCAGTAACAGCAGGGCGCGTACACTTTCGATTGGCAGCGCGCGGCAGTTCGGTCCGACGGTCAAGGATCAACAGGATGCGATCGCGAAACGCTACGACCGCAGTGTGAAACGAACGGCCGCCTGGTCCAGCAGCACGGGAACGGGTGGATTGCTTGCACGCGAAGACGTTAGACAAGGGGATCGAAAGAAAGCCACCACCGTTGGCAGGTGTTCACAGTAACGATATTGCGACTGTCCTTTTTCACGCCGGGTGAAAGTGATCGGCGGTGAAGTGTTCTGGAGTCGGCCGAATGCTTGTCCGACAGGTGCGTTCGTAGAGGATCGCTCGGTGTGTGTACCGGGCAACTCGACTCTTTAACGATTGGTTTGGACACGACCAGCGACCATTATCCGACCAATCGCGTACGCGTACGGACCAGGCGGCTTTTTCGCGATACCGGCACCGCGCCGATCGGCTTTGTCAAGCTTGCGCGTGCCCCGCGTGCCGCTCGTGAAACACCAAGGCAGACGGCACAACACAAGGAAACATGAGTCTGCTGTCTTCCTCTATCGGCAACGTTCGTTGCCTTACGGACGAGGAGGCCGATCAAAATATGCTTCAGGGTAAATTTCATTGGCAAACTTTTGCCCGTTCATTTAATTCAGGTTCACGCTCAAGGTCGATGTAGCTGCAACCGCGAATCGTTGGAATGATTGGGCAAGTTCTCGTCGCTGACCTCGAGACCGCGATCGATCGCGATAAGAAAACGTGCGCGTCCTATACGTTGCGTCTGTGTTTCTGTTTCGTCTACGATTTTCTTTCGTAAAGTATAGTCCACGGTCTAGACTGATTGTTTTAGGCGTTTAGCGTAAAGTTTACGCCGTGAACCATCGGTATGCTAGCGGACGACTTCGACGGTCCGAACCGATGACTCATCGCATGGTTACGCATGTAGGTATATACTGCAGCTATATCGGAGCCTTAAGTGTGCACATAACCGTGTGTGTCTCTTGTTTTATCGTTAACATAGAAGCTTTTCATTTCTTTTCAACAAAAACTTCGCTCGGACATTTGCAAGCTTATCAAATGCGAGGCTGAATTAGAATTCGGGGCTACGCTTTTAAGAAAGTAATATTGCGTTAACTTTACGGTTTTGCTGATTACACGCTATTGGTACTTCAACCTTTGATCAGTTTACGCAGCGCGTCGCGGTCTTGCGCAATAAGGTCGTTTGCGGACGATTATAATAATTTTAGTAAGAAATCTGCTGCCGCTATTATAAAAATGGCATTCACAACGGTGTGACGAACGTTGACTTTCTTCATTAGCGACAAAGATATTTGAGTAATTGCTTTTTTTATTTATAATTGTATGATGTTATGGAGCAGTGGATCGACCGATTTGACCGGTGCGGTGTGGGCTAAGCGCCTGTGCAGTAGGCAACACCAGCAACAGAACTGCACGAACATTCTTACGCCTTAATAAAAAAAAATCATTTAATAATTTATATTGTCCCGAACGATTTCGATCCATACATTTGCAATATTTGGGCGCGGGTGAAGATTCTTCTGTGTTGTCTTCCACGGTACTTGACCCATTATCTAATCGATAATATATCTCGCAAGTGACGGTGCGCTTCAGGTCGCTTCAGGTCTATAATTAAAACGATCAAATTCTTTTAACACAGCACTATACACTGCTGTATGTATATACGTTTGTAACACGTACACGCGTTGAAATCGAACATTTCGTGCAACGTATTTATTATTTGTCAATTATACTATTATCTTTATGATTTTCCCGTGATCACTTCTCGCGCGACATTTTCAATGGATTAACTGGCCGGTGATCGTAAAACGTTAAATAACGCATTTGATACTCGACTCGATGCTAATTGACTACCGTTTAAATCCGACTTTTTTTTTTTAAATAAGTATCTTCTTTATCGCTTCGTATAACTGTCCCGTTCCACCGAGTAAATTATATTGAGCATATGAAATAAATAAAAGCACCGGGTGATTTATTCAAACGAGTTCTACCATTACCGGACGCGTTTTGCTCTTTCCTTTTAAGACTTGGCATACCTAATGTCGCGTTCGAAGGAAGTGGCCGTGCATATTTATGCTCTTTGCTCCAGGGTCCCGGCATACCTTCAGATAACCCTTACTGCAAAAATGAAAGTATGTGGGGCAGAAATAATGCACGCATTCTATCTTTACTATCTACAAGAGAAATAGCTTCGCGTTATTGATCATTTCAGATCAGTTGGCACGAGCGGCAGATAATAGAACAATATAATATGTTGTAGGTGACGTTGATTCCGGTTGATATCTATTTATAAATCGTTCGTTAGAATTATCTACGAACTTAATTTGTCGATTCGATTATAACTTTATTCTAGGTTTAGGTGTACCGAAAATATATCAAAATAGTCGATTCGAAAAATTGGCAATAATTCTTTTTGGGTAAGATATGAGTAGGATATTTCGTGGAACTGATTCGATTATTGGTGTTATTTGTGTTGTATTTTTTGTTGTTTCCTTTTCCTTGGAAATTATTTAGTTACGTTTCTTAAAGTATTATATGTGGAAGAATAGTGAGAAATATAATACTTGGCGTATACTTGGAGGAACACGTGTGTATACTTGCAGTACGAAGGGTGCAGCCCTTCAGCGTGTTGCCATGAGATAGACCCCTCGTTACTTCCCTAGAAATGTAAGACAGGGATCAATAATTGCAGTATACACAATTTGAGAGAGCTAAACTGAAATGCAGTGCTATCCAAAAGTTGGTCCGCGAATCTTTGAATGTTCCGTGCAAGAAAACGACTGAGATTGTTTTAAAGAAAACGGTATTTTTCAATCGTGCACCTATTAATGTAAAGAATTGTATCTTCCCTTCTAAAACAAAAATATTCTTCCATTTTACATTTCGTTGATTTTCTTTTTAAACGGGAAGATTAAAAATTAAATTTAATGCATATACGTTGCACACCTCTTATTTTATATTGAAATTTCGAATCTGTCGGGTATTGCACATGTATGGATAATTTTTTTAAATAAAAGTATTTAACGGGGAACAGTTGCTGCGTCGAATGTTAGAATTGCAGGAAATTGGTTCTCGAGGAAGTGAACCCCTTCTCGTTCAAGTACCACTAGACAACCTCTTCAATTCTTCCTACAGACAATAGTATGTCTGTAATGTATGTAATGTTCAACATTCCCATTTGTTATAGTAATTAGATTCAGCCAAAGATTATATCTAATGGATATAACGTTTATACAGCTATTCTGAACAACAAATTATCTAATGGAAATTAACGAAGCGGATACTAATTCCGATAGTACTTCTCAACACGCGTATACATTAGCAAAATATTTTTTATTCCGTCTAATTACCAACAGAAATTTTGCAATGTACCTTTAATCGATATAATTAAAATTGTTTCACACGAGGTATTCTAGTTAATATTAGGGTAAAATCAACCTATACACCTTTTAGTAGAAACTCACATTGGTCGCTTGGCCAAACCAACTATTTACCTGTTTTGATACAATCACGTATACCGTGCGCTATTTATGGATGCTTTAAATAAACCGATCGCGGGGCCTGTGTCTTATTTACGGGAACATGACGTTTACCTCGAAGTTGGAAAAAAGAGGCGAGGAAAAAAAAGAGGACAAAAATTCTTGTTCTAAGCGGTCTGCCGAGAGGGAGAAAGGAAATCAAACTTTCTCGCTGGAATACGGCATACAATCAAAATATTACACATGGAAGCAGGCTTCCCGACCGCAATGCACGAGTAACACTATCCCTCTTCCTTCGACTTCCACGCTTTGTTCGACACCCGTTTCCTCGCAACTATATGCACCTCGTTTTCTTGCACCAGCCCAACTTTACTTTAACGCATCACGGCCCCGCTGAATAATGTATCCCGCATGCAGGGTCAGCGTCAAAAGCGTTAAGCATTTTCTGCGCGAGTCTTGTTACATGCGCTTTTGTTATACGATACCACCGCGGACCGCGTAGACCGGTATTGCGTTCAGTTTCTGCTCGAAAACGAGTAGGCGTTAAGAGAGTAAGTAAGTGCATATACAGTATGTACATGCGTATACGTCGCGACGTGAAATGCACGCGCATAAGCTTTCGTTGAAAACGCGAGAATAAACGGAGAATGAATCTTCCCGTGTCACTGTCATCATTCATTCTACGTGAATTCAATCAACTCGGTGGAATCTATTTTCTAGAAAGCCAGCTGCGGATAATTTGATCCGCAGTTAGACACACGTGCGTCTCATATTTTTCTCGTACATTTTTTCTATTTCAAATTACCCACGTTTATTTCTTAGCATTTCGTTGACGGATAGTTGTTCGGTTATTCGGAACGTTCTATCGATATTTAGCGATATATGAAATTTCGGTTTCCGTTTATTCTCCGAAAGTAATGTAAACCTTTCGAACTCGTGTTCGCTTTGGAAACAGAAACGCCTCGTACACCTTACGATTAGGAACGATAATAAACGCGATCTCGTTCGTTGTGTACACCTTTTTTCTGCTCCACAGAGGATCACCTTTACACGGTATAAGGTGTGCGAAATGAATACCATAGGATTTCACAGCGCCGGGCGTTCAAAGGTGTTTAATTAAATGTTCTATCGACAGCTTCGTTTTCTTAATGTTAGGCTATTAAAATGCACCGCGGCATGGATCATTGACTGCCGCACAGTGCTTGACATAACTTTGAATCGCGTTTTCGTGTAACTATGACGGACGATATCGCTGGCCATATACACATAGTGAATCATAGAAGATTCCTTCAAAGGAACGAGAAGACGTAACACGAATGTACAACGGCATTGTGCGTTTCTATTCACTTGGCTTTGTATGTTACGCAACAGAGTGCAGCCTTATAATTTATCCGTTGCTCAGCCAGTAGCTCAATGAAAATGTGAGAAACCCCCGGCTCTTGTAATTAGTACCAGAATTGTCGAAACGACTGTGCTACACACTCGTTACTTCATCTTGCGTCATCCTTTTTATTCCTTTTCTTTTTATACAATGAAGCGTTCATCTGATTAACTGACGAGCACAATCGTCATTCTAGACAAACTTATCTCGCCTGCTCACCGTGAAACTGGTTGCGAAAATTCAATCGTCAGATTTAACCACAATAGGAATAACGCAGAAAAATCTGAGCCAACGAGATATTTCAGCGCAAGGTGTTCGTGTAACTGTAATTTTCGCGCAAAACGCGGGGGAAAGCTTTACACAACAGAATGACCGATAAGAAACGTTACGGGTATCAAATTTTCAATTCCACCGGGTCTTGCCTCCTACCGCGTGTTACAGATCATGCAGGTTATCAGTTGGAGAAAGTAGGATCATTTTTCGCAACTTTACCATGGGAAGTGTATATACGGAGTAGATTTTCCAGATTGGTTAGAAATGCAAACCAGATTCGCCTGGGAACCGGATTCGTACAATCCTGGCACATAGTTACTGAAATTGTAAATCGTAGCAAATACGAAATATTCGAGAACTGCATAATTTGACTAGTCCCGAATATCACGAACGCACGCTGCCCGACTCACAGACACAGAGTTACGCGTTCCCTTACGTGTTACCTTAGAGTAAAGTGAATTTTACTCCAGTCCAGGCTGGTCGCGAGATGGTACGGACTCGTGGATGCTCGAAAGAAGTGACCCGCGGGGTTACGTCTTACCTGCAGCGAACGGGTGCCTCTTACTTTCCACGTTATAGAATAGTAATTAGAATCGACCGGCTGCCGACCAAGAGTTTCAAGTCTTTTAAGTTCATTTAACTCTCACTGATAGCATCGCCTACCCACGTGAACAGGCTTTATCGATTAACGATCGATCGTGGACGATAATTAAAGTTACTAGGTGCCACGGATTTATTTCCGTACGCTAATTTATACTCGATCGCTTGGCGGGCTGCAATTTACCTAATTTCAAGGAAATTGTAAAGCGCCGTGCTAATCGGCGTCCGACGCGATTGTAATTGCCTTCTTGCGCGGCGAGACCAGTATTTTGTTATTTTCAATAACGCATTCCATTTCCGCGCATATATCTCAACGTTTCCGGTCGCGCGTAACTTCTTCCAAATCCGTGTAAATGATTGGCTTCGTGCAATATTTCCAAAAAAATTCGAAAATCCGTTTCGAGGTCTGACACATTTTACGATCGCGTGCGCGATTAAAATTTTCCAGGTGTTTCTCGTTTCTCGTTTTACCGTGCGGCGTTTAAACGCTGCGCTTTAATTCGCGTAGAAAGACGTCGTTAGCTACCCGTACGTATGCATGCCGCAAAGAGACACGCGTCCTTACTTTCCCGTGATTAACCTTTCGCCAGAAAAAAGAGGTGCAACACGTTACTCCACGCAGAATTTATCGTTCAAGGTTATGTTACTGCACTTGCAGTCTATTTTCTATCGCAACTCCACACCTCTGATACATTTCCCTGGAATCGAACGAGTTCTCGAAAGAAATTTCTGCACCGGGTAGCATGACTTTCTATCTTTCACTTTTAAACACATTCGCCGGTTAAAATCTGTAATTCTGTACGGATCCGAATTACCTACCTCTGTTATCTGTGTAATTATAAATAATAGAAACACTGCGGTCATTGGCATTCAATCCTATCGAACATTTATTTTATTTAATTTCCCTCCACCGCGGGTGGAGCCCAACATCGGTCCATTACAAAACGACAAACGGCAATGATGACCGACAGATAAGTGAAATAATGAAAATTGCATACTCCGAATCTTCAGAGTCCCATGGTCAAAGGGTTGAAAATAAATGAAGTAAAGATAATTAAATTCAGCAAACAAGTGCGATTAAATATCCGCGTGGTTCAGGATATCGGCCAGTGATCGAAATATTTCCAAGTCTCTTCTCGGATGTGGGGCAGTATCGTGTTCGGCGGGTGTAACCGTACAATAATCGTAGAAACAGTAGGAAAAAATACAAGTAACGTTTCACTTTCCCGCGGGCTACGCTGGTAGGCGCGTACTCTTGTTCTGCGCACAGAGGAAATAACATTTCGCAATGATCCCTCCCGGTATTCGCTTAGTTTCTATTTCACCGTTGGCGACGTAGATTTCCGGCGGATGTACAAGGCCATTGTTTTTACCGGATCACCGGCAAGTGTCTTGAGGTAACAAGCTGCGCAAATGCATACTTCGTCTCAAAGTTGCCACTTGATCATTCTCTATCGCGACATTACCGCGAACTACTTTTCTAGTGCGTCAAGAATCCCAGCCTGGTTATTTTCACGCTTGTGAATTTGCAAGGGTCACATATTTGTACGATGTGATTGGTCTAATTGTTAGTTTCATTGTGAAATAATGCAATTTTAGTTGAACAATTACTTTTCCTACTTTTTCACCTATGCCATTCTTTATACCAATAGTTGTATGATGACGAATCCCCAATTTATATTTGAAACGAAGTATGTATATGTCACGCTATTGAACGTACTGGATAATAAGTCAAATGAATCTTATCTCGATCTCAGGCAAGCCGTATTGCAGTGAAAACATTTTTGTTTACCGGAGTGACATACTCAAGATTATTCTGCACTCTGCAGAAAAATCCAGGTGATACATACATCGAATAATATAATATTGATACAATTCACGTATTAAATGTCTTGTATACGTCGCGTCGCGTAATTGCTCATTAAAATTCATCCGTACGCGATTAACCAGTACACGTTGTTTACGTACCAAAGACGTACTTTTGCGAACGTGCCAAAGTATCTAACATAACGACGCGGAATTGTGCCTCGTTCTCACTTGCCGGATCAAACTTGTTGCGTCCGGTAATTTTCTCACGGTGTCGTTGCACAATTGATTTTCTACCGAAACGAAGAAACAAATCCATTCGAGGTCCGGCGTACCGTTAATCCGGTGCCAGCCAGGACGAATTCGATCGGACATCACTTGTCCCCGAAGCTGTCTTGCTAAGCTCGGCAACGAGCGATTATATGCCCGGTAACGGTACAAAGTGCAACGCGCATGGTGCATTTACGATAACCAGTGTGAGGCCGCGGTGCAGTGCTTTCACAGATGCCTATCCAGGTAGAGATAGAGCCGAGACTTTGTGACCTGGAACGGAACGACGGTCCCGTGCATATGCATCTATCCATCTATGTTACTCCATTACGTGCATGCACACGTGGCACATCAGTATTTGCACGGGTACAGGGTGTTCCATTTAACCGGAAACGATGGAACATCTCGCGAGAGATTCGGGTTATTGGGAAAAGAATGTTCGCACAATATTTGCTCGGTACGAAGTGGGGCATTGGGGCAAATTGAAACATTTTCCGATAGGTGTAGCCGTTCGAGAGGTATCGAAGCAGAGGTAATTTTTTTTAAACGGCACTACGTATATTTTTATTATTATTGTCGCAACGTATGCAATGCAACGGAGTGCCCGCAAGTGACCCCAGAACAGCGCTAGAAAGAAGTGCCGCGGAACGATGCGTAATGGGCCAACTGTTCAATGACTTTTGCAAAGACAATGCAAAATGGACTTTATGTCATATCCTTCTGATCGTGTTCTTCCTTCGAGCTTCAGTTTTCTTATGGCCCCTTTTTAGTTTCATCGTTATAACCGTTAAAAAAGATTATCATTCAGAAATGAAAATTATTATGCAGACGGTGCTAAAGGAGCATGCAATCTCAACATACTCAATCTTACACAAGGGTAGTTGTTGACTGGCTTCCAAGTGTCCTCGCCCTTTTGATGCATCAATAGCTATCCCCTTGATCAGTTACAATTAGTTGACATCTCGTTGGGTCTCGATACGTCTCGGTGTGCCACCGTTTCGGCAGATTGTTCGCCGCAGGCGGAAATACCTGCAAGAAGAGGTGGCCACTTCAACTCTGACCAATTAAAAACCGCATTCCTTCCGCGAGTCCTCTTTCTAGCTCTGTTCGACGCTCTCCCTATCTTTTCGTCCATTCGTTTGCACGGTACATCATTAACCAATCGTTATGTTCTGATTTCCCCTCGTTCTTTCCCTGTCACTCGCAGTTTGTCCATGTCAGATTGAATTAGTTATTAAATAATAAAAAAATACGGAGTCCCGTTTGGAAATATAAACTTTAGTTCGCTTTCCCTTCGGCCGTTTCGCCAACAGAAAAATTATTTGTACCGCCTAATGTCCCCCGACGGCACCGAACAAGTATTTAATACTTATTTATATTTAAAGATTTCGCGATAACTTTTATATCTCGTGAAACATTCCATTCAAGTGAAACACCCTGTACGTCCGCGCGTCTGAACTGTGCGCAGTACGGTACCGAAGAGATCACGGTCTAGGTACAGTCGTCTAGGAAAATTGCAATATCAGTATCACTCTTACTGCAGCATCAAATTTTTCATCGAACGTTGTGACGTTGATAATATTTTATTGCTGTTACCAGAATTAACATAAATTGTTTTCGTGAAGTTCGCATTGATCTACGATAAAAAGCTGTAGGCAGGTGCTCGAAGGATCTTTCTTGTTCGAGAGCTACATCGAGCAAGTGACATAGGTGTTAATGCGAGACCGTCTTAAGATCTCAAGGAATACTGGGCCGGATACAATGTATATTGTACACATATGTAATTACCTATGTATCCAGAGTGCACGGTGGATGGGATTACGAGGAGGAAAGGAAAAATTGTTGAAGGAAGGTATCCATGGTGGACGCCCACCTTCTCGATTACTCAAACGCAATGAGTGATACGAGATTAAGGGGGCAGCTTAAGTAACGTTACTTGATGATTTGGCTTCTCGATCGTCTTTGTACATTTCTTCTCGCAGCATTGTGAAAATATTATCATTATCACTTTTATCGCTAGTAATACTTCTGTGTTTAAAATCCACTGCGTTCCGTATAATGCATTCCTGTGATGCGCGAGGCATGCGTTTAAGGTGGTGCGATTAGTACGTAATATACTCGAGAGCGTCTCGTTTACAATTTTTCTTCGTCACCCTCGTGAACGTGTCGCGTTAACCGCTCGGAAGTAATGGCGACAAGATGGTTAGCAACCACGCGAGCAGCAACGACGTTCGCGGGCAGGAATAATTTTCCGGCGTGTTAAATAATTTTCTATGCATCCGCGCGATTATTACGCGCGATAACATTGATTCGCATCGTGTCCAATTATACGGATTATTGGTCGGCGGATTATTGAACCGAACGGCGTTTCATTTCTTAATATAGGAGTGTAACTGTTAATGAATTAACATAAGCGAACTATATACTTGTCGTTAACCATACACTTCCGGCGGCAGGATTCCCCGTTAAGCGTTCCCCTCGTCCGGAAGGTCTCAGTCGGCTGTAAATTATACGTTCATGCAAGATCTACTAATTTCTTCTTCTTACGATGCGCACGAATGCAAAGCACGCGGCGGAAAATACGCTTGCCATTCACTACGCGCCATTCGAAAATATCGCTTGCCGGGTTTTACGCCATTATCTCTTGCACGTCATACTGTACAGATGCAAATTCCTTGCAGCAGGGTCCGTTCTATCGCATACCTGTCGCACACCATTTGTAATCTTCGTGCGCAGAATGAAGTGGCTCGTAATTGGATACAGATATGTTAAAGTATTAGGAATCATTACATATCCGGATATTTGTAAATTAAAGGAGAAATACAGGTAGATTTTATTAGTCGAGTTTAGGTTTATTAGTGGAATTAAATATCTCGATAATACGTCGTATTGCTTGGCCGAGAAATTATTTTAGAACAATTGCATGGCCATTTTATTTGATCGTGCAAATGTTATTCTAAATTCTTTTTTTTACCGTTTATACAATCTTGACGTAAAAGCCAGTTCTTTTTTCTCAATATCTCCAACAGTCAATTATTTCAATTAAATTGCCCAAAAAATTACCCAACTTTATTGGCGTACCAATCGCTTTAATTACAGGTTGGTTAATTCCGTTGGTTAGACAATTTTCCCAGCTATCGATGTATAGCTTACATTTCTTAAATTCTGTTGTATATGTTTCTCTACGTTGCGAGTGCACGTCTATGTGATGGCACGACTGCATTTAACTGCATAACTTGGAATCACTCTTCGGCACATATTCGTTCGGCCATACCTCGTCGTTCTCGTGTGTGCGTTTGCGTGCGCCAATCAGGTGTATTTGCTCGTTTTTTTTTAAATAGGAAGGTGGTGCCAGCATTAGGTGGACCTGTGGTAGTGTATCACCTTTTCAACACCTCTGTTTAAGGTGCCTTCTCGCGGTTATTGTACAGTGCACACTTGATGGGAATACACGCTATTAAAGATGAGTTCGTGAGCATCGAGTGTTTCGCAAACTATGCGGCATATTATTACTATAATATTGCCTATGATGCAAACCATTGTTTCTGATTAGAACACGAAATAGATATTATCTACCTGAAATGCAAAATATTTTTGGAGAAAGCTGCAGATATTGTAACCTCTATGCATCGTGATGCAGTGCAATGATTAATTTCCAGTATTTTGCTCAATATTGTGATTTTCGTATTGATTTCTCTATGCTTATGGAAAATATAATTTTCGTGCCGAGTGACGGTGTGAAAACAGATTTAACGCAAACATTAATAATTCATTCCGTTCAGTTTCACCCCAAATTATTCGTAATAAAAGTGTCGTTTCAGAAAATTTGTTTCTTCTTCTTTTTGTTCCTTTTAAGCTAAATAAAATATATAGAAAATCTTTAGGGTGGTATTTTCATGCGTTCGCTATACGGACTACGAAGCGGTGAGCGCAACTCGGTCGAACGAATCGAGCGTCCTCGATTTCAGTTTCCCGTTGATGCTTCAATGAGGATCATTATCGTGAGAATAAAACTGTTTCGCAGGACAATCGATACTATAGTTGAAATTGTAGTCATTTCATTTTGCCGGGCGATCGCCGTTTAAGAACTTCAAATTCCATAAACTTCGCCGAGGAACGGTTTCGGTGAAACGCGTTTCAATTCGTTCTCCATTTTCCGAATGTATAAATTATACTCCGATTAACTCGGGAATAAAGTACGGATCCGTTGACGTTTCTGTTCTATTTTGCGTTAACAAAACGAGAAACTGTAGGTAATAGCGTCTACGGGCAATATTAATATCCGCGTTAACTGCGTTATTAAAAAGTAGAAAATGATTTTAAGTAGCGCTCGGCTCTATCGAGTCCGTGGCGAAACATAGTTCACTGAGTATATATTAAACGTGTGATATTATTTACGTAATTACTTGCGATTTTAACGAGATCGGAGACGCGAGATTCGACGCGGTAAACGGAAATAATAGGCAATTCTGAATCACGATCGTGTTCTCGCGTTTCTATGATATTCCAGGTAAGAAAAGTCGACCGGGTAACGAAGATTATACCTTTAGTTCTGTCGAAAACATCGTATTTACCGCGGCAGATGTCGACGGACACTGCGCCAGACAATTACACTTTGACAATCTATTCGCGTTTCAATTGTTCCGATCTCTCCGATGAAATTCAATTTTCTTTCTCTTTAATGCATACGTTGAAATCCTATTTTCTTCGAAATAATGCATTTAGATATTGCATCGGAACAGTTGCTCCGAGGGACACGCACACCAGCAAGCACGCGCGCATTAGTTGCAACGTGACATCGCAAATGAAAACGAAGTTACGCGAACCGTTCCACAGGTATCGTGGCAACACACGACCTAGATGCATCGTTTAGCACAGTCATTCTTGGCAATTATCGCAACACACATTGTCGCAACTACGAATTGGTCAACGGTCGAAGAGGAATGTCAATATTCATTTTATTAGGTTGAATGAAAAAACCCTGTTTCACAGTTTACAATTCGAAAGCTGTCCTAAGTGCAATTTATAGTTTTCACCTTTATATCCTTTTACGATCACTTTTCTCGTTATTCTATTAATCTCTGTCGACTCCCCGGTACCATAATTATAACATTTATTGTAGATCCAGGTTGAATCTCGACTAACTTAGATCTAGCAAAGAAAGAAAGAAAGAAGGAAGGTGTAATCATTTTAATCGAAACCGTAACATTTTGCTGATCGAGCGTCTCTTATTTTATCGTGAAATATGCTAAATCAATTTCGCAGAGAATTCAAATAATTCATCAGACACGTTCCTTCGATTTTCCATTTCTCGATCCATTCACTGCGCACGAATCGTCAGTTTGGAAAGTAACGAAGCATCGGTGGGACGATCGACCTGGCCGGTGCATTATTTCAATTTGCTTCGCGTTGACCTCAGCCCGATGCTTTTCCCCGGAATCGTTGGCCGGATTTATTCGCGATTCAACTCGACGAATCGTTCGAGATCTCAAGCGAATTGAAATCAGTACAATCGGAACAATCCTTTCGTTCGTGCCACGACGTTTACCCGGCGCTTGATCATACCGCTGGTGCCGATGCTATTCTAGTCTCATTTCGATGTACAGGACCCCAAGAATCGATTGCTGTTCGCGAGTGAACGGCCTGCAAAAATGCACTTGACACACTGCCTTGGATTCGTAGACGTCTGTCCGCTTCCTGAATTCACGATCCTCCTCGAATATTTTTCCTTTGCGCGGATATGAAACGTTCGACAAAGGCGACGAGAATAATATTCCCGTTGTTAACCGCGTAGAATATTATTGCAGAGTATCCTCGCGACAATTGAATGGGACAGGGTATAACGTGGTTAGTTTGTTTCTTACACATTTTCTTGGGAACGTCAATTATTATTAGTTAACTTAATTGATCGGCGACGATATTGAAAGAATCAGAAGTAAAATGATAAAAACGTTCGCTGCTTAATCAACTGTAGTGTTATAACATCAAACTGTTAAAATCTTCCAGATTTCTTATATCATTCAGAACGAGTTTAGAGGAATTAATTATAAGATGTCGTTCTTCCAGTTGTAACGTTTAATTTACAAAAAATCGACGTTAAATTTATTTTCTTCGAACTCCAATGCCACCTTGTGCTGTCCGGCAGCCCTTTTTCTCGACTATCGATTAAAATTCATACGTTTCTGTGAAAGTAACTGAAGATCGACGTAACGATGTCACGAAAGAAATGTGTACACGTTCGCCGCACTGGCTCGTTTTTACGCGCCATCAGACGCGCGATCCAACTAACCGGAAATATCGTATACGTGTTTCCTTCCGATACTGTCCGCCGTAATAGGTGTACATTTTACCTGCTCTCAAACGATAAGATTTACACAATGGGTCGTTAATGCAGAATAAACAATGGACACACTCGATTAGTATCTTTGAAAGCTTTCGGATATTATCAGCGAATCGACCGAGCAACCGTTTCAAGATTTTGCCAGTAAGACTGATTTGTCTCTTAAACGTTTGAATTTTCATAATGAACTCGTAATATGTACACATATATATATATACATACAATTCACTGTGCCGTAACCATCGCTTGAAAACGTAATATAATTATCGCGAACTATTGGATACTTTTTAACAATAAAATCGATCGATTTTATATCGCTCACGTTGATCATTTTCGGTCACTCGTGTGGGGTCTTTAATATTCCTCGCGAAATTGAAAAATAAAGCAAGGCGAACGGTTTCTTTTCGATTCATCGGAATATTTCAATGCATCGAAAAGGACAGGTGGAATGAGAAAGAGGAAGGGACAGAACGCACTGGACGAATCATGGTAAAAGGAATCTGTTGATACAGTATCAACACGATTTTTTAAATCAACGCTGTACCCCATTATTGCAGGTCGAGTTCATAGACAAGTTGCACGACCGAGAAACAAAGAGGAAGAAAATAGTTAACGATTCGTCTCGTGATTCTGCTAATCTCCAACAAACGATGTTGCTTTTATTCCATATCAGAATCTCAATGTACCAGAAAATAATAACGGGGCATCATGTACCTACTCCGTGCAAGAAACGAAATACATACATCGTAGTCTGCATACTTGTCTCGGAAAAAAGGAATCATCGCCGGCCACGTATTATTACTGTATAAGATATCGGCCGTGGAATCCGGTTAATATAGAAAATGGCATTTGAACGGGGGGGAAAAATAGGGAGAAAAAAAATGTATAATTTGTACCTCACGTGATATTCAGATTCTTGTACGTAACTTAACCCAGACAGGCAAGGTTAAAGTATCTTCTAGCTTGGGAGGGGAGAAAAGGAGGATAAATAGAATAACTTATCTTTTACAGTTTCTTTCGATAGCTTCTTATGGTCAGTGGAATAACAAGAACTTTAGATAACTCCTTCGCCGGACGATTATGCGTCGAAAGCGACCGAACAGAAAGCCTTTCTCTTTTTTCCCGATGCTTCTGGACCTGAATCGTTCATCGGCCACGATGAAATGTAACATTTTTTCCCCCCCTGCACGATGCATCGTTGTAACGCGTTAATGTTTCCCTGTTGCGTTTAGAAATTGCCGCGGCGATTCGACGAGACACACGTGAACGCAATCGCTGTAATCGAAAGCGCCTAGTGAAATATATTTCGTGGCGTTTCCCGTAATTAGACGACTCTTTACTCCGATCGAATTACCAAATGTTCGCACGGCGAAATATTCATTCGTCCATTTTATCGATCAAATTTGGCGTTCTATCGTTTCTTATTAATTTTCTTTTCTTTCGAGGCAAGGGAATACAAAGTTCTGACAGCGGCAGATTGAAAAAACGTTTAATTTACAATTAAAATTAAAATCCTTACATTCTTTCGAAACGTTCGCAAGATCCTACGAATCGACCATATTAGGAAGCAGCGATTAAAAATTTCGCGGTATCAAAGTACAGCGTTGCTATCTGAATTGTATATTTATTTTGCAACGTTTTTTTTTTTACGTAACAAACGAAAGACCTTTCACCTCAAAATGCCGCGACAAATCGCAAAACTGTATCGCAAGCGTATCGAGAACCGACGAAATTCTCTTGCGCATATATAGTGAAATAAGTTTCGTCGTCGGTTCCGTTTCCCGAACTTGCGCACCCGAATCGTAAACGACGAATAGATTACAGGTGCGCGGCCGGGGGAGGGGGGGGGGGGGACAGAAGTTCAATTAACTGCACGATCGTTTCAGAAACTAGAGCAACAGATAATACCATCTTTATCCGTGTGTAACGTAAATACGCGTGCGAAGAATGAACGACAAAAAGAATTCCTCTGCTCGTACTATCAGTACTAAACCGTGGTAACTGATTTATTCATAATTCTCGTTTAGAATGAAGTACACCGCGGTTCTCACGAGACGCCGGTGACTCGTTAATTACACCGGCTGTGCGTTAGTTCTCTTTCTTTTTCTTTCTTTTTTAATAACGCGTATCGCAATGGGATGCAAGAGCGGGAGACAGAGCGAGGGAGAGAAAGGTAGAAGAAGGTAGAATTCTCGAGGCGACGGTAGGACGGAAAAACGAACGATCGGGTGGCAAGAAGTCGAAGCAAAAAGTCGAACTGTTCCGCTTTTAGACGTGGAACCCGCGTTTCCCGCGTTTATAATGTCCATTCACATTACCGCGAACCTATGAGACAACTTTTCCCTAATTAAAATACGTTGAAAGTTGGAACGTTTTGGATTTCGTCTCGTTCGACGACCTTTCTTCCTTGGGTAGAATACGGGAAAGTTAAGGTCGCTATATTCTTCGGGCTTTTTCTTCTTTTTTCGGGGGAAAAGGGTGGGAGGTTTAATACTACGAATACAGATGCAAGTATTGTCGTCTTGGGCAGTATCGCTCATCGTTATTTCATATACCAATATCCATATCCATACGAAATTCCTCTGTTCATTAGAGGTGGAAGCAGTTTGTCAGATTGATGTCGCACCGTATCGAATGAAACGTCAAACATCCAAACGTCGAACGCGGTTTACTTCGATCGATATTTACAGGAAACGATCATTTTAATTATTATAAACAACGCGGCCGAAGTTTTGAATCGAGTCGTAATTTTATTGTAATTTTATAATTATTTTCCCTCAGACTTTGCATACATATTAATTGTTTTTCTGTCTGTCAGATAAGTCGTTTCTTATTCAATACTTCAAGTGGTGGCAAATAATTCGAATCGCTTCTTATCCAAAATTGTGTTTATTCGAAAGGCATGAAGTTTAATGACACCCAAGTATGATATCCACCGAAGGATACCGTGAATGTGTTTCTGGACAATAGGAGAGTTTCATCTAGTAATCAGCAACGATGATATATATCTATACGTCACTGACATCTGTCTGTGTCATGAGAATTGACACTTGACTCTTAGCAGTACATATCTGCGATACAATGGACAGGCCATGGATCTATCCATGACGAAATCTATGCAGCATAGTTAAGAGGTGCATACTGATTGATCATTGTAACGATAACATCTATGCATCCGTAGTATTGTACGCGTGTAGAGGAAACGCGTTCTTGATGCACCTTTGTCGAAACATTGTTCTCAGTTCTAGTTAGATAAATAAGTAGACAACTGAATCATCGGTGCAAACGGTATAACTTACGCTGGCAGTGATTAATATATCATTATTTCGACACAGTTTTCACGGTCTAGGTTCTTCGAACTAATATCATTCGTGACTTTCAAATAGAAACCAACGTACGGCTGGATGAAAAGTTCTGATTTCCTGCCGGACAGTAGTTACATTGACGATGAGTATTGAAATCGTTATGATAATGTTATTTTTATACAAAATCAATAATAATCAAATCGAATTATATTCAACCAAATATTAAATCGAATATTTATCAAACCAAATTGCTCTGAATAGTGTTTTTACGGACTAGATTAACATACAGCGGTATTTGTTTCTGAAATTAATTTATGTCTAAATTACTGGTCGTCGACATGTCAAGCCTTTGGTTTAATGAATACGTTTCTATCGACTCAGATCATACAATAAAAGTGTAGTATGTTAAAAGGTATTAGATGTATCTTCGTAATATATCGTTCCAAGACTTTTCTCAATCGTCTCAAAGATAAACTTTAAAGATAAAAATATTATACACCGCGCGTTATTTACGCCATTATTATTTATTAAATACCGATGTCACGTGATATTATTTAAAAAAATGGGGGCACCTGCTATGAAGTGACATTTTGATGGCATTTGTATGAAAAATTACAACGGTATTACAGGAAACAGAGTGAAAGCAAATGGAAAGGGTAATGATCATAGTTCCATTTGCTCTTCTGACTTTCATGCGTACTTAATTATTTAACGGCCACGATTAATGTTTATTTCGACGCGAGTGTACCCACCGGTAATAATAATAAAACCGTTTGCACGAACCACCGTGGATTAATTTATTACAACAAATTTGCAACGCGTTATTGGTCGTACCGTAGAATAGAAACTCGTTGTCGGTGCTGTTCCGCGCAATGTCTAAACGCAAATTTTTCAGCCCAACGAAATGCATGATTTCGTGTCCGATTGTGACGCAGAAATGTAATGTTACAATATCGTGGCTGAAGAATTTTCGTGGTCGAATGTCTGAAATACAAGTAGCAGAGGGAGGGCTGGAAAGTGTTGTGGTTAAAAAGCAACCGACAGATAAACTCTCGCCGATTGAGTTTCCTCCGTTCGCAATGATTGCCAAGAGTTGTCCGGCACTCTTATGACTTCCGTTTTCTGCGACGAGATAGTCTCCATCTCGCGCTATGTTCCTCCTGAACGTAGCAGAAATATTTTGACGCTTACACCGATGTAATCGTCGATCTTCGTTAATTATTATGGATTACTAACCATCGTTAGTTATTGTTTCATACGAACAACTTCGCTGTAACGGACACGCCTGAAACGGTGCACGTTGATAAGCATCGATATTAATCAGTTCATCGTGAGCGATAGGCGAGTGGGAGTATCACCCGAATACTTTGAGACAATTTTTCTATCAAATAATACCGGTGATGCAATAAATTGCTGTGACGGAAGTGAACGCCGTACTCGATTGACTTCTGGACAAGACCTGTGAGTCATGCACCTTCCTGCGTGGGTAGTTGTGTCTGTCGGCTAGTACAATACACGCATATACGGAACTAGAAAGAAAGAAAAAGAATGGGAAAGAAATATTTGATTTTTTGATTGGATTTTTCTATTACATATCGGTACGTATTTCGAAATTCTCCCGTGGATCGATCGACAACGAGGAGAGTAACCAAACCACGATATCGATACTAACATCAATCGATACCTCCTTTCAAAATTGTCGATCGTGATTATTGAATGTAAATGGAACGTATGCTCACCCTCGCTCTTCCTCGGGAAGAACACGGTTTGGAATATAGACAATCTTCTGATTGAAATTGACAATTGCAGCATAAATAATTAGTATTTATAATGGTACCTGTGCAGTTTCAGTCTGTATAATAAATGTATACATACGTGTTTCATAAATTAGTGAAGCAGCAAAAAATTGTATTACAAAACACTTGCTCTCTACGCGTACAACAGCTTTCCCTTACACTTCTTCTTTTCTTCAAATTAATTAACACAACTGTAATTGACAATGATCATTTTTACAATGTACGAAAATCATATGCAAGTTCGCCAAGATTAACAACTTATTTCATCCACGAGACATGCCACGAATACGGAAAATATAATACAATATAAACAAACTTCCACGACAGTCTTATCCAAGTGTTTATTGTTACACGAACATATTGTGCTCATCTACATATCAATCTCCAATTGAAGCGGATTAAATTGTTCCGCTTTATTATTCTAAAGGTTAGCTCTTATTGTACGAATGCATAATATGCACGAGGAAGCGAAGTCCATGATAAAATAGGCGAAGTATAAATGTGAACGTCTTGGCCTGCTTACGTGAGAGAAAACAAAGGGCAATAATGCATTATAGATTGAAATTGTGCGGTATGAATGAAGAAAGGCCTAGTGTATTATTCAGTACCTCCGGCACTGTGAGAATGCAAGAACATAATAATGTTTTAACGTTGATCGAAGTAGGCGTCGGGCGAATCGAACGCGCGTCAAACGTAACGCGCACAATTGATTCGTGTTTGGCTATCATTTACAATTGTGGCAGACAAAACGGCCCGCTTAAACGCATATCTAATTATCACGTCGAACCCTCCCGTACATTGCGATTTATACTTTCACTCGCGAGAATCGCAACCCGCAGATAGCCGTTCTCTTGCGTTCGATTCCGCGACGAGTATACGATCACGCGTGATCAAAGCCGCTTCCTCCTTTGGAGACCGATTCTGCATTATAATTTGCTTGTTTGTTTCTTTCTTTTCTTTAGTACAATCTTTTTTGCAGCGCGGCCTTAATGTTGCTCGACTCATTAATAAAATACGATATTATTGTTAATTGGTTAACTGCTAATTTAGCGAGATTGATACATTTCGTTTTAATTCATCTATTATTGGAACGAGTTGTTAATGAGACGAGTATCGCAAGATATAAGCTTCAACCGCGCAAGACGGAAATAAATTTTGAGATCGCCACTGTACAAATTTTTACATAGTTTGATTGAAGAAGAATCGCACTCTTTTGAATCAAAATTAGGATACTCCCTTGTCATTCAATGAGAATTACATAAACTTTGAATAATTTTTGTCGCAATTCGAAACGTCATCGTTGTCCCCCGTGAACATTTCTTCGCTACCTGCGCGACGAGCGACCTATCTCAATATTCGTGCCAGGCGAGAAGCCCCCGTCGACACAGACGGAAGGGGTGTTCGCAACATCGACGCAAACATCTCTCCTACTTTCTTCCTAAATAAATGACCCGGCTTCGAAACGAAGTAATTTGTTCCCCGCCGATGAACGGCGATTAACATCGTCGGAGGATTTAGGTGCGAACGTACACGAACGGAACAATGAGGAACAATCAGGAAGAACGAGAAACAATGTACACAGACTTTCCACAGGTTAGCCTCGAGCTGAGTCGTGATAGATCGTAACAAAGGGTGGTTCCATACCGTCCATTAGTCCGGCATCTTATTTCTCTACTTCTTTCTTTCGTTTTGTAATTAATTCCCGTGTCGTGAGAGTCGATTTTTCTCCGATCGAACGACGCAAGGGAAAGAAAAAAAAAACACGACCCCCCCTCCACCGGGACAATAGTAGTCACTACGTACTATCGCCTGCGGTTTCGTCGTTTTCAGGTCACTGCCGGCACGACGTTCTAATAGCCCACGAATAACTTTAACGATCACGCTTGTCCTCATTTTTGTGACACTCGTCGTGCAAGTGTCCGAGACGTATCGCATCCGAATGCAAATCACACTCGGCATCGTGTTTCGTAATCGGATGTGATTGTGCTTGATTACCTCGGTTTTTGGAGATGCATGGAATCATTTAGAAATTGTCTTGGAGACGGTTATGAAATTTCCTCGTTGCACTCGCGTCGCTGCGTGTGGTATGACAATTCGGTCACTTATCAAGACTCGTTAAGATTCGTGTCGGTTGAATAAAAATGATATACTTTATTGTATAAATAGAAATAATCTTTGTTTAAATAGATTTGCAATAATACAAACTGAAACTGTCGCCATCGAGCCCTGCGAACATTCTCCCGCTATCTGTACATTAAACAGTACCTGTGTATACCTTCCAGGTAAAGGAACCCTCGCTGCAGGGATAAGTGAAACCTCGATGGAAGTATTAAATATAATTCGACGTACACTGAAGCGCATATCAGTAATCTTTTCGATAAGTACATCCTATCCTTTCGCGTGTATTTTTCCGAGAAGAATTGTTCATTTCACGATTTGTACAAATCTGACATCTCTTAATCGACTTTGAAAAAGAAGACACCTCGATCGTTCTAGTCAGTACGGAGGTTTCCGTTCAATTATACATTTCTGTACGATTTTTACTAGAACTCCTGTTCGTTATCAAAGTTGTCCACCGTGAATTACGATTACCATTCCGTATTCAATACTCATTCAACAACGAAGGTTCAAAAAGAAAAAGGAAAACTACGACGCACGTCAACGATGGAAATTCCAGACGCGATTCTTATTTTCCCAGTGATAAAGCGTACCTGGCTCTATCGCTGTTTATTTGTTCGGACGTGTACATATATAAATAACGGTGAACTTCTAACCCCCCCCCCCCCCCTCCCGGGTAAAGCTACGTCCAGCAGGACGTACTAATTGAGGTTTGAAATTCGTTTAGGTTCAGGTAGAACCATTTTATAACAATCGATCCTAAACTACGCGACTGTAGACACTCGCACCCCCCGCAGAGAATTATCGCCAGCGATTTCCTTTACTAGCCGCCGTCGGCTTTTGGATTAGTTTACCTCGGTACAGTTAGGATTAAAATGAAGGCTGTACTTCATCCATAGAGGTGTTACCGTGGGTTAGGTTCCTTTCACTGTCATTTTCACCTTTGTTTATACCGCAATCCAATAGAATGGTCGTACCTGACGAGCTCGTTCCACGGGGGAGGCGACCACGTTTTCGTCGTTACCCGTCGATAAAAATATTTTCGAGACAACTCGCGACGCTATAAACTCGACAATAGCACCAGAATAGAATTGTAAAGAGGGGCTAGACGCGGGTATACAGGGGTCCCAGACCGGCGTCGCCCTTTGCGATACATTTCGCGAATTTTACGGCCCATTCTTCATTTTCGGTTTATTGCTGGGAAAGTCACTTAGTAATCCCTGTACCTTTGTTTCTGGAGCTCTTTGGTTACGTGGAAAGTTCTTGGGGAATTGTGACAAGGTTTTTCGTAAGATAAGAACAAGAATGGGCTCTCGTTCAAACGTTTTCTTTTTCCATCGAGAAATGACTGGTTTGCAAATTAGGTGAAACAATTACGCACAAGCTTCTCGATATTTGTAGATGTACACGTATAAACGATGTACAGTAATTTGTTGGCTCTGTGTATTATTAGGCTTGTATCGTTAAGTTCCACGGTTGCAGTGATAAGAAAAGAATGCGACGAATGACGGAAACGAGATTTCTTGCTTCGTGTCTGTTAATCGTTGCTACGACAAACGTAATTCGAAAATATTTTATTATTATCAGAGTCATTAGTTCCAATTACATTCGACCAATAAATTTGACCGGCTTTCTCTTACTGCGTAAACAAGGTTTAAAATATTACCACATATCGACTTGCGTTTCTATTTTCTGAATATATAGTGTTCCACTGTATTAATATTGTTAATGGAATTTAAGAAAGAAGATCGTACGAAGATCTGCATCGTGAATTGAATTTTACATCCATAAACGGTTCATTCCATGGTAGTATTTCTGTCGCGTGTTTCTGCCGACTAAAGATTCGTAAGCTTTGCATACAAAATACTATAATCTATTTGGTATTCCGCTCACAGGCACATCAGTACATATGTAAAGTATTGGAATTCTCCACGATACAGACCGTGTGTTCGAAGTGTGAAGACTACCGTCCTTTATTCTTCCTCCAAGCTTTCACTAAAATTATTTTTATACTTTTCCACTGTTCCGAACGTGCAACAAATCCCTGAAAATCTTCTCAATTTCCTTTTATCTTTTCGATATACTCAAGAGGTATATACTAGGTATAATAATACTTTATTATACTTCCAATAATAATTGATAATAAATTTTACAATGGTCGAATGAAGAAGTAGAAAAGTTTTCGTCGCCAAGATTGATCGAATTAGAAAAGTAAACGGGAGCTGGGATTTCTTTTGCAAACTTTAACCAGGGAAAAATATGAACGGTTGTTCGAAAAGAAAAACCGAGAACTTTTAATGCGAAACAGAAGAATTCTTTTTGCACGCACGTTTAGTATAATGGACACGTGCATCCGTTCTCTTTACGTAAAGAATTAAGAACAATTTGCCATAATTATCTCCACGTTTCTCTGCGCCGTATTGTTTCGTCGTTTAAGGCTGCAATTAAAGAACAGAGTACCCCTAAGTTGCTAATATCCTTAAATGTCGAAAGAACAAACTCGGCACGCCTGATACGGGCATAATACCTAAAAGAGAAACGAAGTGGATCGCGTTGCACCTGTCTCGCTGTAAAATTATAAAGCAAAATATAATAAAATCGGCCAATATAACGTGAAAGCTATGAACCAGGTAACGAGGATCGTCAGACTTACACTAATTGTAAAATACGAAATTAATCTTTCCGTTTCAATCGTCAAACGACTCGTGACCGGCGAAGAATTTAAAATTCCAGTAGTTCTTTATTGATCTCAAACCCAGTTTTAATATCACCTTAGAACGACGCTTTTAATACAATTTTTTGTCGCACTAACGAATTGCTAATTGTTTCCCTCATTAATATTCGAATGAGCAGGACACGAGTTATCCTCTGTGTAAAATGTTGAATGGGCGTGAAACGTACATTGTTCCCCTGTGAAATTCGCACGAAAATTCAACAGCCTAATGGTCGATCCCGGCACGGAAACTATTCACGACGAAGGGAGCACCAGAGATATGAAATTAGTCATTCGGTACTTATCGCCGGGACAGTAATTTTCACGTAACGAACGTCGCGACGCTCTCTCGGTGCATATCCGTGCTTCTTCCTAAATTACCAACCTCATGTGAACGTTCGACAGTGAGAACGGTTGCACACTTGCACACTCACGCGCACAAGTAACGAGGATACTTTCGAAGATGTAATTACGTCGTCGTATGGCATTAGAAAATAAAATCTCTTTACTCTTTATTTCTCGCGCTGTTCCAACGTTATTACGTTGAATGACCGCATTGTGAATATAATTGGATATTTCGAGGATAATTATAACGGGCATAACTACGAGGAGTTATGCTCGTGTAATTCGTCGTGCGGTTAAGTAACAAAATGAAAATGGAAAATTAACATTAAACAATTGGATGCCGGTATTTCGTTGGTAAGATTAATGTTCCGCCAACTAAATGTTGAAGCAAATTTTCTCGTTGAGTTCGATTGTTCGGGTGTGAAGTGATCACCGGATAATTGTGTATTAATAGTTAGAACATTTTTAAACACCGTGCATCTTCTGTTTGTTATGTTATAAATAACGTATCGAGAATCTTGAAAGTTGCCAGGAGGGAAACAACTATCGTGTATCGCTTCGGGTCGTTTCAAGTTAAAAGAGTTAGTAGCATTTCCCCATTTCTCTTTAAAACATTATTGCATAACGGTCGAGTCTTTCGAGAAGACATTTTCCTTCAAAAGACGAACACGGTAGGCGATGGTGAGAACCAGACACGGTGAAACTTCGATAACCGTGTATTCGATTATCCGAGGTATCGAATATGCCGAGAATTTAATACAATCGTATTAAACGAAGCATTGACAAAGATTTTATTGCATCGATACGCTTTATCGCAAAAATGTTCTACACTTTTCAACTTACAATTGTTATTAATCGTACGTCGAATTTCGTATACCTACCTTGGTATCCACCTTGAAATCTCAGGCGGTCTCGAACCTTTTTTGCCAGCAGCGCATCTTGCTGGTACATCCTTTCATTCATTACGCTCACGGTGCAACACATCGCTGGAGATGTCCCGTGTATCAGCACATTAACCGCAACGCACTAATTGAGCCAGCAGTTCATTATATCGTAAATATGAGGCGCGCATGACTTCCGGAAATTAATTAACTGTCATACAGATGTGTATCATAGCGTCGTTTTGAGTCCAGCTTGAACAATTGTCGCGTGTCGATCGGTGATAGCGATGCAAAACCCTTGCTGCTTCTTCTTTCTGTTTTTTTTTTATATTTTTTGTTGGCTTTCATACTTACTTTCCATTCGTCGGATCTTCCTTCGGACTTTCCCCAAATAATTCAGCCTTTTGACGGCTTACACGGGATAAGATCGTGCGTTATTACGCATTGTTTTTTTTTTTGTAATTTCTGGCCCGTGAGAAGAAGGAGGCGATTTCTTGGCGAATAATCGTAACAGTGTTGTTACAATATCTGTGTGCCTCGATTACGAATGAATCACTAGGATTGCGTTCTTTATAGCCAGTGATTCAGAAAGTGTTAAGCATTATTGCAGTTCATTGTTTCTTTTCTCATCTGCACAACATTTGCGAGGATAAATAATGCTTTGGTGTCTTTAACGAGCTGTGAAGTAATAGCGAAATTATTTTGATTAATGGAGCTGTTTTTCTTTTTATAGCTCGACCCATTTTTACGTTAATTTTCATTTTACGCGCGGATTTTGTCGATTATACCGACATCGTGTCTGTGGAAATCTTTAACCCTCCCGACGAAAAGGGGTACGTGGAATAAAAGCGCACAACAATATAGCAAAGCGTTAATTCATAATTTAATTGAACTAAAATTTAAATAGATAATTATCCACCTTTCCTCGAATCGTTTCAAAAATTATTCTGAGATTAAACGAAAGGTCAATGTATAAATAATTAGTTTATTTTTGAAGCCGTTATAAATTTCCGCGTAAGAAAAATCTTGCCCATTCCACAATATCTCATTGGATTCCGAATGTTATCGACGCGAATATTGAATAAACCCTTCACTTCGACAAAAATGAATCGCAAGATTACTCACTGTCGGGAAAAATTCCGCGAAATTTAAAAATATACGTATGCAGCACTGCCTTTCGCTGAGAGACTTTTACGTCGTCGCTTGTTTTCATGCAAAAATTTTCCTCCGTCCGGAAAGGTCGAGCACTCGTTCGGATAATTATTCCACGATGAAGGAGGCCTCATTTCACGAGCTATTAAGCCCAGCCCGAATACGCCCGCGAACAGTGTGTGAAAACGGACAGTAATATGCAAGACAACGGGGGCCCGTGGCATTTATGGTGCGAGCATCTTGAAGAGAAACGCTTCTGGTACGTCGAGTGTATGTTTTATGCACTATTCGGCACAATGATGGGAACGAAACTCGGCTATACTTCTGCGTATCTCGCTTATAGAGGAAGGTTCATTTGATCCAATGGCGAAGTTTTTCTTCTTTTGTTTTCACTGCCACTCTGGTTAAACGAGAACGGAATTGTTTACGAGGATACGCGATACGCGTCAGAGGAACGTCCAATTCCAGCTGCACGTTAAATGTAAGATTTCACGGCGAGCAGCAGCTTTTGGCAAAAATCTGCACGCTATTTAACTTTCGAGTCGAGAATTTTGGAAATTATTTATATAAACAAATCGATCTGCTTTGTTAACGGTTACCTTCTCATAATATTACAAACGCGCGCTATATTGTTGAATTAATTATAATATGAACGAGATAATTACTCTTTCAGATTTAGTACTACGAGGTGATCGTAATAATTTATGAACGATTAGAAATCAATCCATTAATCAACCGCGCAATGTTTATTAATTCGAGCTTTAAGAAGCTAATGATTAATAATACATGTTTGGTATATGAACATCGATATACTAGTTCATAAACGAACGCGCGTAATAAACGGGGAGCAATGAAAATGAATTAAGCGCTAAGAAGGCTGTAAAAGGCTTAAAAATGAATATCCTGCAAGCTGATGCACTTTGCAGCCGAGATACTTAACAAGGTCGGCTAACGAAATATTAACGTACGCAATCCCGGACGGCGTATATCTCTTGCTTAACGCGAAGTGTAATCTTCTGGAGCATGGGAGAGCCCCTGTAATAACCCGCAAATTGCCACGTTAACGCGTTATACGTAAATCTTGCGGTGCACGAATGGTGTTCCGCGATTATCGGTCGCGATAATCAATTTATCCGTTTCATTGAGAAACACCCAGTCCCGCGACGGTCGTGTTCATTAAAAAAATCGCGCCTCCAATTAAATCATCCGCGGCCGTTTCGACGCAACAATCGGCCCGATACTTTCCCAACTATCTCCCGAATGTGTTCCATATATCTTCGACTGGAACTCGATTGGTCAGAAATCCAATACAATTAAATTAATCGTACAATAAACAACAGACCTTTATTGACCCTTTCGTTAACCGGTTCCGTGAATCCGCCGGTTGAATGCACGCGAGACAGGTGGCACTAACGCGAATCGCTTTGAAAATATCGTCGATTCCAAGCTTCGGCTGGTATCCGCCCAACGGGTTCCCACACTCGTGCAGGCACGTTCGCAAAAGCAAAGTGTGAAATCACATTTTCTACCGGGCCGCGACGCGTGTTTTATTGTTGCCGTGCAGAACGCCGTTACGTTACCCTGCCCGCAGGGCGTGGTGGAGATACGTGCGCACGTATAATGGTCCAGTTAGCCGACGCGAATACCCCCGTTTAGTAATCGGCAATATCTTCAAAGCGTTTTCACACCGTTCTGTTCGCCGTGGCTCGCGAAAGGTCACCCACTCGGCACACGTATACACCGCGCGCGCACCTGTACGATCACGGGGCTGTGAACCGTTCGAACCCACGCCAACAATAGCCTCCTCGCTTTTATTTCGTTCGATGAAGAGATTAATAACGTTTCGAGGCAACGGGGCAGCGCTCCCAGAGGAGAAAGTGTTCCTCGTTCGGAGAATCGATCCGAACGATGGTCTCCGGGTCGTCCGAGGGGTTACCCGATTCCAAATACCACGAGGAAGTGGTTTCGTCGACTGTTCGAAGGCGGGGGGGGATTAAGGATTCCGCGTTTCGCGATAAACGGGGCCACGACTCGGAATGTTCGCAGGATTCGTTGTGCAACGATCGCCCTGGAATCGTTTAACCTGTTAACCAAGGTAAGACGAGTTGACTCGTCGTTCGCGTTGCCGCTGTTTCTCGCGCGATGATTTACTTCGATGCCCCACGCGCCTACGATTCGCCTTTACGTATGTCGAATTGAATGTACGGAGATCTTTGGGTGTTCGGCGAATATTTCGCCACGATTTACATGGTTGATAAAGGAACTGGGTTGTCGGCGTTTGTTCGCGTACGAATAAAACGCGGCGAAGATGCTGAGCGTCTAGCGTATTTGTTATTTTGATTGCAAAACTCATTGAACTACTTGACCGGAGGCAAGATCGATTTGTTGTTAAATTATTGGGAAAATGTTATTGGCAGACAATCGTGTCAACGATTGAACTTCCATTCCCGTGGCTTTTGTTCATCGCTTGGGTCGCAGAGGAACACGCGAGGACTTCTGAGACGATCTTAATTCGGTTTTATTCACCTTTGTCTTCTTTCTTGAAAGAAGCGGCCGATCGGGGGCCAACACGGTCAACCGGTTGATATAAAGGTAGCCGTCCTTTCTTTGCTGGTTGCGGGGAAGAATAATGTTTCGCGCATGATTCGACGTTTCTCGATGTGAAAATAAGTTCAAGGCCCTGTGTCAGCAGGTAGGGTGGAAATTACGCGGACGGATTTCATAGAAATAGACATTTTCAGAGCCCATTGTTCCATGGTATGTTCATGGTTCTCTGCCCACGTAGCCTGCAATTTATTGTCAACTTGCGTGGATTCAGTGGCCAAACCGTTGCTCGAATGTTCGAATCAGTTGTCGTGTCTCCTTTGATCCTTATTTTCGTATGATGTTATGCGGCGCTTGATCGATCGCGTAGTTACTTTTTTTATTGCGATTTTCCTTTTAACGATTGACGGTGAATCTTTGGTCTTTTGAGACTCTTTTTCGGGAGGCCAAATGAAGTATCTTGCGAGTGATGCATTAGCAGGGTTGAAAGTCTTTGGTAGATGCTTAAGTAACAAGAACTTAATAATTTGTAAATCGTTACTAGACGAGTTTTGTTAAAATTGATTATTTTCACGTCACTGGAGAAATAATAATCATTTATAACAGGTATTGAATTAAGATTCCAATCTTATTATGTAAATCAGAGAGGAACATTTACCGTGTTGTTAGGGGAAGTAATTATTGTTAATTACCTTTTAGATAATTATTCACTTAACTTTATACGGTAGCATAGATGCCAGTGAAGCAATCACAGCTAATTCGTCCGTGTTCTTTCTTATCATTTCTCTTATCGGTGGTACTATATTTCATATCCGTAATAGAGCTAGCAAGAAATAAAAACTGCTGTCAAGATTTTCCAGCTTGTCTAGAGATCTGTTATACACGAAATCTCCCTCAACGACATTGATTTCGTAATTACAACTAGCTCGAACACACGGGAAGATAATAGCATTGTAGCGTTCGTTACATTTATGTGGGCTCATTTTATCAAGAGGCACGATTTCATTTGAAGAAGTTGCATTTCGACCGGCAGTTCACCTTTCCATAGAAATTATTGATCGACGACAGAAGACACCGATAGACCATCAATTGCCTTAGAGTTTTATAAACAAGGACACGCAGAATAAGTGCCCCGTGCGAGTCGTGTCCGTAAGGCTACCCTGGACAAAGACTCTTCGTACTATCATTAAATTCACAGGGCTTTATTACGTACCATGACTTTTATCATTGAATTTTATAAAAGTCATTGCTGAAGGATTTTAAGGCGGGGATTAGTTTAATGATGCTTTTAATTCCTGCTTCGAGGTTATTAAATAGAAACTGTCCATGGTTATTGATGCATAACACTTGCAAGTTGTACCTGTATTTCTTCATCGAATCTTTGATAAACGCGAAGCACTCCGTCGGCAAATTATTGCCAAAAAGTAAAGAAGTACGGGACGAGTATGACTTTTCTAATAACGATACGATACATTATGAAAACAATCAAACTAAGAAATATATAATAATTCTATAATAAAATATTTGCCATCCAAACTTTATTTTCACTTTTGCATATAATTTAGCAATGTAACGATTTCGGAGTCACGGTTTTCACGAACAAATCTTAAATTGCTAAGTCGGAAAACATCGAATAAAAATAAACGAATCGCATCACGTTGCTATACAAAATGTCCGTACATAATTGCTCGCGTGCGAAGGCTGCAAATTATTTCCCCAGCCAAATATGTATGTAAGACCTCTCTTCCACGCACATCTGCATCTGCCCGCTTCCAATATATTATATTCAATCCCAATCATTCAACTGAAAGCATCTGCCCGAATCCACGCGATTATTTTTTTGGTATTCGAATTAGAAATTGCCCCATTTGACTACCCTCCTTTCTCCAATTTTACTCTACATAACGTGGCCCTCGTCACACCGACGACCGGCATCACGAACACGACGACCCGATCGGAGAACAATCTCGTGAACCGAGTGCGTACGCACACGCGTACGAACGCGTACCCATATATAAATAATTCGCCCGCGAATGAAAAATACACGCGTCGAAAATAACGATTTCCATTCCCGTGGACGCTCGTTCGTAATAAAGGTAAGAAGTGGGACACATTTGCACGTGTATCGAGGCACGGGCATGCTCTCAGGCAGAGAACAGGCACGTACCTGTGTGCGTGCGTGCGTACGAACGCATGCAACGCGAACGGAACGAGAAGAAGGGAAAGGAAGAGGAGATAGCCACGCTGAGTGAGAGTACCTGAAGCGGGCACAGGAGAGTACCCGAGGAAAGATGTTCGCCGGCGTCACGAAGGAATTGCTCTAGGTGAAAAAGTATAAATAAGAAGGAAGGAAAAAAAAGGAAGAGGAACGCGAAGAGCGGCGATTCGAAATGAGAGGGAGGGAGTGAGAGGGGGGAGAGGGGGGGGGCGAGAGAACGAAAGAGTTGGAACATTTCACACGGTGGAGGGATAAAGGGAAAGACACGGCGCGGAGGAGAGGGAGTTTGCAGTCAGGTTAGCGGTGGACGGGACACTCGACGTTTGGGTTGCACACGTTCCTCGGCTACCTGACGGTTCACAGAAGACCGGCTACCTTCCGTGGAACTGGTTGTGGTCGATAACCCGGCTACGCTACGCGTGGAACAATCGTACGCGGATCGTATTATCTGAATGGACGGCCGCCGAGCGAATCGCGGAAACTTGTTCCACGTTCAGAGTTCAGGTTCGCGGTGTTTTGCGATCGCTTCGTGAACGTTCGCGTATTGACAGTTGTATGAGATCGGGCTGTAACAAGTGCGGGCGAATCGGGGAAGATCACGCGGCGCCGGAGGAGAGAAGGAAAAGTGGAAGTTTGTGCTGGACTGGTTTCGTGATTCTGGGCGTAGAAAGATGAGCGGTCCTAGCGTGGACGTCGTTTGGGAACCGCAGACGCAGATGAATTCTTTGGATTGTTGGGATTATTCTATTGAGCTGTCCTGCCTTCAGGGTCCACAAGGTACTGGCGTGTATACGATTGGGAGAAGGAATCGTGCTTCTGTACTTGCAGGGCTCAACGCGACAAATTTGGAGTACGGGAGGAGTTTGTGTGATGGTACCGCTATTTTTTTTTCTCGATTTCTTCGGTTTTTTTGAGCAGCGATCGGTGTATCTATTTTGGTAGCGCGACGATAACACGTGCTGTTTCGCTGGAATATCATCGACAAGTTCTATACATATGTAGTTGCTGGACGGGAGTTAACGGTGTTCGAAGTTTTAGGATCGAACGTGATGAATAATGTAAATTCCTTGCACAATGTTGATGTACTTGCGGAGAAGCGTTAGCGGCCAAAAGAGATACATTACATATTGAGCGAACGTGTTATTTAAACGTTGAGATTAAACGTATGTTAGTTGGTCTTTTAATGTTCAGGAATTTTGTAACGTCGAGGAGACGTATACTTGCGTCTTTGTAGCGGTTTATTTGACGGGGCAAGGGATTTTTTTGTAAATTTCAAAACGTGGCACGCGTTAAAGGTGAATTACTTTGGAAAGCTGTTAATAGTAAGTGCAGCGAAAATTTCGTTGCCAATTTAATCATCTTGCTAATTTGATATAAAAACGTGTACGTTGAGGAATTGCTCGGAGAAGTTTTGTGTTATGAATCTTATCGTGCGATACGAATAGCATTTTTAGGATGGATATAATATATATCGATACACGATAAGTCACGATAAACCGATGCGATTTTGATGGAAGGAAAATTCAGATTAACAATGACAGTGTTGGATGCTCGATGTAAACTGTATACTGGAGTAAATAGTAATTAAAAATTAAACGAATAGATTTCACAGTGGAATTCTAAAGTGTATGTTAAATAGTTCTCTTTCAATTCTTGTCAGGCACAAAATGATTAAATTAGTGTAAATATTATTATAGGCGATTTTTACGAAAGACATTATCGTGTGCAAGTGCATCGTTTACTTTATATGCTGCATACATATTTTACATTCCGCGTATTCATTGCATGCTTCGTGCATCGTGCGTGTATAACTTTGAATTAATTTAATCAATAAATTATCCGAATTTACAGATAACAAGAATATTAAGATACCTAAACACTGATAAACAAAACTGAAAAGGAAACAAAATGTTACGAATATATCTGCATAAACCTGTGCGTTCTATTTAACATGCACTACAAATTAACTATATTTCTAAAATCCTCGCAAGTATACGGAACATTCGTGTTTTGTTTCCCACAAAAACGATCCAACCGAACATACCGTTAACCACTACTACCAAATATCAATCTGCCCATCATAAATTTCCCCCCGAAATATTAAAACAATAATGCAGCACTGCAATAAGCAACTTCGCTAGACTTTTGAATCTACACGAAAACGATTATAACGACCGATCAATAATTTCCAAGTTACATTACAACAATTCAACTTGAACTATAATTTAAGAACATCTGCAAGCCAAAGCATATTCGAACCAAAGTCCCCCCCCCCCCCCAATATTAATATCGAATCAGTGAATCCTTAACAGAATCACTCAATACTTCCGCAACCGAAGGAACGATCCCAAACTTCTAAACAGCAATGTACACGTATGCGCATATAAAGTTCAATTCCATCGTCGCTGCAATTACCGTCGTGAAATCTTATATACATCGTGAGCGCGTTCGAATCAGGAAAAGGGAAAGAGAATGGCATTTGTCGTTGCACGTTGAAGTGAGCCGAGAAGGATTAACGACAGCGGGGGATGGTAAGGAGAAAACGGTAGTTGGGTCGTTTCCTCACCAACAAGGTTCTTGGCCCTGGCTTAGGTGTACGGTCGTTCCTTGCCCCTAGGCTCAGTCGGGGATCGTCACTTTGAGAACGAAGGGTATCGCTTCGAACCAGATCGCGCAGGTTCAACTGCACGGAACATCCAACAGCATTGTCCTCAAGTTCGGCGAACGATTTTTAGATCAGTCGGGAATCCGATTTTTGTCGCGCGATCCTATCGTCGTCGTTCACGGGGAAAGACATCGGCGTCGGGGATAAAGCGAATTTCTTTTCGGTTACGTGTCGCGATTGAAGAAGGCAAATTTCGAGGACGATGTCTTGCACGAGTACCACCCTATGTATTATATTGTTTCTCTGAACATAATTTTAGAGTATATTAATTGTACGGCTGTGTGAGTGACAGGGTTACGCGGTTGAAGTATGGAAAATTCGAACGATACAATGTGTCTCGATCGTTTATTAATTCAGCTGTTTCGAGGGGAAAGCGTGATAATTTTTACCGCCAATGGTAACGAGAGATATGAATGAAAGATTCTTGTCAAATATGTCGGAGCACAGATTAAAATCTGTATTTAACCGAATTGCACGCGAAACGCGGAGGATTTATTCAAAGATTTTTCGATAAATCTTTCTCGAACAGTGATGTAGAAATCGCGAGGAGAGCAAAACTCTTTTACGTTGTATTACGCGGACGTGTCGGGAAATGTGTTCGAATTTATTATTCGCAGACAAGAGAGAAACCAGTGACTGCGACTAAAAAAAAAATGTGATAATAAAAGCTTCAAGATAATTCGTGTGTTAGAAAATCGCAATGGAAACGTGAAATATTTCTTGAATACCATTTACGAGCACGTGACGGTGCAAATGTTTTAAACGTGCTAATTAATGCGATATTTCTTTCAGATTTACAACTGGCCGCAGAACTCGGGAAAACACTCCTCGAGCGGAACAAAGAATTGGAGAACATCATTAAAGCCCATCAGTCCACCGTTGAAGAACAAGCACAAGAAATCGAGGTGAGCCTCACGACGATTCGACCACGTACACGCAAACATTTATCCCCGATAATGAAAATCGTTTTATTAACATCCCTGTCAATGGTGCAATTTGCAGTATATGAAAAAACAAACAGCTGCCCTCAGAGAAGTGAACGATTCGAGATTAAAAATTTACGAGCAACTTGAAGTCAGTATTCAAGATTTGGAACGCGCGAACCATCGTCTCGTAATCGAGAACACTAGCGACAAGAAGCTTATAAAGAGGTACGTGAACGATCAACGAAATAATTCTGTGTAAGAAATAAAAATACGGAGTGAATTAGAAATATAATGAAAATATCGCAAACGCAAATATTAACGAGGTACTAACAAATGAATTATTCATTTAAAAAAACCACGCTTTTACGCGGAAGTTTCAATTTTATTGCGCGCCTGGGTCGAAAGGCAGTTCGCGCACCGCCTGGGCAGCTTAAAATAACGATGAATTATAAATATTTGCCGTTTTGTTCGTTAACAGCCAATGTTTTACAATCGAGAGTCTGGAGGCACGGTGTGAAGATCTGCAGAAGAAAATCGACGAGATAAATGTGCAGCATGAAAGTCTGCTTCGGCAACAGTTTGCGAATCAATCGACGAATACCGCACAAACGCAGACCGCTCTATGGAAAGCGTCGGTCACGCAGAGTGGCGGCATACAACAGGTATTAAATATTCATAGATTCGTATTGCACGATCTCAGATAAGTTCGATAATTATCGGTTATCCCGTTTGGTGTGAAATCGCAAATAGCCGGAGATCGATTTCGCCGGGTCAAGTTTGACTTCCTTGCGTAACACTTTTACCGATTGAGACGCATCTCTATTTATCTCTTCGCTGAGAGAAAGAGAATGATTAATATCGCGCACGTGATTTAATCGGACCGTTCAATTGATCAAGTAAAACCATACTTCGTGCTCGTTTATGGGAGAAACCGAAATGATTGATCTTTATGTCTTGTCCTTTTTTTTTTAATAAACAATTTTAAACATATACACTGTCGATGTGTATATTCTTGTTTAACTGTACAGAAAGACAGATTAATCGCTATAGAATTCTTTATTATAGATATTTGTACCGTGGTAAGAAAATATGAAATTGCCCTTTTAGAATGTAATTAAGCGGCTTCTATTCATCAAACAATTTCTATAATTATTTCCCTCTAACAAGTATGCGGCATAGCATAATGAATATTTAGCATAATATCAAAGCTGCAGTATTCGCGCGTGGTTAATTAATTTTCTTATTTATTAGGAAGCATCTCGGTAAACTGTTCACGGTATCGCGATACCTTTGTATGCAAGAATAATGAAAGAAACCGTAATTCAAATTGTGGCCAATTAGAGAAAGAGATATGTTTGCATATTATATATGGGAAATCATAATACCGCGGCGAGACAAAGATGATCTGCGTAAAAATTATCGATTATTTTCTTGGATTATGTAAAGGAGTATTATAAATCTTCCATGAAATCGCACCATGAATATTTCAACGCTCGAATTGTAACGCAAATTTCGATGATACGATTTTTTGCAATGGAACTTTTCACAATTGAATAATTTGCAAATATTATTACCAACGGTCCACGTAATTAATTCTATTACATTTGCGACTGATTATTTCTTTATCAAATCGTGGGATATATTTGTTACAGAGCGCTGCCCTGACTAGCCCGAAAGCTTTTCAAGAAATAACCACCGAATCGAGCATCGTGCGACAAATATCAACAACGCAAACCCACGACGAAGAAATGACCGAATTGTTGAGACAATTGCAAGAGGCGCGCGGCCAAAGATCCAGGGAACAGAACAAGGTCTCCGGGCTTGAACAACAATTAGTGAATTTGTTGCAAGAAAATAGCACGTTGGAGGAACAGCTGAACGATTTGCGTAATAAAGCGCAGGATGTGAAAAATCTTCAACAAGAAATAAATACGCTCGAAGAAGTAAGGTGAGCATCGTCGATAATACCTTTTTCGTAATTTCTTCTCGAGACACTTGCGAGAAGAGTTTTGTTTGTTAAAAATTCTCAGAAGCTCTGCAATTTCTATTTAAAATTGTATATTATAATTAATACATCTCTAACGTTACTGAAACTTCCTAATTATATTTATTTAAAGTGGTTTCTTGTGTCCAAAATTGTTTAACTATTTGAAGGGGTGCCGGATTCTGTAAAATTTCAGTGGGGCGATACAGATATTTATTACACTATTATTATTATTTTATTAAATTAGATGCCCGCATACCTGTTGTAAAATATTCAGAAAGAAAGTATTTATATTTTAAACTAATGGAACCGCGGAATATTTTCCAGACGTGGTATTTTATGTGGGCGATGTTTACGCGGAATGGACACCAGAACGCACGATGAGCTCTCTGTAATGCTGAATCAAGAAGAATACGATGACATTAGCGTTGCTGAATCACTCGTAAATGATAATCAACGCGATACCGAATCGCTTACACAGGTAATAATAATTATTCAGATGCTTGGATTATTATTGTATAACAACTTGCATGAAGCGTATTTCGATTGGTACTTTGCTTCTAACATTGTTTCCTAAACACTTGTACAGTCTCATTTGCACGTTTCTCCGCATCGAGCAATGTATTCATCTCGTGCATACCCCCTTTTTTTCATTAGATGGCAACGGGAAAATGATAAATTAGGACGATAATGGAATTTAAGCAAAAGTACATATTATTATTAATTGCAGCGTGTTTCTACGGCCTTCGAATCACACGTGGGGTCCGTTTGTTCCGTTTAGTAATTGAATTTTATTTCCTTTAGGAGACACTCGCCACAAAGATTAACGTATCCGAGGCAAATAATGAGAGTAAAGAAATTCATTCGATGTTGTGGACACCTTTCGCGTTAACATGGAAAATACCGTCAATTATCTATATTTTCTTTCACACGATATCGTATATAAAAAACGGATTTATTATACCGTTGTTAGTGAAGCCGTTTCGAATACCGATTTTCATACTGAAAAAGATTCTGCCGTTGAAGTGTAGCAAAAAGTTGCTTTAGAATAGATACAGAAAGGAAGGATACGTGTGAACAACGGTGATTATTAGCGTACATGATTATCGAAATTTCCAATAATCAATCGAGCAAGTATTTAATCGATCCATGACATTTATACATCATCGCAGACTATTTCATTTGCGCTCCATATGACAGCAGCTACGTAAAAAGTAGAATTAAATATTCCTTAATATTCTTATCGATAAGACTACATATAGTTCGAGTGATTCGGTGAGAATATTCGTCGATCTCTTAATTAGAAATCGAACAATGTTATTAATTGTAATGAAAAATACCAATAGTTTCGTGGAGATTTTCATTTTTTATTTTCACGTGCTTCGACTGATTTTGTCACAATTTGTTACCAAAAAAAAAAAAGAAAAGAAAAGAGTTCAAAAATCATGTACATTCATATTTCTACAGATATTATTCGCATTAGTGATTGTTTCGATGTTTTGACCGTAACGTGATTACTACTCTCCCAGCTTTTTACATTTTATGTCTCCATTTTACGATAACACTACAAATAGAACGTTACATAAAATATATTTGAACGATATTTCAAGATTTATAAACGAAATGTAGACGCGCGACTAGTATACGTCGTAATCAATTCTCTTTCGGTAAAGGTGATTGAAGTAAAGGTGTAGGTACGAAGTAGGGCGAAATTTATAACTGGGCACTTACATTACTTAGGACTATACGTTATTGACAAGTTTGACGTTTGTAATCTACCGTGGATAATATTATATTGGTTGATAAAAAAAAAATTGAAAAAAAGATAAGAAAAATAAGAACAAATAAGTTTGTATAAAATTGGAGGCCAGAGAAATGCCATGCATAATATTGGCGACAAATTTTATTCTATTAAACGTGTATATTAATATGTTAACAAGTGAGGAAACTAGTGGTATTTTCGTAATCTGTAGATATTATAATATTATTTGAAAAGTAAAGAGAAGAAAGGGTTCAAATGTCCAAAGAACGAAAAGACTGCGTTGAATTAGCGAAGTATCGAATAAGTTATTTTTCATATGTATATTAGTCGAGATAAGTGTATACAATTCAATATAGATTGAATTTGGTGATGCCGCTTGATCTTCTTCTTCCTCTTCTTCTTCTTTTTCTTCTTCTTCTTCGTCTCCTTCTTTCTTGTCTTTCCTTAGAGTTAAGCTTGCCTCAACGAACTTCATTTCTTTTGTCGATCTTGCTCTTTCGACTTTTAGCACGACCGAATATTGCGTAGTTAGTGTATCTAGTCGAAACGTTTGTGAAAATTATGTTGTACAATGTAAGTGCCAGATTTATAAGATTTTAAATAAAACTTATTTTTACAACAGATATTGCTTTTTTATTTAATATCCTATAAATCTGGCGTCTCCTTTACCCATTACTTCCAGGCATCCTCGTTTCTCTTAACAATTGCAAAGAGAAACGAACTTTTTATCGCTTGCATATGACTACGTATTCTTTTCATAAATATATTATACCGTGCTTGTCGATGTTACCATCAATGTCACGGAGTTTCTTGTTGAAAAAAAAGAAAGAGTTACACACAACCAGCTGCATCACCATTTTCGTTTGTCCGAATTTCATTTCACCATGGGAGATAAAACAAATTTTTTTCATTGTAACACACTCGTGCACCGAAACAGACAAGGATTAAAAAAATAACAAGATTCAATTGTACGTCAGACGAAATTATCCGTTTCGTATTCCCTTCAATCAATGGACAATCAGATTGACAATAATCTTATTACACGAAACATTTTCAAATATCGTTAACCCTTTGCCTTCCTCTAGACTCTAGTCCTCTAGACTCCGTACTCCGCGTCACCTCAGAGAGGTGCCGTTTCAAGGCAAAGAGTTAAACTGGGTATTCAAAAGGGTTAAAGACCGCCTCACAGGCACGAAAAATCGTGCCACTAAAAGAAACGAACACCGCATATAATAACACGAATCTTACTGTTTCCAGGATTCGGACGACAAAGGTGACGTATCCAGCAGACAGAAGAACCCGTACAGAGTTTTGGTGGAGAAATATCACGCGCTGCTAGAAGTTCAAAGGAATTCGCATTCCACGGTTCGACGAAAGGACAGCGAGCCAGCGGCGTGCATGTCGTTGCAAGAGGAGCTAGAGATGTCTGGCGATTTCAACAGTTTCCAGAACACAGCGTCGGATGCAGAAATCTATCAGGAGTCAACGAAGTCCGTGAACGGGAACATTACACGTGCCAAAACCGAGAATATATGCGGCAAGAAGGCCTTCTCCGCGACGCCGACGGACTTTTCAGAGGCGGAAACATCGTCGTCCGGTTTCTCAGACGAGACCAGTAACAAGGCCACGCAAACAGAAGGCAGGCCGGGCTCGTTCCTTTGCTCCATAGCGGACGGCGAGGACTGCAAGTTTAGTATTTACGACGACAACAGCCCGTTCGACAGTAGGTTCCGGAAAACACCGAAATGCCGACAGGTGTTCAGCGAAATATTCAGCGTTTTGAAACGCGAAGCGGAGGCGAAGGACGCCGTCGAAAAGCTACCATCATTGGACGATTCGACGAGTTCGAGCGCTTCTCAGCAACGGCCCTCGGCCGTAACCCAAGAGGACGTCGCGAGCGAAATCACCGACGACAATCAGAGCGTTATTTCATCCGTGTTATCCTCCACCGTGTCCGAACCACTCTACAGAGTACAAACGCCCGTTCTATCCAACGGGACAAACGGCCAACAATGCAATAACGATGCCACTAACGCGCAAACGGAAAACGCGGTGAACCATGGACTACGTAACGGCGGCCGTTTGGATTATTTGTCGATCAACGTGACGAAGAAGTCAACGAAGAAATACGCCAGCAGAAAGTTGGCGTACAATGATAGACCAGTTACACCGGACGTGGTACCGCCGGCGAATCCAAAGGTCGTTCCAACGAAATCGAACAGTGGCGGAAAGAAGAAATTCAAAGCATTCGTGCCTGTCAATCAGAACGGCGTGGTACGCTACGGCTATAGTTACGCGAGCCGAATGAAAGAATCGCCTAACAGTGATAGACGATCGAATAATGTGTACACGCGTACCAGCAACAACGATCAGCACAACAGTAGCTTCGAGTACAGGGACTACAAACCAAGCACAGCGTCGGAGGACGTCGCCCGATTGAAACGATTAGAGATGTCTTATGCTGAGGTTCTTCGGTTGCCAAATAAAACTAAACTAAGTAATTATCGTAGAAGTTAGAAAATATTCGCGCATTAGGGATTATTCATGAGGGGAATGAAAGAAGAGACTTTTTTTATACGTAAGTCATAGTCAAGTGAGATTAAGTTGAGAGTTTGTTAAGTTTAATGTGTCAAGCGAATATTTTAAACAGAACAAGATTAAATTATTTCAGAAGTAAGATTCAGTATTGGTAATCAGTGCTAATTACACACACATTTTGTAAATACCTATGAGATGCGATTTACAGGGGGGTAGCGCCTGTAACTAGGTACTAAAAGCTATTTTGACATTGATTCCCCGGTTTCTTTTTTTTATTGCATTTTGTATCTTGATTGTATATCTTTCTTTTCGTATTGTGGATGTGCGTGGGTAACAAAGGTACACAATTTTAATATATACCCGTCGATGGATATCTACAAGAGTTTAATGTGCAAGGCAAATCGTGCCGTGCCTCGCGTGTTTGTTTTCTCTTAGAAATTTGTAGTTGTGATGAGGAATAAAATTATTTATGTGCCATTTACTACGTCGATTTACAACCGTTTAAACTGTTCCAAGCACTTGCTCGAAATTCCCCCAAACAAACGTAACACCTATTCCCTGAACGGACTCGGTGCATGTCATTAATAGCATGTACAGTATATTAGCTTTTATATTTCGTAACGATAAATTACAATATTGTGATCTTATACCGAGTAAATAAAATCTTTATCATAGTAGATTCTATCGTAGTAACGCCCAACTCCTTCGTCTAGAATATCCTGCGGGACAAGCCATGCAACTCTTTTATTTATCGAACGTCACGCTATATAAAAACTTTGAACAATCATTAAATATTTACGTTCGGATATTTATGCGATACAAACATTTTTTTTCTCGTTCTTTCTGCTTTCATTTTCCAAGAATTCCATTCACAAAACGAAATATTAAAAATTCCTAAATGCTGATTATTTTATTCGACTATACGAAATGTACAAGAAGCAATCTCAAATTCATCGTTTACAATTACATTCAATTCGTTTGCTATTATATAGATTTCATTAAATTGCCAAGGCATGTTTATACAAATTAAGAATAAAATACGTGGTGCTTTCATAGATACAAATTCCATTCAGCACACCATTCCCTATTCATTACTTGTCTTTTAATTATTATAATTCGTTCCACCTTTGTATCTTTCGCATTCCTTTCCAAAGATTAGATATAAAATTCACTGTCATTGCGGTATATTGATTTCCGATTAAAATTCATCGTATTCGATTAAGAATCATCGAACAATGCACGATGCACTGCTCCTAAACTTGGCTGTACATAACTTGAACTAACACTTCTTCTGGATCTATAGAAAATACAGAAAGTATTTCGTTAGCATTTTAAATAATGTATATACAAGTATGTACAAACGATTTATAAAATCATATTCTCTACGTAATAAAAGATGTGCCACACTTACTCTGTAAGAGACCTAACAGCTGGTCCTGTTGGATTATTTTTTGGTCTTGGATTTACGAGGAGACATTTCATTGGGTGTCCATCTAATTGTCTGTTGTGATAAGTTTCAACAGCTTTAGTAGCATCCTTTAATGTCTTATAAATTACTTCTGCTGTACCAGGCCGTACTAATCTGGATACTAACAATTCCCCTACATCCTCAAATAATTCCTGAAGTATACAAATATTTTCTGTTTAAATTTGTTTTTGCCTCTAACAACTTTACACACAGCAGGTCACCGAATGTTTGGATAGACTAGGAGAGAGCTCGGTTCAATGAATCGGTAATAGTATACAAGCTAACAGTTATTAGGTCTGATTATTGGAAATGTAAATTCTAATGCATCTAAGTATGTTTTATATTCGTCGTTCAATAGGTTTCCAACATACCTTGATATCTTCTTGAGTAACATTTGCTTGCAAATTTGATACTACAATTCGATAGCCGCTAGACTGCGACGACGAACTGGTACTCGTTTTGGTACGAGGTAAAACAGCAAGCGTTCGTGATTTACTGGGCATTGAATCTAATCTTGACTTCACCCCAATGTCCCTATGACTTCGTGAGTCATAATACTTCGAATCTACTGGATCCTCGGTCAGTATAGTCCTAGCAGGTATCGTTCAATTAAATAATACTTATATATTATATACTTATAGAATACAATACAGGCCTGTAGCCGAAAACATTAAATCCAAATAATAAGTACCTTGATTTTGTTCCAAAATTCCAATCTTCATTGTACGGGGGAGAAACAGGTTTTGGCTAAAAACATGAATTGCATATATAAACGAAACAGCTCGAGAAAAATAGTCAGCTGGAAATTAAGTTCGATAATGCGATTTACCAGCGTGGAACGTGCAATAACTTTATAATCTCTTGCTCTCTCGCGTTCTCTATCAACATCAGGTTTACGAGACGGTACGATTCGTGTTACATTACTGCCTGCCGGTTTCACCCATGTATACGAAGACGCAGGTTTAATACTGAACACTGGTGGTGGTGGTGGTGGAGTCGGAGCGTATTCGTTACTTACAATTCTTCTTAACGGCGGTGTAGGCTCCATCATAAAATCTGCAACATAGAGAAATATTCAAGAACATTGTACAATAGAGATTATGTCAGTACGTTGACTGAGGGGTTGATAAATCTATTGAACGGAACTTTTGTTGTCCCTTGTCGTCTATGTAGCCCTGCAGTCAACATGTAAAAAGGGTTGCAATTTTTTTATACCATCATTGTAATCCATGTTCATGTCTCCTATATAATGAGTTTCCGCGACTGGAGGTGGTCTATAATTCACAGGTCTGGCCGGCGCTGGCATATAATTGTTTGGAATATTTGGCGGTAGAGGATGAGGCATTATCGGAGGCATCTTATTCGTCGATAAGGACAGTCTTCCATTGCGACCAGTTTTTCGAGATATACCAGGCATTGGGGCGTCTATCTTTTTAAATTGAGAAGCCCGTATCTTGTCCAGTTTCAGGCGAGCATCGCTTTGTTTAGCGATCTCCGCGAGCTTGTCCCTTGCATCTGTTAGCTTTTCCCGATTCTTCTGTATAATTTTGAATCGTGCATCGGTTATTACTTGTGAACCACGTCCCCTTACAGAACCATTAGCGCGTGCTCCCCTGTTAACTCCCCTACGAATGCTGCGTAAAGAGAAAATGAAGAAAAATTATAACTCATTGGTTATTATACTCCCTTTTTTTTTTGTTTAGATAAAAATACAATTACATAGATTGAACTTCTTTGTTATCGCAAGTGATATTTATAGTATTTAGACCGAATAAAACAGTTGAACAAAATATGCGAATAACGTTTTATAAGTGTCGCGGAAAATATCTGCGAGTAAGAAATTGAAACTACTAAAATATTGATAAAAATAATTTTACGTATTACGATTAACAAAAGTTTCCAATAGGAATATCTTTCGTTAATCCCAGTTAGTTAAAATCAGCGTCGGAACGATATAATAGTAGAATGAATTGAACGAAAATTTGATAATCGGTCTCCAGTCTTCCAAAATATTTTGCTAGATGATAATAAGGACGAAATTTGCTTTTTGATTATCGCAAGTTTAATTTTTTTAAGGTTATAAGAAAATGAAAAAAAAAATAGTATTCAGTAGCCAAAAGGATGTACTACTGATTTTGTTGAAATTGCCTTACCCTCCACCTCTGCCTCTCATTCCTGATGATTTCGATTTCTTAATTATGTCATCTAAGCTTAGGCCAACATCAGCCATACCGTAACAATCCAACTACCCGAAACTCAGAAACAGACGCGAATTATAAAACCGAAACTTCAAGCGTCACTATAATCGAAGGGCCATTCTCATGTAATTAACAGGCTTGCCAACGCAACACGCGAACGACATTATTCGTCATAAACTTAAAACTGTATAGACACGTTAAGTAGGTAGATGAATTTCAATCAACGTAACATTTTATTTCCTTAAATTACAGCGTTGCACCGAAAATATTACAAATGAGTAGCATATTTTCCCCTTCACTTGACACCTGGCAAATTAAGAAATAACCACCAGGAGCCGAGATATACAGGCTGTTCCGTAGCTATGTACGACCCGGAAAATGGGAATTCCTGGGGTGAGTCTCAAGAATTCTTCCATTACCAAAATGTTGGTTGAGGCTTCGGTTTTCAATTATTAACGAAAAACTCTGAACGAAAAGTTGTTCAGAGTCACCCCAGCAACCCTCCCTTTCCTGATGTTCTGTTAGTTACGAGCCAATCTGTAGGATTTTTAATTCGGACACGGAAAAAGCATGTGGCGCTATCTCGCGTTTGGCGCCCCTCGAGCTCCTTCAAAACTCACTTTCTGAATTGCATCGCCAAATTTCAATAATTACGGTTTCCTCGACTCCTGCCGAGTATTTTTTTATCAGGCAGGTGTCTAATTAAAAATAAAGGAGCAAGCTATTTATTGGTAATAGCCTCGTTGCTGTTACTTTGTCCCGTTTCCCGTGATTATTATTTAAATAAAACAAATTCTGAATGTAAATTCGACTATTTACTATATTAAAAATATTATCTTTCGCATTTGAATAAATATACAAATCGTTCTAACATTGGCTACCAGAATAGATTCATGTAATTCTCACTGAAGTTAGTTAAACATTTAAGCCCGACAAAGTTTCCTAAATGTATAACTAACTTCACCAAATACGATATTTTATGTGAACTATTTCCATAAACGTTTCACACCGCCTTGTACCGATAAACATGGTCATACTACACGATGAAGACTATTACGTGAGTCGTATACCACAACCTGATTTAGGACCTCTTAGGAATTTTTTACGATTTATTTGGGATCAAGAACGTAAAGCTTTTCTCGGTAGAACAGCGAAGGAATGGGGTAACGTTCACAAATATTCAATTGATATTTAAAAATTAAACAATTTTCCTTCTAACTAATATCGTTTTTATAGAATTGATTACATATTAATTTTAATATCAACAAATAACAACATGAATGATTTCTTTACAATTTAGGGCAGCTTGGAATATTTTATTTATGTTTCTTCACCGTCCTGGGATCAATATTCATGATCCAGATGAAGATCAGCTTAGATTATATTGCTACATTAGATAGACCACATTTCCCATACACAAGGTCCCTTCTTTGGGCGAGGCCCCGTCCTTTTCGTGCAGCCTTCGGCAATCCAGGTGAATAAAAGCGAAAACGAAACAAAATTGATTGCAAACTACTTTCTGATTTAATTCTGAATTAGCATTATCTTTTATTTTTCTTGATGCAGAGAATTTTTACAATGATAATTGGAACAGTAACAAACATTATATTTAATTATGCGATAATTTACACGATATTGATTCAGATACAAAATACAGTCTTTTTTCTATAGGAATAGTTTTTAAACCAAACAGCATGTCGAGCGTCTCGCCCATAATTTCGGTAAATAATTTAACTAACACCAGGCCAAAAAGATACATCCGTGCTCTGTCTGACTTCTTGCAAGGTATTCTACAAATTAATATCCGATATTTAATTGAATAAAAAGTAATGTTGGATTCCTGCAGTAAACACTAAAAGAATGAAATTATGCAACTGCACGCGAGATGGTAACAAAAACGATACATTGTACAGTTTAATCAAATTATCTATATTAAAGGAATAACAAAATTACTGTTATTTCTGATTGAAAATACCAACATTATTTCTTTCTCAACTCAAAATAATTCGAGTGTGCAGCATATTCCTTGCCATTTACTTCCCCCTAATAAAGTAGGATATATTTTGTATCCCAGAATATAATAAAAGTAAATCCAACTATGATTTAAATTGTCAGAACGGGCATTCGAACTTCGATTACGATAAACAGCCCTGTTTCTTCGATTTAAAAAATCTCGGACAATGCGGCAGACCTCCATACGGTTATACCAACCCTTTGCAACCCTGTATCCTTATTAAATTCAATAAAGTATTATCTTAAATTACGATCAAATTCTTTTAATACGAAATTAAGTAAAATTGTTATATTATCAGGATATACATGTTACAGAGATTCGACTGGATACCTGAATCTTACAACTATTCCTCGATCTTACCAACGGATATGCCGGACACTTTGAAGAAAACGGTACAAGAATCTCGAAAGGTTTGTTTATCACGTTATTAATAATATTATTCGAAAAGGAATAGTAAAGATGTTGATTCTATAAGTGTCCAAACAATGTTTCATCCATTGGCATTCGACTGCAACGGATTAATTGAAATTCGCTCGCACCTATTATTATACAGCTTTAACGGTGGTAGTATTTTTTGTTTGTATCGTCTATTCCTTGCGGATACAATTTTTCTTCACAACATGAATTTATCGTATCCACACTATTGGATGAAAGATCGCATGGATCATAAAGGTCAAACGAATTTCTAACACCGTTCTGCAGAACTAAACTTGTATAATTATATATTATAAGTTTATGCGTATTGTAATGATCAAGCATTCAGAATATTTTATTATTATTAGTTTTATGTTTGGCTGTCGTGCGACGGGGCAAATAATGTTGATAAGGAACACATTGGAGAATTGGAATACATACCGACTCCTGGATTTCCAGTTGAATATTTTCCATTTGCCGGCCAGCCAGATTATCTGTCCCCGATCGTCGCATTAAAATTCAAGAACCTAACGCGTAAGTGCTATACAATTAAACGAACATGCGATACACGAATAATAATCATTACGTGTACTAACTTTGCGATTATTTCAGCAAATAGACTGGTGACAGTGGAATGTAATCTGTGGGCTTTTAATATCAAACAGCGTGCACGTTACGCGTTGGACTTTCAAATAATGATAGGTAAAGTTGCCGTGAAAATTCAATTACAATAATTGCTACGTTTGTTATCCGTTCATAACAAATCTGAAAACAAGTAACAAATTTACAGTATGTACATTATACACAGGTTGTCTCATTTCTTAAAACATTTAAATTGTCAACCACTTTGCAGCTCAGAAATATGTACTGTACTGCGGTTCGTTAATATTATTGTCGATAGAGACAACAATAATTTAGGTATTTAAAATAATTGTTATAATGTAGCGAGACACTTGATTTCAATTTGTTATGAAACGTTGAATTCAAATCATTTAATTGTTAAAGACAAATGATTAAGGAATATTTCGTCTTATCTTGCAGAACGTTGACTCAAGTAACTGAAGAGGAATACGAAAGTGAGTAATAACGATTTGGAATTTTTGATGATTTGTTACTTTGTTGCAAGGGAAAATCGTTGATAATAAAACGTATTAATCATATAAAAAATCTATAGAAGAGGTATAAGACTTCGAAAGTTTCTAGAGCATACATGTGTATATAGGTACAGTGTTATTTACTTATTAGCTTGCCTAAAGCTAGTGTTTAAATAATTATAATGACAACAATAATCTCGACAATACATCGTTTCGTAGCAAAATCTACGCAACTACGTAAAATTTATTTATTTAATTTTACATATACAAATAAATAACCATAATTAAATTACAGGAATAACAAATGCACAAGATATATGTATGACGTATATTTTATGATACAATACTGTTATCTTGCGGCTGATAATTTATTAATTTCTTCAGGCTCCGTTCTTCGTTTGGTGCCTACAATAGATATTTCGCTTCTTATCTATCAACGTGAATATTGTCCCACCTTCTGCATATGGCCTTCCGCAAAGAGACACTCTTTTTAGTGTGTATTAAGTACAATTTTAGATGTAATCTCATGACAAGGAACGTGTGAAAAGATGAGGACCTTGAGTGCTTCCGATTTATGCACAGAAACACTATCTTGTGATAATTGACTTCGCGTCGGTTCAACAGACGAAGCAATGTAAACAGGAAAAATTAAAAAGTACTAGTATTCGACGTTACAGTAGAAAAACTGAACGTTGCAAATTAATCAACGGCTATAAACGTAGGACAATAAATATTTAACAAAAGGGGAAACTTAAATGACAAAGCACATTTATTCATTTATTCTTAGCAATGACTGTGTTGCGTTTCAGCAGTTTGTATGTGATAATAGATGATAATATTGCTGACTTTTACCATGAATGGAAATTGAATTATAAATTTTTAAGGATCGTTTGCAGGTGCGACAGGTGCGGAAATGTTGTTTTCACAAGTAGTTAATCTTAATCGTTCCCAGTGAAATTGACGTGCCGGTACGAATGAACGCACAATGGTCGCGTGCAATCGAAACGCGATGCGTGTGACAATAATTTGAAATAATGTCACTTAATCTCGTATAAACTGCAAGCGTAGACAGATACTCTGGTTACGTGATAACAATGTCTTGCCGTACACAGGATTAGCTTCACTTTACATTCGTTTGCGGCGAAATTAAAAAAGCAGCAAGCGAATGAATCTATATAATAATAGTTCTACTAATAAATAACGAAGCAAATGAAAAAAATCAAATAAGTCAAACGAATAGTGAATAGAAAAGACTAAAATAAATCATATTATTTGTAAATAGTAAATGAAGAAATAAGTAAAACAAGCCAAATGAGTAAATAGATAACGAGGAATAAGGCAAATAATACTATCTGCAGATAAAATGACAGAGAATAAAGGTTCGATAAAACTCACCAATATAAGATAATATCAATCTAAGTATCAGTTCTATCCATACCTATCGTGGCATCAAATGAGTTTATGATAGAAGTACTACCTACTAAATAATACTTTAACTCGCGTACATTTCCTTTTCCATCTTTACAAAAAATAGTTCACAATTCTACATCGCAACTACTGTGACTACAAAAAATACCTAATACACGTTACACTGGCTGCCAAATGTATCCAGCCAAACAGCAAACAAATGAATCAAATAATTTCTGCAAAAGACTTAACAGCCGATACCCTATAATCTAACATACAAGCTACCTCTACAAATTTTACGCAGAAATTTTCGCCTGCCCGTCGCAAATACACCGAAACCACCAACCAAGTCAAACCTACTCGTTACACATTTCTTGTCCCAAAATGATTAATACATAGGTATCGTTGTAGCGATTTATCATAACTTTCAATAAGACAAAATAACAACCACATCTCTATTAAATATTCACACAACGACTCTCGTGTTCTCGATCCGTCTAACGCGTCCTACCTAAATGGTACCGAGATCTATCCGTATAATTTCCATTCCGAAGAAAACGCAACCCAAATTCGCTTCCCTCGCCATTACTGATCCTCGCAGATCGACGCACGGCGAATCAGCCCCCCTGTCGTCCGACTAATCGGTTGATTCGAAACCAGCGAAACAACACCGCGAGACGCGAGCTCTCGTTACCAGCTAGGTATGACTCAGCCATAAGGCGACAAGTGTGGGATCCGGTATATCTTAACATTTCCCACTACGTACACTCTATCGGTAGACATAGGGCCGACCGATCGTCGTCGCCGTCGTCGCGTCACACAATTTGGCTACGCGCGGCAAGTATCGCTCGGCTCTCCTCGAGGCGGCAAGAGTTCAGCAGTGAGCTCTTTCAGCTCGAGCGGAGTACAACTTCGCTGACAGAGCGGGCGTGTGCGGTGTACACGCACACGGGACCATATTTGTTAATACACTCTATTCTGCGAGCAGCGATTCCTGTCGCGAATAAACGTTTCCATCGAGCGCGATCGATTGGTATCGCTCGTCGAAAGCACAACCGGCTAACAGAGTGAACAAAGGGAACGAGGTTTCTCTGCCGCGTCATTTCAGCTGTTTCTAGTTTGGCACGTAACAAGTGTATCATCGAACATGAGTGCGCCGAGGATGAAGTTGCAGAACGGTACGTACGAGGCCGATTACAACCGGGTGCCGGAGCAGAAAGCTGCGTGGAAAGCATTCCAAGATTTTATCCACGACCCCGCCGAGGGCACTTACTGCGGTCATACGCCGAAGAAATGGGGTAATTATTTTCCTGTTAATGTCTCGTTATGCGGATAATGGTTTTATCTCGGCACGAAGGCAACGCGTGCGTCTCGCGTTGCGTTGCCGCAGTCGAATCACGATGTTTCTTTTCCCCCCGCTGACGTTCGTCGCGATTGAAATCGACAGGAGTATTGTTTAAACTTTAAACGGTTCTGATCGAGTTCGGGGGGATCTTTTTTTTAAGGCTGTTACGCTGCACGATTTTACGGGGTAGGCGTTAAGACAGGTTGAACGTTTAAATGAAGCGTGTAAAGAGAATTGGGGCTTCCTTCAATCTGTTGCATGCCAATGGGATGAGGTTGCTTATAGTCTGAATTGTATTCTGAACTCGACAACGTTTTCGGAATCGTGCAAAGATATGCTCGATATATATGTACGTATTAGGAGTGTTTAAAATAAACTTAAATGTATGTGCACGTATGAACCGTACTTTTACCAAAGCGATGAACTCCGTGAAGGGAAGGATGGGGAGATTGAGAAATTTCTACGTGTACATTATATTCCAAACTTTCTTATAGAATACATATTTAAATGTATAACGTACACTGTGTAATTGCAGATGTAACTTTTACGTTACGAAGTCGAGCACATTGGCCATTAAGAGACAATTATTTATTAATCAGCTAGTTTAATCGTCGCGCAAAGTAAGGCTTTAAGTAATTGTCAAGGAGATTTACTTCACATACAAAATGTTGAGCATGGATCAAGTGATTCGGTAGTCTTTAAAGATTTTTAAAAATGGAGTTGGTCGCTCTGATCTGTAAACGATCCATATAAATTTTATGTATATCTACAGACGAACATTCGTATTCTGGTTGAAGTAAATCGTTCTGAATTGACCCTGAGATCTACGGTTTGGCAACCGTAGAGTGAAAGAGCACCGGAAATAAGTATCGGAGACATTTAAATGGTAATAGAGAGAAACGATGAAATTCACGACGGTGAAGTTTTGAATGAAAAATTGAAACAGAGTAAGAAAAACACTGATTGCGAGCTACGCTTCAGGTCGTGTTTAGTTGTTATCGATGGCATTGAGCCTGCTGTTCATTGTTCACGAGTGACGATAAAATTAGGGGCTAATTCGTACGCGTTCTTTGGTGGTTGTCTTTGAATATTTCGACAGGACTACATGACAAATTCGACTGAGAAACGGTGCCAGTGCAGATAAAATATGAAAGTGGCATGCAGATGCCGCTACGACTTTCCATAATCCGTGAATTATCGGGTGTCTGCGAACTTGAACTTTGTGGGATAACGAAGGAAATGTAGAACAACGAGTCACGACTTGGCGATCGATTTTACTTTTTGAAATTAATTTGAAATTAATTAAACAGTTTTGTCCGTAATATTAGAAGACTCTGGTCACATTTTAGCTTTTACTTGTTCAAGTTTTCAGACGCACTCGATGGATCACGAGAGTATTATCTTCTGAATTATTACTTCTTCAAGAAAAAAATCAAACAAAACCCCTTAAATGAAATTTTTGCCCGTAACAGATTCGCGTATTTAAAAATGTGATTCTTTCCACCATTTACCAAATCATTTATACAATCTTTGGTAACAACCGTATTGCGTATAGTCCTCGACACATTTCAATTAATATGTGCATTCTTTCATTTATCATCTTGGCGAACAAAATGTTATTAGACTCGCTGAAAACGTTATACTACATACTTAAGGTTCAACTTCAATTAATTTCCAGTAATACACGATTCCGAGAATCGTAAAACACTCAGCAGTGAAATAATCTTCATCGGATTGGACCATATTTGCACCAATACGCAATTGTTGCAACTTGTTCATATATTAAGTAATATTTTCCTACCGCAAGTAGAAACACATTTATTTTCTAACAACTCGCGGAACATCGTTCATCTTTCTGCGCTTAACAGACATTTAAGAAACATTTAGCATCGCCTCGTTTCTAATCGACGGTATTTTACAGCGTACGAAAAAAACTGCTTAGATATTCCAGTGGAAAGTGGAAAGTTTTCACGGCGGTGTTGCACAACCGGTATAGGAATCTCGAACTGTATTAAAGTAACAGAAACCACGAATTACGACGGAACATCTTGTATTCTAAATATCTATTAGTTCGGCCCATTCGACTGCAAATTCATCTAGAATGTTTGCCTTATCAAAATTGATGTATTTCGCTGGACTTTAAATACAATTGAAACCGCATGCATAATAGACATAGTATTATAAATTACACATAAATGTTTATACGAAGCTAGCATAAGAAACTGTCCACGGTTACAGTCGTTTAATGACACATTTTCCAGTGCGCGTATATAATCTCGAACATAAGACGATTACCGCGAGTTTTGTTCACAAGTAAAGGCCAAATATGAGTTAGCGTTGGTGGTCTGACATACTTACAGTAGACTGTATGTTGTTTTGATTTTTTATCTCTCTGATCTTTAAAAGGAAAAATTATGCAATCTCATGAATTATACGCGCGCAAACGCGAATTACCACAGGCGATATTATAACACACGCGCCGTACAAGATGTCCGATGAGAATCCTTATATCAATCAAGTTGATTCCATGGCAAAATCTGTACACGTAGAGTACCAATGAAATTACTGATAAAAGGATTTACCTTTGCATGTGCATATACCTTTATATTATTATACGTGAATGATTAATAATAGCGAGTCCTGCCGAAATTGCTATAAAAACCGCAATTACGTTTGCCGATCTATCTCATGTACACATAAATACGTGCCAATAAATTGAGAAACCAACGCGCACTCCATACCATTGATTGCCAATGTTACATGTTACAAAACGTACGATCAGACTCTTTAACTTTCGATGTTGAAACGCTGCGTGCACCTTGAAAACGATAATTACGTGCTTCGCTGTTACCAGATTTTCCTTGAATGAAAGAGTGATAGGGATAGATAAATATTAATCACAAGTAGAGAGAGAGCATACGACGAAGAAAGAGAGCATATGAAACAGAACGAGAGAGAGAGAGAGAGAAAGTGGCAGATCGTGGTGGGTGAGGAAGAAAGAATTAGATTTATTAGACCGGAAGTTACTTCTGTCACGTCTTATTGATATTAATGCTTCTAATGTCTTTTAATACAGTAAGATTACAAACGCGACACAGATATCAAATTTGTTTAAACGAGTATGCTATTATTATTATAAACTTAGTGACTACCTACTTGAACGCGAAAAATACGCGACGGAGCGAATACGAAGCGCAAGCGTTTTTAAATTTTACACTTGAAGAGTACACTCGTTTGAATTATCGGCACGTGTAACGACGTGCACCCGTGAGCATGAATTCGCTCGTGTTTTCAGTGATGTTAAATTCCAACTGTATCGTACTTGATTAACAACGAATTGAGTTTCGCGGTTGGAGAGGAGAAAAAAAAGGGAAACGAGATAGATGGGAAGCCGTATTAATTACAGAAATTACAGGGATCCCTCTCGCAAGTTAATAGTCGGGGAAACTTGATAGTTTTCCACGTCGACGTACAAATTTTCTGTATCCTTTCGCGCAAGCGGGAAGAGAAAAATTAGTCGATTTGAAAAACTGGTTTCCTTGCGTCGGAAATATACAATTTGCGACTGCTATGCGAGGTCTGACGACAATATAGACCGGCATATTTTCCGCGCCATGACAAATACAAGGTTTTTCGCACGAACACGCGAAACAATTTGCACGAAAATCTCTGGGAATATTTTTTATTTAGATCGGTGTAATCTATGAATCGTGTCGTACATATGTATGCTGCACTATCTAACCGAAACGACGCTGTATGTGTCATTACACCATGGCAATCAGACACAGATTAAACACGATATCTACACACGAAAACATCCGCTTAAAAAAAAACAAGGGATTATCACAAAGGCTGCTCGGAAACACTGATGATTCATCAATTAATATTCGGAAGTCTTATTAATCCGCATCTACTGTGAATGCAGGAGAGAGAAACAGCGAGAGCGAGATGCGATATTTTTATAAAAAATAATTTTTGACCTTTCCCGTGCGGCAATTTAGTTTGTTCTTGGTAATACAGTATTGCAATAATCCGCAATGTACCTGAATTCTTGTTTCTGTCGTTTATTTATTTTTCGAAGCAATGCTATTCCTTGAGCGGTTAGATTATAATGTGTCGATTAAATTTTTAAGAAAAATACTCCAATCAATTTCGATTCAATAGAAAATATTGAGATAAGAATACGAACGATTAAACGTCCAAGACGCGGACAATTTTTTAGATACAGTTTTCCAACGTATCGGGACCGTATAGTTGATCGAAAATGAAACGTGGCGAAGAACTAAGGTAGACACGCGTGGCCATCACAGCGTACGCTACTCTTGAAAAACGACCTATATTTAGATCGGTGTTTGGCGCATCGCCCACGCCCAAAATATTTTCCGTTCAATCTTTGGAATAAGGAAAGGCTTCAAGGCTGCATAGTTTGATAACTAACGTAATAGAATCGAAACCATCTGGCATGGAACGGCGGTATGAAAATGTTAAGTCGCGACGTAAAAAACATGTGATTCCTGTGATTAAAAAAATGGATACACGTTCAATTAACATCACTGGTCGTTTCGAAATGTTTCTTGGCATATCCTTGCCAATGAAATGTAATATTTCTTCGCTCTGCTTCTGCAAATTGTCGACCATCCGGATTTCTGAATGTCCTATTTCTGGAGTTTATAAAATTGGAGAACGTATCGTCTAGGCGGCTGGTATCGCGGGAAGGATGCTCCAAAATTGTTGATAATTTCTAATAATTCTGAATATGGTTCACTCATTTAACAGCTTAATTTTGTATTTTATTCCAGCCATCACTGGTATTTTTTATACTTGCTTCTTAACCGGTGTGGCCTTGCTGTTTGCTATTTGTATGAAAGGCCTGCTTTCCACCCTGAACGATGAAAATCCTAGATGGATTCTGGATGAGAGCTTGATAGGAACCAGTCCAGGTAAAGTTGCATACTCTGCATTTTATTCGGAAATATTTTCATATATACTGTTATGAGTAACGTATTTATGGTACAGAAGAAACCGATTTTCTTGATCGTCTATGCGCAGTAATTTTTCTTTTATGGCGAGATAAAAGTTTTGTGAACATCATAATTGCTTTCCCGTTTCACCTGCCGTTTGTATTATTTATAGTAAAATAGTACATATGCAGTGTATTATCAATGCATATTGTGACGAGTTAATGGTGCGTAGGTGCTGTATAGTCAGTGAACTTTGAAACTTTATTGCAAGTCTTGCAAGTACAATTAAACTTAGAAAAGAATTTGAACCTAAAATTTTGGAAGGTGTCTTTTGACACCCGGCAGTGGCGAATCAAGTTGTACCTCCAACTATTGCACCATCGGATTTATTTCACCTTCACATCCACAGGTTTAGGATTTCGACCAATGCCTGAGAATACCAAGGAGGGATCATTAATTTGGTACAGCTCGTCGGATCCCAGTTCTGTGCAAAAGTGGACAGGCTTGTTAGATAAATTTTTAGAAGGTAAGTCCCGACGACACGGGTCGACAAGCCCACAATAATACCTCCCTCAAGTTTTGTCACTTGCTCGTTCGACAAAAAGTAATCGCTTAATATCGACATCGTTTGTTCTTCACAGAATATAATAACTCGTCGCTGCTACCGAACGGCGGCAGGAATCAACAAATTTGTAATTATAACACGCCTATTAAGCCTGGGCATGTTTGCGAAGTTGATATCAGCAAGTGGGGGCCATGCTCGCCCGGTAAACAGTATGGTTTTAATAATTCAGCCCCATGCGTCTTTATTAAATTAAACAGGGTACGTTATGGCCGATTAATCGATACGTCCGAACGATAGAGCCAATAATCTAGTTGGCCGGCAATTTCGTCCACTTTGCTCGATACTAATCAATTCCTTGCGTTATTAATTTACACGCGTGCCATTTACAGATATACGGTTGGGTACCAGCGTATTACAACGACAGCAACAGTTTACCAAGCGACATGCCGCGAAGCCTCGTTCATCATATCGAGTCCGTCAACAGTTCATGGGTTAGTTAGTCGGTCAGTTAATTCCGTCAGTCGATATTTAAAAACGAACATTATGCAATTTGAACAATAATACTGAATAGATTCATTAATCGGCGGATTCGTATCGATTCATTTAAATACTTTCGCCGCCAGAGAACTATTCCAAATTTAACATTATGTCTGAACATTCAGATAAAGTTTAAGCAATACAATATTTGAAATTGAAACGAAGATATATTTTTTCCAATTTATAAATTGGCATCGCGTCATTCATTATTCCCTCGATTAATCTGGCGTCTCTTGTTTTTCCCGCAGCTGAATACCGTGTGGGTATCTTGCAAAGGCGAAGATCCTCACGATAATGAAAATATCGGTGAGCTGAAGTATTATCCGGAAAATCAAGGATTTCCAGGATATTATTATCCTTACGAAAATGTGCCCGGCTATTTAAGTCCCGTTGTCGCCGTACACTTCCTTCGACCAGCAAGTGAGTAAATTACACGTTTCTATCGCATATACTTGAAACGCGTACTATTGGTTAAAAAGTTAGTATCGGTAGACGCTTCAAAGAGGACAAGGATATACGAACAAAAATACGTTGGTAACATCGAGTAGAAAAATTGAACGAATATTCTCGATATTGTATGTGAAGTCCAGGTAGCTTCTTTCAAACATTTGGCCAATCGTGTACCCTACAATCTGAAGGTGTAACTCTGATATTAAATTCTGCGTGTTAGAAATACTCAACTATCACAGCTTGCAAAGATTAGAGTAGCACAATAGTTTTGAGTTAGCAAAATAAATGGAAGATAAATATTTCTCTAATATTCCTCAAGCTGCTTACTTAACGTTAACCAATATTCGCGTGTTTGTTCGTAAGTAACTGTTAAGCAAATGACACACTCCAGCTGAAACCGGTAAAATCTAGTGCATCACGGCACAGTATGTGTTGGCCGTATGAAAGGTGTCATCGGCCAAACAGTTTTAAAATTGCGTGCATATTGCGATCTGACGATAGCGAACTGGCTTCATTAGTCGAACGGATATATGTATACAAATAAGTGCGATTAAATTGACGCGAACCGCACAAACATGCCGATATCAACGAGGAGAGTGCATTTTCACACGACAACCATCATTCGTTTCATAAATCCTCGAATATTAAAAGCTTGAAAAACGACAAGAAATATTATTTTTCGTCGAATAGTAGAAGTTTGGAACACGACGATTACTTCTACTTTACAAATCTGGCGACGCCTCGTCGTATGATAACTTTTTGTTACTACAGAACGTAATGACATGTGACTTTTTTCCAGGGAACAAAATAATTAACGTGGAGTGTCGAGCATGGGCGAAGAATATTAAGTATAATTCTGCTAAACTCGCTAAACTTGGCGCGGTGCACTTCGAACTTATGATCGACGAATGATCGTACTGATGTTTGTAAAAAGAAAAACGAAATAAAATTGCTTTTTTCATCGGACGCAATGATCCACTGACGAATCACAAGGACGACTGTTAATGGACAATTTACACGGTGAACGAAGACACCTCCCGATAAAGTATGTGACGAATAGGAAATACGAATGGACATATTGAAATATTTCATTGGTCTGTAAGGCAAATGGATATACAATATCATATCTATATTGTTAGAACAAGTGAGATACTACTATTTCCTAGCATTCGAAGAAATAGGACAGACGTGTAAGTAATTACTGGAAGATCCTGCGAACCACCGCGTGTGTCTGCGTCGATGCAAGCAATTGTGCGGCTGCGTTTGTTGAACATTGGCAAAGATTGCCACGGAATAAAATAATTATTGAATAATGCCATCTCTCATAGCCAGAGAAATGAAACGTGGACAGAGCGTTGGAACGTTAATGTTGTCGAAGTAGGGGACGAATAATTTGTTTGTATTTCAAATGGGGCGAGAATACAGCTGCTGGTACTTATGAAAAATTACAAATTCGAACGGTTCTTAAGAATTGATTTTTCTATCGAGGACAGAATAAAACCTATTATTAACGACCGTACATTCATAGATCTAATGATTGTTGTGACATTATTTTCTCTTCCGAGTAAAGAAAGTAAAGAGCAAGGGAAGAACGTACATATCTATATTGTATGTAACATTGGTGTCTTATATACTTATCGCGAATTACCTGCATTCAAGTTGGACTTAAATTAGAGGTAAATTGAACGTCGCTAAATAAGAAATATAAGGTGCGGATAATTAGTCCCATATTAAAATATAATTTGTTGATTGTTCGCGAGCAACTACGTGGCATCACCGATGAATCCTTTTTCGAACTCGGGTAATACATACATATAGTATATCTATAGATAAATACGAGAATAAGTATAAAAATATTATATTTCAAAATGATCGAGCTTACACTTGACTATGGATGAATATTACTGTGTTCGTACAAGACTTTATAATCCTCTACAGTAAGTAAAATACATCATTTTCTTTTCTGTCCGTAGTTTGTGCTGGAAACAAATGTGTTGTTACATTTAAGTTTATTCTATCGTTTAAGAGTTACGAACAGAATTCACAATGGGATATTAGGATCTCGTAAGTTGTAACGTTAAGCATCGTCAATTATTATTGAAGGCTTATTTCAAGAATTATACTTAGATGTTGGTACTTATTGAATGTATGTACTTATGTCGTTTACAGCGTTTTACGTACAAAGTTATTTAGAGTACTTTAAGTTTCCAAGTTTAACGAGCATGATGTATTCCATTGTACAAATAAAAAGAAGTTTTCTTAAAAGGAGCACATTTTAAATAATAATTGTACGCGTTTGGAAGTTGAAACCTTATTGTTCCTGAATAATTTGTTAATTAAATTAATTCTGTTACGAAGCCCTGTATTTATTGGGATTCAAAATTTTATCATATTAAAGTTCGTGCAATCTGAGTACGGATTACATTTCGATCGATCATAATTTTTTAGAAAATTTTACTAACTTTTTGGAATCGATGACGAATATAAAATTATTGTTGTATATGGACAATGGGATGGTTTCTATGTAATTGTTGAGAAAAATAATGCCGTCAGATAGATGGAAAATTGAGATCAGGTGTAACTAAGGAGCACGCTAATGTATGTGCGTAAATACTAGAATACATATATGTATACAGTAATCTTACTTCTTTATTTAAACAATCGATTCATTCTTTCTTTTTTTTATCAATTATTTATAAATGGTTAAATAGTACCAATATAAGGGTATGAAAATATATCATATTTACAGAAAATGTATGTTCTGTTAATTGAAAAATTTACCGAAACAGTTATGTATAAATCAAACGTAACTAATCGTACTGAGATTTAATCTAATGATGGGAGTTCAATTAACTTTCGTACACTTTTACTAATGAATGATTGTAATTTATAATGGATAAGACAAATACATAGTAGCAAATTCATTACACATACAGTTGATACTAGTAGTATCGTCATGAAGATTACACAAATTAATTGTATACATTCAAGGCATACATTTCTTTTGTAATTAATCCAACGATAAGAGAAAGTAGTAAAACGTAGTTTATATTTTTTGTGATAAATTTTTATAAATATATGTATTATAACTTTATAAATATATTTACAAATATATTTAAGTGACGTTGGTAAAATATTCTTGTACTTGCTTAAAGTTTCTTATTTTAATTAAAAAAAACACACGTTTAGAACGTTTCTCAAAAATACATACACAATTTTCGAAAAATTGTAAATTAGTCTGTTTCACCATTTCTTGGACCATTATTTTCATCACGTTAATCAGTATCGCCCAAAATGACTACAACAAAATTCTATCATCTTGTCACAGTGTCGAACAAGAACAAATAAATGCAGCGATAAAATAAAATAAGTGCTTCACTTGTGAAGTTTCTAAGTGCTGTACTTAACTTTTAAAGAAAACCATTACTATAATTGAGTTGAAATGGAACTAGATGCAGATAAAATTTAATTTCTGTACCGCGACATCGTGTCGCAATTAATTGTTCAACCATAGCCGGTTGAATAAAATAAATAATTATCAATATTTTCCGTCGGAACGTACTTTCAGTAACTGCTTAATATCGTATTAGAGTGCTATAGATTTAAATGATAAAGATTTGCAGTGTAAAACAAGAAAATCTTATCTACAAAAATATATTATACACATAAAATACATGTACATACTTCAGAAGCAAACAGTATATATATTTTATCTTTGTCAGTTTCTTCAAGAGATCTATTCTCAATGAATATTAAATAGGCACGATGTTTCACGAGAAAGAATAGTGAACTTGTAATAATATTTCAATAAATGTAAGGCATATTCCGTGAGTTTAAAACATTAATTAATTACCATTGCTTGCTTAAATATTAAAATCAGCTCTCCCGTAAACTTTCATTTATATTAATCGTTCTTCGAGTTAAAATTCATACGGCTGGATGAAAAAGAAATAAAACCACGTTCATTTACGAACCATGCTAGAATTCAAAATAAGCCAACATTTCACGTTGATTAAATCACATCTTAATTACGCAACTGAAAATACAACACACAAATAATTGTATCATTATAATCAGGCATAACATCGAGGGAATCCACCTATCTCAATAAAGTGATTTTAATTTTGGGACAGAAATACGCCGTATATATCTACGTGATAAATATGTCTCATGGATTTTCCATCCATTTTCACGGCAGAAGCATCATTTTGCGAAACACCATCTAATATAACGAAAATGAGCATAGACCTTTACGATTCCCTCGGTGTATAGAGTTTAATATAATTATTGGACTTTCGATAGTACAATCATAGAAAACAAAAATCCTTGAACTTTGTACTTGAGAAAAATTTCATCCACACTTTGGCAGCGGTCATTGATTTCTGACAGCATTCGTGAGTCGTTCGAAAAGCGCCCAGCTATGTAACATCGTAGGGTCAGAAAATATGAGATTCGCATTGAATTTCTGTACGCTAACAAGGGAGGGGCCGGGCAAAGGTATACAGACAAGGTTAATCTATCATCAATTCGAAATGAACTATGCCTAATTTTTCGTGGCGGTTGTGTTTTATGTTTTTCGCCCACGCCTTGCACTCTACATTTATTAAGATTCCAGCTGTAACAAAGAATTGTTTTCGTTACCATATTATACCAATCATTATTCTCCTATTATACTTATCCCAGGATATACAGTAGGGACACAGAAATAATTAATTGAATGTGAACCGTTTTTCCTCACCGAGACAAATTATTTTCGTAATGTAATTTATGGAATGGATTATATTTCCTTTTTTCTTTTAGCATTGAACTTGAAACACTTACTGCGAGGCCTGACAAAATGCACGGCTACCAGCGGGCTGAGATATCCCTCAGAATTTTCGAAGGGATAGAAATAACCAGGGAAACCTCTCCGTGGTATGTACTCGATCGGGCCAATATTTTCTTGATCCGCAGGGTTCTCGCCTCCGCAAGACACCCAGATCGTATCAAGCTGGAAGCTGTTTGTCACTTTGCCAATGTGCTCCCTCAGATCAACAGGCATTTCATTTGGCAATGATTTCGTGTCATTGTAAAACTCTGGTTTCCATCCGTATATCTAAAAATACGTATTTATAAATTTCCATTATGTCCTTGTCACGGTAAGTCCACGCTACTATTAATAACTATGGGAACGATTTAAAAATAATAAAATTAGTTACTCTTAAACATTGAAAGTTAATGTTTCATAAATTTCAGATGAGGAAAACGACAAATACGATGTACCAAGCGATTCGTTTCATATAATTCATCATTTAAGTATATACCGTCGGAAATGAATTGTTATTGAAAATACCTTATTGAGCTTGAGGAATATACACGGTGCAGATTTATGGTAATTGTATTTATTTTCTTTAGTGCAAGGATACCAGTTTTTAACGTCGACGTCGCAGACCTTGCCAGGTGGCGGGGGTTGATTGTAATCACATTTATTAATGTTCGCACCAAGACCGGGTACTGAGCCTGGAGTAATGTAATCTGGAACAATTGTTACAGAACGGCATAAGGTATACTGTCTGAAGACGAACAATTCTCAAACGATTCATCCATCCCTCATGTTTTTTCCGGACATTTATTCTATTGTGTACACATTTTTTATTCATCGATTTTTATTATTATTTATTTATTTATTTATTTATTTATTATATTACCTTTCAAAAATGACTCCAAGGAATCAACCCAGTATTTGAAATTCTCGCTATCCGTGCCCCTGTACCAAATCAGTGTGCTCTCTACATTCTCTAATGGTGGTCGTGGCCTAAATCCCAAGCCTGTAAATAAGAACACGAAATAACGAGAGATGTCCCATATAGGATAACTCAGGAAAGCAATCTTTTAAATTGCAAGACGATACTACAATTTGAAAATATTATATACTAATGCAACAATACATTCATTAAAAGTATACATCGTTCTCGAGTCTACAAAATTATTCAAACGCTTCATTATAGTATATCTATATTATTCTCGGTTAATATTGTATAACACTTTATTGGGTAAACTTTAACAATGAAAATTGATCTAAGACGACGCTCGATACTATAAATTATTATAATCTGATTTTAAAGATGTTAATAATAAATACATTATACGCGATTGAATTATCCATTTTTCTTTAAAGTATTTTAAAATACAACTTTAAAATATAAAATAATTTACCAGGGTTTGTCCCGATTATTGAACGTTCTAATTGCCACCTCGGTATCCTCGGATCCAATGTTTGGAAGAAGCCCCAGAAACAGATCGCAACCAGAGCTGCTAGTACCCCGTAGAAAATCAAATAGAACAATCCTATTTTTCCTGTAAAATAAAATCTGAGTTAGTCTCCTGGCGGTCGTTTCAACGTCATTATGCCCATTAGTCACGCTAACAAATCTTTTTAAAAATAATTGCATGTTCGTGATAAGAAGTATCCATTTGAATAGTGCCTTCATTATACGATCAATTATTATATAATATTGCATTAATTTGTTCCGCTTTTCCTCGATATTCATAGTCAGCAATATTGTTGACACCATCCACGTAATTAATCAATAGCAAGAATATACAATTCAATATTAATTGAATTGTATATTCGAATATGATTCAATATTAATCGAATTTATATACAATACATATAATCAAATATTATGTTAATCTTTCGTAATAAATGCAGCAACCTTTAGATCTCGAAATTGATAGCAAAAAATCCGTACACGTTTGCATGATCGAAGCGCAACAATTAACGACAGATAAAAAGCCTTCAATCCTAGTACATCCGAGTCTCATTTTCTATATTTCCGTTTCCAATTCATATCCATTCCCGGTCTTTTACATACTATACTTGACTATTTTTCACATTACCATGGAATGTTAAGACAAGGCACATTATAAATTGGATATATCAAGCGCAACATGTGTGTATATTATATTTATCTATTTATCTTTGTTTTAGCGAATATTTCCTATTTCAATATTCTACATGCGATACTCTTTGGCATCGTACTGTTCAGCTAATAGTACGTATCTGTGCAACAAGTTTCTCTTAAGTGCAACACCCGGGGCACATCGATTCGTAATAATTTAATAACAGCTGTACGAGAACGAAAGGGTTCGTTCCTACTTCCTACGATGAAGGCACTGCAATAGCCAAGAGGTCATTTTAGCGAAGAGTGGAATCCGAGAGGCGACCTTGGCAGACATTGAATCGGCACATAATTGAATTGTTCCACTTGACCACACGCTTGGATATTCCTTTGAATTGAACCAACGATTAATGCAATTAACCTATATTACACGGCGTGCCACCACGCGTCGATTAATTCTGTTAGATTTGCACGGACATCAACGTATCGTGAAAATCATTGAGATTTACACTTGACATTTTACCCTTTGCACGGATTCCTCAGCCACTTGTTTCGCTGCGGTGATACTGTAACTACTGAGAGTTACCGAAAATGAAGCTTAAATGCTTCTATGAAATTAATGGCCTCCTTAAAGTGTCCAGAATTCCTTTAGTCTCGTTTAAACGTATTCCCTGATTTGTTAATTTGTACCGGTCGACAATAATTAATGTACGAATTTCTTTCTCAAATTTTCATATTTCGTACATTCGTTACGATTGATTGCAAAAAGTGTCCTGAGAGTCTTTATATGGTATCGAATTATTTTATTTTAGTTACAGAATTGATACAGAATATTAGTAAACGTAAAAAGTTTGATTTCATAGTGAAACGAATAGAACAAACGATAGATAAATATCTTGTAATAAGTATGTTGTTAATCTTCTGAAGCCTAGAATTATTACACAATTGATTCTAATATTTTGATAATTTTTGAGAGAGAAATAGCTACTGCCCCAAAACTTTTATCTACCGATCTGTAGCAAAAACATTTCTTATGCCATTTTTCAAATGCATAATCTCGTTTGTTACGACTTATTTGTGCAATCATAAAGAGATGCGATAAGCACAATCTTTAAAGCTAACTGTTATATTAAATTACCAAAGATGCATATGCAACACGATATTCGAGATATCACTTCTACTCCGCATATGTAGAATAAAGTTGTACCAATCGAAGCAATAAGTCAAGCAACGACTATTTAAAATCAAAAAGTATATGACAAATATTTCTATCAATCCAGACACCGTTTAACTCAGGATCCCCCAAATTCATCAAACAAAATACGTCAGAGGTACTCGAATCGGTTCAATCGGCATCCCGTGCTTCCCATGCATATCAAAGATCTATCGAATATCAACAAAATGGAAAACAATTTCATCCACAATACACCTACAATGTCCATCCCGTATTGTAGAAAAAATTAATTGCAAAACAGAAATCATAATGGTAACAACGATCAGTGGTAATATTTGTCTGAACCAATCAAGTACTTGGATAAAAGGGCAGACGAACGTTCGAAGGATGCGTAGTCGAATTTCAAGTTAATTTCATAGACTTTCAGGGGACCGATGCAGAACGAAACCTATGGTATGGTCGCGTGGGTGTACCCTTCGGAATGGCCCTAAGTTACATAATGCCGTAATGCTTCCATTTAACGCCAATTGACCTCGTTGTACGCGTTTGCGCTAAAGGAAGTTTAACAATTGCCATTCAGCCGGGCAAACCGTTGTGTCCACAGCGAATTAGAAGCGCTTCGCGCTTCCGTCTTTTTCTCTCCCTTCCTTCTTTTTCTGTTGCCTCTACCTTTATTTTGATAAATTCATTCAAGCGTGATTCGTACCTGTTCATTGAAACGGATACGCGGTACATTCTTGTAGAGAGGAATCTTTAATATAGTTAAATCCGCGGTATCGTTGCCGAGCACTCTGAAAATTTCATTTAAATATGTAATAAAATCTTACATTCTTCTGTTTCTTCTATTCCTAACGATATATTTTGTGCAAGGAAGGCGAGGTTCATAGACATGTTGTTTTTATTTCTTTCATAACTGGAGCGAAGAGATACAGTGCATCGTAATATTGTTCGTAAAGTCGTTTTAAATCTTCGTATTACGTATGCGAGCAAAGTGGTTCGAAGCTTAAACGAACTGCATAAGCTTCTGTAAACCGGCATCGATATTCCGTAACATGTTATTGCGACCATGTCGAGGTGCTCTTTACGCGCCCAAGGAATACTGCGAAACAGTACAAGTTCTGCGGCAAGGATAAATCGCGGGGCACAATTTGACAGTGAATGCAATTTGCAAGAAACTGCAGTACAACAACAGGCTTCTGAGCTAATTAAACGAAGGAAAAGGTAATCTCACAATTCCCTCTACCTCTCGTTAGATTTTGCGGGTCTTCTACGTATACTATTCGAAGAGATACAAACAAACGATTACGGCGTGACTATTCTACAGGTCGATTTTCAGCAGAAGCGATCAATCGAACGTGTCGTATTGTATTCCGTACGTAAGCGAGAGCTTCGCGTTACCTGAGGAAATAATTTCTGCCTCGATGTTTGTGGGAACACGTGTGTCGGTTTTATATTAAATGAAAGCAAATAAATGAAACGGAACTGGCGTATACTTTATTATTCTAAAAGAGACGTTACGTTTTGTTTCGGAAATGAAATTGAAATTGAATTCCAATGTTAAGAAAGAAGATTGTTTTTCGGGATATATTTATCAATTATGTGAATCGAAATATTTTGAGCGAACTGTTTGTTCTTGTTCGGATAGGCGAAATATTTTCATCGCAATAAAAAACAGTAAGTGAGGGATGAGCTCAAGTATAATACAATTAGTTTAATGAAGATTGTTAAGTACAAGTGTTAACGATACGATATCCCATTTCGGCGCGGTATATGTACAGCACTCCCATGTTATGGGGCTGCAATAAACCCGTCCAGAGGGTGTGTTACTGTCTGTTACTATGCCAACATAATGATTGTAGCAATGTAGTCAATTCGTACAAACACACACTGTTGTGTATTTTGTTGTATTTTATGTTTGTATTTTATGAACAATTTAGGAATCACTTTCTGAGAATTTATATAAATTAAGCAATTAACAAATACTGGATTCATTTGCATTGTTTGCATTGGATTCAACGCGTGTATGAAATCGATCGATTTATATGGGCGTGTACTAAGTAAATATTTCGTACATATTTAATCATAAATATGAACGAAAATGTGAAAAATTAGTACAATTAAAATTTGTAATTACAATTAGATACACCGTTTACATAAAGTATTATACTATTGTTATAGAAGGAAAGAGATATCCAGGTGAGAATCTATCAGGCACGGCTTATATTTCACATTTCTGATGAGCCTTGACACCGAGAATATAGATGTCTATAATGCAAACAGACGTGGGATAAAAACAAGATATCTTGATGAAAACTTCAGGTTTCCAATGCCGCGATAAATTAACAGCGGCTGTGCTAAATGAATGAAGGTATTTAACAAAATATAAAAACACTCATAATTTTACTTTTCGTCTATACATTGAATTTAATTTCTTATTCGGAATACTCAGGTATATCCGATAGAAAGTAGATGCAGAAATAATAGTGGATAAATCATACCTTATGTTTAACAAAACGAAGCAATGAATTGTAATTTCTAGAGAAATTCTGGAGTTATCAAAAATATTTTGCCCCGATTTTAAATATGTATAGAAACGCTAAATATTAATTTGAATGAATTTCACGTGCTGATCACGTGCTCGTTCGACCGTGGTAAAATTTCTCCTGACATTATTACGCTAAGATAGCGTAATTGAACCTTCAATTTTCATTTCTCATTCTTGTCATATTTGAGTCACACAGGCATTAAATTAACTAACTCCTGAACTTAAATGAAAAAGCAATTTGTTTAAATCACTACCCTTTTAATAGCTAATCTTTCAAATTCCTTGCAATTATAGCATAAAATCTAAATGCCTATACATATTACGAGTCTTGTACCTAATACAATTTACGTCTTTTGAATTTGTTATTTAGTTTCCTGAATTATATAAAAAATAGTTCCTACAACTATTCTTGTGTGTATTGCACGAAATATTTACACCGACCGAGACGGTTATAGAATAGACCCTCTACCTGCAATCCCCATTCACCTGCCTAACAAACAGTTGTATACCTAGAAAGGTCCCCCTTTGGGCCATCTTGCTCTTATTGGCAACAGTTTCACATATTTTCCTATTTTATTTTATTGTTGGGTTGCTGAATGAATACAAATATAAAAATATTATAAAATCCATAAAAAATTCGTATTTATATAATTGGCTAACACCATTGACGATCCATCAGGATAATGGAGTAAAAATTAAAAATCATGGAGTACTCAAAGTCTGTATATTTAGTACTACAGATACTCCAAAAAAGAAGTGCACAATTGGAATTGAAAGCGTTTGTTGAAATAAACCAGAAAAGACTGAGCTAAACAATAACGCCGCAGGTATCTATGTACAAACGCCGTGTTTTCAAAAGTAAACCGATCCACGCAAAACAGAAAGTTCAACTTTATATCATATTATATACCGTATCGTATTATATTAATATACATTAATATAATAATATATGGTACATCACATAATGCAATACAATATACAGTTGTTAAATAAGAGTGGCTTAGAAGTTCATTACATCTCGCACGATAGTAAGCAAACGCCTAACGTATACATGTGCATTTCGTCTCGGTTCACACGATCACATCGAACGTACACAACAACTTACCCCAACTACTTGCTGTTCTACCCATAAAGGCGCCGGTTTCACGGTTGTAAATAAAAGTCTTCAGGGATTGGCTGGTGGACATGCTTGGCGGTCTTAGATAGGGGTTCGCCAACTCCGCCATAGCTAAGTTTGGATCCTTGCTAACCATGGCGTTATCGTTATAAATGGCTTGTCTACCTTACGGAAATTTACGCACTGTGACCACGTATCTATCGTTCGAAATACGAATGTAAACGGCACGAGAACAATCCACCGTTGAAACGTGAAACAACACGACCGATCGCACTGGCAGGTTCGCTGCACCGTAACCGTGAGTTCCTCGAGGTCGGCTGGTCAGCTTCTCTGCTGCCGACAGTTGGTTGTTCAGCGCCACCAGGTTAACTAAACACGCTTCATCCGTGCAGGCTTCCACTCCGTCTCGGTCTCTTCTGTGTATTTCTTCCCGCTTTCTCTTTCTCCCTGCCCCTCCTTAAACCCCCACCATCGTCATCACCATCCATTGCCATGACGTGTCAACCATACACGTGCACGATATTGCTATAGATTGTTGCCCGTTACCATCGATGTGTTGAATTCATGGTGCTGATGCGTGCGGAGAAATAACTAATAACTGTCGCGAGAACTTTCCGGAATACGATGAATAGCATTAATCGCATGCGCCTGTGGAACTGTTTAACGTGCTTGGATTTGTAATAATCTTTTTCTAGGTAGTTCTATAGTTTCGTAGTACCTACATGGTATCATGGTGGTCAATTGTAATGGTGCAATGTATACACACTCATATGCCACGCCTATAATATAGGCTCTTTGTGCGTTTATCTTCTTTGTTAAGTTACGGTGGATTGAGCAGGTTTTCGGCCGTTGAAACTGACGGGCCCGAAGATTCCAATGCTTGGTACCAATCTACCGCTTCAATTACACCTACAAATATGTATATTATACTTCCGCTCCTAGATTGTAAGTCGCGAGTTTTCGAACATTGCTTCCTGAGGTCATAAGTTTAATTGGCTAGTCGTGGATAACATTTTGTTTGGAATAATGGTAAATGATATATTGTAGGAAATAATTTAGGTAACCTGCCGGGAAGTGTATAATAAAATGCTGCGTTAATGCTGTCTGGCAAGAAAAGTAGAGCGTTCTATAAAAACTGCACAGTTGCATATTTTAGCACTTGATTTAATAATCGTTTCATTCGTAATAACGTGACAAGTTACATCTACAAGTGTTTGTAGTATTCTGTACAGGGATGAATTTGTAATTTAAATATTTTTCACTATGAAACAATTGGACATTTTTAATGCATAGAAGAATAATACACATACAAATTCGGCATTATAAGTACTAAAACAATACAAAATTGGCGCATGATTTACGGTGAAGATAATCGAAGTTTAGTGGCGCTACCTGCTGCCAGCTATCCGGACTTAATACTACTTGTATGAATTATGCAGTGGTTTCACTTGGATTATTCACTTACTCTTAATTATTGTTTCGTGCCCTTATATACATTTTATCTTATTGTTAGAGCTTAACTACTGTGCTTGACACGTGTATTACTGTCTAAGCAGCAACTGAACCTATCTATTTGTAATTGTTCTGTAGAAACAAACTATTGGAGCAGTCGTGAAATGGAATAAGCATCAATATAATAAGACTAACAGTATTGAATTAGCTCTAAGCAAAGTCAATATTAAATTATCTTTATGATATTATGTTTTTAAAAGTATGCATAAACAGAAGGACAGCTAGAAGGAATATTTTTTTAATTTCATATACTTTCAGTTCCTTCTACAAATTTATGACTTGCTTCGATGCAACAATTGCCTATTAAAATTTCCGTAATTGTTCATGGCAAGAAAAAATTTCGTTTCGATTAATTCACTAATTAAACACAAACGATAATAATAATTGATATTAATACACCTGTGTAAAGTAGTCATCGAGTACGTAACGCGATGAAGAAGGCTACGAAAATGATTTCCTCGGCTTGATCGTCGAGAAACAAATTGGGGGCTAAGGTCAAACCTCATGTGTGTGACCTTAGTGCTTGGAGGCGACTCGTGTATGCGATTCACAGCACTGTACTATTGGTAGTTATGTCTCCTCTCTTTTCGTCACTTCGAGATGAGTTACGCGCGCGCATGTAATGTGAGTCACACACGACCGATCTGAATTAACCATATCCTGTCCACTCTGTCGTGTGACATTAATGTCATTGCCGTGTGTCGTCCGACTGAGAGAATCGGACAAAATAAACGGAAGAATCGTCTTAAATGTCTAGACCTTGTATGACGAATTCCTTTTATAAGCAGGAGTATAATATGGCGCCTGCATGCCGTAACTGCATACATACTTATACCCTAATGTATATCGATTCCGATCGCAAACTATTCATGTATAAATATGTATATATGTAAACGTATATTTATTTTTACATGTCCCAAATGGTATACTTGTTTTTCAATTGTCTCAAGTTGATACTTTTAAAGATTCGAGAATAATGATTCATAGTGAACAATGATAATCAAATTATTGAGATATAAACGACGGAGAATGTAACAAATATTAAGAATATTTTATAATTTGATGAAAACTTTTAGATTTTATTAATATTCTTTCATTTGATTTACAAATAGTCTATAGTTAGACTTAGTACTTTCAATCTTTTTCCATTATTTTTGATCTACTTGAACAAAAGTATTTCTAATATGTATAACATTTTCGTTTATCGATAAAAACACATGCTCTCGTTGATAAGTTAGGCTGCAACGTTAAAAGAGCAGAACCCCAGAGAACGCCTTCGAAAGTTTTTGGACGTTGCGAATACCACCGAGCGCGACCGAGCGCTACTGACGCGCCGGTGCGTCGCGGAGTGGGGTGTCAGTACGAGTTCAAGCGTCGTAGCGTATAGGTCGTCTACGCTGTCGAAGGTTAGTGACATACATAACCCTACAATGCATTAACTTCTCGGAGTCTACTTTACCACGGCATACGCTTGACTATTAGCTTCTATTAATTAATACACATTTATTTAACAATCGTTTGGCTATCGCGGGTGTACTATAAATCTTTATTGAGTCTCCTTTGCTGGACACTTGACCGGCCATCCGGTCAAGCGTCTTTGATTCTTTGATTTTTTTTTTGATCCTTTAATTATTTGATACGCGATAACTTAAGATTAAGATATCGGGTTAATTAATTTACTAGTTTGAACGGTTCTTCGAATCTTTATTTTGTTTGCAATGACACTTACATACCGATTTCGATTCTGATTTTAACACAGGTTTTTTAACAATTGCTTTTCTTTTTGTTGCAGGTCCAATGGATGATTGGTTGGTAGAGAATAATATATTGAGGCTGCAGGAATAGAGTATTGAGATACAATTAGTCGGACGACTTCTGACGAAGGACTGGTAACGTTTAACTTATAATTCCAATGGTTTATCTATATCTCTTGTTATTTGGCGATTGGTTTTCGGCACAAGTCTGTTTCCTTTGCTTGAAAGTTATTGAACTTTCGTTATCGTAAATATATGTCAATACTTACTTCTGCCAATTCGTATATACACGTTCACTAAATAATGAAAACATTTCAAATAGACTATTCGCAATTGAAACTACAGACAGTCAAGTTCATTATTTTGAAACGACAAATTGAAATACTTTCATGGTTCGCTGCATTCCGGTCACGATTTCAATTATAGCTTCACTAGTATTTAGAGACACTTTCATTATCTCTGGGACCTAGGCACAAGTACAGTCAAATAGTATTTTCGATGCAAAATTGCCGATAAATAGTTTAGAGTCTTGCTTTCTACAAGCAGCTACGAGAATTTATAAATGTGCGATATTGCTTACTTACTAGGATCATGATCACTTTTAAAACTCTGACAAAGAACAGTCACAGTACGCTTTTGATAAATCATTTATATTAATCTATAATAATATGTCTTGAATAGGCAATTAATAATACAGTTGTACTTCATTAAAACAAAAACAGTAATTCCTCAACAGACATACAGAAATAAGAAAGAGACAAATAAAATCACATGTGTAGTGTTTTAATTTCTATCTCCACCCCTCATTTACTTACCCCTCATAACTTACAGTAATGCAATGTAATGCAGACGCAATGCTGTCGGTGGAGTCAGTGCTTGTTCCGTTAAAGTTCTTTGTATTATTTTTGAGCGCAACCGCTCTTAATAATTATAATTAAATATAAATAGTACTAAAGATACGCGAAAGTAGAATCAGTGTGTGCTTTGAAATATTGTTCTCGCGAAAAATAGTGTCACTTTGTTCGTCGATCACAATTAGATAACGTGGGCGATAGTAGTCTTTTATTTTCAAATTTTAATTAATTAATATTTGTAAAGATGTGCTTGAAACTACGCGGGTCTCTGCCATATCTACAGTGGCTGCTGTGGTCTCGCCATCTGTACAGGACTCCTTGAAACTACTCGTGCCTCTTACTTACCTTAAGTGTAGATATAGCAGAGGCTCGGGTAGTTTCATACACATGTGTATAGATGGCGATACTAATGACCACTTTTCGTGTAGGTAATACAGGGATACGAGTGGTATGTAAATTCCAGCACCTCTTTATAAGCAGTGTTATGAATCGTTTCGTATTCTCATTTACATATTAACAAAATGTTAGAAAACACAGTGTTACAATCTATACATTAATATTAATATGTACGGTAACATTGTAAGTTCCACAGTTCATTTTATTCTACAACAATGAAGCTCTTTAGCAAAGGTAAATACATTTGTGAATATTTTTCTCTTTAGAGACATTTTCCATCATGTAATAAATACATACTAATAATAGTCTGAATCTTTCTTTCGGTCTCGTAGCAAAGTAAGTTGGGCTTAGGGAACATATAACCTATCTTTACAATACTATCTTAACCCTTGCCCTCTCATCTTCTGTGATGCTCTTCCTTTTCATACCTTCTCTACCTTATGAATTACAATATTCTTATCGCTTCAAATTCATTCTTATCAGACTCGTTCCATTCCTTGTAAAATAATCTTCTCTTTCTATTGCGCTACTGGTTTGGTTTTCTCTTCTTTCTTTTTCCTTTAAGTATTGCTTAATAATCTTTATCTCTCCTGTTACATATACTTAGTAATATATTTTTTGTGTGTGCAGGTCTCGCAGGCAAAGAGTAAGGAGCTCGACGGACATTTCTCATTGGGCATAAAGCAAGAAAGAAGAAAGAATAATGCTTGCTACATACTTTAGTTATAGTAAATCTGTTTATAAGAATATTTTGTAACTATTAGCGCATAAGATTAATTCAGAACAATTGTGTAATTAACTGTTATGTATACGTAGTATATATTTTATTTTATATTCTCTTTAATCAGTAGAACTTGTATAAACTTTAATATTACTGTTACTACAAGTTCTACTGAATGCGCTAAATAGTAAATGCAAGATACAATAAATACTTTGGGCTTTACGTATACACAAGTTATATAATTGTTGTAATTTAAAATACGCTTCAGCAAATAAAGTACGTAAATTTTAGCATAAGTTTTATCTGTAAGATATATTGTAAATTAACTTTAAAGAATAGTTCATCACTATTAGTTTGTAAATTTGAATTACCGCATTTTTGTAATTTGTATCTTCATCAATTAATTTGAATAAATCCTAAATGAAAAGAATTCTACGCATCTCTTTATTTTAACACCTTAACTATCCTTGAAAAGACCTAATTCCAATTCCTGAAACAAGTACTACCGTGCAGGAACTTTAAATGCAAAGTTATAAGCGGAGAACTTGTAAAAATAGACCTCAACATTACTAAACATATTGCAACCAGGTATACATAAAGCACCTCACCAAAATTCAATCAGGTTGCAAAGAAATGCCCAGCGAAAATGAAATACGGTAGCAAATGACACCTTGCAACAAAGTTGTAACGAGCGCCTCGGAGAAATATAAGATAGTTGCAAATAACGCCTAAAAATGCAACAAAGTTGCAAATAACGCCTTAAAAAATGCAACAAAGGTGCAAATAACGCCTAAAAAAATGCAACAAAGTTGCAAACAACGCCTTGCGAAAACGCAACAAACTTGCAAGCGCGCCTCGCAAAAACACAAGAAAGCTGCAAAAATTCTCCAGAAAGATTTGCAACAATGTTGCGTCAAAAATTTTGCAACAAGGTTGCAAATCGAGGTTTAAGAAAATGCAAAAATTTTCGAGAAAAATTTGCAACAATGTTGCGGCAAAAATTTGCAACAAAGTTGCAAAAATTTTCGAGAAAAATTTGCAACAATGTTGCGGCAAAAATTTGCAACAAAGTTGCAAAAATTTTCGACAAAAATTTGCAACAATGTTGCAAAAAATTCAAGAAAATTTGCAACAATGTTACAAAAATTTCAAGAAAAATTTGCAACAATGTTGCAAAAAATTTCTAGAAAAATTTGCAACAAAGTTGCAAAAAATTTCTAGAAAAATTTGCAACAAAGTTGCAAAAATTTTCGACAAAAATTTGCAACATTGTTGCGTTCTCGCAAGGCACAATTTGCAACATTGTTGCAAAAATTTTAGGCGCAACATTGTTGCACATTTTTCTCGAGAATTTTTGCAACTTTGTTGTTTTCGCGAGGCGCCGCGTGCAACTTTGTTGCATTTTCTTAGGGCTCAATTTGCAACTTTAATGAGTTTTTCTGGGGCTCAATTTAAAGCTTTTTTGCGTTTTCGTAGGGCTCAATTTGCTGCTTTTTTTTGCGTTTTCTTAGGGTACGATTTGCAATTTTAATGCGTTTTCCTAGGGCTCAATTTTCAACTTTTTGCATTTTCCTAAGGCTCGATTTGCAACTTATTTGCTTTTTCTTTTTAATTTATTTTTAATTAAATTTTCAATTTATTTTTACGTTCTCCTAGGACTCACTTTGCAACCTTTTGCGTTTTCTTATGGCCTGATTTGCAACTTTTTTGCATTCTCTTAAGGCTCAATTTGCAACTTTACTGCGTTTTCTTAGGGCACATGAATCCTGTCCTTACACTACTTTAGTATACAATAGTTCTTAAAGTGATCACCTTAATCAGCGTGGTTTTTCTAAGTCGGTATGGTAGTTACGTTGGGCCACGAAAGTCCAGAAGATGTCTTGTCTATTTCTATATCTCGTCTGTGGTGCCGCTTGTTTCCCTGTATTATCTACACTCAACGTGATCTACAGTATCGCTATCTTTAAGGAAGTATTAATATTAAGAAGAGGTACACTATTCGTATACCTACTTTATTTACACTGGAAACATTGCATATGTAGAAAATACATCAAATTGTACTTAATTTGAAATTAATACTAGATGGGTCTCAACTTTAGTTGATTTACTTCATGCAACGTGCGTACCTGAAACTTCACTCTTTTTTATTATATTGAAATTTTAGTGGAACACGTTTAAGGTTAGTCTTTTGATTGTGACACTCGATAGTACTCTACGAAGTACGTAAATTGTATTTTTATACATTTTTAAATTTCTCAGTATAACCGATGTTTACTGTGTAATAGTGAATACCCTAAATTCTGTACCCCAAACGATGCCTTAGTACAGTTACAATCATACAACACATAATTAATATTTAATTATGTAAAATCTTCATAATTGTGCTAAAACTTAGCAAAATCTGTTTACTCTCAAAGACTACACTATAATAGAAAAATCTTTAGTTTTGTGGCTAGGGTATTAACATGGCAGTTAATTCTAGACTTTCTTTTATTCGTTTCTTTCGCATCTTATAATATTATATCCAGCTATAAATATTTTCAGATATCGTATTCCATTAAGCCCATGATAAATGTTAACTAGATTTCATATTATATTAAGAAACATGGCACCTATGTATTATGCTGTTGCCAAAGGACGCAAGCCCGGAATTTATAAGACTTGGTAAAATACATTATTTGTACAACATATTTTAACATATAGTTTGAAATCTGTATAACCGAAATTATATTTACATTTCTGTTTGACAAGGGACGAATGTAAATTGCAAGTAAACCAATTTTCTGGGCCTGTATTTAAAAAGTTCAATTCGCAAGCAGAAGCCGAAGACTTCATCAAGGAACGCAACAGTTTAAGTCAGAAACAAAATTATAAAACTACTGCATCGCTACTTGGCAAAAGGTGTAAGATCCTTAACTCTTATATTATTTCTTCGAGCCTATGAGCTCTAATCCTGGACTTGCATTTGTATAAATTTTGTATTTAAAACTTTTGAATCTTGAAAATACTCCACAATAGTATTATTGTCTTGTCTGTTTTTATTTGCATTTTGATGCATGATATAAAAAAGTTATACTAATTGAAAACCAGCATGAGGTCACATGTGGACCCCAGCACAATATGACGGTTAATATATGTGGTTGTTCCATAATTTTGTATCTCGATAAATTTATCTGCAATACTTCCTGAACAGTATTTTAACTTTCTTACTGGCACATACATCTAATAATATTAGAAATATTCTACAGTGATCGTGTAACGAGTTTACTTAAAAAACAGGGAGGTTATTATATAAGAAAGTGACAATGTTTTCTCATAATATTACAAAATTTGTTGGAAATGTTCATTTATGTTTCAATACATGCATCAAACTTATGGGATGACCTAATATCACCAAATAAGAAAGCCTACTTTAATTGGAAAGCACTTTTAGATTGCAAACACAGAGGGACCAATTTTCGGACAGAAATAATGAGAAATCATCATTAAAGAGACAAAAAACGACAACTCAGAAAGAATCCATCAATATGATATCTATTGAGGATGAAGTATGTACTTTTGTGTATACAGTAGAACCTCTAGTATCCGAAATAATGGGGAGACATTTGCGGATGGTAGAACACTCATCTTGGCTCATGATTATTATTATACTACATATTTCAAATAATATATAAATGAAATATTTTTTATTTATGAATCCCGCATTCACTTGCTGGAATATCATATAAATCTTTCAATACATTGAGTTGCATTACTTTATAAACTTCATACTCTGGCTATAGTTGGTCTTAATATACTAGAGGTTCCACTGTAAGTTTATTATACATATTATAGCAATAAGTTAATTCTTTTAGAAGGCACCTGGAGATTATATTATTGATAGCAATGGCTATGTGAATGTATATACAGATGGTGCATGCAGTGCAAATGGTGGTAAAAATGCACGGGCCGGTATAGGTGTTTGGTTTGGCGACAACCACCCTTTGTATGTTGCAATACATTTTTCAACAGTACTCCACCTTTTGTAACGGTAAAATCATTTTTACTTTCGTATGAAAATGATAATTCCAGGAATGTATCTGAGGCAGTCATTGGCCGAGCAACAAATAATATGGCAGAAATTCAGGCGGTAACTGTTGCCGCCAAACAAGCGAAGAAGGCCGGCATTCAGAAATTAAAAGTGAATACAGATTCAAAGTTCCTAATTTCTTGCATCAATAATTGGATGCCAAAGTGGAAAGCCAACGGTTGGAAAACCATGAATAAAAAACCTGTTATAAATAAAGTAGAACTACTAGAAATGGAGGAAGCTCTCAAATCTTTAAATATAAGCTGGGTAAATAATACATGGTTATTTTGCTTGCACATTAAATTTTAGTTCTGCGATATATGAGGAGCGTATATTAATTCTTGAAAATAATATTTCAGAATCATGTGAACGGTCATGTTGGAATTTATGGCAACGAAATGGCTGATAAATTGGCTAGGGCAGGTTGCGCAAAATATTAAAGATTGCATTTTAGATAATTTATAATTTATTCGTTCTAAGAAGTAATTGTATGTTTTACAAAGTGAAAAATAAATATGTGAAATTTTTAAAAGCTATGGAACATCCTTTGTAAAGAACAATTATGCATATACATACAGGCATATATACATATATTTAATTTGCGATCAAAATATCTGATCCTCCTTCAGCATTATTAACAGTTTGTTTTTCCGTCAGTCGTGGACATATTTGCTTCAAAAGAATGAATATATCCTCTGGAGATATTTGTAGCGCCAGAAGTTCCAATATGATACTAAAAGAACAATTTCTTATATTGAGATACTGCTCACCACCGACTGATTTTATTATTTCTATACATTATTTTTTACATTGATCTATTGTTTCTGTTATAACTTTGGCATGTAAACAACATAAAAAATGTTATACTTCATACGTTTAGATAAATTTATTAATGAATGTCAAGACACTTATCACATACAAGTTATTTGACTAAAGCTGCCAAAAACAGTCGTATAGGTTATGCTTATATACTTTGTAAATTATTACCGATAAACACCTGGGACTGCTGAAATTCCTGCCAATTCAGCCAATGCAATTAATTCAACTTGATGGGCTTGAGAAAACGTCATTTTCTCCATCGATGTTAACTCCGATACAAATACCCGCGATATGCGACGCCACAGTTCTTGCTTGATAACAAAGTTACTGCAGTGTTGCCAATATGTTTTTAGTAAATTACGATGATGACAGTCACTACTAGCAACATAAATTATTATCTCACGCCGATAAATAATTGAATTATAAAAGTTGCCTACACTTATATTATCGATGCATTTTTCAATGTATAAAATTTATTCATAAAAAACGAAATAAAATTTAAATTTGAATAAAATCATTTACAAAGATAAACGTATATATTGATCGACACAGAGGATCAAACAATAGAAATGCACACTAGATAAAAATGATTAACACTAATAAAGGATACAAAGTAAGATAATTTAGAACATTTCAGAGCGATGTTATCCAAGATGAATGATGCTGATCAATTTTTAAGATGCAAATGGTTGTAGAAACAATACAAATTCAGGAGGGTACGATTAAAAACTTTATTTTGGTTTGCTTCATAATTGGGAAAAATATATATAATGTTGCGTGTACCTGTAGGAACTTTGGACTACAGATTATGTCCGGGACAATTGTCGTTTGGGTAACATGCTAATTTAAGGAAAAAAATGAATTGAACTGAGAATGTGACGAATACGTTACCAACGAACGAGTTACGAAAGGGAAAAAATAGCTTAAACCTACACTAAGGCTAGTTTGGTTAAATCTAAATTTATACGTTGGTAACAAACATGGTATAAAATATAGTATTCGATACGTGTCCCTTTCAAATGAATGACAAAAAATTTACGAAGGCTGAATATCCGTGTGTGTCTCGCATTTTGGTCAACAAATGCGACGTTATTCCAATGTAACGAATAAGGATCAGTTACACAAAAAAAAAGAAAAACCGCAAAAACAAAATAAACGGTAAATAGAGAAACGAAACGAAAATGATGAGATTATAAAAACACTCAAATCTACAACTTAGATTTGTTAAACATATACGGCTGACCATGAAACGAATCTTACGCATGGCACACGGTTAACCAACTTCTTAAAATTTGACGCTGAACAACCCTGCTAACACGTATAAAATTATGTACAGCATGGTGAAATACAGTTTTGTGCTTTTTTTCCTCGTTACAAGCGCACACGCCAGTTATCTCTGGCTTAGACATCTTTTTTTTCGTTTGGAAAAAGTTGAAAATTCTCGACTAGCGTACATTGTACGTCATGCATTGGTTAAAATCTAGAAAAGTATCTGATACACGAAGTTGTTACGAATGTTTATACCCATCACGAGTTCCTATTACAGTAGGAATTCCATGAACAGTTCGTTCTTTGGAAGATACACATTAAATGCTTAATTTCAGCAGGGTTAATACTCTCTATTTGTCTTACCGCAGACTCACGATCGTTTGGTACTGATAACGAATAAAAGCAACGCGGTGATTACAGTGAAGCAACGATCGTATCAATTCGAATTCTAATCTCGCTCCGTCGAGGTGCCCGAAAGTCTCATTTTTCTTTATCACTTTCGTCGTAAATACTCATCTGTCGCAAGAAACACCGTTAACTCGGTAGCTCCCTTTTTTTATGAAATAAAACTTATTTTTTTACAGATTAAACATAGCTGAAGATCCTTAAAAATATACACTGCTCTGTCTCTCTCTTAATGTTTCTCCTTCCCCCTTATCGTGATCAATACGCGTTATATTCTTGGCCATTCTTTTTTGACTAGATTCATTCTCAGTTGAATACGTATTTAAACCGATACACCACGAGTATGAGGTTTACATTAATACGTGCTTGCTGTTTCTTAACCAGAACACACTTCGGAGTGTTCATCCCACGCAGCGACCTGAAACAAATCGTTTTCTTAGCAAACAATATAAACAAGTTATTATATTTCATATATGGTAATAAATATAATTGATGTTATAAAAGTAACTTGCTAAATCGTACCTGGCATTCACGACTGCAATACCACTGATGTCCACAGCCTGCACATACGAATTGTGCAACGCGCTCGTGACATCCTTGGCATCGTGGAGGACTATCTCTATCTTCTCTAGCATCCCTGCCGCCTGAAGAAATGCGAGTTTCCCTGTCTTCGATTACTGCTGATTCTTCCTCAACGTCGTCCTGAAAAACAAGACGTACAAATAAAAATCATATTCAAAAAGATCTAATACTGATTTTTCTAATTAATACAAAATCTAAGTGGAAATATTAGTATTATATAGATACAAAAGATAAGCTATATTTTATTTGACCATTAGAATATATTTACTTACTACGTGAGATTGAACTGGAGCGTTGATGACTGGTGTAATTGTGATTTCAGTTCGAGCCTGCAAATACAAAATGCATAGATCAGTTTATGCCGCTGATGTTGTATAGTTTCGTGCATAATGTGAACAATATACAGTTTGCGAAAGAAAATAAAATACCTTGGAAGATGACAGGAGGTCACTGATAGAAACCGGATTAGAGCCTTGATATGTCTGCAAAAGGTGCTGGGTTGCCGCACTTTGTTGTGGCATAGACGCGGCTGTTGGTGCATTCCTTTCTCTTTCAGGTGCGGTGAGTAATCTAGCTAAAGTAGGTGAAAAAGTAGTAGGTCTTGGCGATTGTGATTTCGTGAGAATTCCATGAAGCAACGAACCACTCTGTTGCGGTGGGGTATTTTGAGGTGCCAGAGAAGGTGCAACGGGATGAAGCGTCACATCTGGATAATTTTGGGGCGTTTTGACCGGTTCACCTGTAACATATTTCAACAATTGAAACGTGACTCACTTCCTTTATATGTAACACGTGAATAAAGAAGTCCATCAACATCGATTATTTTCATACTCCACGATTCTGAACATTGGAAAAGTCTTTCTGCAGTAAGAAATTTAAAAACCATTTGCTATGATATTTTTATTTTAATCGATTTAAGTCCCGTTTGTACAGCCCTTTGGAGTATTAAGGCAGAAGCATCCGTTTCGACCACTTCTAAACTTAATATTTTATACTGTATGTATCATGAAATTGATTTATCGACATTCGTTCAACAGTGTACAATACGGAAAATCTTCCTCGAATATTCGTCTCACCATTTCTGACTGATTATTGTTTTCTTGGAAAGCAGGTACGATTAACGTAATGAACCAACGTCAACGTAATGACACAAAGTATGCGGCACACTATTCCTAATATTTCATGCTCCAGAGCATGCGCTTGTTGTAGAAACCAGTAGTTCAAAGAGCTGCGTTTAAGTGCCGGTGACTCATGAGGTTAGATAAACGTACTGCAGATAGACTTTTCTAATATTCTGTAGTTTTGTGCAGAAGTTACAGTTATTTTAGAAACTAAAACACTATAACCTTTTTCTAAGTGTAGGCAAGGATGGTAGTAGAAGAAAATATTGCATAGATTGTTCCTACATTTTCTAATCGTTTCACAAAAAATTTGTACACAATATTCTATGATTGCTACAGTGTAGCTACTATTTCAACCCCTTGCCTTAATTAAACATATAAGATATGAAACTTCTTGAAATTTTTTGAAACTTCGTTTCTAATATAGCCTTTTCCAATTTGTGTAATATGTGAAAACTCATGAAAAAGATCAACTATGCTTACCTTGTTGTTGACTTAGTTTGGCAAACTGTACAAGCACATCCTTAAAGCTCATGGAATTATTAGGATCAACCGTATTCGAGTTACTTTTACAAGAGTCTGTACTAGATGGCCTTGAATCAACACTGTGCCCTGTTTCGACCATAGCTCCTCCAGCTCCAAGGCCAACGTTCACCGAATTTCTCATTCTTCGACCCCTGCAGGAACCAAACATACTTTCATTTAATAACACAATCAATCAATAATGTACAAAATAAATTGCGTAAATTCAAATTCGTTCATGGAAATCAATAAAAGACCACTTCGATTATACACACATCCATTTTAAATGTATATTGTTTAGATGTTTTATTTACGCTAAACAAATGTTCAGCAGTGTATTGAAAATAATATAATATTTCCATCAACATTTTTTAGAATTATGTACATGATTTAAGTTACATAATTTTGTATAAATAGAAAAAGCAAATGTATCTATTTATCAAACAAGTTTTAGAAGAATTTTATCGGTATCGGTATGTCTAATATATTTAATAGCAATATCCGTGCTTACCTGCGCGGTACAGTTTCGGGGTGCCTCAGCCTGTAATCAGCAATGATAGATCTAACGTCAACGATGGCACCTTGGCGTCCTTCGCCGATTTGTCTGTTCTCCGGGCTAAGCGCTTCAACCTGTTTCCGGCCATTTTCTCCCTGCTTGGGTGGCGTCGTTTGACGTTGAGACGCTTGTTTCGTGACTCTTTCCTTTTTAAAGGCAGGCGAGTCCTGAGAGCTTTCTTCGGGTATATCATCCTTAGAGCCAAAACTCAGTTTTTCTTTGGATACGGGAGTTGTGTTACCACTGCTCTCCCATTCTGGTCCTAGCGTTAAACTTGCCGGTGGCATTGTATCCGCCAGCTGTCCGTTACCCTCCATGAATCCCATTACTTGCCTCCTTCTTTCGATTCTCAGGTACGCTTCCTCCTTCAGCTTTCTCATGCTCAAGATTTCGTTCCATTCCATTTCTTTGGCACGTGCTAACTCGTCCAGGGCCTATTTGCAACAAATAAGAACGAAAATAATTAATTAATACTGAATATGAAGTATCTGTCGTATCGTAATCGCATCTTTCGTTCATGTCTCTTTCTTCATAATTTTATTGCGTCGTTCTTGTTAAAATTTCAGTATCGATATTATTATTGAACGTGTAAAGAGGAATTGACAATATGGCGAATTCTTGAGTGAGCTTCTTAATTATAGCTATGGTCAATGCGATGGTTACTCGAGAGCTACTCAGAAGCACAAACTAAAGCACCGTTTGACAATTATTGTTACTGTCATCCCTAGTATCGAAGGTTCCATTACATATTGAATATGCTTGACAAACCAAGTATTCGCTAAGCCCAAACGCGCTAAAGCAAGTTACCAATAAATCAATAAACGAAGAATGCTGCACGAATGCACGATGAACCCCCTGCACTCGGAAGTTTCGTTTACACGGATTACTTGAATAAATTTCAATAGAAAAAACATATTTGCATGTAGGTAACAATGCGTATAAAAAGAAGAGTTACAATCGCACATGGTTATAATATATTTAATCGAGTTTCAAGGCAAATTTTAAATCGCTCCATAGTGCAAAGAAAACGAATTATGTCGAAAGAAAAAAAGGCGAAAATGTTCAATCTAAAAGATCATATAATCGAAAAGGATTAAAGGAAGAACAATTTTTACCTGGACTTCGGCTCGAAGTTGATCAGCCCTCGCAGCAAGTTCCTCCGCAGTAACTTTCTCACAGCCGACGAGGGACGTGATATATTGTTCCCTCTCCTCCAAGCAGAACTTCTTTGGGGTGGAATTGCCATTCGACGACAACTGTCCGTCCGTAGACTTTCGTTTTCGGCTACCTTCATTTTCCGATTTCGTGCAACGCGACGATACGGGTTTCTGGTGTGCCGCCTCCGAGGACAGGCTCTTGTTCGCCACTTCCGGTTCCGAATCACAGAGAGGTTCCTTCTTTATCGACGTGGCCCGCAAACACTCAACGGTGGCTGGTGCTGCAGCGGTTTCCTCTGGAAGAGCAGCTCCATTTTGCTGACTTTGAGGAACTTTTGGCGAAGCCCTTGAAGATTCGTCTTCCCTCGTCTTGTCGGCCGAATCCACCTTCTTCCCGTTTCCAGCCGCACCTTCCATAGCGTGCATCTTGTTCAAGCTGCAAGCAGACAAAAAGTTTTCCCCGTGAATAAATGTTTTCTGGGTTCTAATTTGTGTTGTTGGTCACTGGTGCTATTCGTAGCAGTTTGATTTTTTCAAATGCAGTAATTTGATCAGACTATTATGGGGATTTAAAAAAATGAAAGCGTATATGGTGATACGTAGATCATTGGTGGTTCAGATGGATCGACAATATCCGGTTTTTTAAACAATGACACTGATAAACCGATAAGTTCGCTTTGTAAAGTATAGTTTGACCTTGCATGGAAAATAGTTGTCACTGAATTCAGGGACGTTCAATGGAAAATGCCTGGCATGCGTCTACATTATCATTTTCATGATATCGGCTACACAAATCTCTGTGTCGCTCAGACATTTGTAATAGCGCTGTTGCATAACCCGATTCCATAAAAAGCACTCTTAATTAAGTGAAACGATACTCATGTTTGTCAAAAAAGAATTTTTGTCAACATACCAGAGCTAGAAAAACGCTAAGTTTCATTGAAATCAGTAAATTAACGTTGCTAATACACGAATGAACATATTTAAGTCTTAAAGAAGGAGCAGTAACGTCCTATTGTTTTACTAATTATTATATGCGATTATTGAGTTGCTTTCAGAATTCCGGAGAGTATCGAATACTAGGAACGTTTGTATTTCAAAATTAGTTACTGTTCTTAAAATGAATAGCTTTCGATAGTGTAATACAAACTAAGCATCGCGAAGGTGATACTTTGACATTTAATAAGGTGTCACTGTATTCATTAACGATTAACAGCTAGTCACATTAGTTTTTTAGTAACTAAGGTGTAATTTAAATCGATCCATAGACTCGACTTTATCACATGTCGTCTACAAATTACTTACAGTGGACTAGATACGTAATCGTGCCTTAATATTATCTCTCCATATTGAATTCACAGTACGCGTACTGTAAAATACAGTACGTACGTATGTGGTATATGGTACTTAAAACAATTATAGAAAACATGTTTTGTCGCGTTATCTCAACCAATCATTTGGCCCCCAATTTTATAAATTACAATCAAAAACATATTTCTGAATCACTCTCAGTGCCTCCTAGACTTTGAATTAACGCAGTATTCAAAAGTGTGGTCTGTCCTGTATCGCGAGTAACATATACACCAGTCAACGGTAACTGAACCAGTGTCCGACCCTTCTACCACCTGTTCAATGTTACAACCCTCAAGATTCTACAACAATACAGCTACCGCGTTGTCTAACAGCAGTGCATTATTGTACAAACTAGTTTATAATCAATATGCCTGTGCTTGTTGAAAAGTACATTATACGCTTAGAAAATCACCACAAAAAGTAATGTTCTGACGTAGCACAATAGCTCCCGAAAAGAGCTAATCACTCGCTTCGATCGAAACAACGAATGTTTTATAACTTCAAAAAAAGAATTTAATTTTTCGACCCATATTTATCCGGATCCGTTTTCCGCCATTTGTCTAATACTATTGCGGAGCACTATATTCCCTACAAATAGTGAACACTTTTTCATTTAATCACCCTGCTTGAGATAAAAATAAAAAATGATATTTCTCCAACCGATATGCTGCAAAAGCTCGTGCATCGATATAAGGAATATTAATTTTGTCAATCCAATGGATCAAGGAAACACCGTTGGGTCTGATCTCATCGTGGATCGATATTTGGACACGAACGAGTGTATGGAGAGTGGGGTCGCTCCCACGACGAAGATGACCCACGCTGTTCTTTGCAACGTGTGCGTGCCCGTTCTGCGTTTACCCTCAGCAAGAGGCACGCTTACACGCGCACTAGAATAGAAGGTGACCACACAGTGGGGTTGACGCTTTCGCGCTTCCCATGCACTCTTCTGCCTGCTTCAAAGAGAGACCACTTCTCTGCAGGTCCGTATGTACTCACTACAATGTTTAATTGTCCAGTTAATTTTGCAAATAGCCCATTACGCACGGTAGACAAGCTCCTGATTTTGTTCATTTTATAGTAATGTTCGAAGCATTAGCTTCTTCGGGTATTGCAAAATTAATTGTTTGTTTAAGGTAACCGCGCAACAGACATAAACAACTTAATTCGTATGAATAAATTTTGTAGTTTTTATTAACGCTTGTAAATATACGAGCGTATAGATACTGTGATAATATATAAATAAGTAATTGTGTTTTTTACTAATTTATGGACGAGGCAGGGATCGAGTTCAAATTGAAATATCGAATGCTACATTCATACGTAACTAATTATAACGATATATTACATTAAAATCTTAACGAATGGACAAATATGCTGCGAGTACATAGTCGTTAACGGAACTAGCAACATGACGGAAATTGAGGCTACGGTTATATAAAGTGTAACGTAAGAAAAACAAACAGGTATTAAACAAGTAAACGCTGGCACACGTTCGAAAATCCTTGTTATACCGGAGCATCAATTACCTCGAAATATATAATTATGTACCTCCGCCAACTTTTATTTTCGTTAATTTATGAATACCATTAACGTGTATGTTTCTCCCGAGGCAATTTCTTAAAAGAACGAAAAGCCGAAGTTCATCTTATACCGCGGCAAGAAAGAAAGCCCAAAAAAGACTCCAAGTGCCAACGCACTCATTTTCAGGGAAGTACTCTCATTGACGTACGTTTCATAACTTCCCGACGTTCGCACTAGCAACAATAGAAAATTGCAGACAAGAATCCTCCCGCAGCGATACGTAACCGCAATTAGACTACTCTGTTTTGCCAACTGATATTTAATACACATTACCGGTGTTACGCGCGATAAACAATAGCTAGCAGAGTCACACTAGGAAAAGAAAAGAAGGAAAGCAGTTAAGCACCATACATTATCGACGCCGTAAAACAAACAAGCGTCGATTAAATAATTCTTTCCAGTGGCACAATACCGATCGGCATGTCTCTCCGGCGTTATAGTGAAAAATAACTATATCCGAGGGAAACAGTAAAAAAATGATACAATTGTTGAGAAGACCGACTTCAGATCAGCAGATGGATCGTCCAGCAAGACGTAAACATTACGAGAACACAAGAAATACGATCGTAAAACTGTCCAAATATCGAAGCTACGCCTGTGTCTCGTTCGCTCCGAGGCGCGATACTCGCGCGCTTATTCGTAAGAGGGGGCAGGCTTAGAGGGGGGGAATTGCACGCGGGAGAGGGAGACGACAGAGTAGAAAGAGAGGACAAAAGAGGGGGGAAACGAAGTTCGTTGCACCCGCTCGCGTTCACTGCACCTTATAGACGCGGATATAGGTTTCGCGGTACCAATTCCGAAAAGCCCTCGAACTTTTCCTCGTGTCTTCGAGGCTTCGAATTGAACTAAAAGGTTTACCGCTAATTCGAAGTCATCTAATATACAAGCGCGATCCTAATTTATTTAATACACCTTGCTTTCCATTTTACTTTTTTGCCATTTACGACACAGGCCGGGCGGTGAAAGTTTGGACAATTAAAAAAAGCTTCGAGGAATCCTGCAATCGTTTTTTATCTTTTTCAATCAATATAGAAAGAGAGCTTACGATTACTTTTCAACGGCTAATGCAGAAATTTGTAATATTTTCTGAAGTGTAACTGTTAAACCATTGCCGCACACTTTTAGTTTTAGAATCGTGCCGAGAGAAGCACGTGTTTTGTTTTGTTTCGACTTGTTGAAGACGTGAAAAATCGTGCACAAAATCAACTTACACGTTATCTAGACTGTTACGTCATTTTTTGTTCAATGTATTACTGAAGAATTAAGAAATAAATGCGTTGGCACAGCCCGTACCAATGATGTAATTGGATGGCTATAGTCGGTCGTTTGCGGTAACGGGTTAACAAACATTCGTTAAACATTATAAACCATTATAGCTTGCTATAGAAGTTTCGTTTATGAAAACGTCGAGCAACTTTTAGTAGTTAAAGTTCAATACGGTAAGAACTTGAAAATGCAATCTGAGTGATTTTACTATTTTCTTGTATGTATATGCTTCTTTTTTTCAGGCAGAATGTAACAGGTGGTTCCTGGTTGAATTAACTTTCGTTTTTAGCGTTCATGGACCAATCAATAATCAGTGCTCATTCTAATAATTATCCACATACAACCACACTACTCATAAATCATAATATTAATGATCTACCATTAAGACAATCTAGTAACTTCTATTCTCGACATTAAAAACAACATATCTAAATAATCCTAAAGGATAAGCATTTCATTTCCTGATACCAAGTACTATTAATAGTACGATTATGAAAAATAGTAAAGAGGAGGCTTAATGATAACTGCGTTGAATTCACTTTCCATTTGCAATATCTTATCATACGTAAAATGTATTTTAAAGAATAGAATTCGATAGGTACACATTTCGAATTTTTTATGAAATCAATGGGTTTCTGTAGCTGCAATGATTGCAGCCATTATCACGGTTACCAATAATTAGTGTAGGGGTTAGTTTCAAGATCTTCAACCGGGGGTCAAGAATTCACTGCAAAAAGATAATGCACCTTAGAGAAAAGATACACCGAGTAACTTTATACAGCCGAGATTAAGGGATTTGTATTCCTTCAACCTATTGTACCTTTCACGCTTTCCTTTGGCCTCGCGAAACAGTAATAGAGCGTAGAGCTGTTTAGCTGTAGCGATAGCGAAAGCGAAGGAGAAAGCGAAACCGACCGGTAAACAGCATATGAAATCTTTCGCACAAAGGCACGTGAAATCTGGAAAGAGATACGTTGCTAGGAAACAATAACCATAAACATCGAGCAGATACCATCGTTTACATTAATGTCGATGTAATGTTAATGTAACAAGCGCATAAAGCAGCGGTGCAAGTAGCCGAGTTAAACCGTCCCTCTGCCTCATTTTTTTCACACGGTAGATGCAAACGAGAATAATGAGAAGATTAATATCGATCGTATAATCGAGGTCACGGAAAGAATACTATCGAAGCAACGGATTTAGGAAAACTATTGAGGTTAAGGAAACTTTGCTTTTAAATAACCAAGCCGTTCAAGTCAATTATAAAAATGATGTCTCTCGAAATCCAAAGAAAGGTGTAATTTAGCAGTAGTCAGCGTTCAAGCCTGTATAAAATTACTCTTTTAGCAGTGGCGAAATTCGGGCCCGACAATTTTCTTGGGATAACTTTGTACGTTTTCCTCGAACTAGTGCAAAAATTACTGTCAGCGAATCGAGATGAAACGCAAGAGCTGTGCCTCGTTCCAACAGCGGTGTCCCGCTACAGTAACTTTCACAATTACGATCCGAAAGAGAGAAAAAAAGCACAGGCTTGACGCAGGTATTATTTTGCAGATTGTTTCGCTGGCCCCAATGCAAAAGCACAATTTCCAACATGTTGGTTCGACTGTTAAACAGATACTCGTACGAACTTTACGAAAACCCTGACACCAGTGCGTAGACCCCCGATTCTGCCATACCAGACTTTGCTGCTACACTAGACTTGCACGTGCAAAACGTTATCCTACGTACTTAGACGTGTATATCGCAAAACTTCAATGGTAGGCTATTACATCTTCTCGAAAGTGTCCCTCCGCATTAAGAGGTAGGTTCACGACGAGTAAACCGGCATGCACCCGCGAAACAAAATAACGAACTCTCGCTGTAAGAAACCGTTGACACAGGGGAACCAACCAAGTGGCATGAACACACGTCGCATACACCGTTCACACTCCACTTGCACTTTTCACCGAACGTTGCCGCTCGCCAGTCACGACGATCCTTTCTTTCTTTGGCCCCTCTACCCTCGGAGACAGCCGGACGTAGTCGATCGCAGCCGATCGCGGCCAACCGTTCGCGCTTCGTGTCTTTGCCCGTAAGACACCCGCCACTTGCCACTTCACTGTTCCAATACACCAACCGACTCCCTTACAACGGGTGGTAAAACGGCAAAGGTCACGAAAGGTCGTTTGTCTATCGTGAAGGGGACAGAACGAGAAAAAGAAAACTCCGTCACGAGAGAACACACACGCTGCGGGTCGCGGAACGAGCAAGGATCGTGTACGGTTACCGCGGTTGGTAAGCCGTCTTGGTAAGGCGTCTGGAGTCGCGTAACCCTTTTCTCATCGCTTTCTCCGAGTCGGGGCAGCACGTAAAGCCGCCACTACTACGTTTCACGGACGCAAGTTCTATGACCGTGCAAGAACCGCTAGCGTATAAACTTTCCTCGAACGCGGAGTCTGTTTTCGCGCATTTACGGTTACATGAAGGACGTTTAACCGACTAAGAGTCGCGCGAGTACCGCGAATACCGTCGAGTACGAGCAGAAGTCCAAACGACAGAGACAGGTCGACGTAGAAAAGTACAGATATAGCGAAGGAGAAAGAGAGATGGTGCGAGGGAGAGAGCGGGAGTGCAGCAGGTCGACCGGCTTAGGTGGGGTTGCCGCGGTTAATACGGTGGCTCGAGGGGGCCGAGGAGATAGAAACGCGCGCGTGTGCGTCCGCGCCTAGATTGGGCTAGGTTAGGTTAGGTTAAACGCTTGCCAGGGGACCTTGCAGCGGCGTCCTACTTCTTCTTCGCGAGCGAGCGTACGCTTTCGTCCTCCGTCTCCTCCTTACTGTCCTCTACTACCTCCTCTGCTTTACTCGAGGTTGCTGTTGCTCTGTGTAGTCCTATTCGAACATTGTCGCGAGTGTGTCCGATTGAAAAACACAGCAGTTCAACCAAGAAGAGATTTTTCCCTACACTGTCGTTTCATGTACTCCGGGAATAGATCGACTTAAAAAAGAAAAAGAAAAGGGGGGAAAAAATGAGGGAGTAAGCCTTAACGGTCATTTTTGCTGCTTTGAACAGATTTTTCTACGGTCCGATGAAATAGTCGTACCACGAAGGGTAGCACGTTTTTATATATTACACGCCGCGGGATGCGAGCGATTTGATGTTAAATGATTGTTGCAAAACCTTTCCATACCGACAAGTTTTTGTTTTATTAATGGTAATTACAACGATAACACTGGTGTGTCTTACTGGCAACGCCGGGAAAAATAAATCGTCAGGGACATGTTACGCTTGTTCATCTAAGTCAGCAAACCTGTCTTTACGCCTGAAGAAGTAGACTACATTCTGCCGTAGACTCATAATGATTATAGCATTAAATATGAACATCTAATTATACAATCTATGCTATAATGTCTTACACGCTTTTAAACGGGCAGAAGGAAAACTATAATGAAGTTATATTTAAGTGATTTCATTAGCCCGATAATTTATTCTGATACGATAAAGAAGCAATTTATGATCCAGGGCGCATCAGGGCGCAATCGTTATAACCACGAAAATAAAATGTATGTACCTTAAAATTGTAAATTAAAACGGCATCAACAGCGGAGAGGTCGGCGTAAGCAACACAGTGCACGGAAAGACGCGCCGGAAAGGTCGACTTCGTGACGCAAGTGGTGGAAGAACACGAAGAAGGAAACCTCTGCACGGTCGAAGTCGCGCTATTATTATTGGCATCGAATGGTTACGAGGAAGACTCTCTTTTCTCACTCTAGAGTCCAATGGAAAGGCTCCTATAGTGGTGAAAATATAAAGAAGGGAAAGAACAATTTCGACCTTGGGGAAACTGGCCATCGGTTGGTACATTTTAGAACCTTGCGGTTAGACACGCAGTGACCAAGGTGAAATAATAAAGACGGATAACCCAAGTTTGCCCTACTTCTTTTTTCTCTTTGGTTTTACTAAATATTCTACAGGACCTGTTAAATATAAGCTCCATTTAACGACCCAAAACTTCAACTCGTTTTCGCCATAAAATTACATCCACGATACACTTGAGAATATGTAGTACCCTCCCACTTTCTTCCACACAAAATTCAAAGAGCTAAGCATTAAATTATAGAAAACCGCATTCAAATCTCAGCTTGTGTTCAAAAGTTGCAGGTGACACAGATTTCAATCAATCGGAGGCACATTTTCTATGCACGCTGCTATTGATGGAATTACGCAATAAATGCAGCGAACCAATGATCGTAACCATGGCAAGAGTTTTTTTTTATACCAGCACGAACCGTTCGTATTTCGTAAGAGGCTCAAGAGAACCAAGCGATATCACCTGAAATACGGCGAATTTGCAGGTAAGATTAGGCGACCAAGAAGGAGCACGAAACACCAAAAGGGTAAGGCGGCAAAGATGGAAACCTCTATGCCAGTGAGACTCGCGCTATTATTATTGACATCGAATGGTTACGAGAGAACGTGCTCTCCCGCCCCTCCGCGTTCTTCTCGACCTAATTCGCGGACGCTGACGATCAGAGGAGCGTTCTCGCCTGCTCGAGGTGTCCATGAGCGCCAAGGACGTTCTCGAGCGCGTTGGTGAACCGCGCGCACGGAGGTTACGCGACTTTCCTCAAAACGAAGTCGAAGCTTATATTCCCTCCGACCGTGGAAGGCATATCGTTGCCCTTAAAAAGAAGAAAAAACACAGCTGCGCCAGTCTACTTTTCGCGACTAATGAGCCGTTATTTTTGGACAACAACCAGAAGAAAGTAGCGGAAGGTACGGCAGGAGGGCGAATGTGCCAGAAAATTCTTTGAAATTTTCTGTTGCAACTGTTTTAAATAGAAACCGATGACTATAGAGATAACCGTGCGAGAGATGGGCGTATGAAGATAGCTTTGACCAGTGAATTTTTTATCGTTGACTTTCTCGGTAAGTGGAGCGATTTATCGAAGAAGTTGCCGTATGGCGGTCATACGAAAACGACACGGCGACGGCGACGGCTCGAATTTCAAGAGATAGTCGTCTGCCGGCAAGGCTTGATGCATTTGCCAGAAACGAGCCAGTCGCCATCGTCCCTGACCGCGAAGGCCTTTCTCGTACACGCTGCTGCTGCATCGGTCAGAGGTCGAATTAGGTTAAGTCAGGTCTAGACCACTCCAAAAGTTCTCATATCTGTCGTCATACGAAGAGATTGTACAATTTTCTTGAATTGTCACGACATTTTTCCTGTTTACTACGGCGCGAGTAAACAAGAGATTAAAAAAAAAGTTCGCCGCGCCTTCCATCAATATCGATGGTGTACGATAAATCGATGGATATAGGCCTTTAAAGAAACCCGGTCTGCTCAAGGTGCCGCTGCGATTGCTACGGTCCGCCATGTTTTCAAAATATCCAGTAACATTCTGCTTGGTCGCAATTCACTATCAATTTCTTCACGGCTAAGCGTGAATAATGGTCGGCAGTGTGTTATCTTTGAAGCAAAAAGTGGTTCGTTAACTTTCCGTCCGTTAATTCGGCACAAGACACCGATTCTTCAAATTCCGTTGCGCAGAAAAAAAGAGTCGACCTTGGTTTATAAACAACCTGCGACTACAAGAAACGCGTGAACCATACACCTATACGCGGGACAGAAGACTGTAACGTGCAAGCGTTATCCAGCAACGAAATAAGGCGTCATCAGTTTCCAACGATAATAAGGTGAACGCACTTATATGCGTGTCTTCGGAAATACCGGCGCGCAGATAACCATCGTTCTATCATTAGTACGGTGTGCCGTTGGAATTGCAAAATGCAGTACCGAATACAGGCGAGAGGAGAGCGGGTCTTAATTTAAGAGGATGAGCGGCAATAAAAATCGTTTCGCCCGCGTTGGAATTCCCGAAACCAGTCACGTGTTTCCTTGGAGGACCATGATGCAAATGTTCTCCAGGTAAACCTTGCACGCTCAAGGACGTGCAGACGAACCGACGAAGACTGTCGCGAAACTCGCGCCCGGCTCTGCGCCTTTTCCACATAAGATTACGCGGCGTTCTACGAGAAACGACGATATATCACGAGGTGGTATGACGAAAGGAGGACGGTCGATTCTCGGCCCGAGGTCGCTCGTAGGTCAAATCGCCGTCACGGAGACGACCCTGATCGGCTGTTTGTGCACCAAAGATGGTCGGGTCGTCGCCGATCGTTTTCTTGTTCTTTCCAGCCAACCGATTTTCGACGCTGTTAACGCGCAATTTCACTGGGTCATACTGCGAACGATGATTTTCTCCCCCCCTATTAATGAACGACTACCCGCATCGGTCCCACGTGTTTCTGCCGATGGAAAAAAAAATTACGAAATTTTCCCCGACAGAGCTGTTGCTTAATACGAGTCTCGGCGATATTCGCCAAGGGTTATGCAGAAATTCGTAACGCGAACGTCGTGTCGATTTTTGGTACCATTCTTGTGAAATCTCGGCGCGCTAAGGCGTTCGGTTAAACTATGTCCTTTTTAGAAATTTACTGTTGCGTAAAGATGGACATATTTGGTTGCGGATAAATTAATAATTCGGAAGTTAATAAATGAAATAACGGTGAGGAGATGAAAATAGATACACAACCTTGGCGATATCAGATTTTGTGAATAGATTGACATAAAGCGAACAGACATATACGTTTTAGAAACATGAACGAGTACAAGGCTTCCGGTAAGAAATAATAGAAAAAGTTCTACATGGACCTACAAGTATTTACACATATCGTTATTTTGGATCGTGACCCAAACGATAACGATTCTCAACATCGATAACAGACCGATCGTTCGCCTGTTATTTCATGCTAAAACGGTCTCGCGTTCTTCGACTTTTAAATTAACCAACTACGTCTCCTTGCTGGCGAACCAAAAGGCTGCCTGCATGTTAGAAGCAAAGTGAGAAATGTACACATCTCATGTGGTTCGTAACTGCTCGGCGAGACAAGCGAAAAACGACGAATGTGCACGAAATGGAATTCGACCAGATAGGTGTATTATCTGCTTGTATAAACAAAAGCACTTTTATCAATGGGTCAAATACAATGCAAAAATGGCACCGCGGCACCAGCAATTTAAGAAACATCATCAAACTGAAACGGGTAGGACGTTCGAGAATAGTTTTAAATGAAGCAGATGTTGAAGAAGCATTATCTGCACGTGCGCCGCAGCAAAGATAAAGACGTAGAACTTCATTGGTCGATTCGAAACGGTAGACCATGATATACGTAGAAAAACGTTCCTGCGTGTCAAAGACGCGTTCTCCAGTTCGCAGGCGTCCCGCGCTTACCAGCGCAGATTTTGCCATTTAACCGAATCTACATACGTCCATACATTGTTGTCCTTCGATCTTCATCTGAGACAGATAAGAAATTCCGCTTACAATTATTACACGAAATTTAGTGTATTAACGATGCTAATCCCTGTTTACGTCGCATATTAAAGCTTGGTAAAAAATTGCAGATATTTGTTGCTGCATTAACGGATTTACTTTGCCCCTGCGTCGAATTGAAATACCATTCAGCGTAATTTCGCGGAAAGTCACGTTTGATTTATAATTATTCCATACGTCGCATTCTCGTTCCGCCAGTAACAAGCTCCCGACTGAATCACGTTACCTCAGAAAAATTAACGAGACCCTCCGAACTGTAATCATGTAATAGCCATTTTATGCACGTGAAAAATTATGTAACTATCTGCTCGTTCATTATGTAGCGCTAACTTGGATTATCATTGCGAGTTGAAGTAAAATGAATATTTTTGCAGGTGGCAACGAATTATAGAAATGTTGGCAATAGTATAGGTATACCGCCGTTGGTTTTTTTTTTTTGTAGTTTAGAGAGCAGATATAACCCTTGACCTTGAAGCTTGACTGCAGTGACCTTGAAACTTGAAGGCCCGGAGAAGAAACCGGAGAAACTCAGGCCATCCGGTTTCACCATGATGCTATAGTTTATGTTGCTCTCGCATGTCGAGAGAAAACGGGCAACGGTTTTGAGGGATCCGCGATTGCAGATCAATGCGCCATTCCTACCAGAGGTCGCGCTAAAGGTCTTTGCGGTTACCCGCGCTTATTAAGCATCGTAATAACGCACGTTTCCATCTCGAACGAAGAAACGTATGTTTATTGACCCGGTTAACGAATGCCTTACCTTAATCGTCGATATCGACTGTTGTTCCCCCATAATACGAACTAGATATCGTGGTAATCACGGTGGTCTCCTCCAAAGAGGTATCAGAATTTCATGAAGCAAAGGAAATCCGATAGTTCGTTAATATCGCGATAATTTGTTAAAGGAGAAGTGAAAATGGCTATGAGAATAAATTGAAAGATAAGAACGTGGAATGCCTTATCGTTTCCGGTACCAGATTCGTCCTCGAATTCCTTATCGAGAACGCAATCGTTCGAACCGAATGAAAACGACTCACCGTGGCGCGGGTTTGAGACCGAGGGCAAGCAGCACGTCGATGCCCGCCATCTTTTGCTCCTGGTTAGCTTGATTGCCACTCTTGGCACGTTGCTGGTGTTGGTGGTGGTGATGCTGCTGCCGCCTTTCCGTAGCTGGCTGATGATGCTGCTTCTTACTGTCGGCCGTACCGTTGTTGCTGGTCACTTTCTGCCCGGTTAACATTTTAGCGTGGGTGACCTTGAGGAGGGAGCGCTTCGCGTCCTCGACCAGCATCTTGGTGACCGGCTGCACGTTCACCGGTACACCGATCGTTGGTACGGCGCCACGACGCAGTCTACTGCGCACAGGAAGTCCAAGCACAAGATGCTCCATATCCTTCTCGTAAGAATCATTGGTGAAGTGGAGGGAGCATATGCGTGCAGTTTGTATGTTGAACGGTATCTCTCCGTTCGAGAGGGGCACGCGACCGCACGCGCGCACCCATCGCGAGCGCACTTCCGGTATCTGGGGGAATCGATGGTAGCGGATACGACGACCGCGGGTTCGTCGATGACTGTTGCGGCACGTAGCCACGGCGCACTGCGGCATCCTAACCTCTTAATCCGTTGTCTCCTTCGTATCGAGTGGTAATACGCACACGTTCCAACGCACACTTAAGCGATGCGCGATAACGTCCCTCTACGACATCCTCGATGATACTGCTGGAAATTCTACCGTTGTCGACGATTCATCCTCGCAACGCCACCATTCGCGCACCGACGTTCTTCATAACTGACAGGACGCGAGATTGTATTATTCTTTGGATGCGTAAGCGTGCGTTTCGGTAGCGATCCTTTGTTTCTGGTGGTCGATGGACGCGTCGGTAAGCAGCCTTCCGATCGGAACAGACGCGGTTCGATTCGCGCGACACTTTTATTCTCCTTTTCCCCCAAACAAATCACTCTTAAAGCTTGTTTTCCTGATACTTGGTCGCCGAAGGTCGCAGCGCCCCGTACGAGCTTCGTTTACTTTGGTAGCGAACGCGCGTGACTAGATGCGTTTTGCCGGGTGAGTTGGTTTGCCAGGATTCAGTGACACTTCGGTTACTCAAAACAGGTGCACGTGGGTGTACACGGACGCGCACACAATGAGACCCGTGGCAAAAATGGAAACGGTAGATCCAATTCCAGTTGTTCGATCAATCGGTTTTGGATCCTTGATCTTCCTTCAACACGCGACACGTGCCCCGAAACGATTCAGGGAGGACGAGAGGATTCACAAAGGACGACGTTGTCGCGGGTAGAAGAGCTTCGCTATCGTAGACGAAGTAGCACAACGATGTCGCCGAACGTGAGAATCGGCAATAAGACGGCGCGGAACGGAAGCACTCTTACGTACTCTCGATGACCGCGGGAGGTCGAAAGGGCATCGGTACCGCCCTGCGTGCGACGCCCTGCGAACTGTGGCTAGCAAAGTAGAAGGGGACCGGAGACCAAAGAGCGATAGAGACGAGCGGCCAAGGGAACACTGGAGGGGGCAGGGAAGCACAGACGGCGGAGTACCGAAAAACGTTGTGTGCGTGGGCCTCCCGGCAGACGCCACCACTTCGTCGCAACTCAAATCCAAAGCGGCACTCTCGCACGCACACGCACACGCGGTCGCGCGCCTCGTATAAATCGACCGTCCACCACAGGGGGTGGGGGTTGTAATTTAGAGAAAGAGCAACAGCGAGGAACGGTTGAAAACGCGTGTGTCGCACACGTCTTTTTCCGCAACACGTGCGAGAGACGGGTCCGTGGTGTCGGCGAAAGGTGTCGCCTGGTGTACCTTTCTCCGTCCGTGACGATCAGCGCGGCACGATCGTGACGTTCATTGGTGGGCGGACCGTCAAGATGGCGACGGATGACGGTGGCTAAACGACGATCGTTGACGAGTGTACACGAAAATCACCGAACTTGTGTATGTACGAATTGTGTATGTACCGACTCGTGGTAGTCGCGAGAAAGCACCAGGGGCAGAGACGCGTCTTTCCGTAACTGACGACAGGCGGAAAATTGTATTCGAGTCGCAGTATCTCTGGGCTCGATGACTGAACTGTCTAACAAAAAAAAAAAAAACACCGGTGCCCACGTTATTATAGTATTTAAGAATCGTATATATCACACGTGACAGGCAGCGTGCTAACTACTGCACGCGCGCTGCTTCTCCACCGGACTGGCCGATCGGGTCCGGCCGTAGAACAAGAGACAACCAGTGGCAGCTGCGTGTGCCTCCTCGTGTCTGCGTGAACCGGTGAACCAATGATCGTGCTCCGGTGCCGTCGCGGCAGGGATGACGAGTCCGATGGAGGGGGCAGGGTTGGAAAGGAAGAGGGACCAGGGAGACAGGGAAAAAGAGGGAGGAGGTCACCGCTACCGACTAGGGTCCTTCAGGGGTTCGCCACCCCTCGAAGCACGCGGTACTCTTCACCTCTGTTATCCGGTATAAGCAACCGCTACCGATCTCCTCTCTCCTCGTCGCCCGTAGCGCGCGACCCTTCTCCTTCAGCCACGTTGCGTTTCCTCGACCTGGTCTTCGCAGGGGCGTTAGGTTACGCGCTCTTTTTCTCTTCATCCCCACAAATGCCTCGCTTTGCGAACGCACGCTGAACGACGCGACCATTGTGCATACATGCACGTCGAAGAGCGTGCAAGAAAATTGTAGCAAATTCGTCCTTTATATTTTTCGATACGGACACCTGGAGGAAATGTTTCGAAGGCAGGAAAATATCCTCCGGTTGGCAGGCATACATTGAATAAATAGATTACCTTGCAATTTACCATGGAAAATTGCATAACGTTTCACTTCGTTACGAAAGGGCTTGACGAAACGTAACGCCCTATAGGAGAGAGTTTCTAAAAATAGTCGAACCGGAGAAGTTCGATTGCAGCAAGGAGCACTTACGATGGAGCCCTCGATCGAACTCTCTGAACGCGTAATCGTTTCTTGGAATACGTCAGCAGGTTGCTTTACACTCGTTTTATTAAATATGCTACACTTTTTGAAGACACCAATGCTTTGTCGTACAAGGTGGAAGGGACCATTCCTTGCCCAAACGAAAGCTACCGAGAACAAAGTGTACCGTCTTCTGCGCGTTACGGAATTTAATTTCCCGTGACCAAATGCAATCAGAACTTAAAATATCTAAGGCAACAATGAGCGTAAAAGTATAGTTTATCTCGTTGCCACCATAAATATCGCAAATAGATATCGTAGAACTGATTTCCCTTTAATTCATCTTTTACGTTTCCGCGTGTTTCACAAATTACTTTTTAAATTTTATTTCCCTATACACAGTAAAGAAATTTCATTCCACGTGGGAAGTAACGTACGTGAAGAATTATTCATTAAAACCGAAGCTATTGCCAAAATTGAAGGGACGTGACGTCTCGGTAACTTTGTATCGTATTCGATTTCGAAACGGCACGTAACGATTCGATATTCTACGTTTGCGTTCAAGGAACTTGCGTTGTCGAACTACGTTCTATCCTACGCAACGACTATTGATATTTCGACGCAATTCTAGCGTGTCTCGACGAAGATATTACTATTTCGCCCCTGTTACCACTAATCGGGTTCTCATGGCATCTTATGTGGCACAAAGGAAGGAGAACTTGACCCCGTTCGATCTCAACCGAACCGAAACTGTATTGCACTGCACGATCAATAAGCCTAGTTAATTGTCTGAATACAAGAAAATTCCATGCACCGATCGATGTGGGATCGGTGACCTCCATCAACTCATCCGAATCGACCGTGATCCTTCTAACCACTTGGCAGTAAAAGAGGGAAAAAACGCGGTCGAGGAACAAAGCTGGACCAAAACGTTGCCGCAAAGATTCTAGGACGGTCTCTAAGCTGTATTTGTCCAACAAGATCGTGATGCTGGACGGTTAGGCTCTCGCACAGAGAAAAAAGCGACCAAGAAGGGTAGGAGATCTGGCATTGAGCGAAGAATCACCAGGGATGTTGGCACACGCCATCCCTCGTCTTTGCAACATGTTAAATGCCTCGCCCACGGCTTCGTTTCGCCCAAAATTATTTCCTTCTTGTCGCTCCATTTCGATATCGGTCTATGAACTGAACAAGGGCGCCAACAGCACGGCCCTGGGACATGGAAGACAGGAAAACTTCATTTATGAGAAAATCTTGTAACTACGAAATGATCTAATTATGGATGATAGGGGATAGTTTTCGCGCGTTCTCCGCAGACAAGCTAGAAATTTTGGTTCCATATTTGTACAAATATAAAATAAATTAATCCTGTACACTTTAATGTTTCCAATGAATGAGAAATGGTCATATAATTAAAATGCAAGACGGGGCAACGTATAACTTTCTTGCCATAATGAATCATTTTTGGGAAGTTGTATGACTGTTATGCTGGAATCGAAGCTAACTGTAATCGCGGATGTCGTCCAAATTCGATATTGTAGTTAACTATATCCCCAAAAAAATGAGAATAAATCTGAACTATATTTTTATTACTGCGTATTAATAAACCCGCTGTACACGTTTAAATAGGTTTAGATTTTGCTTTCTACATCGAGAATATTTCGTCGATTTTGACGATATACATTATCGCTGATAAGTAACCAGTCTGAAGATTTTCAAGGGCGAGCGAAACAAACTAACCGCCTGTTCCAGCAATACTCGGTTCGCCACGACAGCCATTTTGGTTTGATAATGAAGACACGAATAGCAGATAATGAATGTTCCTTGGTGTGGGAATGTTCCTATTAGTGGGATTAATGGTTTCGAGCAGTTATATTAGTAGCTAACTCTGTGCATGATAGACAGATCGCCTTCGTTAGATAAAGTGCAAATGTTCTGTCTCTGCTATCATATGTTTGCATTGATTAATCTTCCACACTTATATACACACCTCTCAACACCTTGAACAGTAGAAGTAAAGTAACTCGAAGCGACACGACAGAATTTTCCGATCCGCTCGGTGTAATTGTGTCGAATATGCCGAGCTAGTCTTTGAGGACACTTTCTAAAGCTGCCTTCGTCAATGCCGACGAAGACAATGATTAAAAGAAAATGATAGGGACTACGAAGTAGAATTACATTCATTACTATCGCGACAGTCGCGATAACTTGCAACCAACAAGATAATACAGAACAGCGTAAAATGGTGACCGATACAAATAGAACTCATCGCAGACATCCCCCAATGTTTGATCAAAGTACAGCCAGGGAAAATATAATCGTTCGTGCGATTTCGCGAGGATAGAGAAACCGAAATCGTGCCGTTATCTTTAGCACGCTGTAAATATAATCCCCCCGCATCGTCATCAATAACAGAAGGTCTTGGACAAAGCACGGTGTAGATGCTCCAGTTCCAAGACAAACGTTCTCCTGCAACGCAACAGCTTCCCATCGGTTCTCGTCGAGGATCTTTCCCCTTTTGCGATATCGTATAACCAGCACGGCGAGAGCGTCGGGGTCTCTCCCCCACGTTCCCAGCGTCTCTTTCTCCTCCCGGCCTCGAAAGCAACGATTTTCTAGGAACGCTCTTGCGGAAACTGACGACGTCCTGGTACCAGAAGCGTGTTCCAACAGAAATATCTTCCCGGTGGTTCTCTGCTGTTTTTGCCTGGACGCGTATACCCGGTGCGTCCCTCTTTTCAACCGGGTGGAGCCAAAGGGAAGCCATCGAAAAGAGGAGAACAGGAACGAAAGGCCAGGCCTCGGTGTGGTTCACGCGGCCTCTCAAATAAGGACAGACCGATTTCCGGTGGTCTCGCTCCCCTCTCTGAACCGCCGCACCGAGCCACGGCAACCTGACCCCACCATGAACCGATCAAGGGTAGCCCTTCTCTCTCTCTCCCTCATTGTCCAAGATCGTACTTCCCTCCCGGTCCAACGTCGGCGAGAAAGGGACGGAAAACGACGCGCCTGTTTTCTACACGACGCGATACACACAGTCGTTCGTCTCTTTCTGCCTCGGTTACTAGAGCACGTTCCGCTTCCTTCTCCCTCGGTCGACTAGAGCGGACGTTCGCTCCTTCTCTGTCCGACACTAGAACCCGCTATTCCCGTCCTCCTCCCTGGCCATCTTCGTCGCGTTGACGCTCGTCTCTGCAGGGCAGCCTGTGTGCGGGCGCTCCGCACAGCTGGCACAGGAGGGAAATAAGCCGAGGCGTCTCCAACTCGGGGCCACCAGACACGGCCGCCTGGAGAACGACCAAGAAGGATGCGCAGCTGCGACTCTCTTTCGAGGCTTTACCCGGCAACTCGGCCACAGGTCGAAAAATCTTCTCCGTGGGACGAACGAGAACCTGGCCTCGCCGTGGGCTGCCTCTACGACGAGCCACGCGATTTCAGCGCTTTTTCTTTTCATGCGCTCACCCGTTATCTGTTGGGGACGGAAATATCCAGCGATACGGTTGCTCCCGTTCATCGCTCGGGCTGTTACCTTCGTCGATGCTCTCTCCGCTCCTCTAGCTGCCGCTGCCTGGTCCGGCTCGTACGTTTACACGGGTGACAATCGATTATACCGCGACGTTATTCCAATAGAAATTACATAGGCGATGCCTTTTTCTAATTGCGCTTTTAATTTAAAGCAATTGGATGCTTCGTTGCGACGATCGTGGTCGACGTAGAACGATCGAGTCGCGCGTAAGTTTTCTAACATTATCCCAATGGATCGTCTTAAAATCTCCAACGATTCTTGCTTGCGGTTGCCGATTGTTGGCGCAAATTATTATGATTGGAATTACGACAAGTATTTCGATTTTAAATAACGCAAATACGACGGATTCGTCCGTTTATTTAAATTGGCGATACCTGACGCGGTGTAGCAATTACGTTTGCTTCGTCGTCGTAAAAGCGACAACAATTGAACGACCACGAGGATATATTCTGCTACGCCTGAAACCGTAATCGGAACTTGATGTGCCTTGTGCCAACCCATCTTCGCACATGAGTCTGCTAGCACGAACACCGGGGCATGCGTACTGTAGCGTATTCGCCGGGCACGCAGAAGATCGAAAATTTTCTGCCCGAGGGCGGCCGTGAGATGGTACCGTTGACCAATTCGTTGCTGTCCTTTCGTTCTCCGTTTCGCGATATTTCTATCCGAATTATCGCGCTATCAATTTCGCGACCGTCGCTCCTCGCTGACGATTGCGTTTTCGTTCACCAAAATCTACCCAACACGAGCTCACTCGAAGTGGTAACGAATATTCGTGGAAAGGAATTTCCTGGGACGCATTGACGATCTCGGGGAAGCATGCGGGTGAATTCCGAAGCCGGGCCTTAGGCGAACCAAAACATACCTAATCCGAGTTTATTGTAGAATGCTAATGACCATCCGTGGAAACGAACCTTCGGTCGTATACCGATGATCGGAGAGGCATGCGGGCGAATCGGCCCGAAGAGTGCGTCGACGGAGTCGGTGACTCACTAGACGAAGCGTTTGCACGCAAGAAAATATATATCTGCGTTACCATAGAAGAAGCGTCACGTCACGAGACGTACGGACGCGTCTACGAAGAAGAGTCCGGAAGGGAAATTCGCGCCGTCTTCGCATGGCCGTGGTTTCGATGCCATCGCGCCGAGGCCCGATAGCACGATAATGGAATTTGTGTCGGCGGGCGCACGAGGCAGAGGCATTATCGGTTCTCCAATAGCTCGACGGAACAGGTAGCGAGGGAAAGATCGACGGGACGAGGTATTGTTCAACGGAAACGATGGAAAAAAGGCGGCCTCGACGGGCTCACCTGGCTTCTCGAGATTTTTCATCGTCTCGAGGTCGTCCCTCGCCTCGTGTTCCGACCACTTTGCCCGCTTATTACGCCGGCCTAAGGGATGGTATCTTTGGTACACGGCGTGCTCTAGGTGGTTCACCCCTCTCTCTTAAGGGGCAACCACCCCACTCGCGTGGTTCTTCCTATCTTTGTCCCGCTTTAACATTAGCTGACGGTGAGGCTCAAGCGAGATGGGACGAGAGAAGGGGAGACACCCTTCATCCTTGAGGCGGGGTCCCGGCCACCCCGCTGCTAGGTTCGCTAGGATCAATACCAGCCATCCGAACCGAAGTCCAAGCCACCCTCTCTTTGCCTGCGCTGCCTGCCTGCCTGCCTGTCCCTGCCTGCCAAAACCTGCCAGCTACGTCTGCCCAAGTCTCCGGAGAATTCGGCCGGCTTCCCGAATCCGTCAGCACCGGAGATGCTTTCGAATCGCTCCACGGATGCTGAGACCTCGTGGACGTCGCGAATGCCCGGTGTGTCACCTCGACGGCATTCGACGAATATGATCGGTCATTGTGCGTGCACGCTGCACGAAGGCGCGCGGAACCAGGTTCGGGGACTGAGGCGCGTCGAGGGTAGAATGTTTTTTTCTTTCCTGTTTGTATTTTTTGAGACGAAGGAAGCGAGGTGCGACGAGGATCCGCGAGATTGAGGATCGATAATTCTGGGAAACGACCGGAGCTCGTTCGTAGTATTTTAATGGCTCGATTAATTTTTCGATCGAAGATTATGGACTTTAACGATAATGGCCGGGGAAATGTTGAATAATTTCAGGAGAAAGCCGGAGAACGCGAGTCGGTGAACGTACTTGAAAACTCGTGAACCGAGCGGAAACGCACACTCGTTTGCAACTTTGGCGCACCTGCGAATCTTCTTTCCCCGCGTTCCGATTTTGTTGCAATCGGTTACATCAACATAATCCCCGATTAAATCCCGCCGTCCCTTGCGACGACCGGCGAGCTGGACGTTTAGCGCCGCCCGACAGGCGCAATTTAACCCTGAACTTCGATCGATCCGTGCGCAATGTGAAAAATTTCGCCCTACACGCGAATCATTGTTTATTAACTTCAATTAACTCCAGCCGAGCAGAACACCTTGTACGAACGGTGGACAAAAACCGAGCAGATGCATTGTTGTTGGGGCCGAGCGGTTAGTAATGTATAAAGTGTGGCCGTCCGATCGGCCGTACGAAGTTATGTTTAATTCATCTTTCCTTTATCCCCGTTACACCGAGCACAAAGCCGACGTTTCCAGCGTGACGAAGAATCGTTTTCGAAAGTGGAGAACCGGCCAACAAAATGTTGTTTCGCGTACAACGAAACACTCTAGCGGATCGTATAATTATCTCGCACGAATTGTAAAAATAGCTGCTGTCGATCGATGGCGATTTAAAAATATTACACGCGACCTAACTTTGGCCTACAGCCGTACCCTGCGTTCAAATCCTTCAGAAGGTTTCTCGCGCAGTACGGGAGCAGAAAGGACGGAACGAAGTCAAATATGATTAATCGAACGAAAATGATATGCTTATTCGCGTTGCAAATTCTCTATATTTTTACTGCGCTCTGGCTGACGGACGGTGGACTTTAAAAGTTTAAATACCCATAGCGCATTCCCTCCGGCTATCCGATCCCCGTGCTCAACATTATAACGTAGCCGAAAGATCAAGAGCAACTTTCTTCTGCGACAGACGTCAAAACCTGTCGTATCGCATTTCGGAACCCTTGCACGTTCTACTCCCTGCATCTATTTAAATAGGCTTGCACTGGACCGGGACTAGTTTTGTATTCGAGTTTGACGTGTATCAAGATGCACAAAACCGTGCCTGTTGCTTGCCCACCCGAAAAATGCAAGAAAAAATCGTCGGTATCTATAATACATGTTATAACATGAAATACGAATTGCATTTTTCTCTTCGGGTTTTTTAAACGTTTGAAAAACCATATTATTTTCGTTGAAATAATATTCTGCTAAATAGAAAATACTTTCACCGATACTTTTTCTTTAGTACTGTCGTAATTCATAAACGCTGACAATTTAAATTAAATATCAGATACGGAATAAGACGAGAAACTAACATCCAGAAATGCGGGGACAAAAGTTCCATAACACCTTACTACACGCGCGGAAAAGAAATACAAAACATCGAGAACAGAAGAGATACCAAGCAAAAAGAGACCGTCGATAACCGAAAAATATTTCAACCCGGTATCGAGATCTCAAGGTTAAAATCGAAATGACGAAATCGCAGTCAACCAATTTCATAGATCGCCCGACTCAACGTCGATCGCGACGACTTGATCCACCGTTCTCGTTACAGAAAAAACGCCTCGCCTCTCGGCGAACGGTATCTCGCCTTTTTTTCTGCCTCGAAGCGAAAGGGTTGAAAGGAAGATCCATCGGTTCGCAGGATGGAACCCATATCGCGTCTCACGGCGCGTTGGGAACCTGCCCTTTCTTCCTCCCGTTACAACTACAAACGCGATCGCGCAAGAGGGGTCAGAGCCCGTTTGAAGGGCGGAATTGCGAGGGGGATTTCCAGGAGGGGGATGACCGTGGTGGCGAGACACGCAGGGGTTGGTAGGCACGCCCGAGGGTGGTATCGCGCGATGGTAACGGATGGTAACCGACCGGGTTTGGATCACCGGATGACGTCATCGCGGTGTTACCAGGATACCAAAGATCAAAGACCAATGAAAACGTCACCGTCTTCTCACACAGCAGACTACCTTTTGAGGTCGAAGTCGACCTAACAATAGATTTTTTCCTACCCCCCCCCCCCCCACCATCTCCTATCTACTTTTTTCCACTTCGCGAGTCGCCTACCGATGCCGACTGTTATGCTTATGGTAATGACGGCTATGTCTTCGTTCCCGATTTCTATCTCGACTGTACGAGACGACGACAACGGAGCCGAGAAGAATCACACGCCGCGAGGATAGCGGCCGAGAGATCGGCGCGCTACCGCGATCGCTTATATTTTATTTATACCCTCTGGCAAGACAGCCGGTCGAAAGGTACATGGAAACATGCCCTGAACGAAATAACCTATGATAATTATTCGAGCCTCGCGTTTGTTCCACCTTATTGGACCATGCGTTTTTAACCTTCGACCTTGGACAGCTGAGATGCTTTTCTGGGGAACAGATGCGTCTAAGGGAACCGGCGTGCACGGTGCGCGAGTGATTTATTTTTTTGGGAAACGCCGGCCCCTGTGGCGTGGAAACTCGAATTGATGACGTTTGACCATTTTTCTTGTACATACGTATGTATTTACATGTATATATATATATATTTTTTTTTGTTAGCATCAAGTGAAACACGGAACGGGTGGTAGTTTTTTTTTCCTTTCGCGGAGCGCAGGGAAAGACGGACGAGGAAGTTATTGTATACGGAGGGGTGGGAGCCTAAAAGTGGAAAGTAAATAAAAAAGTTCTCGAGAATTAAACACCGCGGTATACATTATTGAGACGTATGCGATTCTCCCGACGAGTCTTTTAAATCTGACTTCGGTTTATATCTGTATTCTACGAGCAATTCCGTATCACTTTGTTTCCGTTTCTGCGAGTTTCAGAGACAGACGCGTTCTCGTTAAACGAAAGAATTGCACCCCTGATAGTTAACGAAACTTAACAATGCTCGGCAAGGCTTCGCGGGAGAAATATAATTAAACATTTGATTGTTCGGGGAATTGAAACGTCCTTTTACCCATTTATTCACCATTGTGCAAACGCGAAATAATGAATGACGCCTAGGAAAAAGAAATTGCAACCTTTCCATTATTTTGGAGAAAAGGGTGACGATATATCGCACCATTGTAATGGATTGTAAACGGTCGGTGCCTTATTTTCGCTATGCATTGTCTTCTGTGTATACAATACATTTTATTATCATTATCGTCGTTATGCCTATGTGTTCGATACCTTTCTTGGGGACGTGCTATTAAATCGTTCTAAACCACGTTTATCCTTCTGCGCGGAAAATCGAGGCAGAAACGCCCTAGCTGTTACTCATTTGCCGGGACACCATTCGAACTACCTTACAAAGAGGGAAAGAATGCTTCGTTTGAAAATTGTGTCGTGGAAAATTTTATATCCGTTTTCTATAAATATGTAATACGGAGCGACAGTGAGACAAGATTCATGATACGTTTACATATTCGACAGAAAGGTTAAAGGGCCCCGGCTCGATTAAAACAAAAGCGTGCCGCTAATCCTGTACTGGTACTGGTTACACCGGTCAATAACCGATCTCTTTCATTCAAATCGTACGACACACGAGCCTCTAACGGTTCTATCGGGCGCAACGCGTCTTTCCGTAGATCACGATTAAATAAATTTACCTCCGCGCGAACAGGGCCAACTGCACCATTCACGAGCGCGTCAACTTCAGAATTCAACGAGTTCCAAGAATCGAGATCCAGTCGAATCGATGAAAGCTACGGATTCCAACGTGTCCACGAATTTTGCGGCCTACGCAGACCGTTCCCGACCTTCCGACGCCTGTGCAGGTCGAAATCGAGGTCACCTGGGCGGGGTGGGACCTCTTTCGATTTCGATCCAGCCACGGGGATCGATATGGCGCAAGATGGGCTTCAATTGTAAATGAGGAAACGGTATCTCTGGTACCGTTCACGGTTCTACGCTTTCTTCGAAATTAACTATAATACATCAACTTGCGGCGATTCGCATAGGAACTGTTCACGCGTCCACCTAATAAGCTCGGCTACTTAAGATTAATTTCCCGGATACCTGCTATTCATATTCCTTTCGTATTCCTTCGACCATAATGTCCCGTGATTTATTCGTCCAACGTTCCCCCCGAAGAATGGAAGAATCGAAGAATACGAACACGAAGTCGACCGAAATAATAAGGGGGACATTACTATTGGCGAAATTTCCTGGCGAAAACGGTACCACGAAAGCGCTCTGCGTATTCAGAATATTGTTGACCAACCGAATGGGCCGGCCTTTGAAATCCTTTCGAATCGACCGCGGGGAACGTCTTATCCTTCGAGACAAAGCATTTCCATGGTTCCAGGTACCAAAACCCCCAAGGCCGCGCAAGAAACCGCCCGAACCGGCGAACTTCGAATCCTACGATACCTAGGAACTTCTCGGAAACAACCGTTAGAGCACCGAGGAAGGGACCACGACGGTGGCTAGGTACCGTCACGCAAGCGAAAGAGAGAGTTTATCTCACGGGTAATTGCGGATTGCTCTACGCCATCGAGCTGGTACCACGACGCACGCTCTAAGAATCTCGACGAAGGGCTGTCACGCGCGAGGAACAGACGCGCACGCCTACGGGAAAATATTCATCGGGGAGAAACGTTCCGGATCGTGGAACGCAGCCGCAGGGTGGCGAGAAAATTCTTTCGCGGGGACGAGAAAGTTCGCTCCTTTTTATAACTGCGTGGTCCGAGTTCAAGATCGATATGCATATAGCGAACGCATGTATCGAACGTTTAATTTCATTTCATTTCATCACGACGCGAATACGAGTTCGATTTGAACGACAGAAACGAGGCGTCACTCCTCCCTGTTTTTCTTTCCTAATTGCAAACGACCGTAGCGAAAGGCAAAAGGTCGGACGAAAACGAAACATCGGGACGGTCGTGATGTTCCGGTAAGGAAACTCCGGGGGACTTTTCCTGAAAGAAAGCAAATACTTCTGGCCGAAATTGTTTCCACGGCGAGGCATACCGACGACCGACTTTTACCGCAATAGTCATTAAGCCCTTCGTCATATTTCCATCGCGCCGTTGTATATTCGAATGCTAGAATACCATGTACATACATACAATTTCTCTTGAATTTATACGAAAGAAGGCTGCGAAGTTTCATTACGGGGCGTTGGACGAGGGCGGCCAACGCCGGGGAACGTTACAAGTGGTAGCCCAAAGCGAGCAAAACGTAGAAGAGAACCGCGGCTCTTGCAACAAAGATTCCCACTCTGCAGCTGTCCAAACGACCGGAAAGGCCGCGGTATCTCCTATTGCTGTCCCAGGTATTCAAAAAGGCAACAATTTTCACCCGCTGTTTGCCGGACCTGCGCGAAAATCCCTGTCCACCTTGCTGGCCGAAGAAAAGCGACTTCACCCCTGCCCGGTAGCTGCAGGGACGAACACAGTTCTATACGTGTGCACGCTCTACGTACTCCGCATACTACGCGCATGTATACGTAGTCGAAAGAGGGCGAACACGTTCGCGTGTCCTCGCCTCCAGAAACCGCGTGTTCCAAGGTGGCGCGATCGAGGCAGCCGCGCACCGTCACCAAAAATACCCACGAAGGATACGCAATACCCGTGAGCGTGCAGGGACACGGGATCGCAGGCGTACGCACGCGTGTACACGCCTACGTCGTCGCGACAGAGAAACGCGTACACCGATAAGGAAATGCGTTGGCGCAACGAAGACGTCGAAACGGGGGAGGGAAAGAGCGAGAACGAGTGAGTGCGTGTCGACGCAGTCGCAAGGATCATCAGCCGACATCTGGCCGCGCGGTCCTTCGCCCGAGGGACCGAGGGACAAAGAAGACCTTCCCCTTTTCTTAGGGGGGGCCTTGGGCTGGATTATATCGTCGCCTCTCGCTTGCACGCACACGGTCCGTGTATCTGGTACCGGAGCAGCCCGGAGTGGTTGCTCGACGCCGGTCTGCAGGCACACGTAACGACCCCACCGGTACCGTTTCTATGGTACCGTACGCAGGGATTAACGCCCCTCCCGCTCGTAGACCGCTCCACTTTCATCCGGGCTGCGGGGTAAGACCAGCCTTGGCCTGGGACCAGATCGAGGTATAGCGAGGCCCGCGATATGGCGAGGCCGTTCAATTGGACAGGGCGTCGAGGTGGACGCGTGTTTTGGTTCGCCGGGAAATGAAAGAGTAGACAGAGGTACCGGGAGGTTCGGAACTAGAATCAACCATGGTCGATTCGTTTATGCTCGATTCCGCGACCCCGTTGTATAGTGGCCGGGTACTATGGGCGTTCTTCCTAAAACCGTGTGCCCGACAGGTGACGAAGTGTACGCGTTTCGGTTTGCCGGAAGGAAAGAATAGACGGAGATACGAGAAGTTAAGAACTTGAAACAGCCGCGGTCGATTCTTTCGTGCGTATACAATTTCACCGACTGCTCGATTTCGCGAGCCCGGTATATAGTGGCCAGGACTGTGGACGTTCTTCGTGAACCATGAGCAAGTAAACGGTCGCGGGACATGATTAATATAATGCCAGGCTGGAATTGTCGAGCCCTTCGGCTGGTATATTGCAGGGGACAAAAATGGCGATTACGGTTGCCCGGGTATACGACGAGTAAATAGACGAAACGTTGAATCAGCTGGAATAGGCTGTATCGATACCTGTCGATAGTGCGCAACGCGTCGATAGCTCAGGTAGTTTTTATGCCCTTGAACGGACCCAAGTTTCGTTGGAAGGTCTTTGCAGAATTCTTAGGTGTTTCGATATCCATTGGTTGTTCGTGAAAGTAATTATTTTATGGGGGGGGGGGGGGGGGGTGCAGAAAAATTTGGGGACCTTGACTGGGACACGAGGGAATAACTGTTTACCTTGCGAATGACTTGTTACTGGCTAGGTATGGATATTAACTGTCGGTGGATTCTTTCGAACATGAAAAATGGAAAATTATAATAGTCTAGATCAGTGTTTCTCATCCCTTTTGCCGAGTGACCCAACATGCCTCTTTCGGAATGGCATCGAGTCTCAAATGTCAAATGTTTAACTTAACCTATGATAATAAATGTTCTTCCCGTTCGCAGGACGTATATAAGAATATAGAACGCAGTGCATTCTTTTGCAACAGATATTTTACTCCGATGTTCAAAAATCGTGCACCAAGGACACAATACTGCACCATACTTGAAAAGGAAGGCTGTTCCTCTACAATAGATTCACTCGCCAGCTACTGGGGATCCTTTGTGCAAGAAAAATTCGCTTTCCGGCTAGTTCGGGTGGTTCTAGAAAGTTTCTAGTCGTGATTCAAAATAAACTTCGTCCAATAATTATGAAAACTCCCGATACCACCCTTGTCTTGAGCGTAACGGCTTCAGTTTGCCCGTTCAACGTAACCAATATATATTGTGTATTAAAGTTAAAAGTACCGAGTAGAACGAATTGAACGATATCCCAGCGAAACTTTATTTCAAAATTAAATGCTGAAATAATTAAGACGCCCTTAAAATTTCGAGGTCCATTCTTAATCGGAAAATGTTCTTTCTCAGAGTTCGAAATGCTGAAACTATTATTTCCGCCATTGCGTACACCTTAAAGATACTGTAGTATGCTTCACTATCCTCGTCGATCATTATCGATAGTACGATCATAATAGTAGCACGCAGACGTAATAACGCAAGATTGTCATGGATGGCATTATGATCTTTGTATTAGTCTCGTTTAACCTTTATGTAACGTAGCTGGCTGGAACCTCCCCAATGAATCGCGTAATTTAATAAATTTTATGTCTGCCGAGAACTCTATTGCATCGTGCAATTTCCGTATGCTCTGTAATTAATACACGTTTTCAGTTAACATGTACTCTAGCAGCACGGGTATTGATATTTTATTTAACGATAGGACAAAACGTTTCATTTCTACGAGTGACCTTAGTGAAGCTTGGTGCTTCGTTCAACCAAAATGTGTCAACTCGTTTTTGTTACCTAAAGGTTAGTATGAATTTTATATAATACATATTACGGACATGTTAAAATAGATAACGAATATCCTATTTAGATACAGTGCATACGATTGGAGAAAGCTTCTGGTACAACTATTTGTCGACGCATTCTTAACCAACCACAATTTTTCCAGAATTGCGACTACTAGTTACTTGTTTGCCCGCATTACAAATGAACCGAAATTGAAGAAAAAACGCGTGCGATTTCTCGTTTCAAGTGGGCACCATTATTCTTCGCACTATATAAAAAAAAGGTGTCCAGTTGATAAGGGAAACACGAAGAGGCGATTCACGCATGAACGCAAGATTTCTGAGTAACCAATCAATTCGAGGAAGTAAAATTCCGAGCCCGAGGGGTTAACGACCAAACTCGATCGTTGCTCTTTTTGTATGTTTCCTGTTGCAACTATACCAAACGCTCGACCATTGATCGATATTATCTTGGGGATAAGCCACCCCATGTGTTTGTTAACCATAGAGGAACACGGAAATACGGAGAACCTAATGGTGTTAGAAAAGGGGGGGAGAAGGTGGAAAAAATGGAGAAAGATGAGAGTAGATCCACTCTGCGTGTTCTGCGCAGCTGGTAAAAAGCGCGAGAAGAAGACGGCAGAAATGGTCATTTTGTTATCGACACTACCGTGTCGCTTATCGTTCCACGGTCAATATTTCTCTCCGTGTTTTTTCCCTTCCTCTCTCCCACTTCACTGATTCCACATCGTTAGCACGCGTTTGCCCGCTCATCAGTGCTCCTCTTATCCCGACTTTATCGGCCGATAAGGCCAATCTTGGGTAGCATCGGCGATTACGGCGAAAAAAGGAAGTAGAACGATACTAGGATGGCGCTCCGCACCGATCGAATTTGTCGGTGTCGAGTGAGCGGCCGTTCTCCACGCCGGAGAATGCAACGACCGCAACCTCGTTACAAAGACGACTCTTCGCGCGGTGTCTCAATTCTTCGTCACGACGCGACGCGTACCTTTCGAAATTACCAAACATACGCGAGAATGTTTGTTCATTTATTTATTTACGGGCTAAAGCTAAGTAGTTCACGAATTACACAAAAGGGGGAACCAATTTTTTACTGAAATAAAGCCATGCTCCTATTGCGTACCAGCAGTTTACTTATAACGCCTTTCAGATCAGAAATAGAACGTGTGGGAAAAATCGAAACGGTCGGCGAACAACTTGCGTATAGCGAACGATTTGTATTCCTTGGTGGAACATGAATTTTAGTAATGCTTAACTGTAAGGGGCAATTAATTAATTAATTAATAATTTTATGGAAGATGAACATAAGGGACAAGAGTCGCGGTGTTAATACATTTACGAATCAGACGAAATAACGAGAAATAACGAAATAACGAGAAGCGAAAGATTCTGCAGGTGCTTCGCCAATGGCGTCTGATCATCGAGAGACGATTTCCGGGGGTATTCGAAAACTTGATGGAGATGCGTACTGTAGCAAGTTCATAGTACTGGAAATATTTATTGCTTCGCTTGAATATTTACAATATTATCATTTTTATCATTTGGGATAGTATTATTGCACGACATTTGTTTATTAAAAGCTCTATTTAGTTTCGGGAGTAAATTGTGGGCTATGCAATAAATTTTTCGAGAATTCGCTCAGGAACGGTTTCGAATGACATTTTAAATATTCAATTTAGAGCAGTAATAGTATTCAGAATTTGTCGTTCTATAATTCATGAAGGTGTTTATATTTCTCTTGAAATAAAAAAAGGGTAGACAGAACGATATTTATGAAACCATTGGGGGAACTTATCATATCAGTTAATTTAAAAAATATATCCCCTTTCATTTTCAAAAATCACGTATAAAATAGCGAAATGAATTAAATAGCAAGTTAATAAAAATAAAAAAAAATTTGTTACTGCCTTAAGCTACACAAATATCTAACTGCAAATATAAAACTTCTGAACATCAAACATATCACAAATGAAATACTTCTGAATATATGAAACAGACATATCTCTCGAAAGTAATGATAATTTTTAAAATATACGTTTGAAGTTAAATTGAATAAATTGAAACATAAATTGAAGTATTGTAAACTGATGGATATAAAATTTTGTGTAATAGGATTACAAATATAACGTGTACTTACCATTTAATACTCTTCTTAATGATGTTGCTAACAATCCTCTGGGATTTTCTGGTAGGTACAGCTAGAATATCATTATTCTTCTTCTTTCTGCCCCGTTTCTCCCTAATATTCTTCTTCACTTGTTGACCATCGTTAATAGATGCATCTTCTTCTTCAACCAATTCTTCCGCCTTAGCAGAATTTTGCACCCATTCTGCTACATGATCCTGGACATTTTGATCATTCGATAAAGCAGTTTCTGCTCTCAGTTCTTCTTCATTAATAAGTTCGCTAACAGTTGTCGGAGGTCCCACAATTCCCACCTCCATATGTTCTACAGACTGTTTAGTTTCTGAATCCCTTCTAGACGTTACTGTTTCAATTTTTTCAACAGTTGCTTGATCATTTGCAGATTCCTTTCCACTTTCATCCATGTCATTTTTTTCTGTCTTTTCCTTACAGTCGGCGTCGCTTTTATCCTCGTCAACTACATTTTTAGAGTCCTCTGTGGATTGCTGCACATCTTCTGAACTTAAACTTTCATGTACTACTTTTAATATTTCATTTAATGTCTCTTCCTCCACTGAAATCGTACTTTTAACGTCTTTAGCTTTTAAAATAGAATTATCTATCTCTATAGTTTTTTCTTCACTACTTATTTCGCTTACTTTTTCACTCACTGTTGCGTCTTCATTCAAATGCTTCTCACTTTCTGATATAGTTTGTTTAGTTTTAATAGAATCTTCAGTATCTACGCTTGATTTTTGCTCTGTTACATCTTCAGTACTGACTATGTTACTTTCGTAAGAATCATTTACCTCTGATTGATCCTTGCTGCAAATATTGTCCTCCTCAATGTTTTGCACTTTCTTTGTGGATGTGGAAGTATCGTGTAGTACTTCGTTCTTATCCGCAATCTTCATTATATCTGCACTTTTTACTTTATTATCCGCCATTTTTGCAGTTGCTTCGTCTAGAGATTCATTTGCAATGTGTAAAATTGTTTAGATGCTTCAATAACGAAGAATTTCTGAGGTATTTCGAATACACTGCTGTCATGTTACCATATGAGCACGTATTAACTTTCCAAGACCCTCCTACAAATGTTCATTCTTTCTGGATAACACATTATCCATTTTTATGTTTCATCCTCAATCTGCAAAAATAATGATTATCATAAGTAAATGATCAAACACACAACAACAATTTGCGATTGACATTTCGTGAATAAATTGTGTATAATCACTCTTTATCGACTGATAGTCGGTAAAGGCGATTACATATATGCAGATTTATCCACGACTTTGAGGTTAGAATTATTTTCTGTTACGCGGAACATGATAGTACATAAATACGTAAAATAATATGTTATTCATCGTGATATTTAAAATATGAAAAATGTATAACTCCTGAATTACAGGTTAGCTGAGATGGCTTAGAAGTTTTAAACGCAACGCAATGTACGCATCGTATTGTGGCGTAAACATTAGGACATACGATAATTAATCATTGATATTTCAAGAAATTATTTTCTGCGCAAATAATGCCCAAACGCCTATGTCACCATTTCTATTAGCAGAAATGAAATTCCTTGATATCTACATGTACAATAAATTTATAAACTACATTAAAATGCCACAACTCTTACGAAGATAATTGTAGTTTATTTATACATTGTCTTTATCATGTTTTCGAAAGAGCACAAATATCTGACGAAAGGTTATAATTACGTTTTAGCTATTATGAATTACCTTTTCTTATATGCTTTCACTTTATAGCCATGAATGCACTGTATGCTCACGACATGAAACACACTTTAGAATAAATCATGACATTTGTTTGACTTGAAAGTTACTTAATGACACCATCAAAGTATAACATTATTGGTCGACACGTTCATAACCTCACTTATTTCTCATTTGACAATTCGCTTACGACATCGATGCGTAAGGACACGTGAAAGGAAGAATGCCGACAACTAATAATCTTCAATATAGGTTGCCAGTATTAAAATAAGAAGCAAATAGAAAAAGGCACATAAAGTACTGCACACCAATGTAGTATAAAATCACAGGGTCGTGTCAATCAACCCTATCGTATCTCGGCCTTTGTCTGCCTTTCTCTCTCTTTCAAAGAGTACTCTTATTTTTACATCATGGCTGACAGTCACGGAAACAATCCGACCAAGACAATGTGCAATATGCTTAAAAGAAGTTTCACGGTACCGAATGTAAAACGAGAACACGACCCCGTGGTACATACGTAAGGCTAGTGACCTCTACCTCTTTCAAGTGTGCGTTTATGTGTGCATGCATGTGTTCCTGTGCGTCGTCATGCATTACAGTAAACCGACGTGCTCACTCTGATTTATCTACTATCGTACGCATGTTGAACGTACATAATTGAAACGCTCGTACAGTTGCACTATCTGCGGGAAATAATGTCACGGAGTAGCTTATGCCAATCGTTGCACATACTGGCGTATTATGCGTTGCGTTATGTAGCATTTCGTGCAGACTGCATCTTCGCGGATTTTTTTCTTCCGACCAATCAAACGCGTTTGCACGTTTCTTTGACAGCGACGCCTTTCGTGAAAGATCAACACAATTTTAATTGTCACGAAACAGGGTGCACAGTTTTGACAGCAATTTTCGTACAAAAGAAACAATGTACACTGTCCACACGGCAGAAAAATTATACGTACTCAGAGCACACTAAACTCAGACTATTTTTCGTTTGTGGCCAAGCCGCGCGCGCGTGTTCTCAACAAAATGGCGGCTGCACGATATAGCGCTCCTTCTTGTCACTCGTATTTTTTGCTTTACCGATTTTTCTCTTATATATCAAATTTGTTATTGCGTGCATGTGCGCCGTAGTGAGTACCTATGATATATATTAAAAGATTGGTCATATAGTTATTATATTACAATTGGAAAACAATGTAAGCCAACCAATAATCAATTCACTTCGTATACGCGTGACACTGGCGGCAAATTTAAACCGCATAATGCGATGCATTTGCAAAAACGTACGAATGTGGGCTTCTTATTAATAAATCGTCGAGAAATTGACTTTTGTTTGTCCTGCTATACAAACTTTTAGAAGATTTTAAAATAATAATGAAATGTTTGGAATTTTTAAATGAAACTTAAGACAAATTATTATTAATAGCGAATAAAATGAAACGTTATTTTTAATCACCAATTCATTCTGCTGAGCATGATTAAAAAGCATATTGGAAATGTATTAATGAAATAAATGGAATTGGCTTCTAAAAATATATACTAAACTATTATTCGTGGAAATATGAGATATACCTACACATTTCTCTTTAAATATGCATGTGCTTTAATATGATAATATGTCAGATAAGGTAGAAAAGTAAATTACAAGGTTGCAAAAATTCACTGTACTAGACTACTACGCTACAATGGCAATTTAATGCATGAATAAAATTTAATCCTTCAAAGTTCAAAGTTTTTTGCACAACTGGTTGAAATACAGTTGTGCAAATGTTACTCACGTTTAATTAAACAAATTCTGCGTTTCATCAGTAAATTAAATGCATTTAGGATCATTGCGTTGATTGAAAATATATTTTCAAAATTTTAATGGAGGACTATATGGATCATTTTTGAGAAAGAATAAGAAGTACTGCGTTGGTCTCGTATATTTACAGATTATTTATGATTCATAATCAATAATGTCGTACAATATATCAACAAAATAATGTTTTAGTCGTTCTTATGTAGCTAATAAAATCTAAAGCCTAAACAGTCAAGGTTGTTCTAAAAGTTGGCTCCTCTCATTACCACGAATATTTCATTCGTGGCCTCTTTTCATGTTTGCTACCTAACAATAAATAAACAAACAAGTATAAATCTATACAGTCCACGTGCCACGTGGTAGTGAGGGTAGTGGTGATAATTACGTTGCGAATCACAATCGTAGTAAACACGATGTCGAGCAGTCTCTTTTCAGTCTCTATCTAAATGCTTCTTAATGATATTTAGATAAAAATATCGAAGATATTTTTCCATGATAGAGAATAACGACATTTTTCCTATCTGCGTACAGTGTGCATCTCAACAACATTTTTCCCTATACTTGGAAAAAGAAGTTGCTTCAGCACGAGTAAAAAGTCTTAAGTCTATTATAAAATAACATCATTTATTTCCTCTTAGTTTTTCGTTTTTCTTTTAAGTCGAGCTACTCGGTTGTTAGAGAAAAGCACTTCTAAAGAAAGCCATTACGCCCTTCGTCACTGTGACAGGAATAAACATGAAGAACAAAACACCGTTTAATTGAATTTAAATTATACCCCCAATAAAGTATACCAGTAACTTTTCTACGGAAATCGAAACACGTCCTACCGGATCTTTCGCAAACTCATTAACTGACTACTTGCAAACAAGAAAAAGAAACATCTTCGTAACATCATTTCATTACTCTTACAATTAGTAGATACAAATACATACTCCCCTTGCGGGACTTTGCTCGAGAAAAACGAAATTAATCTATGAACAACGAAGTATTTCCGATGATTCTCGCAAACAAAGGAATATTGCACATTTTGTCGAGCAGTATGCCGTTCATAAAAAATACCAGAGGAACGCGTCGAAGCGCTCGAAACGCCTCCCTGACTTTGCATGATGTAGGACACTTTTCTTCGTCCATCAGTCATGGAAACTATGAGTCGTTAGAGAAACAGAATGATACACGGCAACCTGTTAGCTGCAAATCGGGAACATATAATCGGACATCGAATGCATCATCTATTTTGGATACGCGTATTAATAGTATACAATTCCGTTTATGAAACTTCGTCCCATACAAATGTCGGAGCTGTCTTTTTTATTATTCCAGTCGTAGCCGAGTTATTCGAGTTCTCATTGACAACAATCGATTTTCTCGGTATTTGCTTGAGGTTTGTGAACTTCCTATCGGCTTTAACATCAACGTAATAATATTTGACACACAAACTCGATCCTCTTCTATGCCGCTGCACATTCTTGATCGGAGCGCCTTGAGAAACAGTTGCCAAATATTCCGTCATTTTTGTCAACAAATTATGAACGATGTTCCAATTCGGTCTTTTTGACTGGCAAAAGTTACAGGCATGTAATGTTCGTTTAAGAGGATTCGTGTAATCTTATTAGTCCACGTGCATTGTCAACCTCGGGAAAAGCAGAAACGGCGAAAGTGAATAATTTACAACGTTCTCATGGAACACTGTGCTACCAAGAAAAGGCAAATTACAGTGCCGAATTTAGTACATTTTTTGCGCCACGGTAATATGAATCACTTCAATTTTCTGTCCAATTTAATATCTAAATAGTTACGAGCAGTCGCATGTCATTCAAACAACAATAGAATTAGTACACACTTTGAATCAATGTAATTGCGAATCATTAGTAAATACTGGTATGCTCTTTAACGCCATAAAAGACGAATATTATTCTGAATGAAGGGAAATAATTTTCCTACACCATAAACCGTGCGACCGAAATTATTGTAAGAAAATTTGCTCAGCTAATATTCTCTCCCAATAATACCACTGCTATCGTTTTCGCCAAATGTTCCCAAAGGTACACCTAAACGGAGAACATGTATTTCTAGTTCATAAGGCGTCGACAAATACCGAGAAATATTTAAGAGTCCTTTTTCGTGCATGCATAGGTACACTCAATCGTGGATATCTTAATACACGTTGTATTTGCGTGTCCTATTTCCACACGGCGTGTACAATGTGTTCTATACGTCCTATGTGCTATGTAAAATATTTTCTCTACCTAAAAGATCTACCTATATACGCTTTCCTGTGCCACTTTTTCACCGAAATACTTTACTGTTTTCCCTTTTATCTATCGAATAGCACCTGTTTCCGCCGCTTTAGACGCGCACAATCGCATATCTCTCTTTCTTATTCCTTCGATACGTAATCGTATTTCGAGGCGACGTCTTTAAACACATTTTTAATAACATTCCGTCAGAGTCGAGTTTACAGGTAGACGCAATTAAAGGTGACAAATATAGGCGAAATTTCATATCTTCCGTCGAAGTTGCGGCGCTCAAAAAAGCAAACGTGGTTAATAATTACAGGTATTTGCAGTATTTATGACAAACTAATTTTTCTACACAGATAACACCTAGATAAAGTAAAACGACGATATTGGCTATTTATTTACATGCCCACAAAAATGTATATCCGACTCGTTTCTTTCGTCACATTTCTGTTGCGGGCGATTTTATATTTCATTCGAATAAAAATCAGCTCCTTTCTTACGACTTATTTATAATGGATTATTTCTACAATATATCGTCATCCATTTGTATCGTTCGTTTGATTTTTCTCCGTTGTATAAACAATGCTCAGCGTCATTATTGTTAATTAAGATTATCTCGGCCGAATCCTAGCCTCGACTTCGAAAATTTCTGCTGTATTTATTTGTTGACGACTCAATGCTTCTTCTAACACTCCCCGTATGTAGTATTTAATTCATGCGCAAGTAGATGATAATCAAGAATGCTCCAACAACCTAGTTCATACGACAGTTTAAACTTTAACGGATGTACGCTGTAAAAAATTGATTTGACCTAATTAATTGCGGCTATATTAAGTTCTTCGTGACCAGCGATACGAGAGCACCGCCAGTTCTATCGATTTTCAACCGTGGAACTTTGAAAAGGACACCTTTCCCTTGACCACCGTGAAACATCGTACGGATCATTGTCGCCTGACGAAATCGTCAAGAAATTTTGATTCGGCTATTCCTGCGACCCCTTTTGATTTTAAACATACGGCACGATTCGCGCAAACGTTTAATTTCTTTATCGATTCGCATCACGCATCGGAATCGTCGGCGTGTCTCACTTGTTGCGTGTAAACTCGACTTTGACTTCGACGTATGAAAACATTCGTATCGCGTTAATATCTCCGTTAGGATCGCGAGAAGTGTCAGCGATCGCCGTGACGATCCATGTGAAATGATCCGATTCGAAAGCTGTTGCACCTTGCGCCCGTTTATAAGTATCGTTTGTAATTGCAACAACAGCTGAGTACCAGTAACAGAAACGGGTCAATCGTCGAATGAAGATTTAGGGTGAACGACGAATTAAAAGCAACAGAGTCGAGTCCGTACCGATTCTCGAATTTATCGATCGATCGATAAGAACCGTCCCATTCATTCAGAAACGTTCCCCCCGTTGAAAACGTATGTAAATATTTCCACTGTAGTTTCCAATGGCGAAAAAAATGATTCTGGTTTTAACAATGGTCCTTGCCGCAAGGGTTAATAGAACAAGACGTTAAGGTAACAAATAATGACAATGTCACCGAAGCGTGAACACGTTCGACACGGCGTTAATAAATCGAAACGAATTAGAATTAGACGATCGATCAGCAAAGTCGTTGGTGTGAAGATATTTTCGAATGCATTCGCAGCATTTCGATCGGAACGGACACGATCGTCGTTCGATACGAAACAACGTTCCCCCTGTGTGCTCTAACGAGTACGCACATCTTTGTGCGGCGTTTAATTTTTATCGTCTCCCATCGGAATTCCATGAAATTACATCCATTTATGATACATTGCACTTACTTCTCACACAGAACGATATACATACACGCGAGTTATAATATTTACACACCGCTCTCGATTCGTTCTACTATCTCCATCAGAATCTCACCACCCCTATCACTTTGCGGTTAAACACCATTTGCTACACGCTACAACGGACAGCTCTAATCGTATTACCATTTCGCGATAAATGGAGGGCGAAGTCTTGAAGTTCATAAGCAGCCGGAGCAGAAACTTGTATCAGGTCGTGCCATAAGTAATAACGTTTTTGATTTCATTCAATCGATACTATATTCATACGTCACGAAGTGTAGGTACCCTTCCTTCATTTCGAGTCGAACATTCCCGGCTAATACAGAGTAGCCTGTATTTTCTATATAAACAAAGAATTTGGAATTTTTCAAGTCAGGGAAATTGAGCATTATAGTAACAAGTAACCATAAATTATCTTAATACGTGCCAATAAAACGACTGCTCAAGCAACTGATACTGGGAAACGCGATAAAGAAATCCAGCGCCGTTAGTTTTGTCCCGTACTGTATGTAGAAAATTGTCTGGAAGAGCGATACTATTTATGGAATGACCTGATAAATATCGTATACATTATCACGATAGTGCAATGCCTTATTAATCCAATGGCAAGCAGATTTTGTTAGAAGCTTGGCACAACGAATTTAGAGTTATCCGTAGTGGGCGTTATCTTTCATTCGTCTCGTCACGGCGCTCGCGTATTGCACTGTTGCCCCGGATATTTCTCGTCCCCATAGAAATCCCATGAAAACGAAGCGTTGTTAATAAACAAAATATGCGTCGGTTCGTTCGCCTGTCCTGGTATCGGCGTATTCTCTACCCGTGCCCCGTCACCTTTGCGCAAATTTTCAATTTCAAACGCCGACACGCGTCACCGACCGAAAATAAACCCAAGAATCGATAATCGTCGCGTGCTGCTCCCAAATACAACGTTTCCACGCCATCATTTTCCGACCGGACGATGAAGCACGCAACGAACGTAAAAATTACCCGCGAAATCGTGTCCCGTCTGCTTCGAACCGAGACGAACACAGGGTGTACCTTTCCGATCTGACAAAGCCTGGTTCAGGTAAATCGACGCGAGCGTCGAGCTTTCGTCGACGACGAAAAATGGAGCTTGTGAAAATGGAAAATGGAAACGAAAACTCTGCGAAAACGATCACGCTCGAAAGAAAAAGGAAAGGAACGCCTCTGCCCGCTCGCAGACAGAGAGATAGAGAGTGAGGGAAACAACGAGGAGGAAGTCACGACGAATACAGCAGCAGCGGGCCAAGCTGGCCGTTGGTGTACGTTGAATCTGTACGACAATGATGATCAAAGCGGAGTTCTCTGACGAGGAGTATCACGGTGAATAGGTCGGGGAGGATGTTCAAAGTCTGCAGGAACAGCGATCGTCCACGCGGAACATTCTTTCCGTGTATTCGAGTAGTCTCGATGGGTCGGTCTTCTTCCTCTATGGTACTTCTGGAGAATCGGAACCGCAAAAGGAGTCGCGTCGATTACGCCTCTTCCACGGCGGAATGAATCCTTTCTCCTCTTCTACCAGAATTGCTGGGCTTGTGGTCAGGGTCAAGGTCACGGTGGTCAGGACGCCAGCGTGGTCCTGTGCCATGATGCGTGTTGGTGCTGGTGTTGATGCTGCTGTTCATGCTGATACTGTTGCTGTTGCTGGTGATTGTGGTGGGCGCGATGCTGTTGTGGCTGTGGCTGTTGCTGTTGCTGTTGCTGTTGTTGTGGCTGTGGTTGTGATTGTAGTTGTGGTTGTGGTTGTGGTTGTGGTTGTAGCTGTGGCTGTGACTGTAGCTGTGGCTGTGGCTGTGGCTGTGGCTGTGGCTGTTCCTGTGCCTGTACCTGTGCCTGTGCCTGTACCTGTGCCTGTGTCTGTGCCTGTGCCCGTGCTTGTGCCTGTGCCTGTGCTTGTGCCTGTGCCTGTTGCTGTGGCTGCTGCTGTGGCTGTGGCTGTTGCTGTTGCTGCCTCTTCTGGCTGCGAACCAAGAACAAGATTGCACGATTACTTTCACAGTGTCGAATGAATTCTTGTGGGGGACTCGCGACCCGTGGGCGTTCGATGACCGTGATTTTCGACGCTTACTTGCGTGTACTTGCTCTGAAGTATGCGACTGCCTACGCGTAAACGTCGCTTCAATTAATTAATATTGCGAAAAGAGGCCGCGATCGTTGCCGTTGCTTTGTTTCCGAGGGAAAATAATGTCGTGATGGAGTGCCGGCCATGAGTGCACGGATAAGTGAAATAAGGGCGATCGTTGGATAACAGTAATGAAATAAATCAATCCGTTGAAAAAAAGATTCAGGATCAGCATCCCGCTGATCGGACAGGGAATTATTTAACGACGAGAAACATTTTGCTCCGCGATAAATATTCATCGCGGGGGTTGCGAATATATTCTTCTTTTTCGTTTAGGTGGATAAAAAGTGTTTGTCACAGTTTGCGTGAATGATTTAATTAATGTTGCGATTGCGGGCGTAACTGTTGCAATTGCCCGCGATCGAAAGCGAAATATGTTTCATTAACTTTGTGCATAGCGCAGGATTATCGCATAAAGTCGAACGGCGACTGAAAAGAGAAACTTCGACGATTGATTTTCACGAAGTTTTAATCAATCGCGACAAAGACGCTGACAAAGATCCATTGTTCGAAGGAATACGTTTCCTAGCATTCCTTAGCAGAATGCTTTTCACCTTTCTCTCAATGGAGCAACAAATCGCGGCAGGCAAATCTCATACGAATTAGAAATTCCATTCCACGTTTGCGCACAGATATATTTCATACTTCCATACACTCTCGACTCGCAGAAGTGAAAGGAGTGCTAAATATGATAAAACCGCGAGCCTGCGTTATCAACGATTGATTAACTGTGTGGTTCCGTGTGCGAAGAAAAATCGGTCATTGAATTAACCGCTTTCGCAGCCGAACAATAAAGATCGCCACTGCCCTATCGAATAGAATGATAATTGATACTCCACTTTCCCACAACTTCCAATTGTGAAATGAAACCTATCGCCCGTACGGCGGCATTAATGTCACAGTGAATCGGATTTAAATATCCCGGCCGCGAATATGAATTTCATAGTTCAATGTATGCGCGTATGCACAAATGTCTAATAAATAATCAAACGAACGCCATTGTGCCCCCTACGACATATGACCCTCGTCTGAATTTCAAAGCGATGCAACATTGACGTTTCCTCATTTTATGTGTCGTTTAACCTATGGTCTTCGAGGGGAAAAATTAATTATATCGGAACTGCTTCCCGACGACCTTAACAAACGGCCGGCACACTGAACCGCACTTTTCGAGTAAACTGTACTTTCGATTCCACGTAAGTTTCCCTTGGACACGCGTGATCGGTTAATCTGGACCCGAAATTTCTCACAATTTTCCCAGAGTTAAACGCCCCTTTCTCATTCCGACAGGCGCGATGAAAATTTCGACGCGAACCGCGCCGGTGCGTCCGGCTGTCGCTTCAAATTATTGCGATACGAAATTTCTCAATGTAATATATTGTCAGTGATAAATGACACGCGATACGCGACGGATATAATTCCACGATGGAACGATTCCAACATACTGTATAAACCCTGGGCGAATCCCGGTAACAGATAGTCACGTCGCGTGTACGAAATCTCGAGTACAACGAGGCGTGACTGCAAGCGTGTAAGCACATTTTTCTTTTTTTTTTTTTTTTTTTCGTCGACCCTGAACGAATTCCACTGTAGCAGCTTCTATTATCATGGCCGTTGCTCGAGCGGCGTACAATGGATTTTGCGAGGCTGGGACTTTGCAACATTGTCGATGCATAAGCACGTCCAATGTGCGACAATAGACGAAAAGATTACAAGATTTCATTTCACAAGTAGAAATGTCGACGTCAGGTTTCCGAGCACGAGTGCGGGGTGCAGCTTCGAGCGAAGTCATTCCGGGGACAATGTATTCGTTTTTATTTATTTATTTTTTTTTTAATTGTGGAGTTTACGCGGCATCGACTGTTCGAACGTTAGCGACGAACCGAAGTCTCCTCGCCGTTTTCTTTCTTTTTTGTTACCTCCCCTATAGGTGTACGTCCAAGCGCGAAATTTTAAACGACTGTTGCTTAAGGTGCTCTGTTCAAATTGATATCATTTAAACGTGCTGCGGTAAAAACTATAGTTTTTTTTTATCCTTCGTGACAATCCGTTCTTTGTATTTTCAGTGAAACGATTTACGTACGTATTCGCATTTGGTACTGTACGAAAGAGTTCTTGAATTATAAAAATTCGTTTCTAGCTGCATTTTTTGGACACGATTTAGAACGCTTTCCTGATTATATAAAAGTTCCTGCAAAATTGGACTCACTTTTATCAGAAAATATCGGGCAGCAAGTGGAAAGGGATGTACAGAAGGAGAAAACGATTTTAGGAACTTTTAGCAGTGGAGTGTATAGTGTCGTAAGTATGGCAGTATTCATAATTAAGAAGAAAGTTAACTTTATCTCGCATATCTACTACGAGGTGCCTAAATAATTTTAAACGTCCTGAATTAAGGAATTGGAACTCTGGAAAAATAGGAGCAAGTTTCAATTCTCCCTCTGCGCGATATTAAATTTTGCTTTTAAAGTTTACATAATTTCTGTACACCTCGCTTTTCCTCTTCTTAGTTCCGTGAATGATTTCTTGAATTTTTTCTTTGATTACGTCGACTGGTGCAAACGTATCTTGTTCTTCACGCTTCGAAGTACGCAGGAAAAATTCAAAACATTGACCTCAAACTTATACGTGGTTTTGTGAAAGCTTTCCATTTATTCATTACGCTCGTGTTTCGAATGGCACACATTTTTGCATTGAACAGGCTTTCAAGATTTTCGCGGCGCGTTACTAAGTAATTAAAAATCTGCGCGGCCGTCATATTCGAGTAACGTAGCGTAGCTAACGCGTATTCAATTTTTTTAATTAATTTTTCAGCCTGCGCGTAACTTGATAATAATTTCAACAGCAACGATGAACAACGGGGCAACAAAGACTTGCAGACTTTGGGCTGCTTATTTTTTCGCGGATTATTACATATTTCCGCGAAACATTGCGGGGTTATTTCATTAATTCGCACGTCTCTATTTCTTCGGGCAAAACCCGACGCAGCTTCAGTTTGATCGTTTCAGTCGAAACGTTACAAACAAAAATATCGAGGAACACCGCGTTGCGTTTGTATCCTCACTTACCCTATTTTTAATATAATTGACGATGTCTGCTTGTCGCTTGCAAATTTTTCCATGTCACGAAATTTACGTCCGAGCAGAACGGTCGTGTAAGCCAGGTATTATATAATTTCGCGCGGCATGAGTCGTAAAAATGATACGACAGGACGAAAATGTCTTGATTCTATAGTCGCGTAGTTTCGCGAAGTGGCATTGCAAACCGAACAAAATATCCGACAGATTGATCAGCGGTTAAGTATACGCGAAATTCGTATCGCCGTCGATTTGGAAACAGTCCATGCAGTTGTACCTCAATTTCCTCATTCTTCAGTTTTAACGATACCCCTTTAAATTAATATCTTCAACGGCCGATTCGACATCCTGCAATGATGTAACAATAAGTTTGCAACATTCCGTTTCCCGCAGTTTAATAGGTTTTCACGTTCGCGTGTGATTCAATCACGTTAATTTATAGACATACTTGCCGAAGGCCTGTAGATTGAAATTAAAAAAAGATGTTGCAACGAGCCTGCATTTTACTACATTCGCGTACTAAGTACGCGTTCAAAATGGCAGCGATACGAGCCGCGTTACGTACGTGCCACTTCTGAACGGTTTACGCCGAAGCGAAATGGACGAACGACTTCGAGCAGCGTCGGAAGCGCGAATCGTTTGCCGATGGGGGCCGTTAAAAAAATATTCATTATTCAATAGCGCAGTCGTCTTTAATAGCCCTGCCTCGAACCCGTAAGGGATTGCTGGCGGACATTTATCGAAGCATTTTATCCGGCCGTCGCGTAACTTATTTTTAAACGGCACAGGTAATTGAAAGCCCGTATTATTTATTTATTTAACGATAAAGTAGCACGCCCCGCAAGAGGAGCGTCTAATAAGCATTGCTGACTAAATTATAACATCGACGGGCACTTATATGTTGGCGTTAGCGTATTTTTAATGGAAGGAATAGCATCGTTGGGTGACGTACTATCCACCCCGTGCATAATTTATGATGGGAACGCAGTCCCACGGGTGGTCGAAGAGTGTTTTGGGAATCGTCAACCTAGGAGACAGACGATGGCCGGTGGCCCGACGCCGTTCAGTTATCGTATGTCCTAGAATCGACTAATTTATCGCGTGTCCTGAACGTGTATGAATGGGATCGAACATCCTGTCGGCAGGCGATGGCTGGCTACCACTGCGGGTCTTCCAACTATCTAGTGCAGAGGGATTGTTTATTATATAGAAGAGAGGGATGCATTAAATATGGCAAGCGACCTGACGACACATTGGTAAAGAATAGGAACTTCGTTCCTGAAGGATGTGCCCACGTAGTGGGCAGTGCAATGCCTTTCGAAAAGAGGACTGTGACGAACCCCGTGGCACTTGCCCCCAGAACCTTGGAACATCGCAGTCGTTACTTTGTAATCTCGAGCTAAATAATCTTGACGCGTATATTGAATATCCAGCATATAATGCAATAATAGTGAGAGGAATACCGCTATTAAACTGTTATTTACAACCGAGATGTTTGAAAAACTACCGATTACGAAACTAGCAAGTCGCTAACAAAAATGTTTAACTTCGCCGGCTAAGTGTCACCGTTGTTGTATTCCTTCGTGTTATAGATACATATTCGTCAGATCTTCCAGGAACGAAAGTTTAGTTAAAACTTCCACGGCGCCGGCAACTTTACAATTGCCCTCGCGTCATTAAAAAAGAAAAAAGAAAGAAGAACGAGACTAGAAGGGTTTCTCGCAGTAACATCGTCTCGTCGAAATAATGACAGGGAATAACCATCTCGCCGGGTAGCCCCTCGGCGATCAATCGATCCTGAATAATTCAATTAAAACGAAAAGGAAATCGACGCTGGTGGCTGTACGTTCGCTAACGTAATAAAACGACGATAAAAAGGCTCAGACGGTGTACTCGTCGTCGAATTAACATTCGATACGCGGGACAACGGAGTCGGAAACCCGCGCCAGTTATAACAATAATAACCCGACGAGTTTCACGAGGGCCATAATATCCACGAAAACGCGATTACGCCGATGAATCGTAATTGCATCGAGATGCAAATTAACCCACTGGCATCCGCGATTGCCAGTAATTACACGAGCACGGAATTTGCAGGTTCCGATCGGTACTTTTCCCCTTTTCCCTTTCTCCCCCCCGGCCTTTCCTTCCCCTCCGTTTATATCCACCGTTTCCACGGTACACGTGAACGTAATGTCGCGCGCAACGAGACGCACGTACATGCACACGTCGCTGAGATTTAATGCCACCCGGTCGTTCCTCGGTAATGAAGCCAGTATTAAGTATTGGCCGCGGATAAATCTGTTATCGCATTCGCGTCGAGCGTTAAGGGGGCACAACCACACCTGCACGGCGGCGCGAAAAGGTGGGCGAACTTAGCACTTTTTTCCCCACGCGGGTAATTATCGAGCAGAGTATCCGGCTGTTTTGAAAGTTGTTGAGTAACATTTTCGCTTCCTTCTAGTATTTCGTTTATCGTCTGATGTCGCAAGCGGCGCTCAGCGACGAACGCGATTGGCTAATGCAAAATCGGGAGAGTTTTAAACCCGAAGAAGAATATATCTCCCTCGACGCGCTGTTCGATTTTTTTAAACGATTTCGTTGAAGCTGTGAACGGCAAGCGTTTCGAAGGAAAAGCATCCGTTCTCGCCGAAGGAAGTCAGCTTCGAACGTTCGTGACAATTGCACGAATTGAAACGAGAAAAGAAATCGTGCAATCTTTTCGTAGATAATTATCGCGCGGAACAAGATTGCGAAACTTTCGAGTCGATCGGACGAATAGCTTCGAGAATACACTTGGTTCCAAGTTGAGAAACACAGCGTCGAGAGATACAACAATCCGTTCATTTGTCCATTCATTTCAAGCGCTGTAACTTCGCCAATTATACGAATTGCCAAAAACTCTTTTGCACAGCGCGCTGGGCGTTCAAAATCTACGGGGGAAAGAATGCAAAAACAATTTCGCCGGTTTCATAATGCGGACGTGGTGCTCCTTCAAGCCTGCGCCGAACAATTGCGGACATGACGTCGCTCCAAGCGGAGAAAATAACGCAGAGTCAGAATTGTGCACTTTTTATTTCCACCCGATCGTACGTAACCAGTTTAATTGGAACAAGGACGAGGCTCAACCGTGGCATCTTTGTTGAAGTATGCAACGAGATGAATCCCGGAGTGTTGTGCGGTAATTAAAAAATTATCGTATCGACAGGTACCGTCCGAACGACGTTTTCTTGTCCGACGATTCGATGCATATTTGTGTGGCAAGCGATAATACGACATGTAGGTGTATCTATTGATTTCAACGTTCACTTTCGTTCGTGAGTTACGATTTACGATATACTAGCTTGTTATTGATTAGTAGCAGCAGTTGCGGACGTTGATTAGCATCGACCGCTATTATAATTCTTGTCAGCCTTTTTATGTTAATTAATGCTCGACCTGCTAGATTGTTACCGACTAAATGGACGGAGTTTCAAACGCACTTTCCAAGCGTGTCGTTTCGCGGTGAATAATATTTAATAATTGAATTATGATACATCGGGTTCAGTGCACTTTGGAAATAGAAAAACCGGATTTTCCTGTAGCTTTATTCTAAAAAGTTTGCGATTCCAGATTTGCGAGGAGGTCCTTGAAAGTTCTGTTGGCACGTACAGTTAGGATAAAAATGAGTAAAGGAGGACATCGAAATTCTTCCTCAAATAATAAAGCGTTACGTATTTTTAATCTTTCAGATGATTGTAAAGCGCAGTGTAATACGGAAAGATATGCATATATGTAGTCGGTTTTGTAGCGTTTTTTTAGTAGATATGTATTTTTCAGCATCTCAATAATAATCTACGTTTATTTTTATGCAAAAGAGGAATTCCTGGAGCACTAAACACGTGCAATGCAAAAGCGTGGCATGCTACTTCAAAGATCGAGACTTCATTATTCGTGTGTGGATTTTATAAAAAAAGCAACAATGTTTCGTGAAGAGAATTATCATGTGAATGTAGTATTTGTGTCAAAAGTATGGAGAATGTTAAGATTATGCGCGTCACTTGTAAACAAATGGCATAGATAGAAACACGGGAACGATCGATGTCATTATTTCTGCAAAAAGAAACGAGTCGTTAAGACGAAGTAGAAATATATACTTCTAAGAAACATGGCAGATGTTTAACTGAATAATACGAACGTAGAAAGGATACTTTTGAACGAAAATAGAATATCGACTACATAACCGTTGGATGTTATTCTTCATACATTTGTTTTTATAAAAGTAGGTAATCTTCTGATGATGCATTGAGAAAATATTAAAGGACTTACTTAAAACTCCCCGCAGAAACGGAATACAAAAGGATTGTATGTGTTAATTGACGTTTGGAATTATACCAATGTATGAGGTCGCATAGATAGAAATAAAATTATTTTAATTATTGGAATAAAAATATAGTAAACCAATGCCCACAAACGAAGAGTATTATTAAACAGTGAAATATGCATGATTTGATCATAATTGTAATTAACGGTTCATCGCACGTTTGAGCTAAACCTGTCTACATGTCTTCAAACTATAATATCTTTAATTACAGGAAGAGCTAAGTTCAATTACGAGAAGATGCGTTTGAAATCATCGCTAATACAAAGTATCACATTTACTCTCTAATAAACAATGATTAGAGAAAAGTTAATAGAGCAACCACTTTTATATATAAACGAATGTTACGGTAATTTGTAGTTAATAGTAAAATCGATTTTGCAATTGAAATTAATCAGCCAAAGGAGAGTAATTATTTTTCAATTTACATTAAAGGTATCTTCTATGCAAAGTAGTGCTCCATTCTTATTTTTGATTTTTGATCTTATTACCACTATTTCATATCTTCCTTCCTACGATACTAAACAAATCTAATAAACTCAGCAGATTACTCCACGCGCTAAAACTGATGGAGTTTTTAATCAGATCATAAATTTCCACGAAACTAAATAAGATTACACACAATAATTAAATTTCCGTTCATTAGCGGAACCGAGGATTTAACACTGAGCCGTGTTATTTTCAGTTCAAGAACATTAGGCTTCGCGAGCAAGTGTAACGCTAAGTAAAACTATGATCAACATGCTACATCAATGCACTACCTAAATTTTGTTGTAGCGAATTGGTTACTGCGTTCTAAAATTTATTAAACTAAATTTTGGTGATGTATTCCTACATCACTCCCTTCGTATTCCCTGAGTACTTTTGTTTCTTTATCGAGTTTTAAACGACTCACAGTGGTTGCCGAAAGAAAGTTTAAAATTAGTATTTGCGCACACGTACATCAGTAACTTTAGTAACACAGTGGAACCTCGATTAACCGGACAGTTATTATTCCCTGTCTCGATTATTCGTAGTGTCGAATTTACTGACATGCAGTATATTCATAATTGTATCTCTTTATTTGAAAGATTGATGATAAAGAAAAATATATAGTTTTTAAACAAACATTGAAATGATTGGGAAATATGTATATTTAACCCCTTTTCTCCTGGAAACTTAATTTATTCAGCTCGCCTGCATTCCGATTGATCTGATTAATCGATGTTCTACTGTAGATATTTTCTCATATTACTGATATTGCCTCATTCTTGTCCGAAGTACTCTTTCGCTTTATAATACACAGATGTTCTATATTTCCTTGTTCGTTAAATTATGCTGCTATTCCGTATTGCATACATTTTAAACTTTCCTTTGCCCGACATTGTACCTTTATATTCATAGAACATTCTTTCCTTACTTAGACCCATGGAATATATTTACAAACCTTGGCCATTGAAACCTGGCCAACAGTCTGCGCAACACACGATCTTAATTTTTCTTGTATTAAGAAGAAAAATGGGGACAGGACATAGTTTGGCAAAGCACTTTACGATGTATATCGGTGTTCATTTCGCGTTCCAATCCCGTAACTTTCAAGGATCACGAAACCTTTCGCTTATGTATCGGGGCTGTTACCTTAAGCATCCTAATTGACTTAAAGTACAGGTTGCATGTAAAAAGAGTGCAGGAGCGGAACGGCCAGGCGTAAAATAAGATCTTGTACACTGCCTACCGACCAAAGATCGTCCGGTTTGGGAAACATAATGACGATTTGCCCCTAATGTTACTTAACTACGCGTCGCTCACGCCGTCTTGGCCGCGGTAACAAGTTTATACAGTAACCGGATTTCTCGTTTTGAGCGCGCTGTAAACGAACGATAGAGAAACAGCGGCGAGATCGTGTCGTTACCTATTATTAGCACGGATTGTATGATCGACGATGAACAAATAATGAGTTGCTCGTTTTCTTTTTATTGCTTTTATTGTGTCCCGAATGATTCACCGCGATTTCAGAAAGGTCGTGTTCCGGTAGTGATTAAATTTTACGATACAGTTGCTCGCGAATCTTTACTCATTTAGCTTTCAATTACTTTTTAATCAGTATTCTAAATGATGTTTCGCAATTGCGCGAAAATAAGCTTTGATATATTTGTTGAATATGGATTACGAGTTATTTTGTTTTTTTATTAGGATATCTATAATTTGGTTTAAAATTTACTGTACATCTAGCGTGGCCAACTGTATCTCTTTTCGTTTAAGCTTGTGCTTTTCATGAATTTATTGTAATTTTCAGTTTTCACGTAGTACACACTGGGCTTCGTAGAATTAATATGTAATTTATATATCAGGTGGATCGAAGAGTGTCGGTTTGCAATATTGTTTGAAGATTTTTATAAACTCCGCGTGTTTCGAACATTCGTCTCGGCACGAGATACGTTTGCTTAATGTTGCTTTGTATACTATAGTATTATCGAGGAATTCGACTCGGGTCAACGAAGCAATAATTTTTTATTCGTTTTTCAGACGAACAAGAGAAACTTCAAGTATTGAGCAATTATAATATTTACACTGAAGTTCTAGATTATGTAACGCAGTGAAGTTTCACAAATAGCAAAGGTCTGACTGGTAGTAATTGATGATGTCATTTCATTTAGTCGACCTTTCGAATATCAAGTTTTCAGCGATGTACTATCAATACTTGGAATACTTTTGCCAAGAGAAATATAATTGAACGCAATACATCGAAACAAGATGAAATCATATAGACATTGGAACAACATTGAAATATTTAAAAGTAACCCAAATTATTTTTATTAAGCTGTCACGTTAATGTCTGCATATATGTGTATTAGAGAAAATTTGGCTCCTAGAAAACGATTCTACATCACTTGTATCTTTGTGCATTCTTGGTAAATTGCACGGAACTTTTACATGCTTCCACTCTTGCATCGGATAAAGTAGAAGTGATAGTTTCATTTCATCACGGAAATTGCGTAATAAAACTGACTATATTATGCATTTACATTCCGTATATTTTATTCGCCTTTGCACAACATTTCAACAGCTATCGCATTTGTTTAAATAATCTACTTTCCTAATTCAAGGTTGAGCATAAAGTTCGCGCAAATAACACGGTAATAACATGTAAATGAAGTTCAATAACGCCCTACTTCATTTAATGATTGAAATTGCAAAAATATCCAGTGGTGTACATTAATTTCCATAATACTGCCATCGAAATTGAAAATTTATATATGAAATGCTTCGAAATTATCCAGCGCCAACGTGATACAGCAATTGCATTTGATTAAGAAAACATTCATTTCTCTCTCTCACATTGATTTTATTAGTAAATCGGAATAACAAAATAAACAGTTCTCAAACAAATTAGATTAACCTGCCTACACTATGTGCTTCTTAATTACGTCAATGAAAATGCGCAGTTGAAATAAATAACGTTTATAGACTTGAAAGATTGAACCACTAGTTCTTGAAATACGTACACCGTATAGCCATGACTCTATACATATACGTGCATACCTGCGTTTAGAACAAATCGATACGACATATTTCCTGTAATCATTTTTCAAAATAGTTTCCATTCGAAGTTCAAATCGGAATTGAATTTTTACCACGGATTTGAATGTGGTTGAAAAATGAATGACTCGGTTAATTAGACTTACTCGTTTACTAAAATTAAATAACAAATTTTGAAAATTTTAGTCGAATAATACATAACAGTGCTTTCAACTCGCTGTCAAGTACAAAAGCAAGTAGAAGACAAAACAATCGGAAATTATTTCGCTCGCATCTCCATCCGGTTCGTAAAATTCAATTTCAACCGAATTCAAGTACACCACGAATTCACGAATGGTCAAAATTTTCCTAGTTTTAATTCGCATCCACATTCTATCTGCACGACTGCTTACGTCTACCGCCGTATACCGTATGTACACTTGAAATAAACGATTGACTTCTTCAAGTTGTATAACTCGTATCCCGACTCTTTCTCCGTTTCGAACGGGTATATCGGTTATGAAATATGAATTGTCGATCGAAGGTTCGCCTGAACCCGGGACTTTGTATCTTCAACGTTGAAAGCTCCCTATCGAGTTATTCGCATATGAGAAGTCATAATCATACAGCGAAGCACCGTAATATTCCTCCCTGATACGCTAACGTTTCTTTCTCCGCTTTTGGAAGACTCGGGGCTACGTGTTTTATTAAATCAACAACGAATCAATACTTATATTCAATAGAGTTCCAGAGCGTCGGTTTTTTCAGCGGTGCATCGAAGGGGGGAAAATAAAACAGTTGTTCCGTTTAATGATGCAGGCACGGCGAAGGTATGATTTATCATCTGTCGTCAAACATATTTGGTACCATAGCCGCATTTTTATAATGCACGCGGTAATTCACTTTTTGTTCAGCCTTAATACGCGGCACGAATTATGACGTGAACACGCGACCTCTAAGTTCAAATGAATTTAGCAGGATCACGATGAAGACGCTTTTTGTCGTCCAAAGGTTACATGTTATTCCAGTCCGTTAAGTATGCGCGTAATTAGGATCGAAGAATTTGACTGTTAATTTAATTCTCGGCCGAGGTTACACTGCCACTTTAGATTGAAGACTGTACGAAAGGATATGATTGTACAGATAGACGGTAGCTGTCGAAAGCAAGATGCAGCATTTGTATCGAAGGGGTTAATAATATATCAGTTGTAAATAAAAGAAGAGACAGTAAGTATGACTTACAAAACGCAAAAAACGATTATTGAAACATGCGATTGACATAGGATAATAAAGCTATGCGATAAATTAAAAGGCAAATTTAAATATTGAAAGGCGACGATGATGTTCCCCTACGTGAAATAAATTCTCACGTACACAGAAGCATTCGTGGTACTAGAAACAGTAACCACGTGGTATGAATCACAAGAAGAAAATAAATCCATAAGGTGCCGGCAGGAAATGTGGAATTTTCCATACCAGGGATTAATGTGACACGTAATACGCGATCGGTGAAATGTTTGGAATTACTTCCTAAACTTTACAAACGTCGCAATTTTTCATAATTTAACAAAAGATCGCGACCTTGAATTTTAATTTCAATTGCAATTGTTCGTCGTACGGAGTGCCACATTTCTCTTATTAAAAATACAACACCAATTCGCTACGGATCTGGTACAGCTTCTAAATAATAGGGAGAAACAATATTGTTTAGTCTCCGTGAAACGGAATTGCAGTTCAGGCGGTTCTAAATTACATTAGCCTAAAAGTAGAAGTGTGTCATGCGCACAATAACAGCACCAAAAGATTACCCAGTTGCACGAATGTTTGGTGTTCCACAAATTCTTGCGTAAACTCAGCATTTCGTGAACTTATCATTTCGCGAACCCTGAACGCCCCGCTTACTGAATTATTGGCGCTCTGAAAACTCCCCGATGTGGCTCTGATTGAATGGCTGTCAAGCCACGGGGTACAATGAAGAAGAAATGTACCTGCAACTCGGAAACGTAATCAAACGAGCGACCGCTTTACCCGACCTTTTTTGTTTCACTACTCTCGTCTGCCCAATTTGTCCCAGAAGGTGCGTCCACGTGTTTCGATACGCCCTGTATAATCGTCCATTTTACATCGACGAGCTCGTCCTTTTCCAAGGCTCATGCATATTTATGACGGAAGTAAAATGCGCGATGGGCGGTCGTAACTCAATTATTCAACGAGCACGACTAAATTAAAAAATACACGTAATTATGTTTAAGCTGTCGGGCCTGATGTTATTCGGTAGCGTATAACGTCGCCGAACACCTTTGTATTGATCTTTCAGCGATTTATTGATGCGTCTGAGAAACGTGACATCCATAAATACGTCTGAAAGGCTGTAATCGCATGTACCGTTGTTCTTTTTATAGACGCGATAGAAGCATGGCGAGTGTACCGTGCCAAGTGTCCGAGAGCGGCGCAATTCGTTACAAAAACACTTGTTTTCTGCGAGAGAAACACCGTGAGAGAAATTGAAATTTATTTTGGAAACGCGGGGCATATTGACAGAAGAAAAGATAAACCGTTTCTTCGCTTCGACACGCACGGAAATCCGACATTTTCTAAGTGTTATAAAGATTCGTGCACGTCTTTCATACAACGCCTTTATATCACGTTTGCTTGTCACTGATTTTAATTGCCGCAAGATTCGCATTTACACTTTCCCGAGTGCTATCAGTGTATGTGATTTATTGTGTCGATTAATTAATTAATACTGATGTCGCGCAGAGGCTGAAGACAAATAAGTAAATAATAGTAACGATTTCAATGACTGTAAAATTCCAAGAAACATTGCTGTGCGTTAACAAACACATACTACACAGTATTTGTATATTTGTCTATAGAAAAGATCATATGCAGTTACATTCTGTTAACCCGTATAATAATCCCCTTGAAAATACGACAGTGCACAAAATGTTAGTGGCATTTAATTACGAACTGCAGTAGCGCTTGACGAATTTTAATTAGAAGACACACGGCAACACGATGTACCTTCAACTAAATTCCCGTGCCGGTAACACGATACTTTCATTCTCATATTGCTTCTGCAAGCTTTTCTTCGCCAACACTTTTCGTAATTAACCCGAGCAATGTTTCGCAACCGCGCCTACGATTCTCCAATTTTTCCTATTTTCGCGGCCGCCGCGTAATTAATTGTTAATTTCGAGGCCCGGAGCGGCGCGATCGATCGAGAAATCAATCTCGCAGCAAGTAAGTAATCTCGTGGTAAAATACTGTTCCAGAAAATCGGTTTACCTTAACCACATTACGGTGTTCCGCTGTCTCCTTTATCCTTTATGGAACAAAAATGCTCTCTTAATAAGCGTTACACGGTGCACTCTACTACTTGCCCGACTTATTGATCTCCAGGCGAGAGGGCAAGATTCATAGCGATAGTTCGTTCGAGCTCGACCTTTCAACGAAAAGGGAACAAATTCTGCCGTTTGCTTCCGCATAAATCGAATAAAAGAATCGTCCAAAGCCCTCCCCTCTCCGCCCCCGATCAAATAGCGAGACCGTATCGTATCGATCTAACCGGTCGAGCCGCGACACCTAATAGACAACGGTCGCGGTCGCAAAACGAAGGAAAATACGGGGACACCGAGACCGTAGCCGGGCGCAACACTCCGGCGCAAAAGTGTCATCGTAAAAAGGAGTGTTTCCTTAGTTTCAGCGTGGCTGAAAATTGTCGAGCACCATTCTACGTTCTGTCTGACGTACGGCTGTTAGTAGCAGCCCGAAGAGTACCGGTACTCCGGTCGTAACGACTCTCCGAAACGCGGAGGATCGATCGAGGTGCCGGTGGTGGTCCGCACGTGCGCAGACCAGAACACGATTCCGCTCTCTCGACGTTTTCCGCTCGGAGCGTTTTTCTTTCCCTCATCGCCGCATTCCTTTTCCCCCGTCTTTATCAACGTGCCCGTTCCTCTACCGCGCCGCACTCCTTTCCCTTCGTCGTCTTTCCTTCGTCCCGCTGTTCTGTTTACCGACCGCCCCTTCTTCACCCCCTTGTCCTCCCGTGTCGTTACCCGCACCCCTTCGCCCTGTCCCTTTCTCGCGTTGTTCGCTCTCGTCCCACTGCCATCGCCGACGTGCCCTAGTCCACGCAGAGGTGAACCCACCCCTTTCACGCACCACCACCCGCTCACCCAGGTACCGCAAAACGGCCACGCGTGAACTACGCTACGCGTATCGGCCGTCCGTGCACGCGCGTCACAAATTCGACGGACAATTCGGTGCGGCTCGTGCACGGCGACGTGGATCGAGCTCGACTGAAATTTCACCGACGTTATCCAGTCGCATTTACTCGGGTCGAACCGCGACACATATTTCGCGTGTGCACGACCGTCGAGATACGCACGAGAGAATGTTTCTAATGTGCCGGGAGCGCGAAATCGAATAGCTCGGTGCGACATCTTCGCGCACGTGTCGGTCGTTCGTCGACCCTATCTGCGGTACGTACGCGCAGTGTATATCCTCTTTCTTTATTTCTTTTTCTGTTTTTTTCGGGGGAGGGTGGGGGTAAGTGATTAAACCCTCTCGGGGATGGTGGTTGCGTTGGGAATCGTGGCGTGGGGAAGGTGGGATGTTCGTATTTCGCAAGTCATACGCGACCTTCGTGCCGCGCACGTGTCACTCGTGGACGTTGAACCTTTTCGTTGGGTACACTCCTTGGCCAGATTTCGCTCTGATAGGGCAACTGGGAATTTCATAAATTTTGCAAACGCTTCGTCGGCCGGGTCGGCCCGCGGAGTTTTTCTGAAAACATCGCCGGCGATCTTCGGGAGGAATATATGGAATAATATGGGACCGTGAGCGTCAATGTTTCATGGGATCCCGGCGTATCCCGTGCGCGACGTAATGAATGCTGATTTATGAAGATCTCGTTGATAGATAGCGCGAGGGGAAACGGTGTATTAAAAAACAACGTGGATTTGACACTGCACAGGCTGCGAACAGTCCGAGCAGCGTAATCTTTTTGTATCTTTTATGAAAACGTTTCGATTCGCGTCCCGTGGACAGTACGTTCGAACACCGTGGCAATGATTTTCAGATTATACAACTTCCCCAGTTTGAAGGGAAAACGCGTGACGCAAAGAAAGGTCGGACGCGTTATCCCTGCCCGAAGAAATGAATAATTTCGAAGGAACTCGCCGTTGCTAAAGCAGCAGGTAGGCACGGCGAGTTCAAAGTTCTTCGCTCGGCGTTTATTTAAAGTTGGAAGCAATTAACAGTTTGAAATCGTCCGGCGAAAGAAAGGTGGACGAACGGTGCAGAGCTTGACATCAAATGAACTCCGTTCCTCGCAAACACCGAAAGAGAAATACCTCGAGCGCGACTCAACGTTGTCAAAGCGACTGACATAAAAGCGAACCTGTATTTGGCTTTGTAATTAGTAGAATGAAATGTCCCATTCAAAATAATTAAGTCTTAATAAGCTACGTATTAATGGAAATACGCGCACTGCGCATCGAAACGCGGTTTAATCTCGAGATATTACCGACCTCGTTTATCAAGCGCAAATGTATAAATTCAAATTGCGACCCGTTTCTTCCGCGGTTTCAGAGTACGCGATTCAATCGAAATTTTTGTCGAAACGAAATTCTCTTAGCCTACGAGGCGCCAACGATTCGTTTCTTAATTGAAAAATGCGAAAGTGCACGACAATCAGAGTTGAAAATACTGCTCGCACTTCGGAAGATTCTATCAATCTAACGTGGCTTCGATTCTTGTCCTCGATTCACGGCAACTTGCGTTGCAACCAATTCTAAGAAAACAAACCACGTTTGCGCGACCATGACTTCGTCAGGATTGGTGTACCGTCGTGTCCGTGTACACACGAATCGGCAATATAGAAACGACTTAACCCTGATTTCGTTTGCACGTATCGCAGACGAAGGGGATGAAACGTTCGTGAAAAGAGAGTCACGTGGCGACACCGGTGACACGTGCTCTGCATCCCCCGACCTTCGTACAAACATGTCAGAAATAATATGAACTGGTACAAAATTAACCTGATTCGCGTTGCATACTTGCCTACTTGCAGCGGAAACAGACTCTCTGTGCGTTGTTTCTTTTTGGCCTGCATCGAAATCCATTTTTATTAACGGTACCCCGAGCACCGTATTATTAACATAACATAGAATTCTGAAGGATTTTCAAGTCACGCTTGCCGCACTTTTAAGGATACGTTAACTTTACGCGCACCGCTGATAAAAATTTGAATGGCACTTGAAGCCGAATACTGGCAAGTAACATCATTTAATCGAAACACGGCTATTTTTATGAAACTTTTCGGACGTATAACGAACGGGAGAATATTTCACAAAGTTCTATCACCCGAAGCTACACCGCGTAAAAGGTGTAGAAATTCATTTTATCGTAAATTTTTTTCTCGCGACATACATATTTGCCGAAAATATTAACATCAATAATTTTAGAAGTATCTACTTTGACGGATAACTTCAATCCCCGAACGTGAATCTCTGTCGATAAAAAAATATTTGCTAAATATCGTTGCTTGATGCTAAACGCCTACATAGTTTCATTCAAATGGATGTGCCTTGTTAGCTGGACGATGTTTACGTTTTTGATATAATTGACCAACCAAGCGAATATTCTACATACATATCATATTTCTTTCAGAACGACCCGCTTGAATAAACGGACGAAGTATGCTGAATTCGTGGCTGGGTATCTCGCGGATACTCGTTACCGACATTTTTTGTCGGTTATTACGCACGAGAGGAAAAAGTTTCTCAGCACGCTTTGACCTTTCAGAGTTTTTCGCGCGAATGATCGTGAATGAGAACGCCTGGCAATGCAATCATGAAATCACCGGGACAGATATCCGGGAATATGTAACAATATATATCGAACGAAAATATATTACAACTATTCAAAGAGAAGCAAGACAGTGCCGTGCCTTCTTTGCCCACGATATTCGAACTGAGGTGAACCACGCTTTACGATCACGATTCTTCGTTACTAATTAAAGAAAGAACAAAGCTATACCATAAAGTTGAAAAGACGCTTGTCTCAAGAAGTTTAATAGAACGCGAACATCGCAGCGATCTGAATAAGTCGTACTTTGGAAATTGAATTTTCCTGTCGACACACGATTTTCATATCCAACGGGGACGCTTCCAATCTATTCCGACGAACTTTTACTCGGCGAAAACAAAAGTTTCTCAACCATAACTTTTCGAATTATAGGACACCGATGTTAACTTTCACGCGTCGTTCTCCGATAGGACGTATTTTAAAGTTCGGCTTATTTCAGCGACACCTAAGCTCGAAGAACATTCGCCTACCGAGATTCTGGAGGCTGCTTCGAAGATCCATAAAATATCAGGTTGTAATAAACGCGTTTGATCGTCGGATCGAAGAGTATTACAGGCATTTAAAACGTGAGAAGTGGATTGGTGCATTGACCAGGGTCTATGAACTGAACGCGTACAGCAGAATCCACCTACCTAGCTGCCGGAATACATTGTCTATACAGGTAGTATATCATACGAACATCGATCCGTGAGAGCGGTTTCATGACTCCCAGCAAAGTACGGATCTCTACACCCTAAGCCGACTGCCATGTGTTACGTTCTGTCTGTTTTTCTCCTGCCCTTCGACGCTGCAAATACGTCGAAATTTAATACCGTCCGAGGGATAAATCAATCGGATCAATTAGGGGCAATCGCGCGGACAAGGAGTGTAAATAAAAAATTGGTGAAATTGTGCCTAGAGAACTCCTCGACACGTCGTACACGTCGATTCAGTTTTGTCGTGCGGTGATGTAGACGGTATTGTTTAATTCGTGGATGCACTAGTAACTATTAACTGGTGCTGTAAATGTCAGTATTTTCTTTCAAGCGGAGGTATATTACGATAACTGCTATAAATGTTTACGACGAGCGCTATAAAAGTTGCCCCAGGAGAATATTAATCAAGATACGGTATTCTTTCTAGCCGCAATCGTTAAGGTACAAAGATAATCGTGCTCCAGCGTGGTCGCCGTAAAGCCATCGTTTGGCCAATCATATATTCTCAAAATAACGACCACACTTACCCTAGAGATACGTCTGTATCCTTGACAAACGCAACAACGACAAACGCGCCCCGCTCATTGCAGCGAATTGAATCGAAACGAAATGATCGAAACTCTAATGCCCAAGGTAAATTCACAATTCCTTAAAGCGGCCTAAGCGGCGGTTCCAGAAATAGATTCGACCGCCCTGAATGCCAATGGCGTCATTAAAACTAGTTCGTAGACTTTCCTGCGACCACTGACCGAGATTCGTGTTCACAGCACCCGCACCTTCTGTAATTCGAGTGTCTTCTCGTAATCCGTATGCTTGTCAACCGACTTCAGGTGTTCGAGCCCTACGTGTCCTCCAGTCAGGTATCTCGAGTATCGACAGGTATCTCACGTGTCTCGCGTAAGTCGAGTATCGCCTCTCTCCCGTTTGTAGGGTACGATCTGTCCAGTAGTACGCGTCGTCCGTTCAAGTAGTCTAGGCCGGTTCGCTATCAGCCGAATCTTCCTCTTTGTTTCTTTTTCACCGCATCATTGTGTTCTGCTACTGTATTACAGTCGCGCTTCCAAGAGGCCTATTTTTAGCTCTTAACAGTACCTGTTATTATGACATAACGCGTTCGTTCATATTTGCCCAATGACAGTGAAAGGCTGCGTTTAATTACGATTTTCCTTTGGAAGAAATCTGATTGTTAGAATATATTAGTCGCAATTTATGTATACTTATACGATATAGAAAAATTCGATAGAATAAAGTGTACATAAAGTCATAACAAGAGTCCAAATAAATGTTACCAGTAACACGTAGTAATTGCAGCAATATTTTCCTCGACACTTCTATCTAATTTCGAACAATTTATTCAAATATACGAAAGGCTACGACAAGGCAGGGTAATGCTCGACACGTTTCAAATAAATCTAACATTTTTACCTAATTTATATATTGATTTTATGATTGTCCGTTGCAACAATTATGTTCCTGATTGCGTTCCTGCATAATGAAATCGTTCGAGTAAATAATTGCTCAATTATTTCAAGCGGCACGATACTTATGAGCATATTCTGTCCAGCGGGTAATTTGCAGTGAAACGAAAATAGCATACTTTGCTAATATTAGTCTGCTATTCATTTTGAAACGAAGGAACACTATATTCTTTGCTCAAGATTCAAGGATGATTTCATAGTATGCTCACGCTCACTGTCATAATTATCATTTATGTGAGTGCTAGTACACACAGAACTAATTTATTTCTTTGTACTAGAATTAACGTTCGATCTTGCGATTCACACTCGAATCTACCATTCACTATCTTTCGCGGCAATAGTGATAATAATAAGAAGATTTTCGTGTCATACATTGCATTAACCGTGGACATATTGTTTCCTCGGGGGTCTTTAACACTGCGAAATTCTTCAGACTGCTGAACAAAATGATCAATTATAGTAAAAATCGTCGTGCACAATTAAGTGCACAGGTGACGAGCAATTTTTCTCAAGTACCGGATATTGCTATGTAGAGAAACAATATAGGTGGTTGACAGTGAATCGAAATAAACGGTGAAAGGTAGTTGACGAGATTCAACGACAGGTTGCAGACTGTTATTAACCCTTTCACTGTGAACACCGTATACATCGACACTAATGGCTAAAAGTTTCGGGATCGCATCCTTCCTTTTTCAAATATTTAACACCTTGCTTGGCCGTCCATTTATTCGACATTAATATTGCAGGGACTAATGGCCGTTTGTTCCGTTCCAATATTTTCCACCTTGGAGGAGTATATCACTTTTCAACTCAGATTGATTAATTGCTCGAAAAATGTCTATGTCGGTTACTAATGGACGATTTTCTACGTGTGTATCGTTGTTTTAATTATTTATGATCCACGAAACGGAATCAGGTCAGGTCATTATTTCGTTGTCGTTTGGTGGATCGAAACTCTTTTCTTTTATTTGGTCCGACACGATTTAACGAGAGCTTCGACACGATTATAATAAATTTGTTGTTAACCCTGTTTATTTCGAAGTGTTCAAGGCCGCCCTCTTCAATTTTCACCCACCCATCGTCCCGCATATAGATCTTTCCGAGATTTCTACGGGTCAGATCTAAAAAAAAAAACAGTATTTCTTATGAAACCCGCTACGAATTGGTCTCGATATCCGCTACAAGATAGGTGCGACGAAAGAAATCGTACCTTCGCCGTGCAAACAACTGAGGCCAACGTTTCGAAACTTCGAAAGGAAAAAAACGAGACGACCAAACGTTTATCACAATCATCCTGAACTTCGATCGGCCCGCTAACAACAGAATAACCAAAGCCGATCACGTTTCCCGGTTCACCCTGTACGAACTAGTCGCCGAATTAACCATACTATTCGAGTGTCTGCACGCGTACACGATATGTCCGTACCGCGTGAACGAAAACCGTTCCCTTCCATCCCGACAGAAATTCAATCTTGACGCCGCTACGGCGAAAGGGTTGAACCCCGTGTCGCATCGCCGTAAAAATTGTGGTTATCCGACCGTTTCGATTCATTCGATTTACTCGCGCCCAAGCCAATATAAGCGACGCGCGCGTGTTCTCGAGAAAATGACAGAAACCGGAAAGAACGTTGGATTTCATCGATCGAGGAAGCGAGAGACGCTTTCGAAACCGATTCCTCCGAGGCGGCTATGTCGCTCGTGCTCATCGATCCGTTTCTAAGGGGGCGTTCACACCGGCCACGCACGATTCGAGACAGCAGAAACGAGGCGCCGAACATGGTGTTTCCCCGCTTCGCTCTGCCACTTACGCGAGTTACACGCGACCGGAATCACCGGCCGACGTTTGCGAAACCGGCATCTCGCGACCGTGCATCGGCAACGGGGATCGACGAAACCGCGACGACATCCGGGGCCCTGTCGCGATACAAAGGAGAACGAAGGAACGGCCGAGGTGGCCGAGCGGTGGCGCAGAGAAAACGAAGGGAAAAGGGTCGGGGATGCACGCCGCGGAACAGCGGAAGGAAGGAGGACCAATTAGAAACATAAGAAAAAGCGAAAAATCGGTAAAAAGGGATTGAACAAGCGGAGGAACATTGAAGGGGTGAAAAAGGAGGAATTTAAAGAGGCTCGGGGAAAAAAACGAAGAGGGAGAATCGACGAGTGGGGACGAAAAAATGGAGGAAAAGAATATAGAGATCGAGATGAAGACAGAGATAGAGACAAGTTTCTACTGTCTTTCTCGTTTTATTTCTCTCTCTCTCTCTCTCTCTCTCTCTCCCTCGTTCTACCTCTCCTATCTCTATCTCTCCCTCTGTGGCAGAGACGTGGGCGTGGACGTAGGCGAGGTAAGCCTTCAGGGCCGGCGAGCATCGACCGATCCAACTGGACGCATCGTAAATCGTGACCGAGCCTCGTGGTTCACGAACAACATTGACGGACAGACCGGCGCGATTGTTCATTGAACATATTTTCGAAACGGGCAGCGCGGGTCGAAAAACTGGCCGCCGGTTACGCGCGGTATGCCGAGGCGGTGGCGAATCGTGTAATTTGCGACAGCTTCTGGGAACCGAAGTAGTATAAGTCAGCGCTTCGGGCGAGTAATTTTGGTAGGGGCTACATTTTTGGGTGAATGCCGGGGCCGCGGTCGGTTCGCTATACTTCGAGTGCCAAATCGCGCTCCTTTAAGGGTAATAAAATCGAAACGATGTTTGCCTTACACTTGTAACGTTTATTAGAGGCTGGCCGAGCGAGGATGAATATTGGGCGGCCGTGTACACGACGCTTCCGTTGGAAGAAACGTGGCACGATTATAATGGGCATTACACATTCAGGTTACAGTGGCACGGCTGCACCCGTAACGGAGAGATACTTTAGGTTAACCGCGCCCGACGTGGAAGCGCGACACGAAAATGTACGAGCCGGTAATTACGTTCAATGGCGAAACGTTAACTTATTTCTGCTGCGTTACTGCGGTACGAAATGGCCACGGCGGACGGTAGCCGTCGCGCGAATCGAGCATTATTTAATCCGACTCGATCACGGTTAATTTTCGCGAGCAGCAGCTTGACCAATTACAGCTTCTAATTAACGTTCGCGATTATCGATATTGAATGTCGTCGCGGCCGCCTCGAATCTACGGTGCGCGTACGCGTTTGAAAGTCGATATTTTACGACGGCGTACGCGTATTAAACAGAAACCTCGTGTCTTCCGTTCGCGTAAAATAAACAGAAATGTAATGTCGATCGATACCGACGGACATTTACCGTAACTTTCGCGACGATATTACTATTACCATTAAAAAGGGCACGGGAGAAAGGTATACGCGGGCACCGTGCGTAAAGCTAGAATTAGTGCACACGTTATCATTACAAGGTCGTTAAAATTATAAGCCCGGGGATACGGGGCATGTAACATCCACCATTATCGTAAAATATTGCACACGTGGTGCATTACTGTATTCAGATCGCATTAATATGCTCCTACGGCGACTTAATTCCGGTTCTCCCCGCGAAAGTTAATTAATCCAGCAACATGCGCTCGCCTCGAGTTCATTAATTTTCGCAAGATCGCGACGGGCAGTCGACGCGTAAATCGAAGTCGGAAAATGGAAGTCGGAGTCAACGGGACAACCGGCGGCCATTTTTTGTCTTCTTCTCGTCCGCCCTCGATTTACGTGCGTCGCGTCGTCGTGAGATATTAATCAACAACGCAGCGAAACGCAGTAAATCAACATTAACGATGCCACTCATTAACTCGCGAATTATCGAATGAATAAATTGAAATAATTACCCGTTCGCGGAAAAACTGACGGAGTGCCGAGACAAGGTGCCAAGCACGCGAATCGGTAGACGCGACACGCTCGCGGTAGAATCGACGGTCGTTCGCCAGGAAGCGGAGCCCGTGATGCGACGAGACGCGGAGGAAATGTAATCGGGACGTGTCCGTAATTTGTCAACCCGATTGCGGCCGGTGAAAAAGCGACGAGCGGTTCATCGATAATGCGTTTTGAAACGGCGCAGCACGGGATCGGAGGCGAGAGACAGAACACGAATCGATCGAAACCAATAATCGGTCGTTATCGAGGCACAAATGTTCCCGTCGGCCGATAGCGTCGAAGAATACCCGTCGAAGGTTCCCAACAAAACGTTAAAGCTTTGATTTTAATTTCCTGCACAGTCCCCCGGTCGGTGGCCTGCGGCTTTCGAATTCCCGTCGACGCGATCGATGAACGCTCGTGTCGTCACATGGGAACCCTCCTTTAATACCTCTCCCTCTCATTAAAGCCGTCCGCTCGTCGCGTAACATCGCGGAGAGTAGCATCCTAATGCTATTTACAAAAGTGCCCCGCCGGGGCGAAAGGGCGGCTCGAAACTGTTCGCCGCGGTCGCGACGCCGTCGCGTCACAATGAAACGTCCATTTGCCACGAATTGTGTCCAACCGATGTCAAACGAGAACACACGGCAAATCGGTTGAGTTCGGCGTCTCATTTCACCTCGCTTTCAACCCTTCGCCTCGTCGATCCGTATTTATCTGTTTCGAAGTTATTTATAAGTTCGACGGCTCGAATGTTCAATCGAGGTTCACTCGTTTGGGCTGTATCTTGAATGCTTGATGAAATTACAGAATATTACGCGAGCTAATTATTTAGCAGTTTGCTTGGTTGCTGATCGGTGGAAGCTGTTCTGAATTGCGGGCGACTTTGCCGCCGATGACGCATTTTGAACGTTGCGACGAGAAAACGCGAGCAAACTGTCGTTTGATAGCAGTGGATCGTCTGCAAATGATTTTTGCTGTTGTAACAGTCGCGTAACACCGGACGAGTGAACTATGCGCGTGCGATTGTTGCAATTGTTGAATTTAAATTTGAATTTTTCCATTGATTTTGTAGCACAATTTTTCCTCAGTTATAGTTTTAACTTTCACACCGCGCACGGTTGACTTCTTGCACAAAGCCGCAGCGTTTTCAAGACGTTAATAGCTCAAATTAATAATAGCTCAAAGACGTGCATCTAATTCGCGCCCATCGTCCTTCTTTTGCATAATATTCAAAGTCCAAGGAAAAGTTTCTGCCAACCGTGAATCCTATTATTGTCGCGACAATGAAGGTAATTTTAATGGCTCCGTTATAATAAGAAATAACGGGGACAATGAGAAGAATTAAGGGAGGTAATGACTTATACCGAATCGTAGATAACGACGTTTCCAAGCGAAATAAAGTAAAACTTGGAAGCTGGATAATTATTTTCATTAAGTTTCCATTAATGGGGCGGGAACGTTCCGGTGGTTTTGAGATTGTATTCGTTCAAAACTCGCTGCGTTTTTGTCACGCCCCTCGTTCCCTTGCGTGCTTACGCGTTAATACGAATTTATACGTTGGTTGTTAAGAAGCAAAGAATTTCTCGCAGAATGTTAAAAGAAGGCGAGTCTTCGACAAATATATCACGGGTCGAATAAAATATCTCCGTTTTATTTTACATTAAAATATCATTTCCAAACATTTTCCGCGATCGTATCGATCCCCCATTAGACATTTTTTATATTATTCTGCAAGCATTAATAATTGACTTCCTCAATTTATCACGACAACCATACTAACGCGTCTAAAGTGACAAAGTCGATTTCGAATAATCATAGCAAGATTAACAACAACAGCCACTAAAACCAGAGGCGACGCACTCCAAATAGTCACCATTCCGGGGCTTAAAATCGACGCTATTTTCTCGTCGAGCGAAAGACAACGAGCGTGTCAGAGATATCTTTATCAATCCTTCGAAACAGGACCGCAGACTATGAATTTGAAATATCTGCTTGCGCAATGGTTTCGTCGCAAAACGTAGACCAAGGAACGTGGGGCAAAACGTTAAGCCACGACCCACATTCGTGCCGTGCCAATTGCTGATCGTGGAACACGCAGTCCTAATTAGAGAAGCCTCGATCACCAATTAGAAGCCACGTGTTACAAGATCGGTCATCAGAATTCGACCACCTCGTGAGAACGCCGCTGGAGAAACATCTCGTTGTCTTTCCCGGCCTACGTATCTCTCGCTACTGTCTCCTTCTTTTCCCGTGGTTTTTCTTTCCCTCTTTTCTCCAAACCACCTACGTATATTCTATTCCAGGTGTTCTAAATCGTGCACCGTGAAAATTCGTATGGCAGACGTTCAACGGCGGTTAAAGTGTGGTAGACCGGGTGGCCGATCTACTTTGGTCTCGTTATTCTTGCGAAGATTAACTGCTAGAAAGTTGAGGAATTCGGTACTCTTCGTCTTGGAACGAACGATCTAATCTGCGTGATCGAACGGCTCCCCTTCACCAATTATTCCGACGTTTCGACTCGGCGCCGTATAAATTCTATCGCGAACTCGCGGAGAACTGTGCCGAACGGTTGCTTATCATTCGTAGCACCAATTTCGAACGCGAACGCGTTCTTTTTTTTTCGGTCGTTACACTCATTATCGGTACGCTCGTGGATCTATATGTATCGGTGTAAGTTTTGTTTGCGCGCTGTAAGCAAATATAGAACCATTGTTCTACGAACCTATTCTTCTCTGCCGTTATTTCTTTTACGCCAAAGCGTGAAAACTTCCGGAGAAACTGTTTCCAAATGCGTTTCAAGGTTCGTCGAAAGTTCATTCCTACCGCGAGTAACACTCTCTTCTCAACTAATCAGCCCTATTCTTTAATCGACAATAAACGTTCTGATTCCTTCGCTCGACGCATTCAGACTTTTCCCAGAAATGTTGCCGAAAGCGGCGGAAAGACGCGCGATCCGCGCCAGAACGCGAAGAGAAGTGACAAGGCGAAGTGTTAAGGGCGGCCAGCTTTCGCCTTAATATACAATTCGAGCGCGATCAAAGTAGTCTCGGTCCAAACGAATCACGGAATCTCGTCAGAGCTGTTTAATTGGTAGCGCGAGTGGAAGCGCATCGATCACGTTCAGCTCGCCCGTTCTAGGAGGTAGCACGGTAGTCCGCCACGTTCGATCTCGTTTAAATATTTAACGGTGGTCGTGTAGACACGTCGATCGGCTCGTTATAACCGTAGTGACAGGCCAGATGTGGGGTCTGCGAGATACAGTCGCTATCGTCGTGCCGGTATTAAAATGCAAATGATCGCGCTATCACCGAGTGTTGTTCGTACGAGCGTGTCACCACCGCCGTGGCGGTCTCGCAAAACACCCTGACACCGTCTCCTTTCCCGTTCTGTATGCATAAAGTATCGCCCCGCGCGTCGTACACCTTGCCGCGGACCGATACGAGTGGAAATTTAATTGTCCCGCGGCGATGCCCAGCCAGCACGCACGGATAGATCGAAATTTAATTGTCCTTGGAGGTACGATCGTCGGACCGGGGACGGGAACCGTCGGATCGGACGGTGAAAGCGGCAAGGGCAAGACGCTTGTACGGTTGAACGCTTTGACGTGCTGTTTGCCGCGGCGTGGCGGTGATTAATTGTCTAATGACGAACAGCGAAAGAACAGTCGGGACCACGGTTATCAATTAATTGAGCAACGACGTAACAGATACCGGCGGAATGTGTTATCTCGTACGTTGTTATAGGGGAAAACGTCTCCGAGTTCGCCCACCTGCCGCGTTAAGATCTAGCGTTGATTAATATCCAGGTTGCGACACGCCGTTTGCTAATTATTGATCGCCAGGCCGCGTTCTCCGAATGCGGTGGGCATTAGATGTTTTATAACGCGCGCTATTCGATGGCTCTCGATTATTTAACAGACGCGTCGAACGTATCGATCACTTTAACGACTGCAAATTCCTTCGTCCTGCGCGCGCCGAGCGAACTTGCGAGGTAATTGTTTTATTAAGTCGTTGCGATTCTGGAGTACCGGCGGCGAGTTCAGTGCAGATTATGTTATTCGAGTCGACGGTGTGAGGAGTGCAACGAGGGATACGTCGGATGTAAGATTTTATAAAACGTCATTGTTACCTTTCGTTCTTATTCGACGATGATCGACTTGTTTGCGAGAAACAGTACTCCGAAGACGTACGGCGGACCATTAAACAATTTTACTTTATGCCGAACCGTTGTCTTCGGTTCCCTTTTAAAGGAAAAAGTTCGCTCCGACAAACAACGCTTTCACGAGATAGCAGTACAACTGAAACTTCCTTTCTTTTAACTGGCAACGTCGCGTCTGCAAGTTGATTCTACATCGAGATGCAGGGTTAATCCGTGGACTCTCAATTTTATATGCTTTTCATGATGTTTCTGTTTTTTTTTTTCTTTCTTTTTTTACCCTTTCATCTGCCCTCACTTTCGCATTAATTACAGTCGACGTCGTACAGGCCAGACGTATTTCATTCTAACGCGTACCGCCCGATATATGCCTCTCTTCGTTCGCGTACCAGAAGGTAAATAAAATAACCGTGCATAATTATCTTTGTCGGGGAAATAATATCTCGCGGAGAAAAGGAATCTAGTTGAAAAGCGGTTCGTTCGGGAACCTGCAAGACAATGGCCGCGTTCCTACACTTTGGACTATTGAAATGGTTACGCGCATGTGTACACCCGTTATTTGCACGCTTCACGCGATTAAAAAGTTCCAATGCACTTGCATTTTGTACAGGCATCGATCAAAAGACGCGCACCGCTACAAAGAGCTCTGGGACAAAGCACTTGATAAAATAAAAGTGACGGAGCGCTCGTTTCGTTGCTTTGGACGCGGGTTAATGCCACCGATGTGCATGCATACGAAGTACTTTTCCGATACAGTTTTGTAAAATAAACGATACTATAGGATAAACGTGATTCGTTTCGTTCTCTGTCTGTGGAAATATTTATTTACACGATAGCTTTAGTTCAATCTGTGAGTCAGTCATTATATTGCCTGGTCACTACCTAGTCAATATTATGTTAATTGAACGAAAACTTACATCACTGGAATAAATTACACGCTACTTTATAACGCGGCTATTTACAGTCAGTGTGTAGGGAACACGACGCTATTCGAATGTAGCCTGGCCTTATTCGAAATGTTATTTATTAGTGTACGCACAAACAGAAAACAGATAAAATTTACGCATTGCTCCCAGGTTTCCGTACTTTCTCCGCTGTGCTTTACTATTAACGATAAGATACTGTAATTTAATGTAAGCATTGATTACCTAACATTTCATTGAAATTAATTTATTACTGATAAGTGAAGTTAGTAGAGTTGGAAAATGGAATAACTATTATTACAAAACGTTTCGACGAAGCATTTTTGTTCCTAAGTTTATATCGTATTATTAAAATAATTTCAGTCTAACAAGAGACTGACAAACCTTGCGCGGAAACCTGATGAAACACTTTGAACGTAAATTATTCGACATCCATGAATTGTAATCGTGTTATTGATGTCGAATAATAATTTTTTCACTAAATGTTCTGTTCATGTTATTCCCGCCTATCGCCCCGACGCAATTAAACGTTAAGCAACGGTAATTAACGTAAGAAGTACAATCTCCATTGAACGATTCAAGTATTTCGTAGTGCTGCTACAGTCAATCGCAGTTTTCGTTCAAGTATTAACACTTTTATGAAATTTGTAAGTGTACAGCGATAAAGTAATTTTTGATAAAATCACCGGATATTGTTGTTACAAAACTCCTGTTATAAAGTGAACAGAACGACGGCTTTAGTTTTATACTTCAAGATTGTATTAAATATTTTACGACACAGTCCCAAGGAAAATTTGCTTTTCCCCGCGTACATGATAGCTCGAATGGTACATGAATAAATAACAACAGTACTCTTGCATCGATTTGAAATTGCATTAACTCTGCCCGCGGAGTATTCGATACACTTCTATTCCCGTAGAAGAACGGGCATTCCTTTGTACCGTGCTCGAACGAATGAAAAGAGATAAAAGAAAAAGGGAAGACTCACCTGCCGAATAGGGGATGCCAGAGCTGCGAGTCATCGGGAGAATTAGCCGTCGAACTCACTTCCGGTTCCTGTTTCAGTAATCCGCTCCGTACCCTGAGCAACGGTGGATAAGGGCTGCTTCTTCGGCTACTGGACAGATCGATCGGCGCGGGCATTAGCGTGCCGATTGGTTTGCAGCTGAGCTTGGGCCTCGTTTGCGACACGTTTTTCGTCCCGTTGTTCGCGTGACTGGACCCTTTGTTAGTGCCGTTGTTGATTCTCGGATGCGACTGTCGTGACCTGGACACCGGACCCTCGCCGTGATCGAGGACGTGCTGAAGATGTGCCAAGGATATCACCAATAAATCTGGATCCCGTAGGAGATCCGGCCTGGTCAGTGCCTCCGACAATCTAAGCTCCGGCCTCGAGGCCAACAGTTTAGGGATTTCAGTGGCGGGGGCGGCCGCGAGTCCCGGCAAATAGTCCCTCGGTACCAGAAGTGGATCCGGTATCAAGTGGCCAGACATCTCGATCAATCCTCTGAGCTGACTGGCCGGATCCAGAAGTTTGTCCGTGCTACTGGACGTGGCGCAAGCTTCCTCCATGGCGTGCGTTCGATGCTTTCCGGAGGACTTCTGATAGGAACTCGAATGGCTCTTCTGCCTACCGACCGACCATTCGGCAGACATTGGTCTCTTGGGTGTGGCACGATCCGTCACAAAGTACGTACTATGTATATCACCGCTGGACATCGGCCTGCCAGAGTTTCTCATCTCCTGGGCGTGGACGCTCAGCCGCTCTTGGAAGTTTCGGTTCCCCTTCCTGTTCACGGTACTCCTCTCGACGTCCTTCGTCTGATCGACGCGAACAGGAAGGTGATCGCTGGGTACTTGCTCGCACCGTGTCGAAATTTCCTTCTGCTTCACGTAGTCCCTCGCTTCCAATTGATTCGGCGACGACAGGATTCCTTTCAGAGTTAAATCGTTCTTCGCGTCCTCCGAACAGGACACCGAACACGGAGGACTAGGTAGCAATCTTTCGAGGTAGGCAGAGGAGGGCCTCCTGGAAGCCGGGGAACATGGAATTCCACTCGGCTGCGGTGAGACACCGGTGCCGCGAGTTCTCAGTTCCTCGAGAACCTGCTCGTCGAAATGTTCTACATCCTGGTACCTGCATTTCGCTTGAGCCTCGCTGCTTCTACTCGAGGTTATCCAGTGCGCCTGATTCTTCGTGTTCTCCAGCGGTGTCTTGCGCTCCTCCGAATTTCTCATGCTCTGCCTGTGGAAATAGTCCTTGTCGGACTCGTAGGCTAAGGAATCGGCCTTCTGCCGTCTGAGATCCTCGAGCACCTGCGAATCACAGTCGTCCTCGTCGTCCTCCATGTCTTGTTCGTCGTCGTCTTCCTCGTGGGGGAAACCATCCAATTTCAGCTCGTCTGCGTAAGCCTCGTTCTTGGGAAAATTCACGGTACTTTCCGGGGAATCGACCCGCGTCTTCGTGTCCGGAGAAGCTGTCGAATGCCCGGCCGTCTGAGAATTTCGATATCGATAACTAGGAATGATAATAGATAGACCGGGGAGGTTTTTCGTAGAAGCCGACGTGCCTCGCATCTCCGTCGCTGAGTCCGCATTCTTTAACAACTTCTCCGCGCATTCCGCCTGGGAATCTGGCGATCTACTCGACGACGACGCCTTCGACGTGGATCGCGTAAGTGGTATTGTCAGGCTCTTCGTAATTTCTGGCGTGTGGGTTCGAGTAATGGAAACCGAAAGGCCCGGGGTGTTTCTCAGAGCGTTCAGAATCTTCGAACTATCGCTGTAGTCTATTTTCATGGGGTCTCCCGGTTCATCTGGTCGTTCGTCTTCCGCTTCCAGCTGCGCATCGTTATCCGTAGCCACCATATTTTGCCACTTAGAACGCGAATTTGATCTACACTTTGGTCGATTTCTAAGGCCACCGTCTGCTTCGGCAATCTTGCACGACTTCGCGGTCGAGTTATTATTTTTTATAGAGACGATGATGATGTCGTCCTTGACGCGAGACTTTCTCTCCTCTACGGCCCCCGTGTCATAGTTGGCGAGAATTTTCTCCTCGTGTATCTCGATCTTGTCGTCGGCAATATTGTCGTCAGTTTTAGCGGTGTCCTCGCGCGGATAGCTAGAGATTACGTCTGTCCTCGACGGATCCTTAAGCTTATTCGATAACTGCAACAGTACAATTGAATTAGAATCTTTGATTTTGCTCTCACTAGCTTTGCTATGGAGATTCTCGTTGAGAACCTCGTAAGTTTTCGTCGAGTCGACGGGCAGATCGGCGGTAGGCGTATCGGTAGCTAGAACTGGCGAGGCCGTGACATCGATCATGTTCAGTATGTCCTGAATGCCTGCCTTGTTCATGTGCCTTCTTTTTTCGTTATCTACCGCTGCCTTCTCCTCAATGGCGGTAACATCATCCTCGTTCGGCCCCTTCTCGTCTTTTCCCCGTCTCTGAAGGACATTCTGATGAACGCCCTCGGGCAATTGAGAAAAGTGTAGCTGTTCCAGCACTACTCGCGGTTGGAACAGCTTGTCTTTCTGCAGTCTTTCGAGATTACTTCCGTTGCATCGCGTCACTTCTTCCGCGAACCTATTCTCCGACTCCACTTCGTTTTCATTCTCGTCTTCTTCTTCGCCGTCTTCCGCCTCCTCGTCGTCATCAGAGCACGACAGCCTTCGTCGTCCCTTGTCCCAATTTGTTTTAATCCTTCCGTGGTTTCGCGTGTCGTCCATAGTATAGCCGCGGTTTCGTCGATGTTCGCTCTTTCTGCTAATCTCATCGTAATTTCTCTTCTTTCCGCCACCGCCTCTGCTGACCAAGCCGTTTGTCCGGCCATTCGCCAGCTCTTTCGAAGGGATATGTTGATGATTCGGGGTCGCGTGTCCTGCCTGCTTGTTGACGTCTTTTTCTTCGCCTGTGCCGGGAGAATTCAAAGAGTTTGCGCTGCTCGTCTTTTGGGAGGTGACTCCCAGGCCAGCCGAGTACATGTTGGAAGCTGTCCTCGGTATTGAACGCCATCCTTGCGCCGTCTTCGTCAACTTGATACGATTCCTCTTGTCGTAATCCTCGCATCTTACCTCGACGATCCTCTGCTCTCGCTGGGAGGCCCACAGAAATATCGGATTCACTTTCGGCCGTTTTTCTTCCGGCTCCTCTGATTGCTCTTCCGGAATCTGCTTCTGATGCTTTTGATGATGGTCATGATGATGATGATGACGTCTTTGACGACGGGGCGCTGTGCCCCGTGCAGGGGCCCCGCTCATCACTCCATCCAACGAGCGGTTATTACTCTGCCACTCGTCCACGGAGACGACTTCTTCTGCCAACCGTTCCTCGTTTTCCAATCGCGTCTAATAACTTCTCGTCCAACAATACGATATCTAAATGTGGTACTTCGAATATTTTCTGTACATTGAAATTTCTACGTCGGATATAGCTCGCAAAAGGGCAGCCTCCTTGATCACGATTACATCGTCCGATTGGTAACGGCCAAGGTGTATTCCGTGATATCTTCGTGGCACACGGCTGGAGCGATTAAGTAATTAGTTCGGATCATGGGTGGCTCGGACTCGCCCCCGGATAGTCCCGACTCACCCTGAAGTCAACTTCTCGCCGTCGATTAACAAACAAGTCAGTTTCGAGCAAGCAACGATCGATCTTAAGGGCATTGACATTGTTGACCCAGCACTTCCGCGAGTCAGTTGCACCGGACACATAAGCCACGCTCTCCTCTTTCTCGTCGCTTTCGTCGTCTGTGCCGATCACCTAATTCTACTCGTTTACCCACTATTTTCGGTTCCCTCTCGCGTCGACCACTTTCCACCGGGAATCTTCTATCTCGTCGTCGCTAGTCAAACAAAAGTTCGCGGTTTCACCGGAGATAATACCAGCACGGTAGTGAAGGTACCGGATCGGTGACGCCGGAGGTCGTCGACGTTTATCCGGCTAACGAACCACGGCACGATCCAGGCAAGAGCAAACGATCACCGGCCGTTCGATTTTCATCGAGGTATCCACCACGTCGATTTTCATCGAGCTTGCGGCGTCGACTACGTCGAGCTTACGGCTGGCAGCACTGAGTATGTTCGACCCATCGAGCTTCTCTCGAACCATTCGTTTCTCTCTCCCTCTCTCTATCTCGCTCTCTCTCTCTCTCTCTCTCTCCCCGTTTCTCTCCCTCTCTCGTTGCCGGTGCTATTCTCTTTCCAACTGCTTACACGGTGGTTGCTCCGGCCTTGTCGCACCCTAAACTTCTCTACACGAAATTCTTTAATCCTTTCCACTGTTTCCACTTCGCAACGTCAAGGTCCGTTTTCAAGTAACACTGTTCCCCTGTCTCGCTCACAACGGGATCACCGGTTGAATTTTTCGCACGGCACTATTATCCTTGACCGTGGACGAATCGTCGCCGTTGAAATCGAGGCTGGTGAACAATTGTCATCGATGACATAACACTGTGAACATCTCGTCCACCGGTTACATATCGTTACGCGCGGAGTCACTGTCTGGGAGCTACTGTCGGTACCTCCTCGTTGCCTTCCACTTCGTCGCCGCCACCCCCGCTCCGCAGAATCGTGCGCCAGGGGCGGAACTACGCGGGACGCCCTCGACTCACCTTCCCGAAGCACGAAATTTTCGAATTTTCGAGAGACACCGTTCGTTCCGCCAGCTGTTTTGTCATACGATCCGCGGTTGAGAATGTTGAAGTTTTTCTGTTTCCACGGCATGTGGCGTAAGCCGTAAATATGTGAATATTTTTCACGTTTCGCGGATAACGACTTGTTTATCCGCTTTTGGGACGATTTTGTGACTATAACATTGCGGCAGATTGGGCTGTATGTATCGCCAACTGTTTATGAGAAATGGATTTGCCTGTGAATTATGAGAGGTATTACGGTTTAGATAACACAGTGAAAAAGGTAGTCGAATTTATGCGCGATGCTGTTGCGGTATAGATCACGGACGTCCATAAAGACTGTTGCAAAATTCAATTAAAATTTAGAACTTAACGATCCAAGGTAACAGGAAGCTGTAATTATTCCTTTTCTTGTTAGGAACTTGTTGTAATATTTAAAATTGTTACGAAAAAATGTTGGATTCCATGTTTTGTAAAATGAACGAATTCAGGGAATGATCTTATGAACTACCATTTGATTAATATATGATATTGAATTTTTTTTAATAAGTCTGCTCGGAATAGAGATTGTAATTTTATGCTGTCTACCTGTTTGTGTATGTGTGTGTGTGTTTGTGTGCATAAACGCGTCCCAAGTTATTTATAAAGTAAAGTGTGGTTCCACATTTTCAACGCGAGAAGAGTCTTCCAAATTCTTTACGCCAAATATATCATGATAGCCGACTACATATTTCTTTAGATCTACCGGCCAGTGATGAAACAGCAATGCCTACTTATTTAATAACAACTTATGTTTCGTTTGCAAATGTTTCGTACCACGAATACTTGATCCGCCAAATTTTACATGCGAATCGGCTCAATTTCGTGCCACAAGATGCCCAATAATTAAATACAAATCGCTTCACACAATATTTTGTAAAGTAACTCTTCTACAAGCTGTATATATCTTGTCTTATACAAATCCGATGCAACCTATTACATTACCAATATATCACAAGTGAATCGTGATAGGCTATGGATTAATTGACTTTTAACATTAAATCTAAGCTGGCCGTTGCTCGATAACGGTGTACCCATATATGTTTTCGAATGCCAATTCGTTGTTAATTCAATTAGCGATCCACTACCAGGCGACACGACCCGTAGAGCCGGTACTGGCGCGTTCTTACCCCTCACCCCGAGATAGCCAGCTCGCGACCGAAGCACCGACCATGGAAAGAGACCGAACGAAGAACGGACGAGGACAGGGGCAGAGGAAGAGAATGGGATAACCTGTGTGTATATACGGGTATACAGAGTGTACTGAAGGTAACTTCGATTACAATGGTATCAACGATTTTACCTGCATTAAAGCTTAGAAAAACTCTGTCGTTTATGCTGAGCGGTATCAACGATACCTTTTACCTGCAATTTTCAAACGGAACGCCCGATAAAGAGGTTCCCCCGATTTTCGTAACTTCTTCAATACGTTTGGCAAATTGGTACAAGGTCGCGGTTAACTATTTCAAACGTGAAGACGCGCGTTTGTTAATTCTGTGTCACGAAAATACGTTCGTCTACACAATGTTGCGCCACTCAACTTTGTCGAGCACCAATCTGTGCGTTTCTTCGTGCGGTACGGTTACGCGGAAAGGAAAGAAAAGAGTGCTGGTATTTTCTGGACGAGAGATTTACCCGTGTCCCCGACGAGGAACTAGTTTTCGATAAACGAGCACCTCCTCGTTAAGTGGCTCCACGAAGGGGGCCGAAATCGTACTCACCCTATATCCCCCAAGCGGTCGCAGGACAGAGAGGACCAATAATAGTGGAAGAGGGAGAATTGTGCCTGAAGAGGGAGCGATGGGACAGAGGGAGAGAAATATTTTTATTAAAAGGAGGGAGGCATCCTAATGGAGGAAGAGAGACGGATTCGCCACGCAGTACACCGTGTCGGATGCTGATGCTGCATTAAGCCCCGTTTGCACTTCCGCCCTTCTATTCGCGAGCTTCGATCCTTTCATATGCCCCCTTTCCGCCGCAGCCGTGGGATCGTTGTCAATGATTTTAATTTTATGCAATATTCATGACAATCGTACGGAAAATGATCCGTGATTTGAGCGCGCCGCAACGATTCGCCGGTTTTTTTTCCACCGAAGAAGCTCGGTGGAAGAATTTTGAAGGGAACGACCCGGGGGATTGGGAACTCTTTGAAACAGCGATAATGCCAGTCGGGGCTGATGAACGTAAATTATGCGCAAGGAAAAAATATTATTTGCATAAATGTAGATTCATGTTTTGAAATGTAAAGTAATTGCGTTGGAAAGTTCGAATTTTGTATTCGCGTGCGTTATCGTTGGACAGGTCAACAAAAACTAACTGCTTACGCAAATAACATATCAGAAGGTGTCTCAGATCATGGTTAACAAACACGATACGCGTTATACGTTATTTCGATGAACCGTAACTTAAGCTGTATTTGTTATTTCTGTTCTCTAAAGAAAAAACCGAATTAATGTTCGAATACGATAGAAATCGACCTTTTGCGAATTGACAATGCTCTCTCACACACCAGATTTTAAGAATATTTCCACAATTTTCAAACAAATCTCAAGATACCATATCGAAAAGGTTCGAGTACTGGCTGTTAAGTAATTTAATAACATGTGCTATCTCAATTTTGCGTTACAAGCATTACACCTGTAAATAGCAAATCGAAGGTCGAAATTAATACATTTCTCATCACGTTCTAATCGCTTTTCCTCGCAGTGTCCCACGTAACTAGTACCTTCGACATTTTTTCAACTTCGAAGAAGTTGCACGGCGAATTTCGCAAGTCTCATTGCAACCGAGAGCCCATCGGCAAACAATACCACGAAGAGGTGACCGCTTGCCTGGGGACATACACGATCGTAAAAAAATTCTTGCGAACGGAAGTGCTATCGACAGGCCACCGTTGCAATCATGGCCAACAACGATTTATGCGCTACCACGTCAAATTGGAGCTCGCGATCTTATCGACTCAGCGTTGCCGACATATTCTCGAACTAGAGAATGGGGGATATCGTTCACCGTGGGCTGTTTTTATCGGGAGAAGGTAGTCTTCCTCCCGTTTGTCCGCGACTTAAAGCAAACACGAGGTATACCAGCAAGGTCACATGATGGACTTCGTCCAGGACGAGACGAGGGAACGTACATAGAAGGGAGACGTCACTGACCGTGGACGCATGCGAGACTCGCGACAATTTTGCCCACGACATAGCAGGAACTCCGCGCATCGGCAGATAAAGCGGAAGAATGCGGCCTCGATGAACTTTGATTCGAGGAAAACAGGCTTTCTGTCATTGCCCAACCGACCCTTTCTACCGTACAGATAAAGCGGACGCCGAGTGACTAATCAAAACGATCAACAATTAAACTGTACTGCGTGCAAGTACCGTTGATACAGCAGAGCGTTCGCGTCGAAGTATTTTTAAACGTTCTTAAAAAGACTGGATTTTTGATCACAAAAAAAAAAAGAAAAATCAATGTCTCGACCGCCGAGCACGATTGCTGTTGGTAACAACTGAATCACATGAACGGCTTCCGCCAGGTAATCCGGGGGGGGGGGGGGGCAGTGGTCGCTCAACGAAACACCGTCGAAGTATATCTAAATGCTGGGACTGGATACAATGACTTGGGACCGTAGCAATTAAGTTAGGATTATTCTCCTTCGCTTTGTGTACGCGCTGGGTTTCGCGAGGTCGTGTTTCGCGAGTTAAGATACAAGAAACTTTTTACAGTAGGGTGCTGAGGAGTATGTACAACGCGAATCCGGAGGGTTCGGCTAAATCGCATTGACGACACGGTCAAGCTAATGCCATTTGCCAGGAATATTTCTAACGTTGCAAAACATCTGGCTGCCAGCCCTCGGATGGCACCGAATTATTATGATAAACTTTAAACGCAACTATAGCCGCGACACAGAACTCTCTCTTTTTACCTCAATAGCAGTGACCTTGCCATCAAACACGAGACCTCCGGTCGGTCATGCGAGGGCACATCTGGCGGACTCGCGGCAACCCTCTGGGATTTGTCAACACCTCGCGGTGCACCCCCACGCAGGGGCTGGGCCTGTTCCGCTCCCAGAGACACATCGCGATCGCGAAAAGTTCGAAAAATCGCTGGGCAAAGCCAGAGGCGAACGCATTTTCGTTCGCGCCGCAGTTTCACCGTTGACTTTTCAAATTAAATTTCCTGAAACAGGTTGAACACGCGAAATGTTGCCTACCCTATCGGAGACTGTGTCAACCTGCCCGGCCCTACCTACTTAAATCTATCAAACACACCAGAAGGTATACTACCTATCCTACCTAGGCTTATATTTAAAAAATGGCAAAGCATTCACACAGACACACATCATTCCACGATTTTCAATCAAACACTCGGGCGCAAGGACCTGCACTAGAGAGACGTCCCGGGACGCCCGCGACACCCGAGCTTGGCATACGATCATTCACACTCTAAGGGTACGTACCAATTCCTGAAATCGGCTGACAAAGGCTAGCGACCATTGCGTAAATGTGCGCAAACGTATATGCTTGTGCATTACTTCCCCATATTTTCATTATTCGTTATGGTATTCAAACTATATTTGCAATTGTAAAAGATATTGTTGTTCGTGAAATCACAGTAAAAGGAATGGCATACATAAGTTTATAATTTGTTATGAAATTCCCGAGCCGACGCAATTCCACGGCCTAACCACATACACACACAATGTGGAAAATACGTCGTGCACGGTGCACTAGCAAATGTCAGCCGCCAAACATTGATACAAATTTAGAAACCATATGATCATCGTACCCATTGCCTTTCGCTCACCCAAGTAGCACCTGGGCACGTGAGTGAGTTCATGGCAATGAACACGGAAGGGGTTAAACCTGAAAATCCTGATCTAAAAAGATGGTTATTATACGTAAAGTTGCAATAGCTAATAGTATATTTTATTTTCAATTTCTTTAAAAGTGACTCGACTTTGTAATGTATGCAATATCAATAAAAACTCGAAAATTGCTGATAAATAACTGGTTTATTAAGGAAAATGACTGTCATTGAAACTGAATTTACTAGAATAAATAATGCAATTAGATATTTACTTGAGAAATTGACAAGCTATTAAATAAACCTCAGGTGATTCCTTAATCGAAGTAGATTGTTCAAGATAGCTACTCCGATTTGAATGAATCTGAATTTTTTAATATGAAAAAACGCGGAGTACAAGAATCTAACCTTATCTAAGAAATAATATACAAGAAGATAACGTTACAACTGACGGGTATAAAAACTATACCCGTAGTCACTATGCTCGCAAAACTACTAAAAAGTACAACCAGTCACCCGTGCCGTTTCGGACCAATCGTCCTACGGCATGATTGGGGACCAGAGGAATCAAAACGCATGCGACTCACCAACTCGTTGATTGTAAAAATAGAGGAAGTATTGGTGGAAGACATCTGGAACGTCACAGAGGCACCTCACTTGAACTCAATCGCCGGGAAGTTTGCAAACTGTAACTAAACAAGAAAGCAAAGAAGATTAGAATCTACTGTTAAATCTATAGAATTTAATTCTTCATAGAAAACTGAGAATTATTTAAAAGTTACTTACATTTCTCACTTTACCAGTGTCGCATAAAACATCCCCTTCACTGATGCACTGATTCTAGTTCCGATGGCGAATGTAAGAAAAAAGTAAAGACAAAAGACTATATACGCGACCGCAAATTATATCGGCGAACAAATTAAGATGCTACTTTCGCGATTGAAATAATTGGGAAGAGCACCGGTGCTCTGATAATAGTATTAAAATCTAGAACGTGAAAAACACTGACTCCACAATCGCGTGTAGCTAAAGTGTGAACGAAAATTTAAGCAGAGCCACTTGCTCTGAAAAAGCTAGAGGACTTCGAAGCAAACATTGATTCTACCGACCGCATTGCGCGCCGTCACAAAATTTTCTGAAAGAAAACATGTTTATCCTATCGAGTGTTTGTTAACAGTGATATTTGTGAAAAATAAATATGCATTAAAAATATGCAAATATGCAAGGAACATGTAGAAGATTAACAATGATATAACAAATGCAATAAGTTATTGCATATGTTTTTAAATATAAAACATAAAAACTCCTTATGCAAAAAGTGCAAAAAATGCTATTTCAATTGCAATTACTCAATTGCAATTGGTATAGAAAATGTAATTGTTTGTATAAGTATTTCAACTGTGGTGTATCATCTTAGTATCAGCCAAACATCATATACAACCAATATGAAAATATAATTAAAATGCTCACATATACAGGTCTTGGCTGCATTCAATTATTAGGCATCATTGTAGCTATTGGCTTACTCTATTCCATATCATCAACTCTCTCCATACTCCTGTAACAAAGAATAACAAGGAAATTAAACAACTGCACGAATGTAATCGAACTTTGTAGAAAATGTGAATATTCGATTTGCAAATGTGTAAGCACACGTTGTTAACAAAATATTTAGACCTCGAACATTCTTTAATCTAATCCAGTAATACTATGCGAAGTTGTGATTTGAATCGTATTGAATAAGAAGCAACGGCAATAGATGGTAAATAATTGTGGTATAACTATTATGAACACCGCGTTACAAGTTGGTAACGATACGCACCTCTCTGATATGTCTTCCATGTGTTTTGTCAGCTCGGCGTCAAGTAGTAAAATGACAACCTTCGCCACCGTCCTTTGCCGTTCGGCTATGTTCGACATCCGACTAAAGCCAAACACCATTGTTGTTTACGATCGCGTGTGTTTCCTAGAAATATTTCAACGCACGCGTTACTTGATAAGTGCCTTTTTTTGTTTTGCGATAAATTGTTACCATTTTCCACGAAAAACAAGCTTCCCGACGACAGATAGAAACAACAAAGAAATAGTTGCAAATAATGCCTTGTATTATGTTACTACTTATCTGTAACGCGACTGTATATCATACATGTTTTACACGTGGTATGAAATATAATTTAATAGAGACATATTGCTAAAATCCTACTTATTTCCGCAAGAAATTTGAGGAACGCTTACCTGTCATCGAGAAAATGATTTAACAATATGGCGCGGCGTCACTATGCTCCTGCGCAAACCCGTTCGAAAGCGCCCCCGTTCGCGCCATTTCTGATTCAAGGCAAGCGACGCCATGGTGCAGAATGCAACTGAAATTAGAGATAAATGTATTAGGAATCGTCAATATTATAATAATATTGGTAGAAACTGCTGAATATATTGCAAGATAATGGAATTCAGAGCCGAAATACGTATATCCGTACGTAAAAGATGATACGTATATGCATACTCGAGTGGATTTGAAAATGCACGCCGCGTGGTGTGATTCCGTACATGCGCAATATTTTCTTAATTGCTTGCAAAATATTCATAGATATTAACAAAGAAGCCACAGAAATCTTAGAAGACAGGGAAATGCAAACAATGTATATAATATCCTGCCTTCCAGAATATATTAGGCTATGTGACATACCTTAATTCGACAGACACTCCGAACACGTCTAATCACTACGAGATCCGCTGCGCGAAAGAGGGAGATTTTTGAAATAGATTGCGCTAATTGGCCGGTAACTGGGTGGGTGGTGGGGGGTGGGCTTCTAGCTTTAAGGCGGTTGTTTTTGAATATCGTGTCGAACTGAATATTTTTGTTACAGTATGGTATAGCATTAAATGTTTCTCTGTGTGAATAAAATGTTTGTAACGTTTGTTGCACTAGACAATACGTAAACTATTTCCGTCAAACTAATACTTGTCTTGCCTTAACTTTATTTAAATTACAATTCCTACCGTAGTGAACATCCAGCTCATTTTGTAGAATCTTTTCACACAGGCACAGAGAGATGTAAAAATTCGTACATCTCGTCTGTGGAAATTGCTTCCTTGATTCCCCCTAACCTACTTCAGTAAATAATAGTGCTTCAACGGATCACTGTTCATGAGCAGAGGACGCTCAAATCAGTGCCGGCTTTCTGAGTCGGTAAGACAGTCACGTTGTGACACGAAAGTCTATATGGTGTCTATTCATCTATCTCGCCTGTACTTATGTCGAAAGTACATTCTACATTTGATTTTTTTGTAGTCATGTAATTATCCGTGATTAAATTATATGTATATATATATATATGCAGGACCGTCCTGGGTTGTTGGCCGCGCAGGTGCAAAAATAATACCACCGCCCCTATTAATTTAATATGAGTCCAAATTTTACATATGTAAACGGTTTACGGCCGCCCCTGAGTTAGGCCGTCCAGGTCCGGTGGTACCTCTTGCACCCCCGTCAGGAACGGCTCTGTATATATGTATATACATTACTTTCAAACATGTATTATAAATAAAGGTTAAAATATAAATGTATAACTGTTACATTGTAATATAATAATGAAATAGATTAACAATTATTTATTAATCTATTCCAAATAGAACTGTTTATAAATAAATCGTATAGCTTTATAACATTTTATGTAATTCATATGATATTTAAAATTAATATATAATAACTATACAGTAAATAAGAAATATTACCATTATCATTATCAAGATTGTCCACAAGTCAATCTAACATTATTCAAAGATTTGCGAGGAATAATGTTTTAATCCCAATTATTTCTCGATTCAGGTTTATTTTATCGTTATTGCGCCGATGCACTCGACTTTCTTTTCAACATTTACGTTTACGTCAGAAGTCATCTCCACGGTAAACATTTCATACGTAAGCTTGTCAAGCGACACGGGAATTTAATTGTTACGCGACGACTATCATCTACGACTGTCAAACGATAAGTGTCAAAGCCGAAAGGAATTCAGTCGGTCACGTTCGTGCAATTGGACTGTACGTGTAGTACGTCGTATCGTTCCTGTTTCAGGAATTGCTTCGTTTATTTTTTTTATGTGCATTGCACTCCCACGTATACATGTCTGCAATTGCTTTGTAAAATTGAAACTGCGTCAATATTCATGTACTCTATCAGACTGCCTACATATTTTAAGTCGAAGATATATTTAAAAAGTGTGTTAGTACACATTTATCAGTGGCCAATAAACGTGTTAATGCTCTACAATCTTGAAACGTAATTTACTGTCATGTCGGTTTCTAATTCAATTCTCAATAATTTTTCTGGATAAATTAAATTGGTCAGAAAAGAAATTGCAATAAGAACCGTCTATACATAAATTGTGCATCATACATATTAGACTGTTATTATTTATCAAAAGTATACAAAAATTACGAAAGGTAAATCGCCGCTATTTGGCAATGAATTATACATCAATGTAAACGAAACTTGTACAACATTTGTTAGCAATAATCGCTACGGCTACTGTACTCGATAGAATTGACGCCTATATTTTTAAACTCCTAGTCAGATTTAACGATAAACTGATCCTAGTTCCTCCTCTAAATTTATCATCGGTGATTAATGTCTGTAGCGTACAGCGAACGTCAATATTGCGCCGCGATCATATTACGTGCCTAATCTGGTAATTTGGTGAAAAAAAATTACAAATCAGTGAAAAAACCGTGATTGCGTGACCAAAGCTTAACAAGTTTCATCGGACTTTATGGAATATGCAAAGGAAATCAAATATCGATAAATTTTTTCCCTTTTCACTGTACTAAATGAAAAGCATCGCTACGTAAATATATTAACATTTACCTGATTCGATTCATGACATTTAATATTTATTTCATTAAATCCTAATATTAAATGTCGTTAAATCGAGTATGTGCCATTATTGCAAATAATAATAACAATTATAGATAGAAAATATCTTGCATTATCAAGCAACAAAACCTTTTCTCTACAAATAATAACACAATTACTACGTATTACCAAAAATCAAAACCGGGATCACTTGATTCGATATAAAATACCGCAGAGAAATCATCTGGCAGATCCACGAATTCTGGGCACCCTTAAATTCCGAATGAATTATTAATCAAATTTCTCACCCCCTCAAAAATCCACTAACCCTATGCAAACGTACAAAAGTGCGTACTTCCACTTTCGTCCAATTTGGAGTGGAAACTTTGTTTATAATTGTAATCGCATTGTACTCTTCCGCAAAGCTGCAAATATCCCAGGCATCAACGCGCGTACAATATATCTACATATTTGGCTGCACGATCGACAGCACAACGAATTCGCAGAAACTGACGGCGAAATTTGCAATTCGCAGAAAGTTATTTGTAACAAAGTTCAAAACCGGAGTTCCTCCGTGACGGGCTACTATATTTGCGATTATAACTCACCGCTACGTCATATGTTCGGCGATAATAGAAAAATTTCTCCGATATTACGTCACACTTCCGATATCTGTCGAAGGTATTTTTAATGAGGAATGCCGGTAGAACGATCGATTTCGCGAATTCATTGAATTTCGCGGGCGAACCGTGAAACGCTTGGATTCTGTGAAAGGTGGACAACGAACGAGTGAAAAGTTGAAGAAACATAAACTATTAATAATTAATCGTTTATGTACTTTATTAGTTACTACCCTTTTTTTCGTAGAAATTTCGCTCCGCTCTTCAGGTATAGGATTTGAATGTTTGTTTTAGTAAATGGACTTTTTGAGTCAACAGAGAAATCACTGGCCCTCTAAAAGTTGTCAAGTTTTCCGATTATCGTCTATTTCCACCTTTAACAAGAATTCAAAATATGATTGCTGTAGATAATACAAAATTCAAGGATTTCGGCGGTACGAGAATTTCATAGAATTGGGTATAAATTATCAGAGCGAACAACGAGCGTAATTAAGGAGGCCGAATAATTAAGAATGACTTAAGGTTTAAATATATTTCATTAATTTTCGCCTATTACCATAATACCAGAAGCGGAACCATTAATTTTGTCAGCGACGATCAGCTAAACAAAAAATAAATGGTACACTAATGAATCACGTCGCACGCACTAAATTTTTATACAACTCCCTTTAAAAAAATATTTCGTTTATACTCCATCGTAGTACATATATTCAAGATCACCAAAAAAAGAAACACGTTTCTATTCTAATTTAAAAAACATTACAATCTAAAATGATTGCAGCGATGCGCGAAGAAAAAGATAAATTTATCGCCACACAACGATTCCTAACACAATGATTAATTTATTATGAGTTAAATAACTTGCATCATCAAATCTGTTTTCCATATATTAGTGCTTGCTTTCTATTTCTCATCTGCAAACACATCTTTTCTTTTCGACCCACTAAAGAGTAGTAAGAGAACGATAACAGTATATCGATAATAACGACGACAGGAATTACTTTCTTAACTGAACTTTTTACAATAAAGCGTCCTGTGCTCGATACGCGGGTGATTCGACGGAAATTCTGCAATTACGACACCTGTCTACTGAATCTCTGACGGTGTATGCACCATACCAGTAATCGTGCACCGATAGATAAAGGCCTGCCTACCTCGAGTACGGCCAGTATGTTCGCCGGCGTCGATCGGTGAAGCACGTGGATTTCATCGGGATCCGATACTCCGTTACACGAGATCGATGCAAATCGATTTCTCTCAACCGGACGAATAACAGTGGAAGACGGAAGATCGGTCAAAACAATCGTCCTCGTGATCCAGTTAGTGCAATTTTCACTGATCATTTCGCGTTCGTGCTACTCTATTATCGGTGCTTCCTACGGCGACCAGAAATTATCGGAATGAAATTTTCGCCTCAACGCGTCGTGCGAGTAGTGGTAAAAAAAAGAAAGAATTTACATCCGCGCGCACGGAATTCAAAATGAAACGTTGACGTTGATCGCGATCGCTGATCGATTTCTCGAGGGAGCACTGCTTCGAGTTTTTTTAGGGGCAAAGTAAGCGATCAACGTAGTCAAAACATTCTGTCATTCGGCCGCCAAGGATCGGCGCGTTCCCAAGATGAATTCGCATTCGCGATGCGCTTAGATCGACGATAGCGATTCGTTTCCGAACGAAATCGCGAGGGGCATCACTCGTTGCGAAACGAAAGATCGAACGTCCCGTTGCTTGTTGCTTTAAGCGTCGAAATAGCGAGAACTTTCAGGTCAACGACCATTCGATCATCGCGTTCACCGCGATATTAAAAGAATACGTTTCGTGCCATCGACGATTCGCGATGGATATCCGTGCATCGTTACCGGTATCCGTACACAGCCGTCCCGAGCGTGCACCTCCTCTGAAGTTTAGACTCGAAGCAACAACGATTGGCTCCGATGTCCTGAACGCGAAACTTGCTTCACGCGATGGCGAGGGAAAAACCAGTTACAAGATTCACGAGAGTTACAGTTGTTGCGTCGGGCAACACCACGATGCTAATCGTCCTTCGGAATATTATATGATGATTACGTTTCACCAATTGACCGAGCATTGTTCGCGTGTGTTTCAGGTCTCGTTGAAAGGCTTCAAGATTTCACGCCCGCCAGGCGGGAGGGCGAGGGGCGAACATTTTTTTAATTAACTGGAAGCGAAGAGATTTATCATTGCTGTCGCGAAGAATGCGAGGAGATAGCGATCTGTAGAGGAAAGAGGAAAAACGTACTCGTACGTACTCTGTTATCAGAAGTCGAGGTTTCGAATCGGAGTGAACGCCATTATCTTCCTCGCCGGTCAATCTTCGAATCGATAGCGAGGAAATAATCAGCGATGAAGAAGTTGTAAGCTGATAGACCTCGAACATTTGAAGAAGTATTCTGTGTTAATACAACGAATCTCTGCCAACAAACACCGGGCATTCCTCCAGTTTGGATATTTCCAGAACACGGGGAACAGTTCAGCTAACGCCACTGTCTATGCCGACCCGGGATACTTTGAGTTACATAAAGTGGAAGGCAATTTCGATAGGGAAATCGGGAGGAACGCCTGATCAAATATTTGCTGCGAACGAAATATAAACTTGTGCACCTTGGTTCGAGGCGAACAAAATGCTTCTATTGGATCGAACGATTCTGATCGTCCTGTTCTCTACGATCTTCGACGCGCGACGTTTCTACTGCGTCGAAGTGCAGTTGCTTTAAAGAGGACCGACAGCTTCGCGTTGAAATTAATATACTGCTCTCGGTGTCGAAGCGATATCGGAAGAGGCACGAGAGAAGTTCGGGGGCAATCTGGGCCGCGGAAATATTCGAAGAACGCTGTAAAGTCTTTACGACCGCTTTCCCAGTTACCAGGAACCGATTTCGCGAGAACAAAATGTCTGGCTGCATTAAAAATGTCTCGGCGATACTGCACATTCTATTTTGCAGCCTGGCGATCTGCATTGCTCGAACGAGCAACGAAACACCGATCGTCCACATTATTTCTTTGGTAAGTATCCAAACATTGATCGCGGTTTAACGTATCATAGTGGTGCACGATGTAAACGTAACGATAATGGGTTATAATCATTCGAACGCAATAATAATTGACTCGAATGGAGATGAAATGGTTCAAATTTGTCAGAATCGGTGACTGTGAAGCATTGATACGTTTCAGATTTTATATCGAGTTAAATTGAGTTCGGTGACATGAACGAAACTTTTTGGCATTTCCGCGAGAAAACCGAGTTCGCGCAAGTTCAGTATCTCGAAATTTTTTACGAACCGGACCATTCGTGCATTATTACAGAATCGTTGCAAAATGCAACAAATCGATATGTGGGAAGATACATATAGAGTAGCTGTATATTTATCGAGTTATTTTCAGAGATTTGTCCGCCTATCTACACCTATTTTTGAAGCAACGAAATTTCAAACTTCTGACTTATTCTCAGGACGTGATTCAATCATAGATTTGACGATGACAGTAGTCCAGATATCCGGAAACAGTCATTAGCATTCCTCGATACGTTTCTCTTCCTTAAGAGGCGCATTTGCTTATGTATAAATCTGAAACACAATAATTTTCAAATTATCACCTGTGAACATAGGCGTATGATTTTTAAACGTTGCGAACATATTTGCCAATTTGATGCATTATAAATTTCGTGGAAATTAAGTTTAGCGTAATATAATTGAAAAATTAAATTTACGATATCTCGAATTCTTGCTTCGCAGGAGAACAACACGGCGATACCAGAAACGCTTAAAGATTTGCCTGTTGTTGGAAAATGTTGCGCACCGGGTGCAGTTTTCCTAAAAAATGGTAGCGAAGGTGTCGTTTGCACAGCTTCGGACCCCTCTCTCGCCGAGAATTTTTCCCCATTTTTCCATGACTTCAATAGAAGCGGTTATGAGGTGCCTGGTGAGAAGCAAGATTCATTCGTCGCAATTGTTGGAGATCCTTGTAAATATAAGAAGTGAGTACGCACCACTGAAAAAGTCTTCGAAGTGTTCTGATAATATCTTTGCAAGCACAATGTCACTTAAATACAATATTTAAAGTTTCAATTAAAAACAAAACAGAACGAAACATTGGAATTGCACGGATTCGAATTAATTTACGTTGACGTTTTTCTAAACGCACAGAACGCGCAATAATATAGGAAACGAATAGTAAGAGAAAGAAATATTAAAGACGAGTATCGTATCAAACAATTGTTGCATTCATTCTAATCCCGCACGTCTTTCCAGATATATTTTAGATCCGGACGAGAATATCGACGATAACAATTACTTGTTAACGAACGGATCTGTGTTCGCACCACATCACGATCCAGTAATGTTGCAACCCGCGATCGATTACTGCATCGATTTTGTCGAGGACTTGGGACTCAAAACGTTCGTATGCTTTCCCGAAGGTGAGCCGAAAAAAATATTTTTCGAAAGGAACCAACGCGCCTCGAGCTTCGCGAAGTTAGTCAATTCGAAATTGAAATGAAAAAATCATTGCAGATCGCATAATAATGACTGCGGACTCTCGAATCACGATCTACGCCTGCGGCCTTTTAATATCCGTGCCATTTTTAATACTAACCATCGCGGCGTATTCCATCACACCAAAGTTAAGGGATGTTTATGGAAAAGCACTGTGCCGTTATTGTGGATGCTTGGCAGTTGCCTTTATCACACTAGCCATCACGCAATTGTGGAGCGAAGATTTTTCGGGCCAAGCCTGTACCGCTATTGGTAAGATGGAATATTTCATACTGTACGCAAGATAATTATAAATATTAAGATGTATAATTACGTTCGGTTTGCGAGTCAGTTATAATTAGTTATTTATTCGAGGTTTACTACGTTACTCGTTAGCATTGAAAAAACGTGTAATCAATCAATTCGCGAACACGTGGTCTCGTTGGTATAAAGAATACAAATTGACGATAATACAACTCTACGCCCTAACTACAAAACGTCGACACAATCTCTCGACTCAGTTTTCTCAGTTCACGAACTAGTGGAAATGAAACGGTTAAGAACCACGGTGGCGGTACACCTGTCGCATGATTCACGGGACGCTGTAAAATAATATAACGTAAAATGTTATTTACTTGAAAGGAGAGTCGCTGCTGATTTGGTAGCAATGAAAAAAACAATTGACTTTTTCAGCATTCGTCATCCAGTTCTCCTTCGTCGCGTGCTTTTTCTGGCTAAATACGATGTGCATCGAAATGTGGTCGCTGGTACGTAGCCACGTGGATCGCGAAACGTACAAGAGGATGAAGCCAAAAACGTTGTTCTTCTGGTACTCTTTATGGTGCTGGGGTCCCTCGGTGATACTTATCCTCGTCTCGATGATCATGGATCTCAGCCCGACAATACCCGCGACCTACGTGAAGCCAAACTTTGGCAAAGAAAGTTGTTGGTTCAGATGTAAGTCGAGTGAAACGTAAATTTGTAACTATCACGCGCAACACGCTTAGGTATCGCGGTTGTCTAACGCGAAAGTGTGTCAACGTAAGACACGCACGAAAATCAATTACAAAAATGTACCATAACTTTCTCGCGGGGAGACATTAAAATTTAATTTGATTCAATTAAAATTGTTGTCTCTCCACTTACAGCGGACGACGAAGCAATGCCGTACTTTTACGTGCCGGTCGGTTTGCTTCTATTTGGAAACGTGATTCTATTCATTTTGACCTTCCTCAAGCTGACGAAGTATCAGAAGGATCTCGATTTAAGGCGGCTCGCGAGGAATCAGGAGTCGGACCGGCACGATCGGAGATTCCTACGACGTTTAACAAGAACCGCCTGCGTCTGTATGATCATTTTTCTTCTGATGGGTCTGAACTGGACGATGGAGCTAATATCTTGGTTCGTCAACGGGGATTCGTTCGACTGGTCGTCCTTCGACCTTGTGAACGCTCTCCAAGGTGTTCTAGTATTCGGTTTGTTCGTTCTGCGAAGGCCACCGAGGGACTTCGTCTGGCACAGGGTACAGCAACTTCGTGGCATCAACATCCCGGAACCGGAGGTCGGAAGCATGGAATTCTATCTGCTGCCGATAATGAACGGCGATTCTACGCCCGGCGAGACAATCATTCCGTGAAAGCAAGTCACCTTTCAGACCTTTCACGAGTGTTCCTTGCACACCGTGAACGGACTGCGAGTCGATTCTTCGCAAATGTTTACAAGTTCCTTGACGAAACACGCAAGTTCGGTACAATTTGTGCGCGATGCATCGAATCCGTCGAACGAAAGTTTCCACGGTTTCGCCGAATCTGTTCGATACAAGACTTTATTAATTTATTTAAAAATCGCATAATTTATTATTAGTAGCCGTGCGCCGTTTTAGTTCGTTCGATTCGGCGCGCGACGCACGCTGAGTCGTATTCAAATGCAAGATGTACGGTGAACGCACGTGTTTCGACGTTTTTCTTCAGACCGACTTGATGACATAATTTATTTAAGTAGGCTTGATTATATTAGCTATTAATTATGAGAACGATTTTTTTGCTAGCTAATATTTCGTGTTTTAGTGCATCTTGCAATCGACAACTAGACATTCACATAAAACATCGACATTTAGATTTAATATGAATGGCAGAAAAATATTGCGATAGAACTGAAATATTTTTTGCTCGATCGTAATAACGTCATAAGCTGTTCTCCTGTTCTTTTTAATATCTCTATGCATTACGAATTCTAGATCTCACACATTGAAATAGACTTGGGTAATTCGTAATTTCGTAAGTCCAAGGCAGGTTTGGCGAACGGCTGCGTTATCGAGTTCAAAACACTTCATAAAAGGAGTACGCGTTATTTGTTAGATGACGCTACGTTTTTGAAGGGGCGTAAGACACTCGAGGAACGTCTTGATTACATAAAAACATATGACACTCGTTTAACAATGTGACATGCCAGTTGTGATATTCGTCTATCGATTGCATTACAGCAAACAGCCCGATAAGGTTGACTGTAAATTTACATGAAACGTATATATATTCGCGGAATCTTTTCTCATTAAAATAAAAGTACTTTCCTTCGTATTTAGATGTAGTCCACCCGAATGCATGACACACAATTGCTTGAGTACTTTTAGTATTAAGGGATTCATTTATCATTCACGATTTACAAAATAGCCTGTGACTGATAAAATACAACGTTATTCCACTACAATTCGATTAATATTCATTTTCGTTATCCACCTGAACGTGACTCAACGGTCCATTGCGAACCAATGCATTTTGTATAATAGTATTCCATAGCTCCTATACGCTAGGACAGCCGGAAGCTATTTATTTATAATATTTCTAAGTTATTAAGGAGAACGCAAATGAAAATACTACACTTTGTAATTCGTAATTGAAACATCAGAAATAGTATACATTATTTATTGTAAAGCTCGTAAGTTATTTATGTACGACGACGTACGTGTAAATTATCGATTAAATGTGTTCTTGTAAAAGACATTATTTTGTTCATAAACGCGGTGCCTCGTCCAGTTGAGGAACGTTGAATGATTTTATCAACGGTCCTCGATACAAGTAGAAAATATCCTTTCCTTTTATTTGTATCCCCGTTTTTCACTACCCTAAGTGTTTGTTCGTTTGTTGTGTTTCTATCATACTATAAAAATAAAATAGTACAGGTTTGTACAACCAAACCCATTATTACAATCGTTTTAGCCATTCGCTACCTGAACGGGAAAGTTTCCTATTGAACTAGCAAAATATTGATTATTATGCACGTGTGCTATAATATCAGGTGCATAAAAATACAGTAGCACACTCTCTATAAGCTCCAAACTGTAAAATAGTTAAGCACTAACGCCGAGAGAAAAAAAACCAGGTACAGAAAGTAACTTTTGAACGTTAGATAGGAAAGTGGATGTCGCATTGAAAATCTCCTTTTACAGTTATGTACGTATACATAACACGTTCGTATTATGAACGTCCTCCTAATTGAAACATTATTGCACTATTCAGTAGACATATGTATAATACATTATCAAAATTCACAAGTGTCGACAATTTCATATGACACCCTATTAAATATTATACAATTTTAACATTATAAAACATCGAATCAATATATACCGTAATACAAGTTAACTTCGAAAGATTGATTAGAAAAATATAGCTTTATATCAAACGATCTACATTTAAGTTGTGTTTGAAAGATTCGCAAAATAAGCGTGATCTACCGAATAATGCAGTACTTGTTAATTCCTTCTCCTTCCGGCATCTTAGCCACGGTTCCAAGAAAATATATATTTATATTCGCTATTGTAATAGTGCATTATCGTTCAACCCTTTGCGGTCCTTGTCGCGGCACCAATTATCTTGAAATAAAATACAGAATGATTCTAAGAATATTAGCAGCAAATGTTTCATATGAAAGTACGAAAATTTGTGTGGGGAATCTAAATGGCTTAGCGGTATTATCCTTCTGCATATTACATTCGCATAACATATAACGCGTTCTACGAAGTTGCTGACCAGCTTGTATAAAGAAATTTACATAATTTAAAAAAGTTCGTGTTTACTATGAATCCATTTCCATTCATTATAACACAAACAAGATATCGCCGAGATCAGTTCCGTTTAAACTGTACAGGTTATTGTTTTTATCAATATTTTGCAAATATATATATTCGCGGTAACAGATTGTGCTACCAGCACGTGTGAAACGTATTCGCGTGTTTATGTTGCATTACGCGTTCCATAATTGCAAACTTTTACGCGTTGAAAAGGCCGGGAGAGGCAACTACTACAGCTATAGATATTGTATATCTCAATATCTGATCACTATTGAAAAAGTATAGCAGATTTGCAACGCATTTGATACATTGACCCCGCCATATGACGAGTTTTTCAGACCGCAACGTCGCGGACAACTATGTATTAAGATCACGTAACTGAGTGCAGATATGTAATACTCTAAACTCTAAGCCATTCAAGCGTTTCCCCCACAGACCTATACTCAATTATAAACCAGGTACATCTAAGCAACGTTTTTAACATCAGTCTATGCACAACGTTATAACATTAAATATATTATACAGACTCCATCAATAGTTTCGAAAAGACGGTAATAATAATCTTAATCCTCTATAATAATAGCCCCGATAAGAAGATTAAGAAAAAACTTGGACCCCAAAGAGTTCGATATAAATAAGATGAATGTAGTTACTCACTAAACCCACATTGTGTTCACGTGAATTGAACTGCAGACACACGCATAAAGTGCAACATATTATTATAATAATAATGTACTAAGTAAGTAAGTGTCTCTGGTTATTGCGACGCTGCATATGCTGCGCAAACCGATTTATCACGTAGTTCGATAATGTCCCGGAAAGGGGGGACTAACGCCTAAAATTCCAATGAGATTGTCCCGCTGGGCAACGTAAACCAAACGATACATTCCAGGCGTTCGAAGGGCTGCGTCACTGAAGTTTATTCGCTCGACGATCGCATCAGGTTCGCAAGCAACAGGAAAGGATTTACCTAACATAGAGATTAAACGTGGAAACATCAAAATAATTGTATTATATGTAAAATAGAAATCGGTAAGTATACTGGGTGATCCCTAAGTCGTGGTAAACCTGGGGCCAAGGAGATTGTAAGGCTCGAAATAATTTCGTCATTTCTGATTCTCGTCTTACTTCGAGCCATACAATCTCCTTGATACTATTTGTGTCGTGACTTACGAACCATCCTACATATTTAAAGAATGATATTGGAATGCTACGTGCAAACGATGAAATCTTACCTCGGCCTACGTATTCGTAAACGATGTATTCGTCTAAACTGGAAAATTCGTTCTGGTAAAGTCCAATCCAGTCACCGACGCCACGTCTGGCATCTCCCATAAATTTATAAGACACTGAATTCTCCTCGTCTATGTACCACGATGATACCGGTTGTATCTCCACACCGTGATCTTCTATACCCGACCTGATCTGCGAATATTAATAGAAAATGGGTCATTTCATTAGCCTCAAGCAAATGACCTCCTGGTTTTTCATTTTTATCAGACTTGACGTGTCGTCAAAAGAATCTTACAATGATATCAAATTCTCCTGTAACAGGCTTATGGTCTGATTGTATATAATTGGAATGACTTTTATAATTAAGCTGAGTAGCTTTCAGCTTAACATCGTCGTAAACGTCCTCGTTGACTTTGTACAATATTCTATCAGTCCACGATGGTCGCCGCCTGTATTACAAATTTCAGTTTACAGAAATATATTCTAAAACTATTAAAAAAAAATATATTTTAAACAAGCACATCTTACTTGAGATCATATTCTTGGGATGCAAATTCGTATTTATAAGTAGGAGGAAAAGAAACGGAATTTTCGTGTAATTCAGCAAAAGCTTGACCCTTTTCCATTACCATTTTCAATTGATCTCTGGCGAACAAGGGTTTTAACTGATTTTTCTTAACTAACGCGTTGATTTCAGTGGCACTCAAATCCTCTCCATGCAGGCGAAAATTTAAGTCGCCGATCCAGAACACATAACTGTGCACAAAAGCAGTGTTAATTACAAAACATGTAAATAAATTAAATTAATCCACAGAAAATGCACACTGACTCGTGGAATAATATTTTCGATGTATCTGGATTACTAAAGCTATGACTCGTGAGTATCGTATTGTAGTCCATAATTCTATCGTTCAATAAATGATCGTGTGGCGTCAAATGCGTATTCACTACGCACATATTAACTCCGTACATATTTAATCTTATACTAACTGCGCCTTTATTGCCCTGAAAACAGAACACATTTTATTATAACAAATTATTGGCTGTGAACAAAAGTTTCGCATGGTAAACAAGCGGGAGATCCAGCAACCGCAGCTATCGGCTGAAATTAATTACTGAATTGCTGGTCAATGGTTGATATTTGTTAACACACGCTTTTGTTTACAGCTGGCGAATCGACTTGATGAATGTTTCCCTTACCCACATGCCACCGAATCCTGTTCGGGTATACTGAGCCTCCATTAATCTTAAATGCGTAATATGCTTCCTTAAGCAGAAAGCGTTTAAAACTAGACCCTGCAGACGTTGCGTACGTATTTTCACATAATCGTACTTCTTCAATACTTGTCTGCAAAAATGTTAGAGAGCAGAAAATTTATTTAAACCATATTTTAACTGAGATACTTGGAGCCTATTGAAGTTCGATCATGACTGCGTATATAATTAACTGTATTACTTTTAATATTTAGAATTTCTTTAACATTCCCACCTAAAGGATTCGGTCCATGGATCGCCAAAGACGATGTCCAGCATCATATTCTGCGGTTGAGCTTTGACTTCCTGCAATCTAACATATCTTATAAGTGCAATGGGTTCCTACAGTTATGCGTACATTTATATAACTTGTTTATACCCAATGAAGTACAAGTCTGGAAATGCTTTTGTCGTGTTCCTCAAATTCTCTTGGCTCACGCTGAGAAGTTTGTGCAAATCTTGTTCTGGCGATTTGGTCGCAATATTCCATGTGACGAAATAGATTCTAAAATAATCATAAATATTCTCGTAATATCAAAATTACTCATATTTCCGGGGCATGAACAACAAGCGGAGGGTTCGAAATATGAAACGGAAACATGCTTTTCATTTATCGTGAAAATTTTCATTCATTATTTATGCGCGACACGTAAGGTACAAAGAGGACCATTTAATACGCTACCAAAAAAAAAAAATATCGAATATCAAAGAGTATGATATAAGGAATAATATGTTACGAAACGTTTACTTACCTAAGATATTTCATCTTATCCGCCATTTTAAAGATAATATGATATATGTTACACAAGGATTTCCGAAAATCTTAAAACTTTGTTAGCATCTGGGATAAGGTTAAAATTAAGGTGACTGTGCAGGGTTTGTTACCACGGCTTTTAGGTTAACACTGACGCAGGAAATGTCAACGGTTGGTCAAGCACTTTTTCAACTACAGATTTCCATTCGAATACTGTTAAGGAGTGTCTCAAATGTAAACGACGGGGATTATGGTACTCTTCTATTAAGACACATCAAAACAACTGTGCAATGTGCAAAGAACCATACCGTTGACAGCTCAAAGGAAAGTTCTCCCCCCCCACTTTGAATGCCACGTGACGTCGGAGAAGGAACCTGCCGTTTATCACCGAATGCATTACGTACTACGCAAGTGTGTAATCTTCTATGGACAGTAGCGTAGTCAGTTCGAACAGTCCCCTTACATTCCTGGAAGGTTCACACAATTCAAACTTCAATTACATTATTTATTGGAAGACTAATATAAGACGCAGATTTATTATGAGAACGCGATATTATTGTTTTAATACTTACTTGTATATAATTCTTTCGTTTATAACGATAATGAATCATTATAGATAAGGGTAATTGATTTCTTATCACTTAACTTTGTAATACGTATGATTTACAACATATGATGAAAGGATTGTTCAATGATCGAAGGGCTCAGTAAAAGTATACATTTTGCTTTAATGCAAACTGTATAATTTTCGTTATAGATTTTTTAACTTTAAATATATGTAACCGTTATTTTAATTGATTAAATAAACAGTTAACGCAGGATGGCTTTTATCGATACACTGATATCCATTGTAATTATTAAAATTTTATTAACGCATTTGAAAGTTCGTTAATAGTAATGCTCACGTTCCTTTGATAAATCAATTTCTTAAATCGTATATTTCATTCCAGGATTCATGATATGTCTAGTTTTCAAATGCGTATAAGAAACGCAATTGTAAATACATACGTGATAATGAGGTTCGGCCTTTGGCCTTATAAGAAACGTCAATTCTAAACAGTGCAATTGTAAAACAAACGTCGTTTAATTTAAACGTACGATAGTCTTGGCATTATCTATGTTCATAGTTGTATGCTAACAATCTCCAAACTTTTACTTTATGCGACTAAAAGTCTTACAAAAATTGCGCGAAACTTCTTCAAACATTGGAGGCTGTTATTCAATATGGCAGTACTCGTTACATTTATGCAAGGTAATGTAGCATAACTACCGCCGATGTAAACTTTTTGTTACAATGTCTTGTAATATGACAATGGCGATAATAAAATGACCACATCGCCGAGCCGTTCCAACACTGATAATTCCGAACCGCGGTAAACTAACATGACGTTACACGATTAAACATGTTTGCCAAACGGCTTATTGCAAATATCCGCAAAAATTGTTTAAAATATCAATCACCCTTTCGTTCTGCGACAGAAGTAACAAGGGAAGACAAAGGAAGAGATAGTTTAGTATTACAAATTTCTTCATCCTCTTTCGAAGAAGAGACAGGGAATAATTATTTTCATCCTTCGATAAAGTATCACATAAACGAGACGCGCGAGACAATTAAAACGCAACGATGGAAAGAAAACGTCAGGGGATACAAAAAAAATGAATCGTACCTTTATTGTAGTTCCACGCGAAATTTCGCCTCCAGTTGCTACAGTTTGATTTGTTATCGAAATAATTGAGCACTGCCTCCGCATTGAGGTGGTAATAAAAAGGGGATTCGAGCGTCGCGCACAATTGATATTATTTACAATAACAAGGCAAACGAACGGGAAACGAAGACCATTGTTTCGTTGCTATCTAATCTAAGAACGTAGAAAAGCATTTCTTTTTTTATCGAGACCACGGACCTTTGCTGGAAAGGATTTCCGGGGGGCTATCAGTACATCATCCCGGGATGAGCAGCTCGTTGAAAAAATACATTTGGATTTGCCGATAAAGTTGTATATAAGTTTCCCGTGTCTTCTGGCCTTAAATACATGCCTGGCGGCAAGACGAACGTTTCCATCGGGCCATGCACATCTGTAAAATTAAAAGATATTTACAATTTATATGCAAATCGTACTTGTCTGTTGGTAATAATTGCTTAATTGTTTGGCAAATGCCTTTTGATAACTGCTATTGTTTCTATATACTGTGACACGCTAATGCTAAATCATTAAAAACAAGTCCCCTGAAAACGAATCCTTGACAAACAGATTATTCTTTCACTGTTCTTCTCACTTCGCTCAGAACTTTCTGAACAATCAAATGCTACGCAAGCTCGAATACTATTGCCATTTAAATGAACATCCTTAAGATTCTAGCCTGTTAGGGTCTACTTAACGTGCGTCTAATTACGTGCATCAATGGAGAAAAGCCGTAGCAAAATTGACATTGTTCGGTCGTACTCGATTCGGTACCGTGCCTTAGACTTCAATTTGAGTTTCGCGTCCGTAACGCGAAAGAGAAATTCGTTCGGAGCGATATTTTTTATTTCACTCACGCGTCACAGATATGCTTTCTAGACTTTTTAAAAGTTTTTCTTGCTTCTGTGCGAATCCCATGGCAGCAATGACCACACCGTGCCCCGAAAGTAGTAGACTTTTTAAACAGAACTGACGGTACGCAGGTACTCAATATCATTGATATTGAAGTGATGAGTCGTTGACGTGTGTAAACAGTCTTTTTTACAGCGCAATAATAAATGGCTTATCGCTTTATCGTTTACTAACGACATATTTTTCTTCTGGTATTGATGAAAAGTTTCAGTACGTGATTATCTTTAACGCACATCGCAGAAAGTTTTTTTTTTATTAGTATTCTAGAGGTAATAGCTCATATTCTGTTCGCTGTGCGTGCATCCACATACGTATACATATGGATAAGTATGCCTGCAGTTTCATTGAGCATTCGCACTATCATAATCTACCCTTTATTGTCTAGTCACTAAACTGCGGCGATTTAAATTGCTAAAATGTTCCATTTGCTATTTTTGTGCCACGGTATTGGGAATAGGAATAATTCATCAATTTGACGGAATGCATTCGATTGAATAACGTTAATTAAACGTAAACGAGATTTCTATGTTAGCAACGAAATAAGATACTCGATACGTGTTCGCGGCTGTTGAAATGCCGCTGATAAACTTGACAATTGGGTTAAACATTTTTTATTTATATTTCGCGGCATACCGAAACCTGTTATTAATTTCCGGTAACAATAAAAACGTATCGCGTATCTGTTTATCTTTCCGGTCATGTTAAGCAGCAGAGCGTAATTTTATTCTAAATTATTTGAAGATACTTTTACTACGTGCCGTGCTATTTCTCACCATTACAAATCCAAAATTCTATTCGATTAATTTCATTGACGTTACTTCGATCTAGGCATATGCAGTCAATTCGTCATCTCACTATCAATAAAAGATATTTGTTCAAATTAAGTGTTTGAAGTTGGTTCAAAACTCGTACATATTCTCGTTGTTTATTCCGCAATTTTGTTTAAATTTGATCGAAATAAACTTTATACATGCGTTCATTTATGGAAAAAAAAAATTGATCGGGAAACATCAAACGCATCATTCAATTTCAACCAATTTCTTTTGTTCGCGGTGAAGATACGAACAGTTATGCGTGTGACTGTAGATAAATTACCACCGATTCGTACCAAATACTGTTATACTGTGGAACATCGATATACATACGTCATGTCGTAAAATTGTTGATGAAATAAGTCTCCATAACTCTCGGAGGATTACGTGCAAAACGACGACACCGAATTCTCATTAAACGGGGGCACAATTACACCGTAAATGTAACCGCGTTTCAAAGTGGGTCACATCTGTCACACTACCTGCGAACTTACGATTGCCCGAAAGTTTCTTGTCACGGACGAGCAATTTCATTATCTTCGAAATCAAGGAGCGCCATTGAGAGGCAATGAAAACGGGATGAAATGAGTCAGTGTTTTCCCGCAAGTCATTCTTGGGACCGATAGCATGTTCGACGGAAATACCTAAACCGCGCGGCGTGCAAAAATCCAAAGAAATTACTGTAGGAATTTAAAAAGAAATAAAGCCATAAATAACTTTGTTTTACGGATTTCTGTTGAAATATGGAAATGGCTTGCACCTTAATTATTTTCACGAGACATTCTCGATTCTCTTAGAAACCCGGATATTTCATCTGCAACAGCCCAATACGCATTACCAAAGATCGATACTATCATCAACCTGGATTCGCGATTAGCACCGCCTGTGTAAAGCCTTTTCTTGTTCCCCAGATTCCATAGGTACGAACAGGTACCGTTGCCCGAATAGCCGGTTGGCAATGCAAAGCCAAAAGGATGGAACGCTTCCCGTAAAATCTCAATTGAGCTTTTCACGTGCGAACAGCTGATTTATAAACCTAATCGAGAGGTTATAAAACGACGAGGCTGGATATATTATGACAACCGCAGCCGGCGTCATAAACGAGCGGATAGTTTATACCTGGCAGGCTACTGACCTCTGCCTCGCAATTTGTAGTATATTCCACGCCCTACTCGTAATAATGGGCATTACGGTAAAGAGATGCGCTATGAAGCTAACACTGTTACACGGAACGTAAATAAAAACAGTTTCAATTTCCTTTCTGAAAATGCCACGCATTTTTCTGCCTACAATTCGCAGCAGAACAAGTACGACGGGGAAAAACACAGAATTATTAACGGCAGGCATCAATTTTAATAAATTGTTACCTTCTGAAGGATATTACGTTGATTATATAATTGAGCCGGTGAGTCGAAGGACAATTACACGTTAAGATCGAGAACAGTGGATAAAAACAGTGCCCTGTACTTGAATTTCGGACAGTATCTTAATCCCAGTACGAAAAAAGAGATTTGCTGAAGAATGTGAATTGTGACCAAGTTTATGAAGTGCATCCCATGCATCAAAGTTTTATCAAGAGATTTGTCGTTACAAAATTATTACTGACCGACATGGGTACGGGTAATTTTTTTTAATATCATGTTGGATTTGCTTTAATCGTCAGTTTCTGATAAATTATTTCTACATCGATTCTGATTCGATATTCGTGCTCATACGATGACAGCAAAAAATGCGGTTCAACCTTTATCCATAAAAGACAGGAATTCATTTCCCATTCTGTGACAAAAATTCGATCAGACACTAACAACAGGTCACCGATTAACTAACGTCATCCGATGTAACGGGATCCGTTTCCCCTTCCAGTTTAATTCTCCAAGAAGCGATTGACCTCCGCCACGAAACTTTCTCCCTCTCCGCCATTCCAGCAGAAGGTTTTTCCTCCCTTTCGTTCGTTCCTCGAGGTGAAGGTCGTCAATGGAGGTTCCTTGCCGGAGGAAAACTTTTGGAAGGGAAATTCACCGAGGAAACGAACGTAGAATTTTCTGGGACAACTCTGACACCGAACACACCGACTATTTGTACACGGTCTGCCGTTTAATCGAAAAGGTAATCGAGAACGGTGAAGAAACGAAAGTTTCCAACGATTCATTTAATTTCGTCTAGGCAAACTGCGAATGGAAGGGGAAGAACGAGAGAAAACACGGACACAGTGATTGGATAATGATGTGCCGTAGAAATTAATGGACGAGGAGATAGTGAGAGCATCGAGTAGAGCTAGAAAGAAATTGGTTTAATTGGTCAGAGTTGAAGTGGCCACATCTTCTCGCACGTATTTCCACCTGCAGCGAACTATGGGCACGTTTGCCGAAACAGTCGCGTGTCGCTCGAATCCGCGGAAAAAAGAGCGATCGAGATTTATCGATATCGCACGATATGCCCCGCAAACACGGCCACCATACATGTAGTGCATGGTGAGTAGTCAAAGGACCTACGGGGGCAACAAAGGTGGGGGGGATAGTTCGAAGCCGATGAAAGACTGTTGCCCCTTTAGCAAGACTTCTTTCTAGCCCTGTGCGTATGGCGCGCCTAGCGATATCTGACTCCCAGGGATCAACTTTTTCACGTTCCGTTGCATGGAATAAGATAATGTCGTAGGCCACTGTATTCGTTTCAGCACGCGTTACCATAATATGAATAAAGAAATGCAGAGTCCTATTTAACAAAATTACGTTGCCTGTGATATCAAAATGTACCACCCAATGCTCCTCTTCGTACCAAACGAACATTGTGGGAACACTTCTGTAATAACTATAATTTATCGCTAGATATCCCACCGTTTCCAGTTAAACGAAAGTTAAATGGAAGGCAGTTTGAATGCACATTTTTCATTCAATCTCATTGCATATTCCTCATTTGCATGGGAGACTTTTTTTTATAATAAACTAGTTTGTGTTCCCTTCGTCGAAACTATATTTTCACACGTCATAAGGAGATGCTATTGAAATAATGTATTTTATGTCGTTATACGTCGTTAGATGATTTATTTTTGAAAAAGCTCACCGTCGGAGTATATAGGGCTTCCACCGTGCCTGCAGGCATTGCATCCAGGTAGAGCGGATGAAACTAGTGCCACGCGATCTGCAAATCAAAGCACGTTAATAACACACGATTATGAAATTGCAAATGAATAAATACAAAATTTGAAAGCAGCAAGTAGTAGACAATATCAGGCCGCTTTCGTTCGGTCGTAGGTGCGTCGAATATTCTGTTCCAATATTTTTACGTTTCAACATTCTCCCTGTACGACGGTTTCTTCGCATGGGACAGTGTTTAATTAACCGGTTCCATGGGACACATTCCTCTAGTTTAACGTACACGGATGAAGTACGGCGGACGTGCAACGTATCGTATGAAATGATCGAAACGTAAGAAGAATCGTGGAAACTACGTGAACTGGCGCGTGTGTTGCACGAAGGCACAGGTGAAATTCGCTCGTTGGGTAAAGGAACGATGGTGAAATCACAACGTGCTGCAGAATTTCAAGTTCTGGAAAGTAGGCGTTGCTTCCTATGAAATCATCGAACGTAGCATACAAGAAACGAAAGAGTGCAGGGAACACTTTACACATCTAAACACTCCGGTACGCTGAACTAGGCAAGTCGCATATAAATTTGGAATGCCGCGAGTGACAGTTTCTTCCTTCGCGCTCGTCCGTTCTGAATTATTACACCCGTTCAATCAGCCGACACAGCAATTAACCAATCATTTCTGGCGTACCTGCTTAATAGTTCAAAAATAATCACAGTCGCGCGTATCGATCGCAGAAAACATTTGGAACTGCTCCCACGTTAAGTCGAGGAATAAACAGACATGAACGTACCGCCGCTGTGATAATGCATCTTCCTCTTCAAAGAAGCCTCGGCTGGTTTAAAATGGAAAAAGGAAGGCGAGTACCCGCTGCCTGGGAGCGAGCTCAAAGTATCGTCCCGATCACGAATCACCATGGTAGGAGCTTCCCGGCCGAGGGCAGCTAACTGGCGACCCTTTGGCAGGAACATCGTCAGGAACACGAGAAGGGAAGTAGTCAATAAACCATAAGCCAGCCAGGCCTCTCTGTCGCTCTCCGTCGAGGCTGCCACCGAACCGATCGCGCTGGATATCCAAATCGGAAGCGATAAACCAACAGCGAGGCCAATAAATGCTGCCTCTCGATTGTTGTCTCGGACACCTCGTGCCCTGACCGCTAAACAAGCTACTGCAACGAGCAGCGCGCCTGGGTATCTGAAATCGAATCATTCAATCTTCACTGTGCCGTTTTAAGCATTCCTTCTTTTGTTTCGTTCTGCCTTTCGTTTTTTTTTTGTTTTGTTTTTTTTTCGGAGAGCAATCGATAGGATTCTGTTTCGCTGTTTTCGTTTTATCAAGAGAATAAACTGTGCGAATATTTAAGTAGATGTTAACTCGGAACAAGCACACGATATTTCAGTGTTATTCATAGTTTCCGAACAATCCAATATTACAGCTTGCACCTTTTAAAGGAATTAAAATATGTTCCGATGTATCTGATTACTCTATTGACATTCGATAAACCTTTTAACGGCGGGTGTCCGTGCTCCGCGAGACAAGCACGTGTAACTATGAAACGTAATTTGCTTTCAAGATGCGGAGATAATGTCTACCTATTTGCACAGCTTATAAGCTAACATGTATAACAAATTACCCTGCGTCGATATCAGAAGCAAATATTCGCGCACGCGCAGCAATTTTTTAAATTATCCACGATTATTGAATCCTCATTGACAGAAATAATGCGTTCGCTGCGCGCAATAATCATTTGAAACAACGGTAGCATACCGTATAATTGTCAAGCGTTTTAAAGCAATATTCCATTGAATTTGAGTGCGTGAGAAAGTACAAATGGGATTGAAAAACAGCGCGTTTAAAGGACCGAATGAGCAGCGGCGGTGGTAGGTTTACGTTTGCAAATTTTACCCGAGAGACGCCACTATCTGTCCAAGGGGGGTTTTGCAACAGGGGGTTGATGAGCTCTGTCCCGTATTTTGCAGCTGAACAACCGCGGGTGGTTCACCGTAAAACCATTGCCCAATGATAGCTACCTGCACGAGCACAGCGAATCCCAATACCAGCGCCTGTGAACAACGAGAACAGACAAGAGTTAACGTCCGCCCATGTGCACGATCATACGTTGCATTTCAGCGGCGTCCAATTGTATACACCGATAATCGTCCAGGCCTGATCGATTAACGGACGAACCGCCGCAAATTAATACGATAGCGTTCGTAATTAACATTCTTTACGCTTGCCTGTCGTGTTCGCAATTTATCTCGCGGACAAGCAGTTCCCCGCTACGATCACGGGCGCTATTAAACATCCGTGATTATAAATGAAAAATGATTATATAACCAGAAAGGGCACGGCGGGATTTTTCTAACAGCTTATTTCGTAAACTGGTTTCACCTCGCCGCGACGCTTCCTTTAAATGTATGTAATCGCGCCTGCCGACGCGAATGGCGAGCAATAAAAGAAAACCCGTTGAATCCGTTATGCGGGACGGATAATGCCGGCGATATTAATGTTATTCAACGAAAGCCACGATGTTCTTAACGACCGCGACAGCTGCGCTTACTGCTATTAGCAGCGGGCGTTACTACTGCATTACTTTTCATTCAGATACCGTCCCCGCGCGTACAAATAGTCGATCGGGATCGACATCCGGATCTCCGGCACAACGAAATAAGAAAAATACCGGCGCATCCTTCGCGAGAGTCGTTCCACGAGTTTCTGCAGACCGTTTTCTAAAGCTGTGTACACACTGGCTGGGCGAGAACTTTCGATTGTGCTTTCAATTTTGCCCGACATGGTCGAACTATCGACGAAGTATTCGACGAACGGCCGAAATTCGTCGACGGGCGAAAAAGTGAGGAGTGAATTTCGTTAGACGCGAAAGAATACGTAATGAGCAATGGAACGTAAACTAGAATGGAAGTATGCATTGGTCGTTTGCGATTTGTACTGCGAGAGGGGAAAATCTATGCATAATACAGTAGAAAGGTAAATTAGCGATATCGATCTGTTACGAGATAGGAAGGGATGAAGACAGAATTTAAACATCTGGGAATTTCTGCGGAGGACAAGAATAAATACCTGCGTACCGCGAAGTATGCTCGGCATTCGGGCAAAGGAATATTTAATCGGGGTGACGTTAAACAGATAGCGAATAATGATAATAATTGCTTGCCCATGCAGTTGGTTTTATGTCATTTTAAATCGCAATCGATTGATACGTCCGTTGCAATTATTCGTTTTGTACTTTTCGTTTGATCGAAAAGTTCACCGAAATTCTTTCGACACCCTTTGCAACAAATAATGCGTTACTAATGAAACGTAAATATATTTTGCACCTTTCATGGAACGCGTCAGATTCACTCTAACGATAAACGACAAATTTGTTCCTTCCATATTTCTTAATAAATTGTCAATAAATTTTCCATCGCATAATTAACGCTATTAATTTCAGTTGGTTCTGTCCATTCTCATTAATATGCTAAATAATCTTAATACGTAGTTATAAATAATCGAACTTACTTGGTACGGTGCCGGTAGATAAACGCCGCCGTTTAACGAAAGAAGGAAGACGCATTTAACCAACAGAGCCGCAAATACAAGGGCAGCGGGTAAGCCAACTAATCGAAACGCAGCACACGACAAAGGGTTCTGACTGAGGGAAGCTGCTGCTGAGAGGCCCGCAAGGAGGAAAAGGCCCAGAAGTAGAGCTTGTCCCAAAAATAAATGTCGTCTGTTCGGCGCGGTTACCCTTGCCTGCAAAAGTAATATTAAATTTCTTAGACATCATCCATGCGCACTTTCATGATAAAACTAATTACACCATCGGTTATTTAAACGAATCGTTACAATTGCCAAATAAGTGAACCAAGTTGACGGTCGTTCCCGAGTTAATTCGTCAATCGAACGATACTAGGACACAGCGATAAGTTTTCAATTAATAACTGTTGCAATGCAGCGCACAATTTTTCCGACCAGGCGATCTCGCGTATTTAGCGATACACGTGAAAAAGAGGTGGCGCAGAAAAGAATGTGCATGCGCAGAGTTTCACGCCTATTCATGAGGGTGTTCTAAATGTTCCTCCACGGCGAGGAGCACCTCGATATGGCGATCAGAAAGTATCTTGTACGCGTGTCTTCGCGGCAAACTCTCATTCTTGTTTCACTGCGTCTGTTCTATTAATTTCCGGCGAGGTGGAAAAAAACGACGAGGATTGTTGCGCGCCAAACGAGTCGTATAGTGAATCGTTACGCACTGCGATATAATTACAAACGGACGTACGATGGCCACGTGGAATTAATGTTTCTAATTAAAATAATTAGCAAGGCAATCAGATGGAAGCGCTGCGAATAATATATCTGGAAACGGTAGCAACCGACGAGCCCGTCGAACGAATTCATCGGTTGCACATTTCCTAAACGCTTGCCGTTCAAAAATAACTAAACGAACAATTATTGGACAGATAAGCAATAAATAGCAATTCGGTAGTCGTACCACACGCGTAACGAACAAGATCAATGTAAATTAGTTCTGTGCAGACGGTAACGGTCGCTTTACGACAGACAAATAGTGCATTTCCATTAAAGTGCAATTAGAAAACTGCAACTGCATCTGCCTAATATCACAAGGGGGAATTTAAATGAGAGCGCATGCATAGAAAAGAAACGAAATAATCGACTCACGCACACGCAAAGTGTAACTTATCCTATAAATGTTCAATCGGGAATACCTTGTCCATCACGCTTTCTTCGACGTTCCTATTCACGATCTTGTTGCACAAATTTAATCATCGCATTCGAGATCATACTTGCCGATTGAATTTGGAATACTTCATGTATATATACAATATATATATATATATATATATACATATAATATATAAATAGAATAAAATATAACTAGAAACGTGGAGCTTGCTGCTATCACAGACTTTCTTACCACTTTCTGTTCAATGAAGTGTATCGATACGGGGAGACGGCACGATTAGAAGAAATAGACAGTCGACATGCAAAGTAGGCCTAGGTCCCGGCGAAATTGCGAGCGAGCGGATTATTGGAGCTTGTCGCGGTACGAACGAAAACAATTACCGTGGATTCCTGTAAGCGTTTCCACGTGCTATCGACTGAGAAAGAGAGATAAATATTCCTCCTCTAAGCTCTATTAACTCGCCGCTTCCTGAAATCTCAATTACCGATGCTTATACGGCCGCGAAATCGCGCTACGTGCCATTGAACACGATCGGTTCGACTGATAATATGCTGTTCCCGCTTTTTCTTAGCGCCTGTCGTCGGCAACCAGCTTTACTTCCGGTCGCGGACGAGTTACACATTCTATGTCACCGCGACGGATCCACGTCAATTTTATAAAATCGTACGTACGCGCTTCCGTGACGGGGCTTTCGCGATTGCAACGATATTTTGTTGTAAACACTGATGAGATGTTTAAGCAGAATAGCGATTTATATAATTAATTGCTGCATAATTGCGAAATAGAGAAGCAGGAATTCTTAAATAGCATACAGGACTAAATTCTTCGTCAATCTGTTATACATATTTCGTAATAAGACAAACAAGAAAGATTGCCCAACGTTAACGATACTCAGTACGATCGATTTCAAAACTGCGAGGACAATTGATTCATCCCTCGCTCATAATTAGATGCAATTTATTTGCAGCTACATTCCGGCCAGCCACGATGCTTAAACGAACGAAATTGAAAACCCGGCAACGATAATAAGATACCTATCAATATCCGTCCAATCGCAGCGAAGCAATCAATCGTCCAATTCGCACATTTCCTGGCAAAAACGGAAATAAAAAAGAAAAGATCGTCGTGTCAGCGACCATTCAACAGTCCAACCGTTACAGATCCCCCGTTCCTTAACAGACCCCTACCCACTTTCTCCGTCGAGTGACCATTTCTTTAACAACAAGTCGGACTTGAAACGGCTAAGAGCGGTTTCAAAAAGACGATCGTAGAGGTAAACGAACCGACCTTGAGCAGTACGAAAACCTCGAAGCCAGCCATGAGGAGCATCGTGGCTGCGCTGAGGGCCGCCAGAGGAAGAGCCCAGGGTCGTTGTCTGAGCAAGGACCTCGGGTACGGCCGTGTATCGGTCTCGATCTCCTGACTCTTCTTTACAGGAGGCATTTTGAACACCGAAACCGTCCTGTTCGGTGCTGGAACGCTGATGACACTCGCCACGCTGGCCAGGCCGTTCTTGTCCATCGTCGCATCGTTGGGCACCAGGAAGAATTCCGTCGACAACTCGTAGTCCTTCGAGACTTGGGCCCGTAACGCCGTAGTTCCGGTTGGACCCAGCCAACTCGCCGTGGCCCACGACAGGATAATCGGGCTCAGTCTCATCGCGTCATCCGTGCTTCCGTGGATTATCTCTGTATGGCTTTTTTTCCTTTCTCTTCTTCTTTCTCTCCACCAAGCTTCTGTAGCGTCACCGGGACATACACCTTTTCCTGCGTAAGCGCATCCTTATGCGCCCGCCTCCCTTCCCCCTCGTGGAACGGCACACCTACAATTACGATTCGCTTTGGTAATTAAGGCTTGCCGGTTCGTTGGATTGGTTTTAGTGGCTGGGTAAAAGTGAACACAACGGGTTAACGAGGAAGCGCGTGGATATTGTATCGACACGTGTCGCTTTTATACCTGCGGATAGTTGCCGTGGTGTATCTTTGTTATCGAGCTTCGCGGAAGCTTATGGTTTTCGGTGGGGCAAGATGTTTGTATATCGGGGCTAGACGCGGCGATACGTCGAGATTATTGGCCAATTTGTTTCTGAACCTTTTTTTCGCGTTTGCACGTCGAGGTTTGTTTTTCTGCTTGTATCGCGAGTGAGATAAGTGCGGCGTGCGGTCGTGTCTCGCGTACGTGGGAAATTGTAGTAATAACGAGATACGAGATGTGTGTCAGTCTTGTAACTACCGGCTTCGCATATATCGCGTTCATGCCCCCGACCGTAAATTAAATATTTCTAACTGAACTTTCCAATGAAATTCGGTTCAATCGATTCCAGCATCCATGCGATATTACAGGCAATGGATGTTAGGTATTTCGTAGACTTCGTAATAATATTTTACGCGCGCGCATTGAACTGTATACTCAATGGAACAACGTTTATTGGAAATTAAGTAGCACTTTCTGTGATTCCTGTTCGGGCACGTTTACACGAATAACTTGAACGCCAACAAAACTAACTAAACCGCAGCCTATTCTCCGTGAGAGCCAAGCATGACCAGTCCCCAGGCATTCACGGAGTCTAACACCATTAATTATTATGAACAGGGTCAGCCGTAAGTAGAGTGAAGCATGGCCCGAGTAAACCCAGCGTAAACCCGGAGTAAAGCAGTAAAACCAGATATCATGGGGCACGGTGTTATAATAATCGATTCGTCGTCGAATCGGGCAAACATTTAACTACGACTGGGTAATGCGTAATCATGATAATAATGTGAACCTTTTCAAGTGTCGATCATCGTCTGCGTTCGATATCTCGACGATATTGTTTCCCGCACATTTCTCCCTCCTGTCGACGCCCTCGAACGGTAACGCCTTAATCCTTTACTTCGATTCAAGGCACTGTCTACGTCGGAAAGTCGTGTGTAACACAGCCGCGAAATAATTTCCCACCGCCTCTCGGTACTCTTGGAAAACGATTTTCCCACCGGACAATAACAATTCGACGAAGTCCAACGAGCACTACGGGGGGGGGGGGGGGGGGGACGCCTCGAGATCTACAGTTCTGAATGAAGTTTTCTGTCAGGGCATGGATCGATTCGCCGATGGGATAAGTCAGTTGGAGTGGCTACGAAGCGCGCGTTGTGAAAGCCAAACTCCGACTGAACCAACGAGCATTCTCGAGGGAGAAACTGGAAGCAGACTGGAGTTCCGTTCTGGAGGTGAAGCCTATCCGTTACGGAGGAGCCAGGGAGATGGTGATGACGATGCTGAGGTGGTAGTGGCATACAACAGGAGCGGATCCACGCCGGTTTTCCAGCAAACCTTTCTTTTTCCATTGGACGAGAGGATTGAAAATATGGGGAAAAACGGGGAGGACATCGGCTATACAAATTTGAACGCGTCGAATGTTAAATCGCGAAAGAAATTGATTAACTGTTCTAATGACCATCATTGCTATCTTGTTACGTATCTTTCGACGCTTGGCGTCCGAAACTTACGTTATAAGCGTGGCCACAGTGCAAAATGTTTGAGCCCAATGAGTCGACGTGCGTGTTTGTGCGAGAGAAAGATTTACATTTCATTGACCGCAGAACATTTTAATGGAATTTCAGCGAAGCACGGTAAGTCATCGCTTACAATTGTAACTAATTTTCAATTACAATTACGACTAGTATTGTTTCCCTCCTTCATCGTCGCAACGAATACACAATTGTATAACACAGCACGCCTAAAGCGACGCAACGAAGGCCTTAATTAAACGCGTAACGGGGAAATATCATTTCGTTCGACGGTTACCTTTGGAGAAAAAAAAGTTTCGCCCGATCGTATCGTCGAACGGAACACCTTGACGCTGATGAATTCTAATTAGCCGGCTATCGTCGCGAACGGGCCTAATTTTATCCGAACGTTTTCGATCTGATCCGCCCCTGACGAGACCGGAGAAGGAGCAGCGTGGAATAAAAGAGAAATAGAGAGGAGGATCGGGAATGAAAGAGAGAAAAAGGAAGGACCCGGTCCTCCGACGTCGCGGACCGGACCCAGAGACGCATTTACATATCGTACGTGTAATAACCTCGAAAAAGTTTCAACAATGGTCCCAGGGTACGACGTCGCCTGCGACCAAGTGGGAAAAACTGCGGGACAATTCGGGGGAACCGAGGGTCGATCGGTGAAACATTTAACGAGACCCCGCGGCTGTTTAAGCAACGCGTAACGAGAAACATCTTCGCGCAAGGACCCGCGTTTCTTTTTTTTTTCTCATTAAGAAACCTGTTGCAAAAACAGTGACTGGAATTTTCGTTCCTTTTCTGTGGAATACAGGGTGGATCGTGTTCGACGTGCACGCCGCGGCAGGAGCGTAAAGAAGCGACTCATCGCGATATAAGACACTCGTGATAAACGATTTCACTCGACCAGCATTGATCTACCTTTATTTGTCACGAATGCAGATCGATCGTCGACTCGATTAACAAGACCGCTGGCGATATTTACCTTGGCCCAGAAAGCGCCAGTGAAATAATTCGTCGCCGGTGAAAGTGATAGCCAGAAATGCCTGCTTTCTGGATCCGAGTAGCACGTCTTGTTTGAGCTGGAGCTAGATAACATGTAGGCGTCCGGGCGTCACAGATCAATGATCGTTTGCGCACATACGGCACGTTCGGTAGCCGTACACGATCGATCCCTTGCAACCAAGGTTCGATGAACCCTTTGCCTCGAAAACCGGACAAACCGTTTGCAACGTTCGGTACGGGTGGCTCAGCTTCATCTATATATGTATAGTGAGCGCGAGGCACGTCTTCCATTTCTTCGGTTTACAGTATAATAGAACTACCCTCTCCTGCTTCGTCTTTCAAATAATTACTGGAGACCCGTGGATGGGAAGTTGAAATTCAGACGCGTCTAGAGTAGCCACCCTCTCCTTCGTGTCTGTTCGCTCAACGGAAATCACAGTTTACTCTGGGGAACAGCCGTCGTCGCCAATAAGTGACACTGAAAAACACATACGGGGTAAAATGGCAGCTAATGCTCGCGTTCATCCGATCGATCGATGCAATTTATACAAACGCGTGCCCCGTGATTCAACGGACTTATAAATTCGATGCCACCCGTTTTGGCCTTTTTTCGGAGTTAACGGTTGCTAGACGCACCGCACTCGGTAATTGTTTAAACGCGACCCTTCCGGGTAATACAGACGGGGACAAAATATAGTTAACAAATGAGAGGATGTACGCGTCGTTCGTATATATTTTGTCCCGCGATATCTCGTCTTAGCATCGTTCAATTCACGCTTATCAATATTCAATTTCGCGACAGATGTTCCGGGATCGATCTTTTCTTTCGTCGCTCGCCGCTTCAAGATTTTTGACGATCCATATGTATGTACAGCGCTCAATCTTTTTTCGTTTTCCGTGGCTCGCGTATAATGTTACCGACAAACTGGATCCGAACCGGAAACATAAATATTAAACTTACCGAATTCGTTGCCAAGTTCTGCGGTCTTCTTGCGAGGGCAGTTCGGACATGTTTGACATCCTTCTGATTATACGCGGGGGAACATTAATCGGCGAAGACGCGGCCGATTTACGATTCCACCTGCGGGCCCATTTGTGCAATGAATTAATCTCGGGATACAAACGTATTCGTTATTGATTTAATACATAAATTACTCTCTCGACGAAGAGAAAAAAAAAACCGTCGTTTCTGAAACGTGGCCCAACATTTTTGCATGCGCAATCATTCGAATCCCGCGAAGCGTGGCCATTCCCGTTGAACGGACTCGCTTTTTATCAAGAACCCACGAAAACGAACAATTGCTACGCCGAACCGTTCGACGAAATTCCTTCATCGGTGATCATTCGAATATCGCCAACCGCGGCGTCGTTTGGCACGCCGCTTGCTTTCTTGCCGGCTGTTATCTAAGAATCCTTTTACCCGTCGGAACGTCTTAACCATTTGGCCCGAGGGAAAAGTATTCGGAGAACAATAGACGTCGTCAAAGGGCGAGCAACGAAAAATCTTTACCCGGGGCTAGTGCACGCAAATGGGTGCGATGTACAATGTCCCGACACAGCCACACCCGGTCACTTTCTCCGCCAAAGCCAAAGTCATTCTTGTACCGTAAGTTACTATGCTTTAATGACGCAAGCTGCCCACGCTCGATCTAATGCGAAACACGGTGAACCGCTTTCCTTCTGGCACGTCGGCCAACCGTGGAATGTAAATTACAAGGTACGCCAAATAAGAAAAAAGGATAATTAAGACGCGACACTTTAGCAGCAAAAAGCGGAAGATCGAGTCGAATGACGGCCCTGACCGAATTTCTTTGCGCCGTGAACATCGATCTCAGGGGGTTGAAGCCTTCGAGAAATCTAAGAATGAGGGGGACGAATTGGCTATTCGAACTGAATTGTTGCTGCTCTATTATAGGCGAAGATTTGAATAGACGATCAACTAGTTTACGTAAATTTCATCGTACCCCAGGATCGATACACTTTATTCGTCGAACCACCCAGTGTCGAAATTGCAAGAGAATCGTTCGTGCAGGTAATGTTTCCGCGTTATAACACGGGACTTAATTAGCTTTCGAGAAGTTTCAATTCTAAAAATATCGAGAAGCAATTTCTATTCAATTACTTTGTCGGCTTTAATGCTCGTGTTTATATTAATATAAAAGTTATAGTGTATCGCTGTTCTCGCTGGTGTAAATCTATTGATATCCATTGAGGGGGTCGTTGCAAACCTATTTTATAATTCTTCGTAACGTAGTATATCACCAATTTAATTACTGCTTCGCACGCATACGCGCCGAATGCACGAACGCTGAACGCGTTCGCGACGCTATTTATTTCGATAAAGTAACGCGATCGCGACAAGCGCGTGGCCCTGTCTATAATTTAACGGACACTCGAAAAATGAAATATGTAAGAATTATCTTAATGCGTAAGAAGCTGTCGGCCACGGTGAACACGAAATTCCATCCTCCACCCGAGGAACCCTAAATGATGCGGAGCACCGAACTCTCGGTATTGCAGTAAGAGAGGAGAGAAGTCGCTTGCAACCGGTTTCGACAAACTAAAGCTAAATAAAGTCATGTTCCGGCGCGAACGAAGGAAATCGTTCTGCCGATAATTGCAGCCACGAAAAACTTTTGGACCTTGCTCGCGAAACGATCATTATTCGCTGTATAATATTTAAAACCGGCGGTCATCATTATCGACCATCTATCGGCATAATTGCACAGGTCGTTTCTGACGTGTATAAATTTCTACATAATCACTGCTCCGTTTTATACCTATACGTCATCAAGGACTTCATACAAAAATTAATCATTATAGATCATCAATTGCCACCGTACCTGCACGCGTCTCTTCAGATCTGAAAGCACGAACACACTTTGGAAATTCAAGTTATTTCAATGATAACGTGAAAATTTCGACGTTCAAGAAATTAAAATTTGTAAACCTACATGTACACAGTGGGTGGTGAAACTATTATGAACAAGTAGGAGAACTACACATTTTATGTTCAGCCTTTCCTCTGTTCTTAACGTACAGATACACGATATAACTATACTTCGATTGTATTCGCATCAGTTTTTTAATAAGTGGCGTACTTGTAACGACCTGCCAATTTTGGCTACCGTCGAACACTCGTGACTGTGACTTGGCACGTTGATTCACGCTGACTGTTCTTTTTCTTGATTACTATTTATTTTTACTCCTTAATCTGAATTATATATGTATACTTCGACGAACACATTTTGGAAATTATTGTCATCTGTAACAAAAAGCATAAGAACATACTTTGTAATACAAAAGGGTATCGATGTAAGCGTATTTTATATTCCGTTCCTGATCAAACATTTGAAGAGTGTTAATTTCGAAGTGTTCACAATAATCTGATCGGCCATTTTAAACGAAAAGAGAATTGTTCGATTCCCCTGTCGCAGGCTTGATTGCTGACCCAACCGGGTGTGTTTCGCGTTCGTAAATTAATTGTCAAGGAACAAGTTCTCGGGATAATTAATAACAATACTCGCCCGAGCGACACCCGTGATCGATCAAGAAGCAAACATTCTTTCGCAACTCACCCCTCGTCTATTCTTCGCCTCGTCGGGTTTGATACGTTGATAAGTCGACCCTTCTACGGCGATTCATTTGAATATAAATCCGACTGTCTACACACGTTGAAAGGCTCACGAACGTACAACGGCGAGGAGAACGAGGATCCAAGAGGAGGACCGAAACAATCCAGACGGGTAGAAGAAGAAGAAGAAGAAGAAGGACGAAACGTAGAATTCTTTTTTCGTTGCACATTGTAACCGCAAACCGCGGTGGTCGGCCATGCAAGATATTTTTTATTCACCTTATTTTGGGTTCCTCCGCGAGCGCGTGCTTTTTTTTTACCCCGTTTTAATACTCGCGCACGAGTGGAGTTTGCAGGTATATTTACAGCATCTTCGGAACCTATACTTCTAGAAAAATCCTGCACCCTTTGTTGTTCCCCACGATATAACCAGAATATCTATGTTTAAATTAAATCAAATTAAATTAAATTAAGAGAGTTGTAGTATAAATAGATATGCTGTACACCTATTTGCTTATATCTAACATAAGTACAAATAACGTGAACGCGAATCGGAGTCGTATGTATTTATGTAAGTTAATATTCCATGCAAATATATTTCGTTACGTTCGATTATAACTGTGTGTAATTTGTGAAACGGAATTTCATTTTTAAATAAAGAGATGTATTACGAATTTAAGAATTTCAGTTACGAAGTGAAGCAATGGTTTTCCAAATTGTGTAAAGGGGATCGGGTATAATCTCTGTTTATTCATGTGCACGCAAGTGAACACGAAGTCGGGAAGAAATAAATGGAAATAAAAGTCAAACTCAAGGATATAATATGGTTTCGTGAGTTGGATGACCCGTGGCTACAGAGAAATCTAAAAATACCATTGATACTTAATTTTTTTTTGTTGCGTCTCTGTCCAGTTTTAGTCATTTGCATGTATAATAGACCTACTGCCGTGTTCCTAAATTAAGTAATAAATGTGTTCCTCCATCGCTGTTATAATTACCGCGATGTTATATTCTATAAAGAATAAATTGACGCGGCAAAAAGATACACCTGATTGAAATTTATGAACGGAATATTCAACGAAATCAACGAAATCAAAACATGAAATGGCTGCGAATATGTTCGCGCGCATATTATTTGTACAATTAAGAAAAATGTGAAAAATGCAGATGTAATTACAACGCATACCTTATTTGTTGGACAAAAATTCCTGTCGAAATGAGTAAATAATTTATAACAACGATCGCTTAAAATCAATGCGAATACACCAGGCCATTCAGCATAACATGATTTTCATGAATACGTCTGTTCGAAAATAATAGATATGCTGTAAGAATAAACGAACCAACGGCTTAGGTATAAAGGCAGCACATTCGAACAAACCACGAGCGAATGAAGAGTTTCTTCTGACCCTAAGTTTGTAAAAAAAAGCGACAAAAAGACACCGGTGTATTTACGGTAGACTACGGTAAGGGGGCAAAGAAGCGTCCAAAAGGGGCGACTATTATTTTATTCTGTGCGCGAGTGCATTGTTAAAGGAAACTTTTATTACCTCTGCCAAGGACGAAAGCTCACCACGTAATCGTAGGGAAAGTCTGTATGCAGTCACGAAACATTTACATCTTTACACACGCATTATGCCAAGGGGTACGTGCATGCAAGACCGCAATGTACGTGTCTATGTGCGCTTACGATGGAGTAACGATATTTATTATATGTCGGCTATGAATTATGGGCCGTTAACTTTGCCTTCGTGACGCGGCCCTTCGCTCCGCGACCAGCCAGCCAACGAATCGCTACTCTGTTCGCAGAAAAATACACGTGTACATGGCTTGGCGCGTTTCATCCGAGCGAAAACTTCCTCTTTTAACGAACTGGCTCGTTTGCATGGGTTCATTTAATTCAATTCAATGTTCGTTAGATCAACAAACACGATCGACGAACGAATCGAAAGGAAAAATATTGGAAACGTAAACGCTGCTTTTTAGTAGGGATTACGGTATGGTACGTGTATGTATTAAAAAGACACGTGTGTTCCACATACCTGTGCCACAATCCGTGTATCTTTTAGTACGCTATAGGGCACCCGTGCACTATTTCACGTGCACATATCTCAATGAACCTGAACAAAACCGAGATTCTTTTGTTTCAGAGAATTGCCAGGCTGATATGCACGTGGTGTGTGACTGATTCACGGATGTGCACGTGTCCCGTGGAATAGAAATACACGGGTATCCGCGAACAGAAATACATACATACATGGTTACCCATGTAGAAAAAATGACACCGATTGAAGTTCAGATTCGTCTACTACACGTGCACTTCAATAGACGTTTCATGAAAACATTTTGTGAAACCTGTATACATACTTCTCTGACATCGTTATTCATTGTCAGTGGAAGTGCCATGCAGATGAATTATATGTACAGTAGATATTTTTTCTTAATATAACGTATGTATACGTATACGTGGGAACGGCGAGGCACAAAAGTGACGTTTAAACAACTTTAACGGTAACTTTACGAGTTCTGGTAAAAAGCGCGATGTTAAATGCTTATTAACATGAGAACGAGGATATGGAATGGTCATCCAACTTCCTTGCCAGGGATTAATTTTCAATTTGATACCCAAACACGAGCTGCTCCCCTCTATGCTTAGATCGATCGATTTAACGTAATACGATCATATATTAGATTTGTAAGAGGCTTAACTATTTATTTTCTGCTAAATATTACAAGTTAACTGTATATAAAGCAGCATGGAAAAATCTTGTCTAAAATAATATATCCGTAAGGAATGCTCTCTCGTAATAGGAAATGCGATTGCCCCTTGGGTGACATTCCAAAAGAACTTAACAGCGTGTGACGTAACGCAATTAATTCCCGGTAAAACGATAAATAGAAACAAGTTTTCTGAGTAGCTTTCGGTGTATTGGAATCGATGATAAAAGTTAAAGCATAGTTATAGAAGATTCGAGTTAGCACTATGAAGTAAATAGAAATAAACTTTTTAACTATTATCTTTTTCGTTAATGTGTCAAACTTGGCGAGACTGCCAGTTTAAGTTATGATTATAATGTATCAATGAAAAGCACGAAAAAGAATGTATTTTAATAATCTAGACACCTATTTTTAACTTCATACAGTATTACTTGAATCGTATTACTGGAACATAGTATAGAAAAATACTGCTGTTCTGCAGAGCGTAAAAGAATATGTTAATTTGGAAGTACTCATATTTGAATATTTTTAATTGAAAATTTTTGCATTTTGAAACTCCTATAGTACGTATAAATATTATCGAGATGTGCATCGTAATATTGAATATGCTATTAAAATATATATGTTGTCAGTAATTACGTAAATATATTATTCATACGTATTGATACAAAAAATTGGTTTATTTCGAATTGAAAATATTATATTGTAACTAAATTATTATATTAGATGGTATTCTTATTTAACTGGAAATGTATTAAAAACCATTTAAATTTGCGGGAAAATAATTTCATAAACAACTTTGAAATATATATTGTTTCCTTATGAGCTAGAGAAGAAAACATGATCTTCGTTTCAATTGATGGAATGCAAGTGTTCCGTGCAGTCGGTTTAAACGAAGTTAATGGAACCATATCATCTACTCCGGTTACGAAAGTAAATACAGTTGTATACAAACGTAACTTAAATATATTTTACTTTAATAATAAAATTGGCTATAATGAGCGACTAAAGTTGCATTAATGTCCCACATTTTAACTAGTTCCTTATGTAATAATAACGGATTTAATACAAGTCGCTTAAATATTGATTATAATTGACGATATTAAAGGTACATAATATAATCAATAAAATCAAAAAAGTACACCAGTTCACATATTCTTCCCATTATTTCTTTTAATATAAGTGGAGTCACGGTTCATGTGCTTGCAATTACCGAAATGATACTTCGTAATAATAATATAATAACAGTTACAATAATAATTACCGTTCAAATTTTTACATAAAAATATAAATTAGAATTTACCGTATGAAATCTGCGAAATATCAAGTCTTGGTACTGCTAAAGAGGAACCCGCAGAAAAGAGTAACAATCGATTGAAGGAAACTTAATCTTGTTTCTGGAGATTCTATTTAACTGGTACTGTACATTCTTGGAACCTCAGAAGGTATTACTGAAATTTGATATTTACCATTATTGTTGATAAAATACTATACTTTACAATATAAAGTATTAAAAATGATTTTCGACTGATATGGCAATGCCTCAGACACCTATATTTAACGTAATTATACGTTCGTGTAAAATAATTCTTATAATTATTGTATAAATATCTAAATAAATGTTGGTTAACAATAATTTAAATAAGAATACGTATTTAATTTAAATCTCAAAATTGGTATTCTTGTACCGCAATTTGCAAAAATTTCTTTTCTGTAAAATATAGATGCAATTTTCTTTTTTAATTGGCTATGATGTTCTAAATGCAGAAAATGCAAAGATATCTGTATAAGTAACAAGTGGACTAAATTTACTAAATTTATGTACCACACTCTTTTTTTGTTGCCGTGATTGTTATTAAATTTTTCATGTTGCCATCACAAAATAACTCGCACATATTTCTGTGTTTATAATTATACATAAATACTTTACTTATGTATGAAATCCGTATGCCATTCAACGAGAATCGATAAGACTCAACCATCAATTAACACGGCAGTGTTGAAAATCAACAAAAACTATTTATTGCCACGAGTTCCTCTTCTAGAGCATCACAAAATCTCGACCCGTGTTAGATTTTTCACTTTCTGAACCTTCACTGCCTTCTTCTGCTTCTACTAATTCAGACGAAAGTTTTTTCTCTTCGCTAGTGGAAATTTCTTCAATTTGAGTGTGTTCTTTTGTACTAGATTTTTCTTCCCTGAAAAAAAAAAATGTAAATGAACAACAATACTTATAAATTACATTTCAAAGATTTACATATTCTAGTAAGTACGAGTCAGTAATAATTCTATTACTGTAAAGTGCAACTTACAATTGCGTGGAGGGTGCATCTTCGGTATCAGAATCTTTTTCTTTCTTTTTCTTCTTTTTACTAGCTTTTTTATCACCATCAGATATAGATCCATAGTATTCGTACTGCAAAATATATGAAAGTAAATGTATAGACAGAATAGATCAGATAATAGGTAATACTGCACTGATTTGTACTTGATAAAGTGGCCAGAATGAGGCAAAGAATCCAACATCTGCTGTCAAATTAGGTAAAAGCCACAGATGACATCTTCCAAGTGTTGGAACCCAGAGAAGACAAAACACAATTAATCTAATGATTGCTAATGCCAAAATGAATATAATCAATCCAGCAGCTGCGACGCTTATATAGTATACGCCATGACGGATTGTCAAAGGCCACAATGGGAATAGACAAAGACCAATTGCACCCAAAACCACGAGCGTTCCAAAAAACCAATAGTAGATTGGAATTGGCTCGTATATCCAAACATAAGCATCGTTGCAGTCAACAAAATATTGTTCCATATGCATTTCCAAGCGCACCTGAATGAAATTAATTGCTTCTTTAAATTCTGAATTGTTTTATCGTATATTAAGGATAATAACATTTGTATTAAAACTCACTTTTGGTTTCTTCTTTTTCTCTTCAGTTTTATCTTCGTTATCTTTACCACCTGTTGCATCTTTGAGATCTTTAGATTCTTCTTTATTATCCTTCTCTGTAGGCTTTTTCTCTTTTTTCGTTTCCTTAACCTTCTTTTTTATTCCACGTATTTTACACAATTCTTCTTCAGAAATTACTACCTTTTTTGCTCTATGAAAGAATTTATGTCGCAGCATCAAGTCCAAGAATTTTGTAACTTGCTCGCGTGTTTCAAATCCAGCTTTACTCCATGGTGAGTTCTCCAACAATGCATCCACCGCGCGGGTACCAGTGAAGTATTCAACATTGTGATTTCTATCAAATTTTGTTTTCTTCGATGGTACATTATTACGGATCCATTTGGCTACTGCGTATTCCTCTTTAGACGGTTTCTCTTGAACAGTTTCATTGTCAGCACCTGATACTTCCTGTTGTAAGAAATTCAAGCTCAATGATTGACATTTGTATGATGTTTTACAAACATTCTGTTAATATCTGGTAGCAGACTAAGCTTGACAGAAATTATCAATATGTTCCAATTGTTTTCTTAGAAAAATTTTCAATTTAAATGTATTCGTTATTTGGTAAAAAGATATCCAAGCGTTATAAAACCTTATGATGTACAAACGGTGATTCGAAATGTGTACATACAGCGAAAAACAATTAAGATAATCGTACAATCTCTATAGAAAAAGATACATGCAGCCTATATTAAAATATTATAAATAACGAGATGACATAATTTAATGAACGATAGAGTAATTGTGCAATTAAAGTTAATTCAAGAATTTGAATAGTGCAATTGAGCTATGCTTTGCTACGTCATCCGCTGGACTCCGTTGAAATATTAATTTACACTGACACGTGCGTTAGTGTAACAATGCAAAATGAATTTAACATAGAACCGGGCATTATACTTTAAATCACCAAATAAATAACACAATACACTTATACCGTTAAATAATACTACAATAATCGCAACCATATGCGATGCTTACATCTTTGCGCTTCCTGCTTTTCCTGCGTTCCGCCATGTTGTAATTCCGTTTCACGCTTGCGCGTTGAAGCTTGTCTACTTATTAGCAGAAGCAACAAACGTGGCATGCATGTATGCACATGTGCGATACATAATATTCTACTGACTATGTAGCCGGCTGTTTTAATAATTATACTTACCGATCATTTCAAGCACCTGCTATTAACAAAATTAGCCAGAAAGAATTAATAGAACCACCCCTTCGAACTGTAGCAACACTATACACATAGTAAATGTATATGCCAATGTTTCGCACTTGTATTTTATACTGTTTCGTACTAACATTCATTTTGTTACCTTAGTGCATACTGAACGCCCATTTCAAACTATGTACATTTCGTTTTAAATAAATTGAAGCTTGTAAAAAACTAGATATGGGGTTCGAATGAGATATGAACCGCCAAAATTTCACTAACACGAGTAAGACGGATAGTATAAGAATATCTTGCAGAAAAATTTCAATATATGTAATGATTTTTAGGTGAAAAATCATAAATAAAAGGATATAGAATGCTCCGAATATTGATCATTTTAATTAAACTGTTCCTCGATTTCTTGTACTCATTTGCTCTCTACATAACACATATTCGCCCTATACACACATTTGCAATAGCAATTACCTGAAGTTAGCTATCAATCGTTCAAAAATTTTACGATTAGACGTTAAAAAAGATGAAATTTAAAATCGTATTACGAATAAAGTAAAAGATAATTAACAATATGCATCGATTTATAAAAATGTGGATGCCTGCAAAATATTTGTTAGCCCTCTCGAAATAAATAATATTGTCTGTTCCGTGATAACATTAACCTCAAAGATGAGTGCTACAATAAGTACAGCAATGGACAGTTTGTCAGCTGCGCTTAGATCTAATATAATCCCAAATCAAGAATATTTATTGCAAGGATCAGTGTTGGATAGTGCGGTAGAAGTATTACTGCACAGGTTACGTGGATTATGCGATAATGTCGATACTGGTCCAGAAACTTTTAATGATCATGAAGTGTGCTTTAGTATAAGGTACTAAAAAATATTTTGACTTAACGTGTTCTAAATTCCATGAATGACAATTACCGCATTTAAGATCCGATCGAATTAGTTAATATTTTGTGTTTCAGAGGATCAGAGCAACCATTACTTTTACGTGTAAGAAGAGCTTTAGATTATCAAGATATGCCATGGCAGTTGCGTTACATTGGTCAACCCGAATTGGGTGATAAATCGCGACCAACAATTGTTAGAAGCAGCTTAGACATAGCTACTAGCAACACGGTCGTCGATTTTTTAATGGAGCTTGGGTGCAGATTGGACTTTGAATATATTGCACGTGGTTACATGTTTCGTAAAGGTAGAATGAAAGTTACTGTTTCCAAGATATTTAAGATGGGTCAACAGGGGAAAATCCCTGAAAGTATGGAAGCTATATCCCAAAGTTATTTAGTTGAATTAAGCGTCCTGGCACCTAGTGGTCAAGACGCAATCGCAGAAGACATGAGAATTTTTGCCGAGCAACTGAAGCCCTTAGTTCAGTTGGAGAAAATTGATTATAAAAGACTCGTTCATTAATCTGAATATTATAAAACAAATCAGTATTGTAACTTAAATTCTATTGATTGTATTTCTGAACCTCTGTCTAGAATTGTATATAATAAAATTTTGTACGATTTAAACTAAGAAACGATAATATTTCCAATTGTTGTGGCTAAATTATTGCACCTGTAAATTATTGACTTTATCTTTAATTATTGATGCAGAGCATATGTATGCATATAAGTAATATATATGTGTACATTATGTTTACTTTTGCTGCTGCACAACATGAGTCAGTATAAAGTAGATATCGATTTTTTTGAAAAAATGATTAATATTCTTCTTTACTTTGAACAAATAATTAAAAATATTTTTAATACGCAAACATCGCCACAGAGTGTGTTTATTATCATTAATAACATTTGTAAATAATATATACCTTTAGCGAATGAAATTACCCTAATACTCTATCAATGAATATCAATATTATTATAAATTATTTGTTTAAAGATATACTTTAAGAGACATAAACTTGATTTCTAATCGTAACATGAAGATATTAAATAATACCAATTAACTCTTCATTTGACTAGGAAGTGGTGAGCAATATACATGCACCAATGCCATCTTAGAAAGGAGACCACAGAAGATTAACGCCACACGCGCCACCATTTTGTGGGCATTTCTACTTGTGCTGTTTGAGGGAACGGTTGTGTGTGTTACGAGACTGTAGAATCTATTTAAACAAACTTGTACAACTACAATGTAAGTAAAACATAATACTTTATTAGAAATAGTATTGCCTTCGTATCTTTGTTCTTATTTCCAAAAATATCGCGAACAAACGTGAAAAGACTTCCAAGTTCCCATGGCGTCGGTTTCGGTCCGACACATTCCGATTTTCCATCGCGTGTATATATTTGTGCGAACGAATATCCATCAGTAGATAATCTTTATTCCTCTCGGTAATCGTTCAACTAATACAGTAGACGTATCTTTTCGTGAAAATTTGAGCATATTAGGGTGGCATAATTAGTCCTTATTACTGCAGCAAATTGGGAGCACAACATGGCGGTATTCCGACTTTCCCTTTCCAGTATAGTCGGCTGAACTTTCGTGTCTAACTGGATTATAGGTTATTCGGCTTATAACAGAAACATAGCCTCGGTGCCACGCAGATGCACATGAATATGTATGCTGTTTTCTCTGTGTTGCAAATATCATATCGAGCGGAATTATATTCGTCGCCGGTCGATATTCTTTCGATATACGTAGACTGACATTGTGGGTGTCGATAATTAACCAATTCGTTCTTATCATCTACTCCAAATCATCTACTCAGTAATTGGCTCCAAGGCATTTCTTTTTATTGATCCGATCCATAATATCCGAAGCGAATTCCACAGAATCATTACGATACACAAAACTGGTGCTAATGGAAATATTTCTAATTATTTGCAGACACAAAATGTCACGTTATCGTGAATGGGATCTCTCCTGCAAAGTTTATGTCGGCAATCTAGGAAATAGCGCCAGCAAACATGAAATTGAAAGTGCGTTCAGTAAATACGGCCCACTTAGAAACGTGTGGGTTGCTCGAAACCCACCTGGATTTGCATTTGTGGAATTTGAAGATCCACGGGATGCGGAAGATGCAGTTAGAGGATTAGATGGAACGTACGTGAAATATACAACAAATATATTGCTGTCTAATAAAAATAATTAACGCATTCGCTGCGGGAAGATGATGGCATTAAAGTTCTAACATTGGTATGTCTTATGCAGGCGCTGTTGTGGAACTAGAGTAAGGGTAGAGATGTCCTCGGGAAGAAGTCGACGCGGAGGCGGTGGACGTAGACCAGGTCCAAGATACTCCAGGTAAGAAATCTTAAAATATTAAATATGCGCAATTTACAGCAAAATTTGAGGTTCTGCAGATGACTAAAGCCTCTCGCCAAGTAGGTATTTAGAATGCAGTTACCAGATAAGATAGTCAAGAAACAATGCACGGGTTTCGGTGCCTTTTTTTTAAATGCACAATCGGATGTAAATCGATATTTATTTAAATTCTTTTTCATAGGAATGCGAATAGAACGTATACTATATATTATATTGTATTTATTCGGTGTTATCGGCTCTTCTGGCTAATACTCTTACATGAATACCAGATGTGATTAGCTAGCAATTCAAGTTAAATTCATTGAACCACACGAAACTGTATTTAAAGTACCATTACGGGCGTAACGAAATATTGTTCGTATATATATATATATATATATATATATATATATATACACATATATATATATATATATATATACACATATATATAAACGTATACAATTTTCGTGCGATTAGCCAAAGTGCAACAAAATACATTGCATGGGAATCCTATATGGGAGATGCTGGGGCAAAAGTTTTAGTATACGGCAAAGGTGGTCACTTCTTTTAGAGCTAAATTTCCCTATAGTAATCTCCTTGCGTATATGCTTAACGAACAACAGGATTCACGTACCATATATCTTTTTGACAAATTTATAGATCCAGATCTCGCAGCCCTCAAAAGAAATCGCTGGGCCAATGTCCAAGGTAAGATTTTCCTAGCTCTGTTGACCGAAGTTTTCAGGTACAACTAGACTAAAGAAAGAAATAAAAGTGAAACATGGCGATCGGCAACATATGAGCAGTCTATGACATACAACCGTTTTTCTTAATGTTTTTTAGGTCCGGGTCAAGAAGTCCACGCAGATCTTCGATAAGCCGAAATTCCAGGTAATTAATCGTTCTCTCATAGTTTTATCAAGTTTTCAGAGCCTTACCAAGACCGACCGATCTACAAATCACAAGTAGGTATTTGCAAGTACCGCTTGTATTGTGATCATCGCAATTTTGCACGCTGAGTCACAGTGTAACTCATATATAACATGTAGAGTAACTTCTTTTTCGAGATGTATTGAACACTGAGAATTGCATAATTGTTGACGATCGGCGGTTTAAATGTTTTAAATTGATTGGCATAAGTTGGAGAGGACAGGACAAAAGCAATGTGCGATAGACGGAAGACGAAGAGATAATTTGAAACTTAGAGAGAGAAAAAAAAAACAAACATTTGAGGTCAAGAATTAGTTGGCAACTGCGAAGCTCGTTTGGCGCATAAAAAGTAGCGCCCATGGCGAGAAAAGTAAATCATAGCGGTGTCTGGTGTTTCAAAGTAATCTATTTCTAATGCTTTCTATGCTCTTATATAGAATCTGATTGATTTTACTTTGTAAGTGCCACGGATCAAGTTGTTCGGTATCTGAACATTGATTGTACAGTGCTTGATATAATTAAATACGTTAGATGCCCTTTGTCATATGATCCATTTACATGGAAAATCTTTTAACTGTGGTTCAGATATCGAATGAAATATAAGTTTACACGTTGAATTTAATTAACTAGTTAAATAGTAAAAGGGTTTTTAGTACTGCTACGTACTAACGTGCGAATAGATGACATGCACTTGGTATTTTAGCTATCTATTTATCGTACACGCATCGAAGCAGCTTCCAATTAATCTTAATTACATTTCGTATTGTCAGCTTTACGAATTGAATTTTACTCCGCTCTTGATATGCAGAGCCCTCCTCTTTGCGTACTGCGCCATGCGTTACGATAAGTACATAAGTACATATAAAGTTACCATAAGTACATATAAAGGATAAGTTGTAAACTATACATCCATCATATAAGTTTAATCGATCAGCTGCAACTAGAGTTCTTCTTTTGTACGCACTAGAGTGGGCAGTCTAGGATTAATTGTAAAGTAAAGAAATGATCGTTAATGAGTGAAAAGATGTGCGATTTTGATGAATTTGGATTAAGAATCAAAAAAAAAATTATGAAGTCGTGTATACCGATAGTGGCCAGGAGTATGATAACTTTGATGGTTATATTGCTAAAACTGACGTTTGCAGATTCTACCAGCGTCAGCTCCTAGCTCTGCTCGTCTCCCCGCCACTACTACTACTGCTACTACTACTACTACTACTACAGCCACCGTGAAAAAAAGTCTAGCAATCAAAACTGAACAAAAAAAAAAGCCTGCCTGCCCACTAACTTCCCAACCAGTCACCATCAGTCACCACCAGTCACCGGTAGGAGCCAAGTCGTCCGTCAGTTGACAGTCCGATGCTGTCCGTCAGTCCGTCTGTTCCCCTTCAAAAAGACTTCTTCGGGCTACCTCAACCTCTAGCGGCTAGGAGCATCGTGAATCCATCGAACAGCCAACGCGATATGAACGAATACTTCTGTCAAAATCTCGGCGCGTCAGTCCGTCCGTCCGTCCCAACTTCTACTACTACTACTGCTACTACTACTACTACTCGTCAACCATCACGTTAAACTTAGCCGACAACGCGACCGCCACTTCTCTTCGACTGAGCAAAGCAAAATGATCACCACCTACACACCATCCCACCACCACCCAACCAAGTACCACCACCACCAACCACCACTACATGTTCACAGTTGTCTGGTATTTCACCGATTTTCAAAGATTTTTTATCTTTTTTTTTTATAAATCTAATCGATGGTGTCACGTTCTCTGCAGTCCAATGATAAAATAGGATTTTGTATTGATTAATGTTCATTGCGCTTGCTCAGCAGATTATTCAGCGGACGGACCGCGAGACACTGGTTAATATTTCTTTTCTTTTTTTTTTCCCTATCACTCTCTCTCTCTTTATTATTATTTTAGCGATGTTTCGGTACACATTGGACCAGGGAACTGCCGCCAATTACGTAATATGTATTTATCGATATATATTCTATATATATCTATTTATAACAGTTATTTGTGAAGATTTAATTTAACTAAATTAATCCTACTTTCGTTTATTGGTTTCTCATTATTGGTGAGATGTCATTTTGTATTAATTATTGTGTCTAACTAGTTTTATCACCCTTTAGGCAAATAGGAATTAGCCAGTCCTAATTCTATTACGGTTGCCTTCCGATCATTTTCGTACCTATGTGTTTAACGCGCGACGTTCTGTTTCGTCTCGCAAACTTTACGTGTGCGCGGGCATTACTTGGTGAAACTCGTTCCATTCTATTCATAATTCGTGTGCTCTAAAGGTATATATAAAACAACTCTCGTTTAACATTTCACTTGATGATAAATAATGTTTGTCAAACATCTTTGAGTCGAAGCAGAGAGTCGTACATTAATTAACTAATATCCTCATTTTAATAAAAATTGTTTAAAATTTGTCTTTAATATTTTAGGTCAAGGTCCCGTAGCCCACGCAGAAGATCTCTGACCCGTAGCCGCAGCCGAGACCGCCGTTCTCGTTCGGATTCTCGTGACAGACGGTACTAATATTAATTCAAACTCAGGACAAAAAGAAAAAGAGAACGGGAAAAGACGATAACGGAACAGTGATCAGATTTTGCTTTTGCTACAAAGAGAACGTCGTCTCGTCAAGTATTTCGGCGCGGTTAATCTATGATCGTCGAAAAGATACGAAAGGACCGGAGAGGCTCCAGTCGCCTCGCGAGTTCTGTTCATTTTACTGCTTAACCGAACCAAAAATAATAGTTTTCTTTTTTTTTTTTTACATTCGATATCGTTGAAAATGTTGGATGTTCAATAGATTTCAATCGTCGCGCCGCGACAAGCAGTCTATCCGAATTCGTCCATTGTAATATACCCTTTACACTGAAATCTCGACTTGCAGTACAAAGCAGCGTCGTAGCGAGATTGAATGGGGGACAGAGCGAAGATTTTCTAAGTATGTTTTCTATTTCCTTGCAGTTAGGGTGCTAAAAGTGTTCGAGAGAACGGACCGACTAAATGTGCCGGAGGGAAGACAAAAGAAAACCGATTTTATATGTACATAAAAACAAAAGATATAATCGTTACCACGCGTACATACTCTGACGAAGCAATGATGATAATAAGAGTAAAAGACATTTATAAGAAATACGAAAAAAAAACACGTACACAATGTTTAGTATTTAAGCTGTTAACTTTGTACACGCGTAAAGTCACGTTTGTGCGTAAATATTACTTACCAACAATACGATACACATACAGACAACACACATGCTTTACTGCAAAACACACACAACAGAAGACATGTACGCGACACTTAACATACAGACGTATTTTACACGCATACAAAATTCTTTTTGTGACGCGGCTAATCGAGTGCGTTGGATCTCCTACGAAATGTGCTCATTGCTTTAAAGTGTACGAGTGAGACAAAAGAATTCGGTTTGCAATTAAGAACAATCATCATGATAAGCACAACGGTGAGTGTTTAACTGATCGCAAGATATCCACTACCGTTTCGAGCCAGAGACGTTTTTGATGTGAGGAAGTTCATGGAAAGAAATGAAAAACGGTTGTTTTACGTTGTATTAATTATTTTGTACTCTTACGGATCTAAGACTTTAAAATAAAAGTGTATCGTATAATTGTTTTGGCTTTACTCTTGCAAGTAACAATTCGATGTTTATTAATAAGAATTAATAAAGCATTCAAGTAAAAGTAGATTGCAATTTATTCTGTCGTTCGCCCTTTAGTATGTTTTAAATATTTCAAATTAAAATGCTGTTAATATTAAATTTGAGGAACTTGGAAACACTGCTCTGAACATTTTCATTATAAAATATGTGAAATATCATCGCATTTATTGTTTCACAATCGTTTCGCATGATTATAATTACACAGTTTTACTAGTTATTAATTTTATCTTCCTCTAAATTATTTTTATCGTACAAATAGTTAAATATAGGCAACATTGCCTAAAGGAAGCATACATAATCGAACACCTTGTTGACAAAGGTGATAGTCTCTTATAGGTAGTGCAAGGGTTTCATCCAGAAGTTTCAATATTTCTAAATAAGATTTCAATGCTTCCTCGTGTTTCCCCTGCTCCAGGTTTCTTGAAGCGATTTTAAAAATAGCATCTGTGTCCTGCAGCGCTTTCAAACCTTTAAAAAGATTAGTATTCTTATGGCATTTCGGACACCTGATCATAAACTCATTTGTGTCAGTTTTTACGGGTAGAACGTTTCCACATTCTCTTCCAGTCTCGCACTTGAATCTGAAAATAGTAAATTTGTTTTTGCAATACAGATTTTCGAACAAATTATTTACGATACAACTTCAAATAAAATAAATATTAATGTCTATGAAGTTAGGAAATCGAATGAAAATTCGTTTGAATAAAAATTCACGTTGCGTTTCATTTTGTTCTGCTACTATGTACTATATATATGTATGAATTTTTCAAAAAATGCCAACATTTAATACCAATACAGCTCGTTAAAAAAAAGGTCTTCGAAGTGTTTCCTGTTTTTCTATTGTGTTCTTAATCTATTTCATATTTTGTAATGAACAAATACCGTAGATTTGTTGGATCGATTTCGTCTAAAACAGGCCAATGCGCCGTACACGCTTCACAGTTACAATCAAACCAATATTGCCATCTGAGTTTCCTTTTTCGTTCGGCTTCCAGAGTTGTAGTAAAAATTGGTCCATAGTTCTCAGAAATTTCCTCACCAGCTGGAATCGATCGAATTGCTCGTACGACCATGGTAGTGCCGTGAAAGTACCTATACGCACGTCAGAATACGATTATTCATAATTATTTAAATCTTATAGTGTAAATTAAAAGTAAATGAAATTAATAGTGCTTCTCAAATGTATTCTACTCGCGGGATTATAACTTTGCATGATTATTAATATTTGGTCCATTACCATAATAATTTGGAGGAAGGAAATTCATTCGAACAAGTTCAGTTACCTGATGATACCGGGGCTGCACGAATGATTAAATAACGATACGGTCGGATAAAGTCCACCGCCGATAAATTTGCTTTTCGCTTTTGTCAGAGTTTTGCTGTTTTTCGGCATGACTAATTCCGATATCTGTGAAACGAGAGCGAATTGTTCAGAAGGGTGTGGAAAACAAGATTCTGTTTCATTCTCATTTTTTCTGCTTCAGCTAACAACTTACCTCGTGTGAATTGAATTGCAGCACCATCAAGTTGTGCAATATTAACCCGCCTGCAAATAATTCAATCTCTGATGGCTTTGCATCGGCTGTGTCCGGAGTTTTAACGTGCTCTGGAAAGTAGGAGCTCTTTTGCAAAAGCCTCAGTAACCATGTAGCTATGTAGGTTCTGTGAAGCAAATCCTCCGTTGTTCTTTCTTCCTTATGCGTTACTATCGTATGTATAAAAAGAAACATGCAATTACATTACTCGTACGTAAGTACTATGCACTTGTGACAATAACTTTCTTAGTAAATTACAATTCTGTCGATGGAACTGTTTACAGCCATATCTTTATATAAGCTTTATTTTCGCAGGAAAGAATTCCAGCATTTTCTCCAAACATTCCACGAATGTAATAATTGTGGAACTAATTACCTAATCCGTGAAAGACCTCGTAATTATCTGGCTGGCGAGGTTGCGCCGGCGGAAGTTCAAATTTACCCTTCGAAGCTTTCAACTTGTCTTTCAGTTTCAGCAATTTTTCGAAGGGCTGCTGCGTGATCGCTCGTACAGCCAGAAAACAATTTACAGAGATTTTCGAGATCCACAAGCTGGGTAGAATCATGCACTCGAATTCGTGAACCTTTGCTTCCGCGTCTCTACAGGACAGGCTACAGTAAGCCACGCAACTGCATGCCAGGCAAGCGCCCGGTATCGGAACGAATATCTTCGTCAGACAGTAATGGCAGTGAGTCAGTCTGCAATAAAGTTATTTTCCTTTCAAAACTAATTGCTAGACGTACAGTCGCTCGGGGCGAAGTTCGTATCGTAATTGTTATTCTTTTATTTTTAGCGCGAGTAACGACCAAGTAGAGTAAATACCAAGATACTCGTAATCCTGGTGTTTTTGTAACGAGTACACCGGAATTGCGAGATGCACAAAGTCGTAAGAAAGTAATGTACACGTTTAATAGCTTTCAGTTATTAAACCTTCTGCCAGATTTGTAGATTAGCTTGCATTTAATTTCCTGCAACACGATCCTAAGATTAATTAATTCTATCTCTCCCACACGACAGACTGTATGATATATATCCTAATAAATTCAAAAGCAGTATTAGTGTCCCGAATTTCAGTCAGCGTAATTCATTTTCCACGTTAGTATCGATGAGCCTAAAGGATTCAAGAGTACAATCGGTGACCGTACCTGTATTCCGCCAACAGGAACGCACAATGCGGTTTTTCTATCACCAATATTTCACCGGGCTCGATATCCCTCGAAGCAACAGCGTGTCTTCCTATGACACCACCCTCGTCTTGAATGTGAACCGCTTTGGTGCACGAGGGGTACAAAGGATTGCCGTCTTGGATCTTTGGCACTGATTTCTTACCCACCGCCATTTGTTCCATCTTCTGGTTTACCTTCGGCGCTTTCTCCGCAATTTTATTACCCTTGTCTATCACCGCAAGCATAACTCGAATGTCTGCCTCGCGTTTTTGTTTCCTCTCCAGCGACAATTTCGCGTCGTCCAGGGCCTTCAATGCGCTTCGAAACGCCAGCACGGCTTTGTCGTGTTTCTTTAAAGCTAGCAAGCACCTGGCGCGTCTCTCCTCGATTTTGTGATACAGCTCTGGCGGGTAACCAATGCGTAACGTTTCCTCCGCGTCTGTCAGAGCGTAGTCGTATTTTTCCAGGTGATAAAGCGTGGCCGACCGGTTCGCCAATATGACACCCAATTCTGTGGAACGAAATTTTGGGCGACGTTTGTATTTGTATAATTTATATTTCGTTTTGTTGTTCACATATTCTTCGATTGCAAGTGCTTGTGAAGGCAGTGGCTTACGTATATTTCGTAATAAAGGAAACTCGTGTCAACTGGTTGTTCATATGATTGTTCAGAACGAATTTGATTAATTGCCGAACGATTGATTAGATTTTTATACGAATAAAGTTTTATTGAAAGTCAAAATTATCTGGTTCTTACTCATTAGTGGATGATAGTTTTATTGTTGATAAGGTCAGGAAGGAAAGATAAGAAATGACGATTGAAAGATATTGCTTAATAGAGGCAAATGGGTAACAGATGCTTGCCATTACTCCATATGTTTCGATGAATACTCGTGTTTGACTTCGGTCAGTTTAATTGGGTCACCCTATGTCGTCTAATGGAATCAGGTAGGCAAGTACGTGCAGCAGAGCGTCGATTATTTGATATAATCGTCTAATAAAATTATAAAAAACTCTTATTTACAATTTTCATCAATACTGCGTTGCTATCCGTTAAAATAATTATTAAAGCAACAGGCGAGACGAATTACGCTGATCAGAATAATGATTATAACATTATTGTATGGTTTGTACGATAAATTAAACGGGTCGACAGTGTCATCCGTGGAAAGTGTGCTGATCGTTGGGCGGGGCGACAAATTTCCACGGGGCAAATGACACTCGCGATCGTAACGCTTTAAATAACGTTAAATAAATAGCGTCGATAGCATCGACGATCATTAATTACCTTCACGGGGTGCCAGCAGAACCGCGTTGGAGTACATTTCCAGCGCCTCGACAAATTCACCGCGGCCAAATAGCTTGTTACCGGTTTCCTTGAGTTTCAGAGCTTTCTCGCGATTCTTCTGCATTTGAACCACCGTCTCTATGGGAATGGCGTGCATCTCCGGATAACTCATTAAGAAGCCGACCCTCTCCGAGTCGCTGTCCAGCGACATAAATTTCTTCGTATCTTGCGGGGAGATCGAATTTTGCAGATCGAGAAAATTCGTGCGAAAGTAGTTGCCGATTTCGCTGTCTTCGTCCTTCGACATTTCGTCTGTTTCTCCTTATTCAACTGGCAACAGTTATTGCAATACCGATCTAAGCGTGTACGGTGATCGTTTGGTATTCTTTGCTTCCCTATTGTTGGTCTACAGGGGGTTCATTATATAGTTAGCAAATTTATTCACTGTTTACTCGACGCCTCCCCTGGAATGGCACGTGTGAATCACTGTTTTACAATTCTTTTCCTTTTGGAATCCAACGTTTGGACGACACGTTGCCGGTCGACGACGTCCAGAGTTACTCTGGCGTCGTCGAATCTCACGGAAAACTACGTTCGTCTATTTCAGTTCGAGCTATTTTCAGCGTCCTGACTTCCGAGGCGTACGATACGACATGGAAGCATGTGTAATTGCAGGAGGTTTAAATTAAATGTATGTAATTAGTTGTACCAATTGAAACTTTGACAGGAGCTTGTCGGGATTAGCGTCCGAAATGTTATCGTTAATCAAATTGTTCTGGTGGGCTGGGTAACCTTCTGTGCAATGTTTCGTAGATTCGATTGTAATATAATGTTGGTCTTATTCTGATTGAGTTTGAAACATAGTTAAACGAAATATGATTCAGTTATTATTGATATTATTTGATATTACACAAAGAATTTATTACGGTGTAGTTGACAAATTTATTCGAGTACATATAATTTAGAGTTTTGTTTAAATTATATTTTTGAATATTATTTCCAATATTTTTATCGATCAACTTTTTCAATTGTACGAAATTAAATAATCGATATTTTTATATTTGGTAGGTCAATTGTTATCATCATTACTAAAGGACTTTTGAATTAGATTCATTTATCATTTATGATCTAGAATTGTTTCAATCAAATTTTATTACCGTGCAAAATTTATCACGATTAAGATATTCTGACGAAAATCTAATTGGTTCGTCTTGAAACTCTTCACAGTGACTCTCGAATTTCTTCGAGCACTTAACAAGTACTTCTCTTTTAAACAAGTTTGACTGTCTATTTCACTAAACCCTTGCCGAGCTCTGCCTCCCTCGATCTCGTTTATTTTCGTCGACAAACCATAAAAAGCGATAACACGTATGTTTCCATGGCATTTATTTCTATTTTAATACCTTCCCTTAGACCCAATCGATTATATGTATTTTTGAGTCTTACTTCGCTTTATTTAAAGTGCCTCCCTTGCATCGAGCAGAAAAAGATAGAAAAGTACCTCAATTACAAAATATCAATCACTGTTTAATATTATTAGATTTTATTGCGATTAATATACAATGAACAGCTTTTATAACAAAGTTAAAGAAAAGAAGATATGCAAACGTTTCTTTTGAATCGATCTAATATTAGTATTAGCTGCAGGAGGGGAGAGAAATGAAAGAATTATTTGATTTAGCAGACAAGCATTTTATGCACATATAGCGTTGCAATGTAAACCATACATTTATATGTTGTAACTTACGAGCTAATTTAAGTACAATATGTACAAAACTTAAACGACGTAGAAAAATATCGACTCGACATGTATTATACATGAATTGCTTTTCCTGTGATGAAAATAAAGCCATGAAACGAAATTTAATACTAGCTTCAAGTATGATATAGATAACGTTGTACGTTATAGGGGGGGGCTATAAATTGCCTAAGTGATCGACAAATATAATAAATATAATATTAAGTATCGACGTCGCGAAAATTACTAATCCTTTTCTTTTCTACTCTTGAATACATGATAAGTACTAGGTGGATTTATGATATTAATTCTACTATTAACAGTAACGAACTTCATTCTCAACCAGAACTATGTCAATTGTCTTCCCTGTACAGTGTGCTGTACTTGCTCCAAAATTCTCGGAAAAAAATTGAATAGCCGATGTGAGCAGATATTATATCGCAAACGAAACTTTGTTAACCATTGATTGACTCCCCCCATAACTTTTGCCACTAATTTCGCAAGAAAAAATTGTCCAAAGCGCACAAATATACCCTGTTTTACAGCTTAAAAGTAACATTCGAAAAATAACAGGAGAAACTTCGTTCATAAAAGAAGCAATTCCAATAAAAACGTGTTGAATACTCGTTGATGAATTACGCGAGACTGTACAGCGAAGCAACCGGAATATCCATATCTTTTCTCAGCTGGAAATATTCAGTCATAAATCTGCTTTACAAAAATAACGCGTCGACATTGTCAGATATTTTTCATCCCTCTGTACGTTCACTACAGAAACTCTTAATATGTAACACGTAAAACCCTATAGGGTCATACCATGCCAAATCGATCACTCGTCGACGTCACCGTCGGCGATTTTGTTCCAAATGAACTATATCGTAGTCCATGCGAAATTACGGGTGGATTTATGTCATCATTTTGCCGGTTCATCGTGGTGACGTAAAAACGTGCTCGATTTGGCATGGAATGACCCTGCATCGTCTTCCGTTCAACGGCCTCTAATACGAATAGGTTCACCGATTCCTTTTCCATTCTCGACGACACAGATCGAAATAGCACGATCGATATTTACATTGAATTCGACAGTCAAAAATCGTAAGAGGCTTCGTCGTCCTCTTTCTTACGTCTGAATGCCATTTTGTACATCGCCCCGGCAACGCAAGCCCCTAGTATCGGTCCGACCCAGTAAATCCACAGGTTCTTCCATTGACCCATGATGACAGCTGGGCCCAGCGTTCTTGCGGGGTTCATGCTGCTTCCGGTTACAGGTACGGCAGCCATGTGAGCCGCGGTGATGGTCAATCCGATTGCCAAAGGCGCCCAACCTTTCGTGTCCGTTCTCTTCGGATCTGTGACTGCGTGGACCACCAGAAGCAGAAGGAACGTTACGATCGCTTCCATGAATATACCCTGGCTTTCGGTGATCGACGAGCCTAGACCGGTCGCGCCTAGTCCTCGGGATAGCGAACTCTCGGGGATCAACACCTGGAAAAGGTGGTAATTGTCCTGGTGTACAAACGGTCCCGACTGTGTAGCAAGTGTCAATGGTGAATTATTATAGCGGAGTATTATGCTGCCAAGTATGGCGATAGGGAAACCATATGATTTTTTTCAAATGATCTGAAGTGGCGTTTAGTCTCTGCACGTTTTATTTACTTTTGTCCAGTTAGGCTTCTTTATCTCTTTATTTGCTTATGTTATGTATTTTTGCCGATTAGGGTGTCTTACACTTTCGAGGGTAAAAGTGTATTTATCGTAGAAACGATTCATTTTGATCATTTACCCGTGCCTGTAATTGTATACATTCGTGACGGGTAATGGCAAATAGAGGGACGCATGTTTCCTATGGATTGCAATGGACAAACTTGTGCCATGACTTGTCCAACCTATCAGATTCGCGTGTACGTATATTGTTGGACCGTGCGATACCCCAGAATGACAACTGGTCATCATTTAAGGAATGATTCGACTCTTTTTCGTCCGTGTCAATTAGTACTGTTAGCATGAAATATTGTGTCATGGTCAAACAAAAAAAAAAAACGGCAACTATGTTCTCTCTTCAATTGTCGCGTTTTTATTGGGCAATTATAGTCGCATTTCGTTCGATGGTATCAGGTTTTGGAAGGACTGTTGCCGTAAACTGTTTGGGGGGGGGGGGGGGGGGTTAATGGCTAACACGTTGCATTATGTAATTTAATGCAACAGCATTTCAGGTATAAGCACTTCGTAACAGCTACGCTCTATTATCGTACAAAACAACCTACCTATTATTTCTTATTATTAAAAGCTACTTTTGGAATCTGGCATACATGTATATACATACAATGGCACTATTCGTACATTTTCTTTGTACATCACTCGTGATATTACAGAGGGCCAAAAAAGTATTCATACAGTGTATTAGTTTCACTTGCAACTTCATTATTTCGGTGTTAAGGTCAATTACACGTTTACAAATGTACTTCGTGTCCATGTACAATGTTTTAGGAATAATTGTTTGAATACGAAAATAATGAAGTGGCAAGTGAATCTAATACACTATGAATACTTTTTTTGGCCCACTGCGAATGTATCAATGAGCAATTATAAGAGGTGTAAGAATACATTTGTAAAATTAATATTTATCGCTTCCCCAGATCTTTTTTTGGTTTCGTAATTTATTAGGAAGCTCCATATTCTCGTTCACTTTGAACTAAAAAATGTTCGTATGAATGTATAAAAAATATTTTACATTTACCTGAAATTGCATTCAAATATTTCAAGGTGTTTCGTGAGAACTTCTGTTCTGACGATTATGATCTGTCACGGGCAATAGGGTATTAAAACTTTGCACTGTGCGAAATTGAAGTGCCTGAAATCGTTGTTTCATTCACGTTCATATTATTTTTAACCGTTCCTCGCCTTAAACGCTTTATATTCATGAGTTCAATAACTGTCGATTGCTATCCATCTCCACATACAATACTCCCGGCGGAATTAAATCATAGAAATTAATGTGCGTACGCATCAGCTCTGTCGAATAAATCATACGGCGCGTATCTGGTGTCTGTAAGCGTACGTGTGCCTGCAATTTGTTTCACTCGTTAACTTCTGATGTAACCAATGACGGTAAACAGACGATAAAACCTTAACCTTCGCGAACGTTTTAATTAAGATGAGATGATTCAAGAGTCTTCCTCGATAATTGATGAGCAGTGACAGGAGAAATAAATGGTTAAAAAAGAAACTTGTTCTCGTACGCGATTAGTTGTTAGCCTTTTATTAGCAACGATTGACTGGGCAAAGAAGTTTTTCCCTATGATATTTATAGAATTGTATGTAATCGCATTCCTTCCTTTGATAATTGATAATATATTAATTACATGCAACCGAATCGATGAGATTAGAAGAAGCATGAGTAAGTTGTTTGTTGAACTTGAATTGTGCACTGAATAATGTTATTCACATCGAACTATATTGTTTTTAATGCAAAATATTATAAATAGATCTCGAACGAAAAGTACTATTCCATTTTTTGAAAGTTACTTGACACCGTGTTGCTTTTTTATCTCACTGATTTAATTGCAAGGCTTTGAGGCAGTAATTCATGCATTCCGTAATGCTTTATTGAGTTATATCCAGGTTACCTTTAGGACTGCTGAGCCTGCGATTGCACCACAGCACTGACAAACTATGTAGCATAGTGCTTTCAGAAAGCTGCAGTTTCCACTAACTAGAAGACCCACTGATACTGCTGGATTCACGTGACATCCTGAGACGGGACCTAATACCTGGAACAAAAGTATTAAGCATTATATTATTAAATGCAAAAGCAATGTAATTAACGATGAGTTACACCTATGACGCGTTCTACTGTAGCTACTTCTGTTTAATTCTATATTTTTCTTCAACGAACTTACACGCTTTGACGATAATGGGTAAACGAAATTTGGTATAATTCATTGCAATACAACATTTTCAATACCTATTACAAATGTTTAAAATAATTATTCTTACCGTTGCTCGTAATACTTTACATTTACACGTACCTTCGTACAGTTATATCGAACGCCTATAATACCGGGTACTCGTGTTCGTATAAATTTGCAATTAAAATATTTCTTTGCAGCAAGCACACCGTTCGAACAACACGCGACATTATTCACCTGAACATCGAGTATCACAAATGCGCCGTTTCGTTTGACGTCTCGTAAATTAAAGCGCACAAAATTAATGAACCTCTTTTCCTTCAACAGTTTCGCTGACATCTCTTTTTTACAAAATTCTGATAATGCAACCGACTCGGTTATTCCGAAATATCCGTCACGATAAAGTAATTTATTTAACGACCCACCCAGCGGACTTTCAACGAATACACGAATTAAATCCCGCAAAGGGGCAAGGAACTCTCGCGTGTTGTCAGATTTCTGGATAATCTTGTATATTCCCATGATTTACTTCATTCTTACCAGAAACAGGTAGTATGCGTTCACGTTACGTGAGAAGGTAACACGCCAGTCCGCCGAAATCTGTCGTAAACGTAACCGTGCTCACGTTAGCAACAATATCCCGAATTCTAATTCGAATTTCACAATTTTTGGAGCACGGCCAACTGGAATACGTGCCGATAAAAGAGATCTTACACCGGTGTTTCTCAACATTTATCATTTATCACATCGGATAATACCTGGTTTCGACGTTTGAATGATTTTTATGGGCCTCTCTACCCCCAGCATGATAGTCAACAAGTAGTTCTGGAAAAGCTTAACACAAATAGGTATTCCAAATGAATGAGGAAAGAAAAGAGACATAGATAGAATCGACTTTTAATTCGACTGCCTCCAATGACAATGAATTGTATATTACACTTTGCATATTGCAAAACGTGAATCGAAATTAACAACCGTTCGTGGTTCACTACGATTTTTTACTATATTGTAAAAATGTTTCAGTATACTTACTATACCAAGTGATAGAATTTTTTTTAATTGCCAATGGACCATTTTCGAGACTCACGATCAGACTTCTCGCTTCGAGCCCTTGAAATGCACGCGCGACTCTGAATATCTTGCGGGGGAACAGTTGCCCTTAATTCGTGTCGTAAAATTGAGGCAATAAACGCGCACGTGTGCGTGCCCCTTTGTAGGTGGTACAAATGACGAACGAGTTTAAGAAAGATTGACGTAATGCGATTGATTCGTGCGTCCCCTTGCAAGGATAAAGTACGGTCCTCTACGGCGGGTAGAATCGGAAGGATTGACTCGATCAATTAATGTCGTAACTCAACGAAAAGTTCAGGTAGCAATTTGGCGTAAGGATGTAGCCATATACCTGTAATAATGCGAGCGTGCACGTTTATGCGGGAATACGTGTATTTTGAACTGAGCAAAATGTGTGCAAGGTATATACCTAGAAAATATACCATATTCGTTTTCTTTTGTCACATTAGTTACGAGCAACACGTTAGAACAATTCTTTTAATATTTGTCTATTCATTTTTGTAGTCTATCGATGAAATCAATCAAAAGGTAGAGAAACGCGCACACGATATCAACGCATCTGTGTTGTGTTCCTAAAAAAACTAACAACATCGCGCAATTATAATTAACAAATGAAGAAATGTTTACTTGCAAGAATTATTTCCCCATTTACATGAACCGAGCAAATGCTGAAGTTCATTATTCCAGATTAGGCGAATGCGTAAGAGAAAATGCGTCGCAGACATTTTGGCGACAGTCGACTCGCCGGAAATATTTCAGGTAGAAAACCAGTTGGAAGGAGGTGAGATATTGAATGGGAATGAGGTGTCAGAAAGTGTATTAAGCGGGGAACTCGGCCACGTAGAAAATCAGCTGGCAACTATACGAAGAGAGAAAAGAAAAAATTCTGTTCGGCGCAATCGGCGAACAATAATCGCTATGTTGTTAATAGAAAAATTGAACCATCGTGGAGGTAACACAGCGAAGATTTTCAGACAAGCTGAATACCTTTCTAATTCTAATACTAATTTCAAATCAAATTTTACTCCACTTATGAATTGCTTGGCAACATTATACAATATACGATAATTAAACGTACGACGTTTAACGGTTGACTGAGTTTAAATGCAGTTCTTCGCAGCTTAATTTTCATCGGTGTCTCATCGATGAGTAATTTGTTTAAGCTACCGCACGAACACAATACGCATTACGCAGGATGGTACACGCAATTGGATCAAGCCATACCTTTTTTCTTCTGGCAATTGGAAAGAAGCGTTGGAGATCAAAATTGAATAGTTCAAAGTACAAAGCGGGCGACATTTTTAGGACCACATTACTGTCGACGATATAACGACGTACGCGGTATGTACTCGCATTTTTTTTCTTTATTCTTAATAGCAACGTATCCTTCTTTTTGTATAAATTAAACCGTCACGTAATTCAGCGCAAAACAATATCGGGACGTGACAAAATTTCTGTTCGACTATCCAGCGCGTCACTTTCTCGAAATTCCAGCGAGCAAATAAATTGCAGTCCTAAATAAAACTTCACAAAGACGCACTTCTTCCACATTTTATAAAACATACCGAAAACGGACACGTTCTATCAGAAATGAAAGAACCTAAGACATCACTAACATCACGCAATTGCATGAAAAGGAACGTAAGGTCAAGTGCATACAGATTCAAGGCAGAAACAAATATCCCAAATAAACAAACGAACAAATATCATTTGACGACGCACAAGAGAAATCAAAGACTCGAAAGGCGGGGGAAATATTTCCAACGGAAAACTGCTGGAAATCGGCGGAATCCAAACGAACGATGCCAGTCGAGATCCGAGAAAGAGACGGATAAAGACAGAATATTCGAAAAAAAGAGAGAACGAGAGAGAGAGAGAGAGAGAGAGAGAGAGAGAGAGGTAAGCGTAATGCTGTCTAGGTCGGTGGCTGGGTCGATTTGAGTCCGGTAGAATCGGTGGGACAGCGGTACGCCCCGACGCGTCGCGACGCGGCCCAGTTCTCATGCACGTCGGCAAGGTCTCGGTACGCCCGGGGCGATCGGTACACATGCCGCGATTACGCAACTCATCTTCTCGGATCGTACACTTTTTTCCCCCCTTCGTTGCTCTTGTTCTTTGCCTCCCGCCTTCGCGCGCTATCCGCTTCGCCATTTCGCGGCTTTCTTCGCCGACGATGCTACGCGAAAGCAGAACGATCGAGACGATCTCGTTCGCCAATCGACCCCGGTATCGGGTCGCTGAAACTTATTCGCGGTCGTCTAGGAGCGATGCTGGAGCGACGAATTAGTTCAATTCGGTTCGATTCAATTCAGTTGAAGATCATTCGTTTCGGATGAGTCTGGTAAAACTGAATAATAGATATTGAGAAGCCTGCGCGATTGGAAATATGTTTAAGCACCGTGAAATATGTTATAAACTGTATTTGCTATGTAAGCCAAATTTGGTTTGAAGCAATTTAATTGAATGGATAATAAATATAATGGCATTTCCACACCCATGCTCGCGGGATCGACGAGGGCCACGTCGGATATGTTCGTCAATCGATATCGTCAATCAATTAGTTTATTTAAAGGAAACACGTATTTTAATGATACTCGTTAACAGGAGGGCTGCGAGTGTAGCTAAGTATAAAAGCAATGCTGGCAGATCTAGCGTTAATTAAATAAAGGGCGCCCATGTATTCGTCGAAATAGTACAACTTTTCCAACTGTGCTACGGACAGTTAGTACGCGCATGCAATTTAAACAAATGGCGATTGAAATGTTTTATCAGCTTGTAGGAATGGTAATGTCGTATCGTTCAATTGTTGGCAACGATGCTGCAAAAGACGTGAAATAGTTACACTAAATTGATGTGCACCGTTCTGCCCCCCCCCCCCCCCCCCCCAAAATCGACAGGTGTTAAGCGACAAGCGAAACTAATTATACAAATATTCCCCGTGAATCTGGCGTGAAAATGACGCGGACCGAGTCGCCGATCGCGTAAAGGGTTAACAGTCAAAAATTTCGCGGGGGCACCGTTGTCCTTCGACCCCGCGACGGTTCACGCTTGTTCCAAGAAAAGCAATAAACGAAGCCCCGGCTTTTATTCGGCAACTCGTGCCGCGATCAAACATTTCGCGTACGCCCTTCTTCTTTTTGCCCCGGTCCAGCGGCCGCCGCTTATCTCGCATTAATCTTGAATTATTAATTCTGCGAAATGTCTAGATACCGTAGACTGTACGATGGGATTTACCGGTGGCGAAACAACGTTCGAGAAACGGGCACGAGCTAAAAAATCGTAAACTTCTGCGAGTTTCGTGGGTACCCGTGACAAGGCCGAGACTCGCTGCGCCTCTTTTCATCCGCAGGCCTTATCCGCGTGGATTGTTGCGCCGAGTTCTTGTTAAACGATTAATTGCACGGGGATACGTCTCGTCGCGTTGAGAGGATCTCGCTGTTTTTATGCAGCGGACGGGGGTGAGAATATTTATTTTTGCCGTACGATTTTTATTTACCGAACGAACGACTTTGGAGGATTTCGTTCTGATATTGATTGTTTTACTTTTTCAGATTCAGCCGAGTTCGGGAAAGTAGAAGCTCGGGTAGGAATACGTGGCAGTGCTACTTTTGGGAGAAATCAATTATGGAACACCATTAAAGAGGTAATAAAAAGATGTTGGCGATATACGAGTATTAAATATAACGACACGATTCCAATTTATTTAGTTTTGCAATAATCACGTACGTTCGATTTCGTTCGCGGATAATGAACCCTCGCAGGGCAATAATTTTGTTTCAATTTGAGAGCTCACCTTTGTTCTTGGCATCCGAGGGAGCAATTGAAATCTATTTTATTATTCAGTGTACGTGCGCCGTTCAATTTCGTTCGGATATATTACTAATATATGTACATATTGTTAGCTGCTTTATGGAATTTTGTAACGTCATTAGCTGAGAGGAATATCATTTACAATGTTATCAATTGGTCCCTAACGATGAACAGGATGCGCACTGAAATTTTATTCGCAATGTTCCAGACATTCGTGCTACTATTAATCCGCGATGCTACGAACAAATGAATAATTCAAACGTCTAAAATCATTGCTTTAATTAAGGAGTTTCATCTATCTTGTTGCACTGACGCAACCACCAATTTGAAAAAGAGATTTGCAACACCTGCTGATGATTCGATTCGTACTTCGGAATGCAAGTAATTAGGAAGCATACACGGTTTTCGAATCGAGAATAATCTTTGGTGTCTGTTGTTGCTTCCTTCGAACGTATCTAGAGACCGACGTTAAAAATTTTCACACAGTTTCCAAACGGCCTGATATTTTTAACTATATTTTCGAAATAATATTCTTATCAATAAATTCTCCCAAGTAATACGATACGGATTTTCGCAAACGAAATTCGTGAATCGATTTGGCGTTCTCGCGAAGGTGTAATGCAATTAAATAAGCAGACGTTATTTAATCCACGCCAGCAACACTTACGTGTTCATTTCGAATCGTTTGCACGGAAAATAATTTGGATGGCGTCATTCATTCAAGTATCGTGATACCTGTCGAAACGTTCTTCTAAATCGCAATGGTTTATTAAGAAACGAAGAATCTCGAATTAGTTCATAGACTTCGTCGCCGCCGGCTAGTATGACCCACAGCCTTAGGACACGTCCATTGCACGTTCTCGACTATGTTTTTGCTCTCGTTCTTTTAAAATAAATGGCATACCATAGAAATCCATTGTGATGTCGTGCACGTCAATCTTAACTGTTGTTGCGAGTAAATTAATCATAAGTTTCATAAACCGACCGGTAAGTGTGCGATTCTTAACGCATTGAAATGGATTCGTTTCAAATCCAACGCACTGCGCACATGTATTCAATTATTTTTCAAAGGCGCCCCTTTACTTTCGACAACAGTATCATTTGTTGAAACGTAATTGTTAGTACGAAGATTTTCCTCGATATCGCGCGACTTTGTTACATACCTGTTTCATTTTGCGAATCAGAGAACGGATATCGTTCGGGTGACTAGAACATACAATTGATTACCTATCGCTCGACAATAAATATATATTAATAAAACGTGTACGACGACGCTCGCGAAATCGAACTTCCCTCGAATCATACAAACATTTACCCAATGATAATAATAATAATAATTAGAACTTAGAACGAATAACTTCTTCGTGTTTCGAGCACTTCAGTTCACCTGTCGCAAATTAAGAATCCATCCACTGTACAGCGTGTCGCGACCGAAAGAGAACTTTATCAAATCGCTTCGAACGAGGAATTCAGCCGCAGATAATGTCCTCCAAGCTTTTCCAACGTCTTCGATACCTTTTCGCAGGGTAACGTACGCACGCCTCGTTCCATCGTACCTTGCAACGGACGAAACGATTCGTACGAGCACGCCCGAGTTATCATCTTCCGACGCCAGAATCGCGGGGGCATTTTATTCTCGCGCGAGGAAAACTCTAACTTGAGCGTCGCGAAATTCCCTGAGCATGACGGCGGGTCTCGCTCCGTGACCGCATAATTAGGGTGCACGGGTTGCGCACGAGCTGCACGGTTCAGGTACGATCATGCGGGACAATGATCCTTCGCTCGTGGATCACATTTGCGCAACGTCTCGCGGCGAGGGAGCGGTCTCTTTCTCATAACGCCCCGAAAAGACCTCCGCGCGAGACGACTCTAATATCCGGCGGGGGATACAAAGGTGTTGCGACAGGATCGATCTTATCGCGTGTCGCGAAACCGAAACGGGCAAGGGACCGCCTCGGGAAAAAATTGAGCAATTTCGGGAACGGCCCCGCGTCTAAAATCCTCCGATATGCACGCGCAGTTACGCGTCAGACGAGACGCGACGCATTGTTCTTGCGGCGAAGCGACGAAGATCGTTTCGGACGGAATTTATAGCGCTTTGCATAACGTTTCCACGGCAGAACTTCGGATTACACGCGGCCCGCTATAATTGCGGCGGAATGCGGATGCTGAACGGGAAACGTAGCTCCGCGAACTTTACGATTTTTTTCAAGGAGTCGCGTCGTTATGCTCGAGGATTTAATTCGCGGTCCGTGGAATTTTCGCAATGAATTCTCATCGCCTATGGCTGGGCTCGCGCGGATATTTTCATCTCGAAGACCGCGTTCGTTCCTCGCGCAGCTTTCCGATATTTCGTAGATCGGTTAGCCAGATAGTTTCCTCGTTGCAGGTAAAACGTTTTATGCGACGTTTACGACGCACACGGATGGACGTAAAACTGACAATGAGCGAACCGTTGCGATCCGCCACGAGGGATATCGTAATAGAAGCGAATATCTTTTAGAGAGGAAGAAACGTTACTGTACGGACAGTCGATTATTTATCAATTTCAACGGGAACCGCTTCTGTTCGCAACTTTCAATTACGTCTGCGCGGCCGTAAAATTTAGAGGTAGAGCGTTCGAGGATGATTATGTCGAATAAATCTTATTTCGATTTATTTATTAATATGTCCACTGGCGATTGTAACGAAATTTTCTCCGCCATTCTACCCTTTTCAACGATAAAATGAACAAAAGTGGGGACCACTGTAGTCTTCAGGATAATGTAAAATTTGCTTTGCTTGGTCCAACCTTGTCTCGTATCATTTCAAACCCATACTTCGACAATTTCAACAAAATTCACCTCGCATTCGCGTGTTTTGTTTCCCCGTTCCGAGCAACAGAATGCCTTATTTGCGTTCTGTCGCATGCGTATTGTTAAGAGAGAATGTCAAAGGTTATCACCGTGCACCCGCGAGGAACAGCGAGTATCGCGTAAAGACGATTGGAGCGGACAACGGTGGATGTAATCTGGAACGTGACAAATACGTAGGGACTCGCGTTATGGTCGGTTGAGAAGAAGTCCGCTAATTTAGCGAGTGACTCGGTGACGCACTGTTTTCTCGGCGCTGAAATTTAGCCGAGCAGTTTAGCGAAACAATGCGATCGAGTACAGTGGGCTCTCCCGTAACGGGCAACCTTGCAACGAAGGATAAGGCTATAACGAACAGATCTTCTCGTTAAATCAGAACGCTTACAACGAGCGGCAAGTGAAGTAGAGTTAATGACTCCTCGCGCTATTCTTCCTCGTAATTCTCTCTTTTACAAATTCACACGCGAGTGGTGCGTATACAATTCAAGCGGAATAAATTAAATTTACAATACGTATATTTGCACGCCCTTCTCTTTTATTACGGAGGCTTTCGAGTCACGCAGATTCGATTGTGTACGTGTTAAGTTCGTCGCTCGATAAGCCATCGTAGATTTATTCCGGTCGAGACACGTGCCCTTATCACCTTTCTTCCGAAAATTCGACTGCGTCGATTCTGGACAGTTTCTAGTCCCCGAATCGCATAATTGCGAGCGGCTGCTTGGTGCTCGAGCAATTTTCTGGACGCGTCCGAGCAGACCTTTATTCGTCTACTACTCGTGGACCGTACGCCTCCGATTATGCAAGCGACATATCGCTTATCTGATGCACCGCGTTGTGCCAGCGATGACGTTGCTCAGGTTAGCTGTTTGCAGGTGTTGCGAGTTACGCGCCCCTTTTAGTTTCGCGTGACGCGACAGTGCGTAAACATTTCTGTTTTACGACGGCGGCGGGCGTTATTTTCTTTTCCACGCGGCGCGGACGCAACCGGCACAATGACCGGTCAATAAGAATCGTGGGTTAATTAAAGTGGGAGCGAGATGCTCGAGTGCAGCTTCGTCGATTCAATATTTCGCACCTGCGAAAGTCTCGCGATTCTTTTTTTTGGCGAAGCTTTGTCACAGTTTTGCGTTACGGACGTCGCGAAGATGATCCAAGTGATTTTCAGAGGGATCGATCGATGATTATTCAATTATTTCACTCGCGCGTCGATTCTGTTTCGTTTAGAGCGTTCAAGATGGTGTTTCTAATGTTCCCGATTGAATGTTATGCAGCAACGAAAATTTCGGAATAAAATGTTCCGTTTCTAAGCTTGCGCGTAACTTTTCAGCGGAGCGAAATTAAATAGAAATTTTCGGACGCAACAAGTTCTGTTCTATTTGCATGTCAAGGGGTTAATAAACGTTCTTTTTTTACCCTTGCCGTAAACTCGTTTACCCAGGACTCGTTATCCGATGGAAACCAATCGAATTGAACGGTTTCGTGTCGCACATTTGCCGATCGGCCCAACCGACACGCGAAACTTGAAACAAAATCGCCCAAGATGTCTCGCGGTTCCGTCCCGTATAATCGATCCCGATGTCCGCTTTTTGTTCCTCGTATCTTTCGTACCTGGTTGCGCAACGTTGCCCTCTTCCACGAGAATACTTTGTTCGCCCGCGAGACGCACAATGCAGGGGCGGCAAACGTGTGATTTGCATTCGAATTATCGCTGACAACTTCGAGCTTCGCGCCGTTATTTTCCTTCCTTTTTCGCCTTCGCTCTTGCTTTTGTCTCCTTCTCCTTTCGGGCCATTCGCATTGAATACGCCGCGCTCGCGAAGGAAGAAAAGGGCGGAATAACAAACCGTGGCCGAGTTGCATGAATTACATATTGAGATCATTTATTTGAATTTCTCCAGTCACTTTCTATTCTTGTCGCTCGTCTTTAATGGGTATTTTCGGGGAGTCTGATTTACATGTACTGTTAGGATGATTAATGTCGTGGAAATCGTTGCCACAGTGTTCGAACATAATTTTCTTCGTTATTTAATTAATTTAATCGATACGTTCTACGTCATTCGCGTCGCAATGATTAAAGTTTATGTTCGGTGAAACGTAGAAACAATCGAGCCGCTCGGTAGACAAATCGATTTACTCCAATTTCTGAATTTCTTTAAATTTTATCGCGTACGCGCTTGATAGGCTCTCAACTTTGTATATTTAAAGCAAATTTCCTTATTATCGGGTGCAATACCACGAAATAGCAAAAATTTGTCTGTCCACAATGTAATGGACAATTTATTTCAGAAGCGATGCCTTCGGGCAATAATAACAATAATACGCTCCATAATATTTACTCGATCATCAATTTAAAAAGGAACCTTAATAATCAATGTACACCATTTTGAATCACTTTTCCCCACTTTTCGTTAACTGTTCGTAGAGTCAACCGATTTGGCTAATGCGCGGCTCAATTGAGCAACCGAAGGCAAGCGAACGGTCGCTTTAACGAGAATACACAAAGCCCGGTTTACCAAGCATTAAAAATTTATTTTATCGAACTGCTACGCGCCGCGCTATCGTCTCAATTTCTCTACTATCAACGCCAATTCTCTGTACCGTCGATCCAAACGAATCCAGCAAGGCGAACTCCCTAAAAAGGAAACGCGCTCATCCAACGCCGAGCGTTTCGCCGTTTCCAATAACCGTGACTCAGCCGGCCGATTTCGCCCATCCATCAAAGCGATAAGCCTGACAATTAACGGCGCGTAAAACAATTGCACCCGTTCCCATTCTACGAAACCGACGGGACCAAACCGCCAAGCCGTGTACCGGACCGAAGGCGAATCGTTCGAACGGTCGGGACGAACGGGCGAGGCGGACGACCGAATGTGGAAACAGCTCGACGGCGAAGCCGGGAAGAGCGCGCGTGTATGACAAAGCGTCGCGCGGCCATGGATGATGCACGGTATTAAAATCGCTCGGGTCCCGAGCGGTTAAGCTGTCGGAAAGTAAGGTATCAAAAGAGGCAGAACAAGAGTCACATTAGCCGATCCGGAGGTTTCGAGGCGAGTCAGCGGTCTCGAGTAGGTTGTCGGGGCCTCCGGGGCAGAATTGCACCATCCGGACAGTTAGACCCCCTTGGGCGGATCAGCGGCCTTATTTACCCTTCTACCAACGCGCCGGCGGCTCTCCGGGATCAAGAGACGTCACGTGTGAGCAGAATACACGCGTGTGCATATGTAAGCGCTTAAAAGGCGCTGCACGCGGGCGACGTTCGCCTGTGAGAATAAATTATCGCTTCTCGCCGTCGTCGCTTGTGTCATTTGGGGGGCGTTTTTTTTTTTATATTTTTTTTCGTTACATTTCTTTCGCGCTGTCGAAGGAAACCTTTGCGAGCGAGCCCGCGACCCTCGATCTAATGAAATTAATTAATTTCATTAGGCAACGCGTCCGTCCGTGAGATGCGCCGCCGTCTGATCTTTGGCAGTAGTAATGGTCAATGCTTGACACTGATTGATTAAAGTTGCAGGACGCCCGTACGTCGATGGCCGTATTTATGCTTGCCCCGATTGGTTGAGTTATTGGTCGTGTTACTGGTTGAAGTTTGTTTAAATATGGACTAATGGGATGGTTGAAATGAATGATTGTCGCGGATCGTTTGTTACTTAGTCGCGTTCGAGGGTTAGCCAGGTTCGATTTAATTGAATGTCGTTTGATCTTACAGAAATTGTGGACGGCCTGCGTCACTCGTAGAGACGAGTATTTATTTTGAATAAACTCTTCGTGTAAATTCAATGAAAACGAAAGTTTTATATCGAACCCTTGTGTTCAGTCAATTCGTAAGGATTATTTAGGACGCATCGATATTATGTCGATCAGTTCATTTTGAAATAGTCACTTCATATTTCCATGTTTTTGCTACCTGTCCGTTCACTTGCACGTATTCGTCAACTAACGTCGCGAAAGTAAATGCGGACAGGTATAATACTAATAGACCACGACCACCTGGTCTAAGGATAGACCAACTGCAGAACACTTTCGAGTATCCACTTCGTTCCTCCATGATATACACAGAAAGCCGGAAGGTAAAGTAGCAGATCATGAATTAGTAATTATGTCGTCGGTAAACTTCGTTCCTTCGTCCAACGGCGCCTTGTATTCACTTCGACATGAGTTCAATTAGAGAAAAATATTTAAATAGCTAAATAGCATTAAAAATTTCACTGATTAATTACAAATTAAATACGAGTAATTTGTTTATCTGTAAATTGCACAACCGTGTGCGTGCATTAGTCATTTTCGACCGACCCAAATACGATTAGAAAACTCTGCAATTAACCGATTAAAATATCATTCATTTCGTTTATAGTGGCGCTTAACTTGCGTATAATTCACTCCGCACGCGAAACAATACCTCTGTATCAACGACCCAATCAGCGTTTAACAAAAAGTCAAACAAAAAATGTTGTCAGTCAGAAACACTGGGATATTAATTATTGTCGAAAACATTTAACAGTCTTTCGCACGAAACGATTACAAATCTTCGCCGATCGAAACAATTAACCAATTGCGCGATACGAAACTCGATTAATTTTACGTTCAAATTTGCTCTACGCCTTGAACGACCGATTATACAGACCCCCTCATTATGCAATATAGACTTGCGGCTAAGCGAACCAGTTCCGTCCTAAATGATCCTAATGACAGGTCTCGCGGGGAACTCGATGTCAGTCATTCAGATTCACGTTCCGTGGACCTGTCTCAGGTCTGGGTTCAAGATTCTTTTCTCTTGTTTCGTTTTTTTTTCTTCTCGAAATGTCAATGAATGCGAAATCACGCGGGGAAGAGCCTATTTGCAGCCCATGCCTTCCGGTGTAGAACGACTCTGGGAAAGGGAAAGAGAAAGGGGAGACGGGTATTCTAATTGTTACGCGCTGACAGAAGGCAGTCGAGCTTGGCAAATTGCTGATTTCGTGGTTCAGCTACCTCCCACGTGTTAAACCTGCCTGCTACGCGCGTTAAGCTGTTTCATTATACTGCAGACAATACTATCTCGAGGGAAATGGGATGCTAACGCATCGATTCGATGCTAGGGACGAATGGAATTGCATGGAATATTGGGAAACGTGGGATAGACGTTCGAAAATTATTGAATTGTCTTTGTTCGTATGCAGATTGAGGCGAGTTGCGTCAGTTGGCATTGAGCAGAAAGGGAAATAATGTTTCGAAGGAGAAAATGGGTCACGTTTAAAAAAGATTTACTTCGTTCAATGGCACATGTTGCGACGAAATGTTACTCGCATAGTTGTCAGCACTTCGTACTTCAACCACCCAAAGATGCTGGTGACTGATGGTCACTGAGAGATACGTGTTTCTTTCTTTCTTTCTATGAAATTTCAAATTAATCGGGGAATTGTTAATTGGAAAACGTGACAAGAAACAAGTGTGCGGTGCGTGATAACTCTTTATATGATTTTATATGACTGGAAAGAACATGATCATTTTAGAGAATTGTTTCTAACCATGAGCTACCTTTCTCAGCTAATGATAAATAGATTAATATATGTAAGAATTTTACATACTTTGTTTCGTGCATGGTGCAATGTTTACGACTTCGCGATTGATATGAAAATTTTTATTTACATTTAGATAATCAGCGCCCGGTATAATGCAATAATTAAAAATAATTGGGCAATGTTTCGAACAGCGATTGAAACATTGCGATAAAAAAATATATCGCGAATTAATGGAATATTGTATAGAAATATGAATTCATTATACTTTCGTGCAATCAATTTGGCTGCTGAGCAGAATATGCTAAGTCGTTCTTGCAAAATACATAGATGCAAAACTTCATACAGTTATATATTGAAAGGATAATTACGTGGAATTTAATTTGGTATAATATACCTTATAACTCAATGCCAATTAAAAATGAAGGTAAAAAGATAATAAAGTATTGGTCAAAATTTGGTTACGTAAAAGTATCTTGCGCCTTTCGTAAGAATTTATTTTTGCATGAAAATAAAGGATCTTTTCTTGAGAAACAGTAATTTAGCAGTTATTATCTCGCATAATTTACTTTGGCGAGAAGTAAATGTTTAATTTAAATCTTCCCAATTGAATCTCTTAATTACACCTTTATTGATTTACTTGCCCAATTATTTTCGACTCACTTATTACACTAAAGATATGCGTCAACTTGTATCATTCATTCAGCATATCCACCAATATTTAACATAATTCAGAAAAAAAGATCGAACTGTTTAATGCGACGATTAATAATTTCGAACAAAACTACTGATTAACAAATCTCACACCTATCAGCATTGTACTCTTTAGAACAGCTTCCCCCGATTTACAAGATCGAAGCAAAGCAGTTCAAACCGAACCGAGAATAAACGATCGTGAAACTTTAAGACCTTTGCCTGACCGCTTTCGATTTCAACGATGAATAATTTGCACGTGCGGGCTTATCGGCCGAGCAAATTACTTCTCAATTTGCTAATCGACTACGACGAAAAGAAAAGAAAAGGAAAGAAAGAAAGGAAGACAAACACCGCGTGCGAATGAACGAACGATAGCGAGAGTAATGGAAGAAGTCTGCACGTGAAACCTTGTCCCACACGATGCTTTGGTAAGGTGAATGGAATCCCCCTTTTTCTGTCCCCCACCACGGTGATTACCGGCGGTCCACGACTCTTATGGAACGAGACGAGAACACGATTACTTTTGTCCATTGAATGGAATCAGATAAACGCGAGGCGGTAGACGATTTATCACGCGAGCAACGCTCACTGCGAGAAACTCGAGAGGGTGAAGGCAATCGAAATTTTTTCAAGTATATTTGCCCTGCATCGCGACGAATTTGTGAAATTGTTTGATAATTTAACGAGCTTACTAATATTCTGACTCTTTGTGTTGAAGAACATTTCGTTTCCTCCTATTCTGTTTCTTCACTGCGACCGTTTAGTTCTAATATGTATCCACTTATTATTTTCATCATACTGAATGTTTGCTGTCTATTTATGAACATACATATACATATGTTAATCTCATAGACTGAAGCTGCACGTTTACTGAAAAAGTGCTGGATATTAATTGCAAAAACAAGGGCAGCCTCGATTACCGCTAATGTTCAGATTCGGGCGCACCGCTGTCTGGTCTGACCAGCGCTAACTCAATCTACTAACGCGGCGCTCAATAGAGCTACGTTCTAGCTTCTACTCGCAGGTACACATTCTTTCGTTGCAGAAACTGCCCCATGAATATGCATCGTTAAGATTATCGTCTTCGTGATTTTCTGCCTTCTGTCGGTTATCATTATTAATTGTAATTAGATCGGGTTAGTATTGGTTAGGCTACTTAGACCGTCTACTCCAGTAGCGGATCTCCATATTTTAATCTATGTTTTCTGAATTGAACGTTTGCAATAGCTGTGAGAAACCTTATTGGACGGATTTGTTTATAAGCTTTTCAATACTCTGCTGTACCTCCAGGTGTGCCTTGGACTAAATATTATAGAGCAATCATTTGGTTCCGTTGCTGGTTTAAATAAGACAAATATTATTTTGGATAATGTTACTTCACTTTTTCATCGTACACGTATGTATTTTACTTTAATGCTCCACTAAGTAATGATCATTATTTTGATTACAGAGAGTTTGTATCGTGCAGCACGCGACACAATAAGTTATATTTGTCTTTCCGTGAAACCATTTTATTATCACACCCTTGATTATAGTTCTGAAGTTAATTGGGAATTCTCTATTATGCTAATTGCCCTTTGCATTTCATTTACGTTAATTCATTTATGTTTAATAGAATCCGAGAAACGCCCACTCACTGCCCGCTGTTCAAAGCTATCGATAAAATACACGATGCAATCGAACCAGTCTAATCGAGAACTCGTACAAAGTCTTTATCCTAGATTGCCAGCAATTAAAAAGCTTTCCCGAAAATATGCTAACAATTCAAGTATTATAACCCTTGAGTATATCGGTGGTATTACCGTTTTCTAATAAGATCTATATAAAAATAAGTAGATCGATTAAAAATTAGTCTGACCCTTTTGAAAAAATATTTACTTCAATATATATACTTGCTTTAAATAGATAGTTCGAGATACTGTGTCACACTTATTTATATAAATCATTCCTTTAATCATAACTCGTGGTCATCGCAATCATAAGTGACTGACAGATTCTACGATAAATGAAACACTACTTTGGTTCATGTAACATTTTTAATTGACACAGAAATGTACTAGATCATATCGAATATTGATCAGCATCAAGTATGTATCACCGACTTAGACTTTGATTCACATCAAACAAATCTACCTTAGTGGAAACATTATCGATCATTTTAAAGTGGCAACTAAGATTACGGACACCCAAAAATGTCAAATATTTCACTTTGTCTATAAGATTATTTCATGAATCATTTGAAGTGTCTAGCACTTTAATGACATTGATCCTGTTCTGTAAACTACTATACATGTCTCTTGGCTCGCACCAGTTTCTTTTAACTAGTTTCATATATCAATTCACTTTCCAAACAATCTGTAGCAAAAATCGTTCCACTAGTTCCACAGTACAATTTCAATATGCAACTATTAAACGTTTCTGTAATCGTAATTTTACAACAATCTTATCACCGAGAATGTTGACCTTTTATAAACATCGCAGCCTCCGTAAAATAAATTAACTCATATCTTGTTCACCGTTCTACATATTAACGTTTCCAACCACAGAAAAAAAGGCTTTAAAACATCGCGAACCATTTGTTAACAAACTAAACTAATTCCGCGGCATCGCTAAAATCGCAATCACCGGTTTCTTTTTTACTGCTCGACGAATCGACTAATCCACCGTGGCGTGCACGCGATGCACAGAAATTACAAGTATACCCTTGCATTACTTAACGTGAAATCGCAAAGGGAAATCCGTGTTACGCTTTGCGACAGGGCATCGGTTAATTTCGTTTGTCGACACACTCGCGGAGTCGTTGTCCTTCCTAGAAAACCGTAGAAGCAATGGTGTACAGGTACTTACGTGAACCAGGCTGGCAACAGCAAGACCGAAGGTGAACGCGATGTGTATCACTGTGGGCGGATTCTCCACGGTCCACGTGATGCAGGATGCACAACCGATCAGTACCAGGAGGAACGTTCCCAGGGTCTCGGCGAACAGCATCACCAGGAACTTCACCTCTGTCACCTCTTTCAGGCCGACGAAATCTTTTGCACCTGCGAGTAAGAAAAGGAGGAAGAAGAGTGTAAGGTGTGCCGGTTCGTGCGTCGTGGAACAATCGCGTTTGCGACGTGTTTTCAGGTAATTAAATGATACGGGAGAACGCGAGGGAGACATTTTTCATTGTCCATCTCCATTGAAACGTAAGGATTCGTCGCCGTGCAGCGAACGTGAATAGATTATGAATATTCATGATTGTACGGATTGCTGTTGGACTCTCATGTTTTTTTCTTTGACGAAAAATCTTGTTTGTTAGTACACGAATCGATGAAACGAGGGGACCGTGCTTTTATTCGACGCGTCGGTGCTTTTGTGCCGTTCGCTTTTCTTCCATTCTTCGTTCCCTACTCGCTTTTCTTTTTTTTTTTTTTTTGGCGGGGGACGATTATGTAACGGGAGTCAATGGAACAGGTGACGCAGAGTATTAAATGGTCTGCGGAACAAAGGTGAAGGTGTAAACAGTATACGCGAGGCGAAACTCTATTTCGGTGCTTATTGTTGAATGATCGTCAGATTATGATGTAACGCGTGATAAAGAAGCATGTGTCGTTTGCGATTAATGGAAATTGTTGGACCCGTTTGAAGCGAGGACGACTTCTGTTCGAATTGCGCGTTGTTAATTATATCAAATCGATTGGTTATTCCATTAACGAACTATGGGTATTTAAAATGTAGTTGAAACGGGGAGCGTTTGTTTACTATTTTTGGAATCACGACCTGTCATTTAAAGGAAATGCTAATTTAGATGATTCGTAGTAGTACAATTGCGGTGCCATTTATTTTATATAATAATTCTGCAATGCCTCTGTTAAGAAATAATAATAATAAATATTTATATTCGACATTTGCGTGCTGCAGAAGATACGCATTCGTCTTCAATCTTTAATTCTATTATTATATTTACTCAATTGTTTTAATCAATTTCTCAAATTTACTTGTTTACATTATTGTACTCCATACGGTTAAATCATTATTACGTCTACTTTACTCCGACAAAGTTCATTGGAATATTAAAACCGACTTCTCTGCCAACATTATTACAAATATGACTAACAAAATGTCTAATTAGAGTATACTCTAACCCTTTAACCTGACGTCTCGATAAAAGTAAAAAAATTCATATGTCGAAGGTACGGTCGTGTTCTACGCTTTGCTCTAAACGATATAAATCATTGCTCGTTGCGGTTTAATCGTGTAGTAATCATTATCGGCTATCAAGCCCTATCTCAAACTGAAATGGAACCGGTGCGTTAGATATTTTCAACCATCGGAAACGCCAAGGAAACGTATGCGCGGCTAAGATAACGAACCACGGCGTCGGCAAGTACATTTCTATTCGACGCGAGATATCAGAAACGCCGAAAATGTGTACGTCTCTGCTACGTTCCGGTACTTTGCACGATCGTTTACCGCCGTTCCTTTGCAACGAGTATCATACCGTGGAATAACAGAAATGCTTCCTGTGTAATTTATTATCGAACCAACAGACGGAAACGGAGACGTCGCTGACTCGCGTGTGAACCGCTGAAAAATTCTGGCCCGAAACTTTTCCAACGATGAGAAATTAAAACGTCGTAAATTCTTTTTCACGTATTTTATTCGCCGCAGTTAATACCGTAAAGACAACGATTAGCGCCGATAGAGTATCGTTACTTCTCTTCGTTCCACAAGTTTACATAATACGTACACGGCCTGCTAATGGAAAATGTAACTTATCGTATGATTCATGCAATTTCTGTCGTTCATTTCAAAAACAAATTCGAGCGATAAAACGATTCAAAGGGACTTCATGCCTTGATCGAGAACGTTGCAAATTATTATGACTTGGCGATTTTTAAATTTCCAGGTGTATGCCTTCGGTCGAAATAAACAGAGATGTTCTAATACACGTGTATGCGGAAACTAGTCATTAGAAATATTGCAGGTGATTTATGTTTGAATGTGTGCGCTACCGTACCTGTACAAATAATTGTAACAGGTGTTCAAAATGGCCACCACTGTTAAGCACACACTGCTCCGCTAAACAAACGTAATAAAAATGTATATCCCATTCTGCAAAAGTAAATCGATTATCTATTGCATTAACACCAGATTTAATCCTAATAATCTAATCAATAAATATCTTTAATCCCAGTCGGCCTAAGAACACTGCTTCCGTTCAACAATCGAACCGTTTTACTATATTCAAACGAGAAACAGAGCACTTTGTTAATATTCTATGTCGATTTTATCTTGTCAGTAATTTAAACAAGGAACATCCAATTTGAAAGCGCAATTTAAATCAAATATTATGCACGAAACAAGTACGGTTACGGATGTACGTTCATCAGAACAGTTTTACTCTTCTCGAGTACGCCTTCAAATGTTGTGACACTCTTTTTAAAGTCACTCTGTACGTTCTAAACCAGTCACGGTTACCCACGGTGCGTCTGTCAACTTAGGTGTGCAACGAAAGGTTTTTTTGTCACGTTCACTATTCATTTCGTACATTTTCATTCTTCACAATTCTACACACAGCATTACCGTTCTCGCAAGCCAAATAAATCGTTCGAATGACCGTTGGTTTAAACCGCATACACTCGACAAGTGCCAATAATATTCGATAAATGAGCACCCTACATACCATCAAATAAACCATTTAAATTACCCATTGCTTAAACTACGTAGGGCGTGACAAGTGCCCGTAATACTAATTTGGTACCAAAATTCAATCATTTCGACGCACTCTTCCGTTCATCCTCACTTTTCTAAAAAAAAAAAAAAACGAAAAAAAAGAACGCGACACAATCGACGTACCTTTCCAACCTTTGCCCATTTTCCTGTCGATATCGTAATCAAAACGTCCAAACGTAAGCGCCGGTGCTTCCCTCGATCTGACACCCCTGTTCTCGCTTCTCACAACGGCCGGATGCCAGCAGACGATTGTTCTCTCATCGAGACTCGTCTACCATCTCAACGAGGGCATTCGATCACCGATCCACCTTTACGAACAACCGACGGTCCCGCCTCCCCCGCGTAGGACAGACGATCCTTTCGAAATAACGCAACAATGGCAGCGCCTTATCACACGGATCGACGTGCCGAACTATCGAGCTGTTATCCACCGTAACGGGAGGCCCGATCGCCGTGAAGATCGCAGGTGGAACGAGCGACGAGTGTCCCCCCGGTGCCTCGAAGAAAAGATAAAGAAGCAAAAAAAAAAAAGGGAAAAAAAAAGAAGGAAGACGAGAAGAACGACGAGAAAGAACCGTCGTTTCCGTGACACGCGAAACCGCGATATTCGAACCGTGCGCCACGTGGAGCCTCTGGACTATTGAGTCTGCGGAGCGCGAGTTTCGCCTTCATATATCGCTGTTCACCACCGCTGTCCTCCCCCCAAACGACATCGCGGATCCCCCCTTTCTCACCTCCTCCACCACCTGAACTCTTCGTCGTCGTAGCCCCACCGAAACTCGCCCACTCGAGAGCCCATTCAAAACGAGCCGGCGCACGTTTTGCTCGACGCGGTCCTGGACGATCCACGATCACGAGTCACCTTCGCGACCACCGTATCCTTGACACGCTGCGGGTTAATTGTAATCGCGAGCCCGGTCGCGCCCGTCCGATAGACCCTGGCGATTTTAATGCCGACGAACTCTCTGGCCCGGCTGGTGCCGCGACGGAACGAAACCACTGGACGATATCTGTTTCGATCGACCGGGGTGTCGCAATTCCCTCGAAACATCGCGCGGTTCCACTTAAAGCGATTTGGGAATCGGGCGAAACACGTTCGAAAGAGAATCTGGGAGAATACACGCGGAGGAGAGGAACGATTGCGCGGTACGCGCGGAGAAAATATTTATTTCGCATTAATTTGCACGGGGTATTTACGCGAGGACAATGACAGCATCGAATTGAGACGCGGGTCGAAGTTTCGAACTGCGAAGCGAGGGGAAAAGAGGTCAGGTGGATCCGGTGAGCACAATCAAGCGCGAATTCTTTCTTCGGCTCGACGACGCGCAATCGTTTCGTCGAATAAAACGAGCGGATGCGTTTTACGGGCGCGTGAAATGAAATCGCGTGAAAGAAGTGCGAATGAAGAGCGCGACGAATGATCTTTGGATGTACGATTCGCGACCGTTTCGATACTTCGATCTTGAACGGCGTCGAATCGTCCACGATTCTACGGCCCCCTTGGACCAGGTAACGAAACACGGTGCGACGGAAGCGTGCCTTTCGAAGCGAGAAGTGTTTCGCTGTTTCGAGATCGCTGGAATTGTAGGATTCATTGAAGAAAAATTGTCGGGGGAAATCGTCGATCGATAATTCGCGGAGCACTCGATGAGATCGCCGTTGCTGGACAAACCGCGATGGGCACACGTGAACGTCGGCGTGAAAGGGAAACGTTAAATGAGATTACCGACACGGGCCCGAGAATTTAACACCTGTTTAGCTACCCAGGTAGACGGGAGCGGCGCGAGGTATACGTGTGACGCGTGCATTACGCTACACGATATACATAACAGCAAGCACGTAACCGTGTTCTCGATTACAAACGTCTCTCCTCGTTTAATTAGATATAACAGCTTTGCATCAAGCTTATTCTCTTATAAGGTAAGGTGTTACCTATTCTCTGTTTTATTCATGTATTTCGATGCTCGAAATTTTGTGACAGCAATGCATTGCTTGCGTACGATTATTGTGGTTGCATTTCGATATTTTTTACGCATTTTACTTCGATATGTTTTGGCCATTCTAATATATTTATCGTACGTTGCAATTGTAGGCGCAGGTGTCCAATGTTGATTGAGTTTCAATTAACGATGAATCGATTATTAATTAACACTTGAAATTCAAGAACCGTTTACTCCGTTAACATGTCATTAGTTCCTCTATTTGCTTGATACAATCAAATGTCACGATGCAATTTTCCATAAGAGAAAAATGGAACTGTACAAAATTCCTGCACGATACGCGCCGACAATTATTCGCAAGATTTTCCTACCGAAACAGATTATTGTATTTAATTAGCCGCCTCGGGTCGCAAATCACGTGGCTCCGAGCAACTTCTCCGGTTGAGCCGTTATAAAGTGATTCGTGCCGATAATATCCTTTAATTCATCGTGGAAGGCGCAATTAGGAAAAGCCGGGAAGGAACGACGTTTCTGCATACGTTGTACCGTCACGTATTGTTGCTGTCAAACAACTGCGTGTCACATTACGAATTGCAAACTTCAGTCATCTCCGATGCGTTACAGTCTATAAATATAAGTCGCGGTGGAAAAAATAATTTCTCATGCAGGACTCGAGAAACAATATTACCTATCATCCGACACGAATATAGAAATTGTATACGTTACTGCGTGGCCATCGCGCGTTACGATAGATTCCACTTTAGTTTGTTCAAAATAAATGTATTCAAATTACATATTATATCGAATAATGTTTAACACGCAAACTGCCATGATGATCACTCGTCCATAATTGCCAGTATTTACCACATTTATCTGTGCGTCTTCGCGGTGACATTTTTATGCACAATTTATTTTTCAATAATATTATAACTATCTTTGATTGACGCTGAGATAAAACGCGAATCATATTAGCGTATTTGTCCTAAGATTATTTACCCCTTTGAATACCGGCAGTTCTAATGGTAATTGGAAAATAGTCTTTCGTGGCGATTTTGCAGAGAGTCGAAGGTATCGCGTCATCGAATCGGATAATTCGCGTAGTTATCCCGTCTAATTTTGGGTTCCACACACTTTTCGTTCGGGCGTCTGAGTGGACGTCGGGTTCTTACATTTTGACTACCCCTGCATCTTATTCCATTCTGCCACTTATCCGGCTACGTTCCTACGTAAATCTACGATTCGATTTAGTTTTAAATTGGACGAAGGCAATCTGACACTTTGTTGCTCGCAGCTTCCTTTCGTTTCGTGAGAATCTCTTCGAACGACTTCCGTTCGATTCCAATACAGCTTCGCCCCGTACGATGCAAAATAATAGCGTGCTGCACTTTATTCACAATTACGTACCGTTACTAGGAAGCCGTTTTTAATGCAAAAATTTGCCGTTAATAATAATTTGATTGCAAGTTATAAAGGAAATCATGTCGAACAGTTTCTTAAGTAAAGGCAGGTACGTAATAAAAATTTCATCGGATGTTAGTTGATTCTAGAAAGCAGTCGAAAAGACTGCTAAAAGAGTTTGTTTCATTCGAACGGAATTTAACAAATGTTGACCAACAATTTTTACTTCCGACGATAGTTTATCACGAGGCAATTACTTTACAATAAGTATGTACGAATTTGTTACTAATTAAACATAATCTCCTGCATATGTTCGTTCATCGATTTAAATTTTGAACAAAATAGAGTGATCGAATCTTGTCGCGAATGTTCAACAAGAATACTGTGTTTATAATAACTCGAAAATTAGAGTCTTGAACATCGTCAAATATTAAATCTGAAACTACTGGCAATTAGGGGATGGTTTTTATTTGTCACACAAAACGTAATTTAGATGTCAGCAAATTGCTGCTCCTACCTGCGCTTAACGAGATTCCGTTCTTTATGTATGCATTACTGACATCATCGGATGTGCAGTAGTATCAACAAGATAATTGCAACCTCTCGAGTCAACAATGGTATGTAAATATCGTACAGAGCGTAATGCACGAGGACATATTCGTTTTCCCAGCTATCAGTGGTTATCTTGCGAGCATCTACTGCTAGATAACTACGCTCGACAAATTCTTCGGGATTGCAAAATCGTGGTGCACTGCCGCTACATATGTCCCTCGATAGTAATTAAGCGGCATTAATTGGGTCACGGCGTAGCGAAGTATCACCTGCGAATAGATCCTTAGCCCACCTGTCGTTTCAGTTTTAACGGATGCTCGAACTGCAATTTTGTTCAAACTCGGTTCAACTCGCTTTCGTGATTTAAGGAATATCGATCGTCGGTCGTTCGTTGCAATTATTTTGCGACAGGAATTTAAATTATGCAAATTCCAAGAATTTGGATGCAGATTCGCGTTTGGATTAGCGAAATATATATCTCGGTGAAATATTTCTAAAATGTGTCGCAACGTTGTAACCTAATTGAAATGTATATTCTACTAACGATGTATAAGTGTTAAGCAAAGTTCGAGAATAATTAATAGAAACGAAACGAAGCATCATAGTTTCGTCGCGGAGGCAGCGCAAATTTGATCGGGGCAATTATTTAGCAGCTACAAAAAAGGGGCGCAGTTTCGTCATTCTATCCTACTGCTTTCCCTCCTTTTTGTTAGAGAATTCGACGCGCTCAATTAAGCGAGCGTTCGATAACAACGAGGGAAATCAGTTTCGCTGAATTCTACCGGAACGACAGCGGCGAGCTCGTATGCGCGACTTATTGTCAGGTCAATCGTCTTACTTCTCTACTTATGAACCGTTTCGCACGGATATACCTAATCAGAGGGAAACGGTTTCTATTTAACAGTCAGCGAATGTGCCGCGAAATTGCTGCAATTACATCGCGCACTGCGGTTACCCTTTTCTCCGCTGCCTGCAAGAATCGTATTCTCGTGAAAACTTTCCTTCCTCAACGAATCACGTTCGGGAACCGATAGGAAATAAAAAAAAATAGGTAATTCACGACGCGCTGGCTCTCGTGCGTTATTCAGCTCGCCTGTCAAGCAACGAGGGGGTGCGTTACGATTTGTAAGTCGAATGGGAAACGAGCTGTTACGCGAATCGCGAGGAACAACGACCATGACGAATTTTCACGGGGCGAACCGGGTACGCGTGAGAGCCTGCCAGAAGGAGGAAAATTACCTGAACGCAACGCTCGAGTCCTCGGTGATGAGCTAGCTGAACGAACACGGTTACTAGTTACGTGATAATGGTTTTAACGAGCAGCTTCATCGACACGAGAATCTTTTAGCAATGACTCGATGCAAGGTTCTATTAATCCTCTTCGAAGCAGCGTTTTAATGGTATCCTCGCAGGTGTTCGTCGAGTGACGCGATTAACCCTTTGCGCGGAAATTGTAAATGTGTGCTCCTGTGTTCAATTTGAGCTGGAACGGTGGTAGACATTTGTGATATGGATACAGGTATGCAAATTATGTTTCTTGTTTTAAATGTGTTCTCGTTGTAAATTAATGGATAGTCTTAATGGACAGTGCATTCCTGTCACCGACAGCGAGTTTATTGATTTCCAAATGTAAAACTTGTAATTAATTGCGATGAAATTCAGAAATCTTCGTTGCCACGAAGAACTGTTATACAGAAGACATTTATTGTCGTTTGTACGCGTTACATTTCATTCAATTCAAAAGATTAGCGCAATTATTTACATGTACGTTTTTCCATATTGATAATAAATTCCATATGGAAACAAAAGGTATCGTGGGAACTTAGCATAGGGAATATGTATTTAGATCTTTAGAATTCTGCGTTTCTTCACACTGTTATCTATTTTCTGCAATTTTCTAATCTTTAATCAATGAAGACATTGGAAGTTATCGTTTCATGAATCCTGTATAATTATGTAAATATTCAAATCCTACACAGTAATTTGGGAAAGAAACTTCGTTTGGATTTTCATTTATTGTTGTAAGAGACTCTAACGATATTTATTCGAAACATAGAATAACACGAATAACAGAGATTTTGTTGCTTTCACGTTTCCAGATCTCCACTTCATTTAAACATTATTAAAATTTTATTCGCTACGTATACTTGGTACACTATACATATGTTTACTACAATTCACAGTAGTCAATCCAACAAAAATAATTTCAAGACTGTTTTTCCCCAGCGCTGCTTCCTATTTTTAGAGGTAATACGAAAGGAATAATGCATTGGCGAAAAAGCAACTCGTATTCTGGTACTAGGGTTGCTTAAAATTTTGCACGATTGCTGAAATTTAAATAAAGACAGAAGATTGCAAATATATATAATAATACACTCACTGTAAACTATTTGATTTAATCTCAATCTATTTTAGTCATTTGAATAAGACAATACGAGTCCGCTTCATCAACTAAAAAGGGATACTTTTATAAAAGCTGTTACTTCTAAATATTATAATTTCAATTTGCAAAATATTTGATTCTTGAAATTTTGCTCAGGGTTCGCTAGCAACGAAAATAAAAACGGTGATCGCGTTATCGGTGGAAATTATTAACATTCGCGGCATAACGGAATTCACGGTAAAACCGCAAAAATAAGTCCCATGAAATCTCTGTTGCGCTTACTCGCTAGTCGCGGCCTGCCCATGGTCGTTCCTCGCAGTTGAAATATCCTTTGAACCATGGCACGTAACCGAGACCCGAAATTAAATATACGCGACGCTCTATGTATTTATTATAACAGGCTGCAAAGCGCAAATGGCCCCAGGAAATTTTCTCCAGCGGAAATTCTGAATGTCTGTGCATAGAACGGTCCGCGTAATGATATTCGCAACATCGCAATGATGAAGTCATAATCGAAACGGGCACAGCGGACGAAATACATATTTCATTTTGCTACAAAGGAAGACGAATGGTCCCCGGAATTTAGGCGCTAAAGAGATTTAGCAATGTAATTAAAGTGTATCCGTACAGGCGTGAACGAAATTTGCTGTATTACGTTGCCCAGGTGACTTTAACAAATCGCCTCTACCTATTCCCTGAACGTTAAAACGTTTACTGTTGCGAATTGAGTGACACTGTTGTAGAAACGATTGATGTCGACCCTTATTAAAAATTGTGTTTTGTTTAAATCACTGGTTTATGGCTAGTTTATGCCGGTGGCAACTAGCTGTTTATTTAACAGTCAAGGTGGATAAAGTACGACGAAGTCGGTGGAAGTATTTTTATATTGATTTATGTCGCTTCAACAAAATTTTACTGTCGTTTAATGCTACATAAGTGGATGGTAAGAAGTATCAAGTGGTGCTTAATACTTAATAAGTACGTAAATTTCCTACGTTCGTCAATTAATATTATGATGAAAATAGGATATAGAATTCTATTTTCGTATAATATAATGTTGACCAGGTCGTAACCGATTACCCTGATTATCGAATTTACCAGCAATAAATTCATAATCTTTCAACTCCGCACTGAAATAAATCGAAGAATAGCTTCAGTTTACAGAGGCAAGCCTTCCAATGTTCGGAGAAATTTGTCTCTGCTCGTTTCCTTTTCGAACTCAATACATTCTGCGAGTGTAATACTCTTCCAATTAATCCGGTTAATCAAGGTCCACTTATATTATTAAAACCGAGATTACGTAACGCGTAGCAATTTGACCGATCAAAATGGAAACGTGACTCGGTAATTGAACCGTAGGATTCGAAAGGATGGAATTCGTGAGTCTATTTCGAGTAGAATTAATTCAACTTGCGTCCTCGTGATTCGAGCATAAAAGTTCCCAATAATGCGAACATTCCTAAACGTAATTAAACAAGAACACCGTGGCGTTACACGACTATTCAAATATTTATGTTCGACGGGTGCAATTATTTATTAAAATACGAGCAACATAATATCTACATTCCCATCTATTACACGGTTGCATTATCATCGATGAGTCTTTCTCCCAAGGAATTCCCTTCATCGCGTTTCCCTTGAATCGCGCGTAGAGCAATAGGAGGAACAATTTAATAATAACCGTGTATCGACTTCGATTATTATCTGCCCCCGATCTTTTCTAGGCGAACATTGAACAGGTACGCGTGCCGCTTTCTAAGAAGAAGTCAACTTTATCGCTGTGAACGACGGATAATCGCGAATTCACCACGTTCGTTCAACATCTGCGTTGTGTTTCTCTATTGAAAGGCATCTTTCCACGGTTAAAATCAATAGCAATCGTTGGAACGATCTCGAGCACTCGATATATTATTCAGACGCGGCTCTCGAACGGGACGCTCGTTTGATTATTAAATGTTACATTGGTCCGGGGAGATGGGTATTTTATTTTTTTGTTTCTCAACGTGGGAATTATATTCAGAACAGCATGCATGCACTTGTAAATGTATACAAAGCGACAATTCAGGGGAATACTTTTGATCTTCGTGCACGGTAAGATTAAAGTTACTTATCGGATTGGTTAGTAGAAACGTCAGATGTGTCGATAAAGGCTGTGTAGAAACAAAAGTGGGCAAACTTTATGTAATTCAATAATTGGACAATTGGAGCATATGAAATATTATAGATAATAAAATTTCGTTATACTCGCGCTATGATATTTTTAATGCGTTGAATTCAAAACGAAGTAGAACGGAAATAGTGCTCAGATGTACCCACTTGAAGTATATTTGCGGCATAGCGTAGCTTGCTATGGAATAAATTAATAAATCTGTGAAATTCAATAATACAGCTACACGCGATTCGAATACCGATCAATGGTGGTATTTACAAAAATGTAAGAGAAACAGATATATGTATTGGTCGAAATATACTGTCAGATTTAATCACGTTCACCAGGCCCATTTTCAAGGTCTCGAGGCACGAAAATTCCGGTTAGACCGTGATATGGTCCAGAAACTATTCCATCGATTAGTTTCTAAACACACGGAACATGTAGATTATTTTGATTTACGTATGCATACATTACACGATTGGTGTAAATATTTTCTGGCTCGTCATATTTTCAAATGCTTCGATATGCATATATGTATCTATGAAGTTCCTGTTGTGTTGGCTTTGGTTAACGTTACAGGCAAAAAATTAACGACGACGGTAATTCTACGAAGCCCCTCTCTGATTGACAATCACGAGAATCGTAATTTTTTCGTCTAATTTACGATGAAAGGTGTATTTACAAAAACGTTGGAAATACGGAGAAGGTGGACGAATATTAATTACAGTGACTACAAAGTACGCGTAAATAGACGCAGGAAGAACGCGTTCGTAAATTCATAAATCTGAGCGAATTGAAGTCCGAATTTACTGTTAACACCATGAACAGTTGCTTCCAAACCTTGCATCCTCAATCCTGTCCACGTAACAAAACCTTTAATCTTCCAGTCGTCGCGATGTCGCAATTTTGACTAATTAAACGAAATTAAACGTAAATTAAACGAAACTAGAAATCAATAATAAATTCGATGTTCCGTCATCTCGAATCATTCGTCAATTTCCATTGCGTCTCTTCGTCGAATATCGGAGTACACATATAATCATTCGATTTTATCTACCTTCTTGAAAAGAACAGAACGAGTTGTGCGACAGAGTGGTGTAATTTTCATCGGTTATTTCGCGAAATAATTTCTCGTTTCGCGTGACGAGACGCGTCGAAATCGACAGACGTCGACGCGAATCCGTGGTGTAATTATGCGTTTCGCCGTTGAGGCCGGTTCGGGCCACGTGTTAAGTTAATCAATCCAGTTAGAGCGAAGGCTGGTCATTACGGCGGCCTTTTAATGGCAAGCAAACCGCTGACAGAAAAGACCGTGCTCTGTTAAAACGTCATCGATCCAAACACCGTAGAGATCCAACCTCTTTCCCATCGTCATTGTTTTTCATTTCCTTACGCTTTCCAGACCGAAGATCTTTGAACTTTATTCATACGACGACACGTGTAATATAATGCGGAAGGAGACGCTGTTATTTAAATGAATAGCGGTTTTAAACCGGTTTTCCAATATTCTTTGTAGGCCCTTCGACGCTTAAATGCGCATCAACCGAAGATATGTGGCCTCACCTGTAACGTTGGCGTGACGATGTTCATTATTTTTTCAAATTAAGTGGTATTTCGATAGGTTGACAGATTCACGAGCACGGCGAGACAACTGCGGCGGGACCTCGATTATCGATTTGAGTTCGTCCATTCTTCGTGACACTCGAAAACTCTGATTATCCGTATTTTTTTACCACAAATGGGAGTATTTTTATTAAAAAATTGTACCGCTCTCCGTTATTTTAGAGGGCAGTTAAAGGGTTAATGGCTAAATCGAACTTTTCGTATAATCGACTCGCATTATTACTTTTAATCGTAAATGTATCTTGGTTAGTGTATAATTAAAAATTATCACGCCGCTCATAAATTTCCTTGTACTTGATTACGCATTTGATTATGCACATAAAGAAAATATATTATGCAATAATATATGTCAACTCCTTCCCACTTAATAACATGTTTCGGAAGGTGTTATACCTATGAATTTTATTTATCGATCAATGTGTTTGCTCGAAGTTCCCCTGTTAAAAAATGTCCCTTTCTTTCTCTCTTAGTAATTTTCGTGACATTCGTCGCTGGTAACACCCGTCGAAACATTTTTCCTCGCAAATCGTGCAACGCCATGCACAATTCGAACGTCCATTTGCCTCTGTACCATATTTTTGCCGGACGAACGATTCGCGCTGTACCCCGTCACTTTTCAGTTTCCTGAAAGCCCGATGGAAGGGCGAACAGTTCTTTTTTCCCTCTCTTTATCGTCTATTTCCGTGCCATTCATTATTATTGCTCAGCCAGCGCTCGGCATGCATCGGTATGCGCTTCGTTTCTCATTTCGTATGCAGCCTGTGTTAAGCGCATGCAGGAGAAGCCCAAGCAGTGCTAGACAAAGTTGCTTTTTACAATTCCAAATGACAATGTCCACGGCTCCATTAGTTAAACGTAATTCCTGGACATCTGGTTACCGGGGTTCCTTTGTTACCTTTCGACGCGTCGACGCGCGACTCCTATTCCACGAATATTCTCACGCTTGTTAACTCGCCAGGGCCATTACCAATTCTCCGGGGGTGTTCGTGTGCAGCGTTTCTTTCATTTTCATTATTGCTCTATCGTACCGCGAATAGGTCCGTACATCACGCTGTTACTCCTTTCGCGAAGCATTAAGATAAGTCTCGTTGATAATAAAGAGAGGTGGTGGCGGCGAGGTGGAATAATTAATTCCAACGAAGGACTGCTTTGCATCGGAAACAATTAATTGCGGTTTCACTTACTAATTGCTTCCTTCATTATCGAGATTCCATCGATTCTATAAATACCTAACTCTTGCACAAAATTGTTCGCTGCAAGCCCACGCGCGTGTCAGGATTTCAGCCTTAAGGTGCAAGGTGAACCTTATTAGAAGTGATTTCCACGTTTCGTCTCGCCTTTGCGGGTACGTATAAAGTTCTCATGGCGCGCTCCTTGAAGACGCGTGTTATGTACTGTAAACACGTAATGTTTTCAACCGTAATACGGGATCACGTAACCCATTAAATTAAATACTCGAGGAAGAAACGAGCGGCGGATCTCGACTTCCTCGCTATTACACCGATCCGCCGTGCGTTCTACAAAGGTGCGTCGTTACCCCGGCGTGTAATAAAAACCGTATGAAATCTCCTGCTAACCTGAGGCCGTTTCGTAGCGCGCGTCCTAACGCGATGTTTGCGAATTTCATTCTCGAGAGTTTTTCAAAGAAGGAAATAGACACGCTGATCTGACGAACGTTGCGATACGAATTTTCACCTGTCGCTAAGCCGTTCTGCAAACGCGTCCCGCGATTAGCAGCCGCTCGTTAATGCACGGAAACTGTTCAGTTGTTTGTGAATTAGCTTCGTGTCGGTTTTCAACGCGTCGCCAACAATTAATGCCGGCCAATTTTTCGCCCCGAGGCGAATTACACCGAGCGAATCTGCGAACGGAAATCGTGAGCAGCAGCACGGCAATTATTCCGCGGCTAATTTTTCCAACTACAGTGCAATTACGTCGTCTCTGTGATACGAGCACGCGTACACTACGGATTACGGACACGGCACGGAAGATATCTGGCGTGCGTGGATTAATATCGAAACGAAATAACGCGATGCGTATTTTTAATGCAATTAGCGAAATTCGCGCCCCCTCGTTTACCTGCTCGTAGCGCGGTGCCATTGCACGTGAAGCACCTGTTCCGCAGGAGTAGCACGGTTAAGTTGAAGATTTGTTATGTGCGGCCTTGAAACAGCTGAGTGGCTGTTGGCAATAAAATCTCGTTGTTCTTGATAAATGAAATGCGCGCAAAATGTTCGACATATGCAATTGAAAACGAAATCAAACGGACTGAAATTAACTTAAAAATTTTGGCGGTGGTTTCTATAATTGGGAACGTAATAATATTATCGCCTTTGGATTTTAATTTATACTACAGATGAAAATGTCAGGTAAGATATCGTTAAACAATATAACGATGAATATTGCACGACGAAAATAAATGGCGAAACATCTAACGTCTTAGTAAACGTTCGTAACTAAATTCCGAGCTCGCAAACATACTGCTTCCTCAAGGAAAATGGCTGAAAATTACCTACATCTCCCGGTTACTCTTTCGGACGAAAATATCGTGTCCAAGGTAACGCGGGGCCAAGGTGAAAATATAGAAACTATTCAATTAAATATAGTCGTCCCTAGTCATAATCGTCTCCGATCGAGCATCAACCAGTCACTCTAAATCGACTACGTTGCTCGAGCGTAACAGCTTGCGGCGACGAGGGAAACGCCTGCCCCGCGTCGTTCTTCCACGGTAATCGGCGATGAATGAAAAATGAGCGACGCTTCTCGGTAAAAAGAATTCCGTGTTCGTCCCGCGGATTCGTTTGGTACACGTAACACGTAGCAGCCTGTTTCATGCGAAAGATTCGCGCGATCGCGGTCGCGTGCTACGTGCAATCAAAGTCAAGGTGAAATCTGGAAATTTCCAAATGCCGTGGTTGAATCATGCTTCTGTACCAGATCTCTGGTACATCGTGGAGAGATCACGTTCGCGGCAACGAGCACACGACTTTCTACAGCCGGCGCGATAGATCTATCGAGGGAAATCAATTTTTCTTTTTTTTTTTCCTTCTTTGCGGCTTTCGTAGGTAGCAGTTTGAAAGGGGTTGCGTGAAATTATTTCGCGGTGCAATTTTATGAAAGGATACGGTTTGCGGTCCGATCGCGTTGACGATCAATTAACGCATTTCACATTTTACACTTCGGCCCCAATTTGAATGAAACGAATTTGTTGGGCCCGATATTTTCGTCCGTGTACCACCTGGGAAATAGTAATATTTCTGTATTGGTTTTATGGTGTAACGCGTGATTCATAGTATCGAGTATCATTCGCAGCGTAGCTTCAATTTATTGACACTCGGCGAAGGAAATTTTGATCGAATTCGACACATTCTCAGTGTCATAATTTACGATATTTGTCGTAATGTGTTTTATTATATTGTATTCGATGACGAATTTCCGTAGTATTCTCGAAACGCTTTCGAATCTGAAAAGGCAGCAAAAAGTCGAACGGCCTCGGCAACATTTGTTAGTACAAGATAATGGGGAAACTAATTTTTGTCCATTGTACGTAGCAACTAACGATAGCTCTTGTGTGTATTCGAAAACTTGAATTCGCTTCAAGGCTACAGTACACGTTTTGTCGACTTTAGAAAGAGATCGAAAACATGGCATGACTAATTGGAATCGAAGGATTCAACATTTCTGTCTGTACTGTGACAACAAGTTACAAGATATATTAAATAATATGCGAAACAAATTTAGTAATTATCGAGCTTTTAAATCATCGAGTACGTTTATCGTCTCGTTAATGAAACGGGTATAAATTCTCGGAATGAGAAAACAGCTGATTATACGAATGAATGAAAATCGGCTTAATTATGCGCAAATGCAGATCACTTTTCTCTAATTAATAGATAATCCTATATGCACCAATGGCATACGTTTTTTAATATTGAAATTCATATTAATTTAATGTATTATATTATTCATATTATCAATATTCATATTAATAACGAAGATGCATAGAATTAACTCGAGTGCCAGATACATGACAAGCTTTTCAATTTCCATTTTCATTTATCAACATTTTATCGTAAACATTAACGAGTCGCGATCTATTGAGAATCCTTTCAGTCAATTTAAAGCTAACCGCGCATTCATTACTACCACTCCGTCGATAAACCGCTGGCACAAAAGAAGTTGCCTCATTTAGAATCAACTTAATAGTTTTATCGTAAGCTTTTTATCAGAATTATTTAATAGAATTCAACGATAAATTAGTAACGTTATCTGATCGATCTAATTTAACCGCATTAGATAATGTTTTATCAGGAAGAAAAATGTTTACATTTTGACAGAAGGTGAAAATAGAAAAGGTCTGGCAAAAGAAATTACTCCAATTCGTGTCGCAAAAATAATTATACACTGGTCGGTAAAATTTCCTTTACAATATTGCAAAAAATGTGTATCACAGTTTTGTACGGAGTGTTCGGGAAATCGTAGCGCTGGCTACATAGATTGAGTTGCGGAAGTAGATTGTGACCAAATGCATGTGCACTTAATGAAACTTCGAATACCTTCTTCTCGAAAACGGAGTGTCGTATAAAAAAAATTTTATTTCACGTCATCGACTTGCATTCTATCTCAGGGATCATCTTCTTTTGTCTCGTTCATTATGTTTCCGTACCTCACGCAGAAATCTCATGCAAGTTTCTGTAATACCTTTTATGAACATTCTTGCAACCCATTTGCTATATGTTGCTATACCGTGATACTCAATCGACCACTCTGCACGCTATCGGAGCTTCCATTAAGACATATACGAAATTAAATGCCAGCTCTGTTAAATCCACGTTTTTCCAGATAAATGGCTCTCCGCTATCGTTCTGAATAGCGCACAAAAAATACTCCCATCCGACGACCACGGCGATTTAATTATTTCCCAGTGCAGTTCACACGACACAGGTTGGATATAGTGGAAAGTTTTTCCGACTATTTTCTCGGGACTCGTCCCGTACGTTGCGGCTTCGAGAAGTACCAATGTGTCAGCTAATTTCACGGCAATTGTATAATCATAATCAGTTCGCCCTAATGAGCGACGAGGAGGAAACGCAGATAGCAACTGTTCCTTGCCGGACTCTCCGCTAGGGAATAATTGCATTACAAAATAGCAGATGTATTTGCTACGGCGCAACTGGTTAGCAATATTGTGCACAAAGTGAAATTCCATGCCTTTATTTTATATGAAAATGTCACGCAGCGGTGGTATAGTGATATATAGTAATTGTCGATATCTGCACTGCTGTTAGTATTCAAATGTAAAATGCGTGTTTCCTGTATGCAATCTTTTTTCCCCCCATTTAATAATTAAAAGTTCGCTTAAGTGAGATGGGGTTACACGAAATCGTTGCGTGCATTTCGTTTTTCATCATCGATCGAATTGTTTATATATTTCTTAAGGACGAAAGTAATGTTAAGATCGTCGATTACTAACATTCATTCGGGAATGCATTGCGACAGGAAGCGAGTGTCACTGTCGTGGAATTCTCATGAAATTATCCGATAATTACCCTGCACCATTTAAACTGTTCAATACGCTTACATTCTTAATACTTCCACAAGCATCGCGGACCATAGAATAGCCGTTTTTCTTCTATCAGAGTTATCACTTTGACTTGAAAGTTATAAATATAAATTTGATTTAAATGTTACAAATAATTATAAATAATTCTCTACTATATTCATAAATAGAGTTCGCATTAATTCTTTACTATATTCATAAATAGAATTCACATTAATTCTCTACTATATTCATAAATAGAATTCGCATTAATTCTTTACTATATTCATAAATAGAATTCGCATTAATTCTTTACTATATTCATAAATAGAATACACACTAATTCTCTACTATAATTAACAAATAGAAACGCGTTAAGAAACATTAGCGTCCAGAACGACCAATGCAACCCAAGTGTAATTACCCCCGACAACCTCCCACAAATTACACTTTTCCTCAAAATAACGATGACGGCGCAACAATTCCCTACAATGGAAAAGAATTCGAATCCTTTACTACTTACGATTGTATCTATCCTGAATCTCTCCGTCATCCTTCGTGCTCGCCGACGCGTGTCGTTGCGATCTCTCGGGTTCGGTAAATCCTTCCGGAAACACGGTGGAGACATTCATGCTGCCGCTGGTTTTGCAAAACTGCGAACAGAACGAAACGATCAACCATCGATCTCTCATAATCGCCACGAGTTCATTCTAGTCTTCCATTAATTTGCCGGTCTCGTCATCTACAAATGTCATCTGCGACGCCCGATTAATTAAAACAACTATCTCAAACCCTGTTAGACTACAAAATTCAGGCACCGACGAACGCGATCGGTTCCCCTCCTCGTTCTGAGACCGCGAGCTCTCGAATGACGCTGCGTAAGCGCGCGTATGCCGACCGGAATGAATATTTAACGAACGAACGCGATTTACATGCATGGTTGTGCGCCGGGACGAATCGCGCGACGATCTCAATCGATAGGAATTTTCATTTCGATCAGCTGGAAACGTTGTTACGCGCCCCCGATACCGATCCTACTCGCTCCGACATTGTTTCCGTGTCGCGTCGGACCCGCCGCTAATTCGACGTTTAAATTCCGTTTGTTAGCAGCCTCGTTAACGGAGTGCCGCGACTGCCGGCGGTGATTTCCGTTAGCGAGACAACATTCGTTACAGGTGGCGTGGAATCGACGGTCAATAGATGGTCGAGAAACGCGAATATCAACGGGTCGGGCTAACGAAAATTTCCATCGGTCGACGGTGAGAAGTAATCGATCGCTGACGTACCCGTCGTTCTCCGCGAAACGAGTGCGTCGTGGTCAAAATTGCTCTCCGTCGTCGCGAATGGATGTATTCATTCGTCGAACCAATTGACGTCGCGCCTCCGTGTTTGCGTCTCGTCGAAACTGAAACGGTCGGTCGGAATTTTCAATTGACATTACGCTTTGGCATCGGGACGAAGAGAGAAGGTTTTTCGTTCAGGCTTCGCTAATTTTTCGAAACAGATTGGAACATAGTTTGGCGTGCACACGTTTTCGTTATGACCTAAATGCAACACAGTTGCGCTACCGCGTCTTGGCGTTCTCGAGGCGCTGTTCGATAAAATCGTTGCTATTCTTATCAACGCGTCGCTATCATTCTGTACACGTTACACTTTCGACGGGGGATTAAGCAGGACGAATAAATTCAGCCTGGCGATTCGCGAAGAGCGCGCTTTCGAACGTTGCAAATACATCCGACGCGATATTACGGATCTCACGCTTGAATAAAATGCGCAAGACACTTGAGGGAGATGTTTTCCGTTTGTATTACTTACTTCTTCGAAAACCAATGCTTCTAACGTCAACACCCCCGTTGCCCCGTGCCAATCGCCCCCATCATCGATTAAACGAGATACTAACAAACGAATAAATACGATAAACGAAAAGCCCGAACTCTTTCGAGCTACAAATATTTTTGCTCTCCCATCATCTGCCGCGTGTTCAACGACCGCGATGGTCCTCGCCTTAACGTCGCGATGGAAGAACAACGGGAAACTGTGCGAACGTTAGAACGACAAGCAAAAGCGCCGAAATAATATCCACGGCCAACAGAATTCACCGGGCTTCGAAAGGAACAAAACGTTGTCGCGCCGTCGAATCGCGACCTGCTATCGAACACCAGGTCGAACCAGTTGAACACCACTCACGGGAATTCGCGGCAGCTGCCCGTCCTTCGGCTGGATGGTCAAAAACTCCTTCCAGAGATGCAGATAGGAAGGCCTATTCCCCACTGACCGATGCATCCCCCGGTCGACTTGCGGGACAGGCGATTCTTCACACCCTGTCCAAGCCTCTCAGCCATAACATTCGCCGCTGCGCACTCCGTCGAGAGCACGCGTGTTCACGGTCTCACCTCGCCCTGGGAACAGGTGGGCACGTGAAATTCTATGGCGGCCGACCGATAACCTACTGGACGATACCCGCGTCGCGAACGTTCCGGATCGCACAACCCACGAGATCATCGGCTGCCGTGAACGTGGCGTGACCACCAAGGTATCGCGTACAACGATGGCCTTGGCAACAACCCTGCCGCAATTGCGTGACGCGGGGATGGTCATCGAGCACAGAACGCCGCGCATTGTGATCAATCTTCTCTGCGATGATAACGCGATGCGCCCTCCCTTCCCCCGCGTCCGTTTTAGTTCACCGCGTTCGGCTCGTCCTGGTCGGTCGCGATCCTTTTTCCTTTTTTCTTTCCACGCGTTCCCGGTAGTTCTAACGAGTACTTAGAACGTCAGGTAAGCCGAGTAGACACGCGCGCGTGCAAAACGGCGGCGCGTTAATTCGCGTAATTGGCCGCGTGCGCAATTGAAAGGAGGCAACGCGACGTTAATTGCGCTCGAACGCAGGGATCGTTTTATCCGGGACGATCTGCGGACGCGGCCGTATCGGTTGTTATCTGCGATAGAAATTCGCCCGGGCGAATGTGGACGGGCGTTATTATTGTAACGTCGAAGCGTCCCTTATCCGGGATCCGACCTTTCGCTCGACGAAATTGGTTTTTAACGAGTGACCGCGACACCGGAACGTTTTCTTGACCGCCGCGTCGGCGGGTCTCTCGGGGATTCGCCTGGACAGTAATCGTTACTGTTCGCGAGTTAATTCCATTTGGTCGGCGAGATACGTTGAATTCGCGACCCCTCGCGACAGGCAGCTCGTGAAAACCATATTTGCAAGGATCTCTTTCGTCAGTTTTGCCATTCCGCCTTAGAAACCGCGAAGCTTCGGGCTTCCAAGGAACGATTGTCGTTTACGTCATTTTCGACGAGTAATTTTTCCTCCAAAGAACGCGAAGGTCGGGAACTCGTTGTTGCTCGCCAGCAGAACGACCGCGACTCCTCCGATATCGTGGAGAACGATAAGAGCTTCGTTCGAAGGTCGGCCGGTCAGTCTTCGACCGCGACTTCCGGTCATCGCCTGCAACGTCCGACGTTTACTGGCTCCCGGTGGCCGAGATTGCGCGGCCGATACGATTCGCAAGTGGGTCGTCGTCGACTCGGGCAGGGTCGGCGAAATTGCGACCGACCGCGAGGAATTCGATTCCCGGGAACGCGACGAACGAGTCGCGACGGATTCGAATTTTTGGGAAGCTCGATCGTGCGAGACGCGTCGACGTTCCGCGTGAATCAATCCGCGCGACTCTTCCTCGCCCTGTACAGGCGAAGCCGTTAAACTGATATTACGGCAACGGTGGGCTCGCGTGCAGATAGACCCGTGATAATTAGCATACGTGAGGTCAGTCGATGGATTCAACGAGAAAGAGGAACGACGGAACGTAACACCTGCAGTGTCTTGCACACGCGGTGACGATCCATACCGTAATGTTTCGCCTGCATGTGAACGCGTTTGAACGGTAAATATCGTTTCGGTGAATGATGGCCCGTTGGACAACGAAATGGATATGTTCGGGAGGGTAGATAAGTTGGTGTGGAAGTTACTCCACGTGCTAGTGTTCCTTGTTGCGTCATTTGTCGCGATTCAAAATGGGATTAGAAGTAAACGAATAATCGAATGTTGTTGTCCGAGTGACAGGTTCGACTGTGATGCAAACACAGGGAAACAAACTGGTTACGCAGGTATTTAGTACGAAACGCGGGGAAAGCGGGGAATTACAATTATTTACACCCCCGTTGATAGCGACGCGAGTTTGCTTTGAACGACATAAATCTTTTATCGCAATATTCGATGCCCGCGAGAGATAATGAGAACGGTATTGCATAATTATTAACGTTTTATATGCTCGTTTCTTTTTATCGTTTATTCAATAATTTCGCACAGTTGACGAATGCACGCGCATGGAAATATTAACGGAACTCATGAATTATTCGTGTCGCTTGCTGGTAAAGGTACAGGGTGAACCAGGAAACGTGAACAGCCCAGTATCGTCTCTTATCACATTGTTTGATGAAAGCTCGAAAGAAATTTTCAACGTCATCTGCACTTCTTTATATACACAAAACTGTCATCTTCTCGCGTATGTCTTTTGGCGTATATCGAGATGAATTCAACGAGTACGACCATCGTATTTTACAAAACTGTGACGAAAGATTTGTTGTAATCGTAGCAAAGCTTTCCCGCAGACAATACGACTTTTCCATCGACCCATCAACAGCAGAACACTCTTACTCCTTCGCATTTCCTCGTTCACCCTGTACCTCGGTATATTCTTTGGCAAACCATTGAGTAATCAATTTCTTGCAGCTTTAACACCAGCGAAGTGCGATCCACCCAGCGAAAGCAATCATCCTAAGTACCTTAATCTAGGACCAACGGACCTGCGCTCTGCCAGCGGAGCTCTGTCGAAGGAAGGCGCGGAAGGTGTTCCCCAAGCAGGCGCGCGTCCGCTCTAAATTGAGAAGCGAAGAAGATTAGGGCGTGTTCGAGGCGAGGCGGCTGGCTTTCGTTCCATCGACGTCTCAATGTCTGACAGGTAACAGGGACCGTGCTGCACGTTTCGTGCGCCCCCGTCCCTCCCTCAGTTAACGCGATACAATTTCGTCCCGGTCTTCCTATTATTTCAGGAGCACGATCGATCCGCTTCGAGGCTGACGCAGGACGCGCAAGCGGTTAACTCACAACGACGGTTCGTCCATCTCGAAGGGGCATACGGTTTCGCCGACCACGGCGTACGGTTAGATTTCTATGGAAAAAGAGCGGCGTTCTCTACGGGGGGAAACGGGGATAATTGTCGGCAATAAACTCCGTCGCGCACGATGGGAACGATTGTCCAGGAAAAAATGTGGAGCAAGTGCGCGCACGCCTGCTCGAACGAAGAAGTACGTTTCTATCTAGTAGATACCGGTTTCGTGGAGAAACAACGAGACCAGATGGAACCCGTTGACAGCGAACTCGCGAAAGGAGTGCTAATGACGATGACGGTCCTGTTATACGAACTATCACCGGGAATGCGTGCGGTTTCGTTGCGCAAGGGGTAGCGAGGGGTCTGCGTGATAACCGGGCCTTCCGTGGGCGATTTTGATATCGCGTTCCGAACGTATCGTCGACCGGTTAAGCTTGAACTTTTTATTCCGATGTAGAAACAACTGTAACGAGCCTAGCGATATCGGTAACCAATTGTTATTATTATTATTATTATTATTGTAATGTTCAGTATGCCGTTGTAAATGTAAGCGCGCGATTAAGACAATTCTTTTGCCCGTGGTTTTATGGCAAAATAATGTCCGCAAAATTAATCATGCTGAAAAATTGTAGAATATTGATTTGCAAACATTATATGATTTGACAGCGGGATGCAAAAGCGACCGTCTTTACGTTTCAACGCAACGTTGTAGATTCTGAGGTCCTACGTTGCTCGTCCGTTCAGGAAACACCAGGCTCGTAACGCATTTCGGATTATTATTAACGAGATGTATGAAAAGCGAAATTCTGAAGCACCCGGCGGATATAGGCCTCGCGTTCCGTTGCTCGACAGAATCGAAAGAGGAAGATTTTGCGAACAATTGATCGCAAAATCTTCACCTCATCGATCTGTCGTAAACGATTCCAACGAAACTTGTCACGGAAGCTGGTCGAGTTCGCCTCGCGGAACGTTGAAACGATCGCGAAACCACAATTCGCACACGAATTAAACAGATTTATCGGAACTCGACGTCCGATTTCGCGTGCAACGCTCTTTTCACAACGAACCACTCAAGTTTAATTAGCATAACGCAGCAAGCTAATCTCGTTAGAGCGGCTGATATACGAACGAATTAAATCATTCTCAAGTAGAGAATCAGCGGAGGCGTGCAACGCTGCGTTTAGAAATGCAAATTGGTCATTCGATCAATTTGCAACGTTAAACGATTCGTCCGGTGCGATCATTTTCATAATTGATCGGTGACTAAGCGTGTAAACGGTGTTTCCCAAAAATTCGATACGGATGAATAATCGTTCTTGGCGCTCGGGTGGAAATGAGAAATCGGTTCGTCGTTTGTTACGGGCGGATCGTTTTTCCTTAACGCGATTGGAAAACGATTTCTGTCCAGCTGCGACGGTTTCGCTGGTCCCTAGGAACGTTCCGCAATTATATATTCACGCTGGATATCGTTTGCATAGAAGCCGATACGTTCTATGCACGCTGCCAGGCAAACCGTTAAATTTGCGGCCGGTCGTTGCGCACGTCTAAATGAACGTCAGGAAAGAATGCTGAACAAATAGGGAGGTAAACTCGTTGCCTTGACGTTGCCCACCTGACAGGTACGTATTACGGTGATTGGAAAGAATTGTCGCATACAAATCGCGACGCGGACACGTTTCAATTTGAATCCGACGTACTGGAAGAATGGGGCTTTCTTTACGAAAGTGAACAGCCTCGTTCGCGACTGCCTATTGGGATCGACAGTGACTCGATTTCGCTGTTCCATCCGCAACTTTATCGTAGAATAAAGTGTTCGTTATGGTTTCTATTTAAAGATACGCGTTTGCCGTTCGTTACATCGCCGGTGAGTTATGATATTTGTCAGCTTCGATTATTCTATTGTTAGCTGGTTCATCGAAGAGCTTAGATAGTTCAACGCGGTTGAACGATTGCGGTAAATTTTCAATAATTTCTTGGACGCGTTCAACGTCGCTGAGAATAGAATAACAAAAATATTTAATTTGCCTCCGTACTGTTAAGTCTGCTCTTCGTTGGATCGACGTCGAGGTTGGAACCGGAGTTCAATGAAATATGTCACGAACGTCAATCAAGAGTACTAATTGTGCATTTCACGACGTCAATTAATGGACGCACTAATTCGTGGGTGCTTTTCGTATGTATGCACCCACGAAAGAGATTATTGCGAAACCGGTAATTGTTTTAACGGTTTTACTCCCAGCACAATCGTGAATACGTAACTCGCATACGTTCTGCATCGGTCGTTCCGCATGGAAGTTTCCTCGATGACTTATATTTCCGTTTTTCTGCGGCAAAAAGATGAATCCTTTCATTTCAGCGTCATTTCAGCATCAGCGTCGATGCGAGTAAATACGAACAAAAGGAAACACTGGGAATGCTGCGCTGAAAATATTGAAAATAAATTTGCCGCGTTATGCGCGAAAACCTTGAATCAGTTTGAGCAACGATATTCGCGATAATAAATTAATGCTGTACCATATAGTAGCACCAAATTAATTTATATTTTTTTTTTGGGGGGGGGGGAAGAAAATAATGGTTCTTTATTTTTGTTTGTTAGCTGTTTTTATATCGCAACGGGTTTTTTCCATTTTATTTCGTAACTTGACGCAAGGTGGTCGATCTTATGTCTCCTTGCGTTTAATTAACGTGGAGTCAGCAGGAGCAGGTGCACAATATTGCAAATAACATGGTAAAAATAATGCAAAATCATCCAGAGATTGGCGCACCTTCTGCCATAAAGCAGTATCTAAACGTGCTTACCGATAGTCTGCAGTTCGATCGAATCTTCGTTGTTCCCATTCTGCCATTGTGCTGCCGTTCCCATCGATAAAGTGAAGAATATTGAACAAATATCTCGCGCAAATTTTGTGCACAACAAAATAAATTCGTCCGTCTACATTTTTCGATCTTAAAGAACTCGTAAATAAAGAGATGTATTTATAACGAAACGCGTGCAACTGTTGGGCCCTGTCCAAAATCTATCCACGGATTTCAAAAAGTCTCCGCTACAGCGCAGACTGCAGATATCTACACCTGTCGGAACCAGACAAATTTGATAACAAAAAGTACCAAGATATTGTCACAAAATTTGACCTGGTGCTAATTGAAACGTACGTTTTATATTTCGACAATACGCCAACCCTTCCTGCAACTCCAAACCTCTCAATCTAAATCGCACTTTGCTAAAATACATAAAATGTGTCCGAGAAACGATCTAGTCGAATATTTTCGCCGCACATTCGAACCACCAATGATCCCCCGGGTCTCCATCGAAATTCTATTGCAAATAAGATGCATGTCGATTAACTATCGCGTACCGATGGTCGCATTTGCAACAAGACGAAAGCTCCAGGGAACCACACTCATAGAACGAAATCCTTAATCGCACGGGGGAGAACGGCAGATCATTTCCATATTTAGCGTAAAGCGATAATCGGTGTTTCTGATGCATCGAATTACGTCTCACTCGGCCGCCGGCTTACAACAACGATCATACCTGGAGATCGTCGTTCCTTTTAACCACGATATCCCTACTCTGGTAGCGGCTAGTAGAGTAACAGACCAGACGCAGTTAGACACCTATGTGGGACCAGTTGGTTTCTGTGCTCGGGAGCCACAACAGTTGTCGCTCTGTAACTCTTGCGTAGCGTTCGTCTCTTCGGGGAGCTGTCGACGCGAGGATCGTGACAGGGCTGGTCGCTGATAAATCACAGACAACCTTCAGAAGCAGGAGCATCCCTCGTGGACCGGGCTGGAACATTTTCAGGGTGAGTTTGATCATTTGTCTGTTCGTGTCGACCCGATCTACTGAAACTCGACGTTCCTCTTACGGTTCTGCGAGGAATATTGACGTCTTCGTTCGTATTTGTTAAAATCGTCGGATTGAGCGTGGAAACTAGTATTCCCCTCGCAAGAAGCAGAGCGAGATATCGAGGAAATTATTCTGGTTTTATTTTTAAGCAGCGCGGACGTTTGTGAAATGGGGTAGTGATAAATAGGGCGTTCGTTTGAGTGAAACTTGTTCTGTCAATGCGGCGATGAAATTTTGTTACGCGAATGATGTTTTATTGGATAGAAAGGTAACAGAGTTGAAGGTAATAATGCGACGTATTGTCTCGTACTGATGAACGTGAAAATGATATCCTTATTTGCGTTCGGAGTTACGCGAGTTTTAAGCAAACTTGACTGAATCGTATTCTTATTATTGTTTATAGGATTTTATATTAAATATCATTCTAAAATACTGTGCGCACAGCATTAATTTTTCTACGCAATCGATATACCTCTCTTATTCTACTGTTATTCACTTTCGTGTTGGCAAGTATCTAAATAAAAGTAAGCAATATATGTTGGGCATTGTGTACACTTGGCTCCAAGAATTATATATATATACATACCTATATGTACACTTTCCTAGCAACTATCAAAAAACTTCTCAGCCGTAGTGTTATATATATCGTATAATAAAAATTCATTTTAACAGTGAAATATCATTTCTACATATTTCCCGCGGGGTTGGAAATAATGTGAATCCGATGTCAAGTATCGTTTGCTGGCAATCGTTCCATGCTCACAAAACGGTTTAATAAAAGACAAATGGGTTAACCAAACAGCAGCAGTTGTTTCGTATACGACATCCAAAAATTGCGAAATGAAGCTCGCTGTCAGCTTTGCACGACAAACGAACGAGCCCCTGTTAGAATAACTGCATTCTTCGTTGTACCAGATATACAGGCAATTAAAGAAAACAAAATAATTGTCAATAATCAAGAAAGATGCACAAAAAATAACCACAACACTTGACAATAATCGTAAGGCATATTGAATCTAAAATTACCAACCGAAGGGCAATAATAATTACGACCCACAGACTTGCAAAAAAGATACCACATTGCAATGTAACATAACATCGCGTTGTAACAGTAGACGTAAGCACGACCCATCATCAATAAGAAAGCCTACAAATTCTAATATATCGTGCGTGTATCTGCCAAGAAAATTTGTCAATTGTTTCCATAACGTCCCGAAGGGCTAACAAATTTCCATCGTGTACGCTCCAAGGAGAGAAACCCCACGCATTCGGGAAATCTATAAATCGACGTGCTTTCATCGACCATCGAAGTGAAAGCAGGAAAATTTGAAACAGCACTTTATCCTCGATTACAGAAAGGAGGGTAAGAGAGAGAGAGAGAGAGAGAGAGAGAGAGAGAGAGAGAGAGAGAGAAAGATGTGGAGAGATAAGGAGAGATATCGCGCAGTTGTACCGCAATTCCATATAGGGATAACAGCCATCATCATGGCTGTGCAGTGCACAACGATAAATCGCAGAGGACGTAACGAGTGATCTACGTGAAATCGAGGGGTTTCGGTCGTAAAAGAAACATTAGCGGCATTGGAAATTTTGCTTGAACACTATCAACGCAATTACCACAATATTTCTAAACGAAAGAACTGTGTAATAAGTTCGTGTTACGTCCTCCGTCTCGTCTTACAATTAGCGTTGCTATAGATCCGGTTAAAAGATATCCAGGAATGGATGCAAAGCGATATCCTTGGACAATATTGTACACAGGCGATGTATTGGATGTATCAATGAATAATCCACTATTTCCTTTTTTCTTTTCCATCATTATCTCCATTATACTATCGGCGCGTACTATAATTACAGCCATTCAGGCCTTGATTCAGCATCACTTTTCTGAAATATCTGTCGTACAGTTTTGTTCGATCAGCTCGCGCAGCTTTTTATTTTAATTACACTCGTCGGTTCGTTTTCTTCGAACGTCCATATTTTTTAATACCAGTGTTGAAAGAAACGGTTTTGCATTGACGGAGATAAATGACAGTAACAGATTCTGTTGTTGGGGTAGCCTAGGAGAATGTAGGCCAATGGGAATGCCATAGAATTATTTTGTCGAGAAGAGAATTCAATTTTTCTGTGCAGATACAGTTTCTAGCTTACTAGAGACATTAGAAAAGATTGAAAGAATTGATGGGTCGTTTGGAGATTGCTGTTAAATAATAAGATAGATAATCAAAATAATGGACAATTGACTAATTGACTAATTTATTTATTTATTTATTTATGTACGGGTATTAACCCATTAGTGAAAAAATGTTTACATAACATAGTAAAGAAAAAGGGGTATTAGAACAAAGTATTTAAATATCTAAAGACAGACAGCAAACAGTTATATATTGAGATACATTGATTATGCAAAGATATATTGAGCGAAGAAGGTGAGCAGTTAAATATGTTGGATGGATTCGCGAATAATAAACTACTAATAAAATTATAAACTCAGAAACTAATAATAAAAGGCGGTGAGATGTACCACGTAACTTAACGAGGTCGCATGGAAGCTAAGGTAAATGAATTGTGTTTGCGGTGCTGAATTCCGAGAACGCGCGGCAGAAAAGAGACTACACATTTGTTAGCTTCGCGAAAGTAGGTGGAAGGACGTTTACTGAATTAAAATTATACATAAACATGCCTGGAAAAATTTGTATTCATGATCGTGTATAACATCCAGCAAGTTTTTACGTGCAGCTAGGTGCGAATGTATCTAATTTCGGTATCGCTTCAATTCTCCTCGCCTCTAGAGAAAAATCTCAGCGGCACCGGGTGTGTAAAAGCTTCAAGGATGTAAACTATAAAACTGTTGTATTATTGACGAGGAAGAAGAAAAAACAATCCCGAGCCGTGACATAATCGGACGAATCGATCATCACTGCATCGAGACAGATCAAGTTTTAAAATAACATCCGTAATGACACCCGTCCGCGTAATTCACCTTCCAGATGTCCGACTCGAGAGAAATCTACTTTTACGTTCGACGTTTTATTCACTTAAACTGTGGTTGTACAATTCGGGCTTCGAACAGCGTCGAGTGAATTTTCATTCGAACAAAACACGAAAAACAGGCGTAGCTGATTAAGTTAGGTATTTCCGATCAATTTACGATGGCTTTAAAAAAAAAAGTACATTTAAAAAAGATATTCAACATATGTGTGCGTACAAGAGCAATGATTCGTTGGCTAATACGGCGAGTATAACGAAGAGTCAATAATTCGTCTGTAGGCAAATATTATCAAAAAGTATTATTAGATAGTGGCGATTAGGGAACCGGCGATTCATTTTCCACTGATACAATTACGTTTCCTTTGATTTATGCGAAATCGTCGTCGGTGCTTCCTGAAACATCGATCCATCCGTCGAGAGCAACAGGGACCAATTATCATCTGCCTTTCCTTCGCCATTTGCGCAAAAAGCGCGTAATCGTTTGTCGTCAAGTTTTACGCGTTAACGCGATGCGCTTCGAATAAACAAATCGGCCGCGAACTCTCGCGTTCAATTATCTACACGTACAGTCGGTCGTATAAATATTCGTACCCTCATTGTCAACAAATGGCATAAATAAATCATTCTTTATGTTGAAATTCTGTGGCGCGTCTCGAGACTCTCTAATCAATTGTTTATTACAGATGAACACCTGCACAGAGTTTACTTCAATGGAATTTTAACAAAATCGAGTAGCTAGTAAGAGAAATATCTGAATTTTAATGTACCATTAATCGCTTCAGTTCGAACATTCTCCTGCACAGACAGTGAGGGTAGCAATACATACGCGACTGACTGTATCCATGTGTGCAGGGCTGTTCCTGGGTTGTTGGCCGCTCAGGTGTAAAAACAATATTGGTCAAAATTTGTTGGTGTTGGACGGTCAGGTGCGGGGCCACCTTTTGCACCGCCGTCACGAACGGCTCTGCATGTTTGTCCATATATACGTGTGCATCGTTATCAGTAAAAAATACGTCGACGGGGAAATGTGGCTGGAAACGATTATTGAGGACGCAACAAGTGTCGCAACATAGAAGCCGACGCGGATAAAGAGTGGCGTGTCGTCTTTTACTCTACACAGGGATGATCTCACCCGAATTAAATCCATCATTGAGTTAACCGAACGACGCGTTCTTTCGCTCGGCTCGAACGTAAACTCTCCGACGATTTCACGCACGTTTCGTTCTATCGTCGTTCCGTAACGAATCTTCCTATTCGAGTGATGTGGGGTCTCGCACATTCGAGGCAAAGCGACGAAAGGGTAATTAAATCGTGGAGAACATTTCGACAATGAAACATTGCAGCCACGTCTGCTTAACTTCTTCGTAAAATCTTCGTGCTGTCGTAAGCGAAATGATTTCTCGCGAATTGCAGAGTTAATGGATTTTCCCATCGATATATGCGTCGGGAAAATCAATAATATTAATTGCCACGTGTTTGGCAATATTTCAAGTCGTTGGACGTAAGCAATCGGGTCCGTTTTCATTCGAAATACGCGGACAGGTGCGTCCGACGTCGTCAACTTTGAAAAAACGTTTCCCAGACAGGGAATACCTGTTAGCCCCGATCGCTCGTCACAGCGTTCTGCGCCACGCGGCTGATGAATTATCCATTTCCATTTCAAATCCGTCAATTATCTTCCGCCGGCGCGCAGTGGTTCGAATGGCAACATTTAAGCGGACAAAGTTCCATTTCGAGCATCGAGAAAAGAAAAATTATTTCAATGTAATCTAGAATAATCATGCATTAAAACTGCCGAATATTAAAACATTACACCCGCTTGTTCGATGTTTCTCAACCAGATATTTTGGAATTCAGAATAATCCCTTTTCGCAAGACACAACAAAATTATTTCTTTCATACGTTCACTTCGTTAGCCACGCAACTGACATTATCGACCAGCCAGAAGAAAAGAACCTCCTTAAACCCTACTTACACCCTACGAACCAAAGAAGAAGACTCTTTAATCGATCTAACCGATCGAAACTTTGATTACGCGTTTACTCCTTTCACGCTGAAACATTCGGCGTCCTGTTCAATTTCATCCGCAAACCGAGAAGCACCTCGGTTAACGTGAAACCGCGGGGCACTCCGCTCGCGAAATAGCCGTTCAAACCTCGAGCGGCGCTTTTATTAGAAAATGGGCAATAACGAAGCGGGCTCGTCGTCGAGGGCAGGACGAACATTAGGAAAGGGCGGGTCGACCTAGATCCGCGACAAGATATCCCCGTCAAGTGCGAAAGACGTCGTGACACCGCGGCGTGGGTGACGATTATCCAAGCTCCAGCGTATTCCGACTGGAATGATTAGGTAATTCGTGACGATCGGGACCCGTCATACTCGTCGCGGACACGACCATCTGCATGCGTAATGCAACCTGGATGCGTCGCTCGTTAACGTAACGTTTCGTTTCACCGACGTAATCAGTAACGTTGCGTTTAACAGCGAGCTCGTGTGTGGGTGCCGTGCGTGCACGTTGAACGTGCCCGCGTCCTCGATCTAAATCTATGACGCGAATCGACGGAACCGCTAAACGATCGGGTCGGCTTCGCTTTCAAAGGTGAACGACGGATTGATTGGGAACGGTGGCGTCCGTACGAATTTTCGTCGGCGATTAGATCGAACGGAGACAGGTGTTGGATTCTCGTGTTTCTGGCGTCGAGTCGAGGCGGGTCGAAAATTAAGAAGAAATCGAAACGTTCGAGGAAACGTTGTTCACGTCACGCTGGGGACGGCAAGATTTTATTTGCTTGTCGCGCAACCCCGCGAGGAAATCCGGAGTTTTCGCGTTATCGTGAATATGTGGGAAATTATGCAAGATGCGGGGGAAAAGTTGGATTGAAAGGTCGCTGTGCCCCTTGCGGCGTGCGACGTGGTCGCGTGAAGTTTTCACGAAGGTATTTTGTTTTTTAAATTGACCCCCACCGAACGTCAGTTTTGAAAGTTTTATTTCCGACGCGGAAAATATCGTGGGGGCGGTGCAGCTTTTAATTCAACTTGTTTCTCTGTATATCTTGCACAGTTTCTTGTGAGGATATTGTAATAGTATTGGGTAAATACATTGACTTGCTACGCGTAAAGGTATATGTATTTAGATTAGTAACAATGGTACTTAGTGAATTGAAACAGACATGCTCGATCGATAGATCTGTGAAGGATAATCTTTGAAGAAAAGACGGCTGTTTTCTGCGGTAATAGTATATTTGGTACGCAATTGTCTATGCATACGAATATAGATGATTATTTTAAGCCTCGTTGTTTTTTAAGAGAATATTTAAAACGTGCCCTCATTTGTAATAATGAAGATACTTAACTATGAGTTATGCTTACGATTAGTAACGTACATAGGCGAAAACAGTAAATACGATCCTTACGCTGAGTCATACTTTCCTATGAAGAAATTGGGTGAAATAAAGAATGCCAATGAAGAGTATATAATTGCGCGGCGTACATTCACATAAATGAATAATTTATCCAACGCGGAGAAATTGAAAGATAAGCGAGTACTCGCGATATCGCAAACCCTTCGTGATTTATTCCAATAGAATTGAAAATAATTTTCCTCCCATCTTTTTTAATTTGTCATGGCGGTTCGAAATTTAGAACGTGGAATCAGATTCGCGGATGGCCGTGTGTGGAATGTTATTTTTCAAGTAGATCCGATATTTTTTGTTCCGAAGAGTTGGTCGATACGTGGGACATTTCGAATCGAAGGCAATAAATTTCTTACAGCACTTGCGTATTTCGATAGAGAATAGAGGGCTATACGTTTAGTGTGCAAGTGTGTAGATATGGACAGATAAAGCATTAAAAATACGAGAATAATAACTAATAATTATAATTGACTCGCCCGAGGTGCGAAAACGTTCAGTTTAAACGTTGCTTCGATACCGCCAGCTACGATGCTTGCTTCTTCAATAAAATGAATTACCGTTTGCAACAATCGCTGGATCAGTAATGTCTGCATTGGAAGCGTTAAATATATTGTAGTTAACGTTATTTCGTGTTCGCACTGCTTGCGCTAAAATATGGAGAAGATACTAAGTGCACGGCACTCTAAGGTTTGTGATAATACGCGTAATTGAAGTGAAGTTCCTTGTGTTCCTCGATCGCACAGGTATTCGAGCACCGTCTCTTTTAGATTCTCGATATTGTTATTCATATTTTCAAGTTTTCAGTCGAAGTAATTCGCCACGCAATTGATTTACATGATATCTGTAGGAAAGGAAGGCATGAGTCAGTGAATGCAAGAAATTGAATATTCGCTTCATTAGGAGGAACTGTATACACGATTATTCATTACTTTTGCGAAAAAAGATTAGAATTGATAGCTTAACAAGAAATAGAAAAGTCTCTGTCTATTATTGTACTTTAGATAAAAAGCAATACAAGGCAATCAGTAATAATTGTAATGGTTTTTTTTTATGAATTATCCTTGAAATTAGAATTGGGGAAACTGAAACTATTAGCTTCACTATTCGTACTAAATTAGTCATTACTGGCGTTAAATGTCCTACTTCTCCGGAATCCAATATTTGTTCCAAGGAAAACTATAAAATATTTTAAAAAACTTCCGTATCGAACAAAATTAACACGCAGGAATAATAAAAGTACTGTGCCCCTTTACTGCTAATTATCGTTACCTAAACAGTCTACAAATGAATCACGTACTAATGAATAAACAAACTCGCCAGCAAAAGAGATTGAACATTTAGTGTGCACATAAAAACGATACCACAGGGCTTTTCTCAGAAAAATAATTCCATTGAAAAAACAAACGATATAGTTTAACGTCAACATTGCATCTGCTTTCTATTAACAAACAATACTAAAGGTGAAAGAAAATAATATCATAAAATTGCTCATACCAGCTTCATAATTGCAATGACTCAATCGGAGGGGAGAATGTCAAAATCAAAATCCAGGAAGGTCATTGATAAGACATTTCATACTTATTGTTCAATTGTTCAAATTTCACGCTCCTCTTTATTCCCCCCTTTTTTCCAAACTAATAAGATCATTAACCGTTCTGTAATGGCGTTGCGCAAAAAGTCCACTATGCCCTTCGAAATCCTTTCCTTCGCCAAATGCGACCCAAGGCCTCCACGCCGAGCAAATAGGAATCGTGGACGCCGCGATGCCGTGTGAAAAACTAGACGTTGCTTTTTATGGTTGAAACGAAGCTGGAAATAACAGCGTCCCGTTTCCTTTATTATATCGAAGCGACGCGACCCGTAACGCTCCGTCGTTCTTCTTACGCGTCCTTTCGAGGCCGATTAATCGAATGGTTTATTCCGCAGATGGCGAACCTAAAGGAAGCCCTCGGAGCCGGCGAGCTCACAGATAAGAAGGCCGGCCTTTATCGGGCGCTCTTCGCCGAATTTCTTGGCACGCTTTTGTTAAACTTCTTCGGCTGCGGGGCTGTTATCACAGGCAACGTGGTGGCCATAAGCTTGGCCTTTGGCTTGGCCGTGGCCGCGGCGATTCAGGGGATCGGGCATGTTTCCGGTGGCCACGTGAATCCCGCCGTTACGTTCGGCCTGATGGTGATTGGCAAGGTAAGACGAAAATCTTGATGCTCCTTAATTATACTGGACAGATCGTATTCGAATTGAATTAGTGGACTGGCGAACGAATCTCTTGGTATTGTTCTATTTTGAAAAAATATTATTGATTATAGAAATCATGTATTTGGAAAGAAAGGATAATATTGCTTTTATTGTAATCGTTGGCATATCGGTCTATTGATGTAACTTTTCTCGCGTACAACGAATTGGACTTTGTACAGTAATTAACCCTTTTGCCGTGCAATTCTCTACGCCGTACAGACAGAACCGAGTCATACACGTTTGGTTCATTCGTTTTATAAGATGTTTAGATAGGATACAAAATAAAAGGCTTCTATTCTATTGCATTCAGGGTTTTAATTTATTGAAACAATTATTAAAATATCTTTTCGAAATTAGAAAGACACAGGTGAAATATATTTTTATCATAAATGGGAGTGCTTTTAATTATAGAGGATGTAGAACATTTGCGCACGGATTTTCGATACGTAAGTTGGCGAACGAAAGGATTAATGTGAATATTCGACGGCAATAAAGTTAGTGGAAACTAGTATTGATTTGATCGCAATTATATTTGTTCTTCAGAGCTTACAATAGATACCGTGAATCGTGTTGTTACTTCTTGCGCCGCAGGTGAAACGGTCACTCACGATATGATTTGCCGATAATTTATTTAACCTCTATAATGTTGATTAGTCATGAGTCCTTTCGATAGAACTTCCTCACAATGTTACATACGTACAGCTTATTCAGATGCGCATAATGACTAAATAATGATACATTAGTTCGCTCACGTTTCATTGCAGGAATACTAAATACTGTTGCATCTAGTTGATAATGTGCATATCATTTTTCTACACAATTGTCCGTCATCTTTTTAGTCATTTCTTAAAGACCTTTCGAAATATACATACAGCTTGGGCAAATTATTCTTATTGCTCAACCGAGCAGGATTAACTTGGAAAATAATAATCCAAATATGTATTAACTATTCTGTAATCTGTACGAAATATTTGTATGGCTTTTATTGAATAAATGATAAATTTAATGTTAAATTTAACTAAGGAGTTCGATTTGTGTTACAGGTGCCAATCATTAGGGGCTTGTTGTACGTGATACTACAATGCGTAGGTGCAGCAGCGGGTTCTGGTATTCTAAGGGCGTTGTCTGCTGAGAGAATGGAAAATGCTCTTGGTGTAGTATCTCTGTCGCCAGGGGTTACTCCTGTCCAAGGTTTCGGAATAGAATTCTTTCTCGCCTTTATATTGGTGCTGGTCGTATGTGGTGCATGTGACGCAGCTAAGCCGGAAAGCAGGGGAGTTGCACCCCTTATAATCGGACTCGCAGTATCAGTTGGTCATCTCGTCGGTGTAAGATTAACATTCAATATACTTTTTTCTGTTTGCACATCGTTAGCTTTATGCTCCTGTGGTTTTTGTGATTCATCAATATTTTGGCACTGGTAGAGCAGAACCGTAATTAAGATTAAGAATGGAAAAATAAGAAAGCAACACACTTCTTAAAGAAAATTAAGTGCACGAAACTGCAGGAAAATTATTATAAAAGCCCGGGTAGATTAATACTGTGCAATATAATTGATAAATCGTTATTGATGCATTGTTATTTATGAATAATATATTCGGTACAATTAAATATTCTCTCCTTGAATTATATTATTCAATAATAATAATACATATACAATGTGTTCGGTTTAAGTGGGAACAGTTAGATATCTTGAACAATATAGAAGATACGAACAACTGATTTAGATAAAAGTTATATAAGCATATTAGGAGTCACATGTCATGCTTGTATTGTAAATTCATTTTAGAATTCCGCAGTCAATTTTTTTAAATAAATTATAAACAAATGCGATTACTGCCACTTCCCAGCTGGGTACAGCAATGACCAGAGGAAGTAAATTAAAGCTAGCTGCGTACCCTACTATATCCAACAGGTGTGAACATTATTCCATGTGCAGGTCATTAGTTATAAACAATTAAACAATTGAAATTGTTATTACGGCCAACTGCATATAGTTCCACCAACGGGGTATTTTTTATAGTGTAGCTTATTCATTTCCCTTTAATTTGAGACATCGTTGATCAAAATCGGCCCAGCAGAAGCCGAGATAATAATTTTTTTATATTTTGTCGGTAACGATATGTCGGTAATCGTGTATGTGGCGCCATCTCGCGTTTGCGGCCTTTTTCGCAGTGTGCCGCGGGTCGAAAACCGAATTCCTCGATTACATCGTTTATTTAAACAATTACGTTTTTCTCGGCTTCTACTGCGTATTTTTTAATCGGACTTGTCTTAAATAAAAGATACGAACCATGGTTACCGGCTCCCCAAGATGCAACAATAGAGCATTTGTGGTTCGATTGTTATTAACAATTGAAAATTCGGGAAAAGTGCACTCCGGGTCACTGCAATTATCTCGGCTTCTGGAGGCTCTAGATTAATGATCGAGTGTTCAAAATTAAGGTAAGGGACACTGCTACACGAATATACGCGATTAACAAATGCTACATGCGCTGTTTATTTTTTATAAACAAATAAATAATTCGTTTGAGTATTGCACCTAATCTATACACGAATGCATCTCTACTCGTGAATCAGATTTTTCCTTGAACCAAGAGCTTCAATTTGAGATGTCGTTGATTAAAATCGGCCCAGTAGAAGCCGAGATAATTGAATTTGTTTAAATAAATTATAAACAAATGCGATTACTGCCACTTCCCGGCTAGGTACAGCAATGACCAAAGGACGTAAATTAAAGCTAGCAGCGTACTATACCATATCCAACAGGTGTGAACATTATTCCACGTGCAGGTCATTTATTATAAACAATTAAACAATTGAAATTGTTATTACGGTCAACTTCACATAGTTCCACCAACGGGGTATTTTTTATCGTGTAGCTTATTCATTTCCCTTTAATTTGAGACATCGTTGATCAAAATCGGCCCAGCAGAAGCCGAGATAATAATTTTTTTATATTTTGTCGGTAACGATATGTCGGTAATTGTGTATGTGGCGCCATCTCGCGTTTGCGGCCTTTTTCGCAATTTGCCGCGGCTCGAAAACCGAATTCCTCGATTACATCGTTTATTTAAACAATTGCGTTTATCTCGGCTTCTACTGCGTATTTCTTTATCGGACTTGTCTTAAATAAAAGATACGAACCATGTTTACCGGCTCCCCAAGATGCAACAATAGAGCATTTGTGGTTCGATTGTTATTAACAATTGAAAATTCGGGAAAAGTGCACTCCGGGTCACTGCAATTATCTCGGCTTCTGAAGGCTCTAGATTAATGATCGAGTGTTCAAAATTAATGTAAAGGACGCTGCTACACGATTATATGCGATTAACAAATGCTACATGCGCTGCTTATTTTTTATAAACAAATAAATAATTCGTTTGAGTATTGCACCTAATCTATACACGAATGCATCTCTACTCGTGAATCAGATTTTTCCTTGAACCAAGAGCTTCAATTTGAGAGGTCGTTGATTAAAATCGGCCCACTAGAAGCCGAGATAATTGAATTTGTTTAAAGAAATTATAAACAAATGCGTTTAATTCGCTTGCCAGGTGAGCTACATCGATGATCCTTAGACATAAATTAAAGATAGCAGTATGAGCGACCATCTCCAATAGGTATAAACATTATGCCATGCGTAGTTCATTTATTATAAACAATTAAACAATTGAAATTGTTATTACGGTCAACTTCACATAGTTCCACCAACGGGGTATTTTTTATCGTGTAGCTTATTCATTTCTGTTTAATTTGAAACGTCGTTGATCAAAATCGGCACAGTAGAAGCCGAGATAATTGAATTTGTTTAAAGAAATTATAAACAAATGCCATTATTTCGACTTGCAGGCCAGCTACATCAATTACCAGCGGACATAAATTAAAGTTAGGAGGATTAGCTAGCATCTCCTACAGGTATGAACATTATTCCATGTGCGGTTGATTTGTCATAGTATAAAAAATTATTTATTTGTTTATAAATAATAAACAGATCATGCAGCAATTGTAAATCGTTTATTGCACTGTAGCAACTTCAATTGCCTTAATTTTGAACACTCGATCATTAATCTAGAGCCTCCAGAAGCCGAGAAAATTGCAGTGACCCGGAGTGCACTTTTCCCGAATTTTCAATTGTTAATAACAATCGAACCACAAATGCTCTATTGTTACATCTTGGGGAGCCGGTAAACATGGTTCGTATCTTTTATTTAAGACAAGTCCGATAAAGAAATACGCAGTACAAGCCGAGATAAACGCAATTGTTTAAATAAACGATGTAATCGAGGAAATCGGTTTTCGAGCCGCGGCAAATTGCGAAAAAGGCCGCAAACGCGAGATGGCGCCACATACACGATTACCGACATATCGTTACCGACAAAGTGTTTAAAAACTTTTATCTCGGCTTTGGCTGAGCCGATTTAACACAACGACGTCTCAATTTGAACCTTTCGATTCAAAGTACCATCTCTATTTCTACCTCACTTAAACCACACACACTGTACAGATATTCATTAGATATCCGTCCCTCCTATTTTTTAGTATCTATACATTACTCGAAAATGCTATTTCGATGTGGGAACTTAGAATACCTTTCTTTATTTTCTATCGTTTTAACTTTAGGTGCCAAGAACTGGCGCTGGAATGAATCCAGCACGATCATTTGGCAGTGCTCTTGTAATGGGTTTATTTGACGATCATTGGTTGTACTGGGTTGGGCCAATACTTGGTGGAATGGCAGGTGGATTAATTTATGCGTTCGTGATCGGTCCTGCGAAGGAAACGGAAGTTTCTAACAGAACATACACCGTTGCAGCGACAGATGAGAAAGAGGTACAGTAATTACCAAAGGGACATTAACTCAATTCATTTCAAAAGAAATTGATAATAAAACTTGTAAGTAATTAATTTCGTAATTAATTAGTATTTTCGTTTTACGTTTTAAGAAAAATGGGTCTCGTTAAATAGAGAATTCTTGGAAAATTTAACGATGAATACAAAAACTGTATTAAGTTATTGGTACTAATTAACTGGTATCATATATTAATCTTAAATATTATTAATTGATCAATAGTAATTAATTATCCTAGTTTCAATCTCTTTTTGTACTGTCATTAATTGAAATCTTTCATGAAAACTACTTGCACTATGAGAGCGTAATAATAAACGTAATTGTCAGCTTTCAAATACATTTGGCAATAAGTGTATCGTATCGCACAATTTGGACAATCGTGTCGAATTTAAAATACTCGTTTTACAATCGTTTTACTGTTTTCTTAGACGCTGTTTACTTTTTTTTTTTTTTATAAACCTCGAATCTCGTCTCTGTCCCACAGAAGTTCGAGTACATAGACAGCGGACGCGATGGAGTTTAAGAAACGACGGCACAAAGAAAGATTTGAAGACAGAAAAACAATTTCTTTATGCCGTTCGCTATGATAAACGGTGAAAAACATTCGAAGTGTTATTTTTACAGCTACAGAGCCTTACCAGTAAGAAGAAAAGCAACCCTGTTTGATGCTTTAACCACTGCTACCGCCACACTTTCAACACTGTCATAACACTGTCCAAATAAGTATAAAATACGCTAGCGATATTTTGCAAGCCGAGTAATATTATAGTTTATTACACAATCACCTATGTTACGAAAAAGAAGAAAAAAGAAAATGGTGAACGATATTAAGTATGTGAAATATGCGTGGATTTTATTCGGTCAGAATTTCCAACGGATACGCTATTTAGCTGAAGTATTTATTAATTAAACGTCTTCCAAGGATAAAGGCTAATATATGCTTGATATTCATATGGTCAATATTTTTAAAGTCATGAATTCCCTTTGACCATATATATATATATATATACATATATTTATTCGTGGAGTTTAATCCCTTTTAACGAATGCATATTTATTCGTTTCATTTATCGAGCTTCGGTTGTAGGTATATTCGAAAGGCACCGGTTGCCAATCGGGTGGACATTTGATAAGTATCATAAGATGAGACACTAGATGTGAAATCTTAGCTCGTCGAAATCATACGTTCGAAAGATACAGGCCGCAATATTGTTGCGTGATCACTTTTGTACCCTTGGTTTTCAGGAACTACGAATTTTTATTTTAGTTTTATTATTCCATCTCATGATACGCATATCACATCTTATCTTTGCACCATTCAAAAGTACATCCGGATATTAAAATACATGAGTTTATCTATCATTTCGTTCCCACTGCCTGGAAAATAGCTCCTTTGTGTTATTCATTATTTTGTATAACAGAAACTATCGGAGCACCGCCGAGATACTCTCGTCTGTGACCAAAGATCAATTTTGCCGTTTTGAAAATTTATAGTGTCGACATCTTCCGCCACTTGGACGCAATCCATTTATCGAAATGTGTGCAGGATGCATCGGTAAGCTGTGAAGGAAATATAGACTTCCGGTTTATTAAATTAAATGCAACTTTATATAATGCATGAAAATTGTATTAGCCTTTATTGCAAAAGTTATATTTAAAGAATGCTAATATAATTTATTCTACATTTAATCTTTGTTACTTTATTTGTCGACGGTATCGCATTATATGCTAGATTACAATAATTCTGCTACATAACACGTAATTAAAATTGAACATGCAATATTTAATATATAAATTTTGAGGAAAAAGTGCATTCGGTATTTAATGAATATTTATACATCCTTATTGGTGAATTAATCATTCAATATCATTCATTGTTATAATTTATATCCATTATATTATATAAATTCGTAAGATGTACGCAATTCTTTTTTTTTTGTTTTATTATTATTGAATTGTATATGAAAGTACGATGGAATTAATACATCACACACGTAATCGCGTTTACACATATATTTATAATAAAATGTATACCTTATAAGTATGTGCTAAATTCAGTTATATGAAATAAAATGTAAATCTTTTTCTATGAAAGTGATGTACCTTATTTGTACTATGTGTGCGGCAAAGGTATTCCCGGAAAATAATAAACACTTTCAATTTTACATGTACACACCATACTTTGTATTATTTGATACACAGGTTCAAATGTTTATAGAATACCGAATACTCTATGTACCGTTCCCATTCTAATCTCACGAAATTATCATGACGATTAAACGCTATTAGTAAGATTAATTCTTCTTTAAAGTACCTTGTGTGTTCCCAATAGTGGAGTCGCTTATGTATGTATAATAAAGGTAAGAAGATATAACATAACATTCAGTAAGACAAATTAGTCAGTAATTGAAAATAAAGAATATTTGAAATAAAGTATAATCTGCCAATGCATTGTATATACAAATGTCTTACGTCTGATACATATATGTTCATATACCAAGCAATAAGTCGAATTCCTAAAATATACGAGTGCCCAAATTTACAATATTCTCCGCTTGGATTATTTGTTTCTATTTCATCTGAAGTTCCTAAGTTGTATTTACGCAACAATGAATACAAAATATGTTTTTATAAATACATAAAACACTGATTCACGCACTGACGATATTTTTTCAAATAAACTCATTTTTAACACTTTTATTTCGGAAATGTTTTCTTACTAGGCACTAATTCACCTTCATGCTTTACTGTCAATAATAATTAGTATTGTAGACCCATTACTACAATAATTGCATAGGAAAATGAGGGATAAGTAAGGAAGTTTAGATGTATTATAATATAATAGTAAGATATCGACTACCTTAATTTTACGTGACTGCATAATTGACGAACTTAGTGATAAAATGACCAAAGTGTTTATCTATGTCTGCTCAAAATTTGTAAGCCCAAATGTTTGGATTTGTAATATGATAATTAAAAATGGTAAACTTCATTGAACGAGAGCATACGGTTTTGAATCATAGCTCTGGCTGAAACGAAGGTTTGCTGTTTTCGCATTTTATCGCTCCCTTCTAGTGTAAAGTTCAACCTTCCATTTGCTGAAGTTTGTCTTCAAGACTATCCTGGCTGTCGTTAGTATCATTCAAATTGATTGTGTGACTTTCATGGTCAAGTTCTATTACAGAATCTGTCAATGGATTCTTCTGTACTTCTAATACATTGTCCGATGGCTCAAAAATATCTGTCGATTCTGATAAATCTTGCTCGTCTAAAGTCAGGTTCGAATTTTGTTCAGGATGCTCCACGATTTCTTCCCCTGACACTGATTCGATTTTAACATCAACCTCTTGTGTATCCGATATTTCCATAGCGACATCATTCTCCAATTTGATATCCATCTCTTCGATCTGGGAAACATTTTCGGTAACAGCTTCTTCTTTAACTGGCTCATCTTCTGCGCTGGAAGGGCCAGGTTTTGGTTTATCGTCGTAACTCTTCTGAGAAGATTCACCAAGGGAAGATATCTGCGTGAGGTTACTTAGAACAGTTTGCTGCATTTTGACTGCAGATTCTGTAGAATCTAATATGCTGCATAATTCTCTACTCATTTCTTCCACTTCAGACGATTCGTCCACCTTTACTACAATAATTTTCTTGTTCCCGTAAACTTTAGAGCTAGTTATCAATGGTTTTCCTTCCCGTCTGGAACCGGCTGTTGTCGGTGTCATTGTTGCTAAAGCTGTTGTTGTCACGGTTGTTGACTCGGCGGTGGTCACTGCAGTAACAGCCTTTTGCGGCGTAGGAGCACCTTTTACCGAACCCCCATCTGCTATTTCAATTTCGGCCTGTTCCTGCTCTTTCTCTGGTTCAGTTTCAATTTTTATTAATGGCGGGCTTGTTGCTGTTGTTACAGGAGTCGTTACATCATTGTCATTGTATTCTTGTTCTTCGTCGTACATACTTTGCTTCTTCTTCACAAATACCCTTTTTAATGGTAACTGCTGTTCATCATCAGATTCATCATGACGCTCCGGCGACATTTCCTCCATAGGTTCATATTCTTGTTGCTTCCGTGCCTCTAATTCTTCTATCTTCAAACGTTGTTGTTCTACTCTCTTTTCCAGCTGTTCCAATTTCTCCTTAGTTTCCTGATCTCCAGCAGTCATCGCGGGTTTCGGTACAGCAGCCGCAACTGTTTTTGTTACCGAAGGTGTTGCATTTGTAGATTGCGACGTTTTTAATTCGAACTTCGGAGATTCGCCTAGCAAAGTCTCATTGCCCTTTATTGTACTAGTTGATTGTCGCAGATCTGTAGATGTCTGTAATACAGCTTGAACCAAACTCTGGTGCTTATCGAGAGGTTTTTTCACAACAACTCTCTTCACAACATTACCAGTTGGTAATTTTGCCAATTCCGAGGGATCGATTATTGTACCATCAGGATTCATAATGACTTCCCTGGTAGTATCACCCTGACGAATGATTCTTCGAACAATTACTCGCTTTGTCACTTTGTGACCGGAACTGGTAGTTTGAGACGAGCTACCTGTTGGTTCTTCCTTCACCGCAGTTGAACTAGTTGACATTTCAGTACCACCACCAGGTTTTCTTACGACAATTCTCTTTATTACTTTAACTGTATTCACAGGTTTAGGCGTGCTGGTAGCACACGCAGAAACTTCTGATTTGTCATCTTTCGCAGGGACCTGATTTTGTGAACCACTCTGCGCCAATTGTGGTCTTGATTGACTTGCAGGAGTCGATGGTTCTTTGCCTTGTTCTGGTGCGCCTGTTGCCTTGAAAGGAATCTTGTGCTCCTTGAATACAGAGGCAACAATCTTTTGAACTTGCACCTCCGTTTCATCCATGCGAGAGGACTTTGATTCCTCGCTGGGTTTAGACTGAGAAGGTTTCGTATTTGGCTGAGATTGGCTGCTATTCGGACTCTGTTTCATTTTTACCTCTTGCACTTCTCTACGTTGAATAGGCATTAATGTTTTAATCGTCTTTTTGATCATATTTCCATCCTTGTGCCGTACATATACAACTTGCTCTTTCTGATTTTCTTCTTTCTCCGACCTCTCTTGCTCTTCCTCGCTTTCAGAGGGCTTATTCGGTTTCGGCAGCTTTTTGATAATATACGCCGGTGGCTCGTAATCGTCGTCCCCGTCTGAATATTGTTCCTCCTCATCTTCGTCGGAGTCCAACTCAATTTTATTTTTATTATCAGGCTGCAATCCATCTGGTCCCATCTTTTCACCTGCTTCGATATGCTGCTTTATATGCGTAACATAATCTGCTCTATTTCTGCACGATTCCTGGCAGACGTCGCATGTTAAACCCATGCCTGTGCGTTTTGTGTGCGTCAACTGGTGCACCTCCAAGCTCTCTTTACGCTTGAATGCTTTACCGCAATCTTCGCAAACATGTCGCTTTTCTACCGAATGCGTCCGCATGTGTCTAGTTAAGTGATGAGATAAAAGGAACGAACGGGGGCAGAGCTTGCATAAATACGGACGATGTCCAGCGTGAGTTGTCAAGTGGCGAGCCAGCTTTGTACTTGTACGGAACGCTTCCTTACAATACTCGCAAACAAAAGTCTTGTCCTCGTTATGTAGTACTTCATGACGCTCTAAACCTTGTTTGTAGGTAAAACGTTTGTTGCAAATGTTACATTGGAAAGGTTTCTCTTTCTTGTGCACAGAATCCTCGTGCTTCTCCAATTCCTCGGTCGTGAAGAATTCACGGTCGCAATGTTGACAACCGTAACGTAATTCATCTCTGTGCACCTTTTCGTGACGTTGCAACAAATTCGCCCTGGAGAACTGCTTGTTACAAATTGGACAAGAGTATGGTTTCTCTTCTGAATGGGTAGTGATATGCTTTCCCAGATCGTACTTTGAGAAAAACATGCGGTCGCATTCCGTGCATTTGAAATTGCGATCACGGTGAGCCCTTTGAACATGGAGGGCAAGAGCTTGTCGTAGAGGAAATGTGCGATCACATTGATCGCACGCGTGTACTCTTATTTCACCTGGCTCTAATTTTCTGCTTTCTTTAGCACTGTTCGTATCTTGATCTCCATCGCTACCTGCATCCTGTTCCTCCTCATAAAAACTATGCTGATCTTCTTTATCTCTTTGTTTCTCTGCCTGTCTGTCCCTGTCTCTATCGCGATCTCTATCTCTTTCATGCTCTCTCTCTCTGTCTCTTTCCCTTTCCCTTTCCCTTTCCCGCTCCCTTGTTTCTCGTCTTTCCCTGTCACCATTATCGACCCGAGGCTTTTTGGCACCTTCGTTTTGTGGTCGCTGCTCTGGAGGACGTTTAGTGTTCGTGTCAGGAGCATCATTTGGAATTGGTGGAAACGGTCTAGGTAAGACACCGGATAGCGGATAAGCTCTTAATGCCTCGTCTGCTTTCTTGCACTGTAGTTTAAATTTGTAAGATCTGTCCAGATTCCAGTGGCACATGTTGCAAATCATCTGCGGCATTCCATCGGCTGCGTATACCTTAAACAGAGTAATTTGAACAGTTACAAGCTTCTGCGCCAACGCATATCGAAGGTAAGTTTGTATATCAAAGGTACACTATTGTGAAATTTAATTCAAAACGTTAATTTAATGTAACAGACTGAAAGTCAGAATACAAGTGAAAATAGATCACCAAGAAGTTTGTGTAAGAGTATTATGTAATATATAAATGACAATTGTCAGTCGCGTAGAAACTTTAATTTCCAAGTTGAATAATTCAGAATATCATGCGGCGTCATTTCATAACAAAATTACAGTTGAAAGTTAACAGAAGTTCACACGACTGGATTCCCGCCAAAAATTCATTATTTTACACTTACTAAAACTTAAGTTGCTACATAATTATATAAAGCATATTTCTAACACAAACGGTGAGTAAATTGAATAAAAATTTATTTGCGAATATATGTTTATATAAACACACATAAATTGTGAAAGCATGAATACATAAATTGCGGTAACTCAAATGATTGAACAACTCGAAAATCCATCTTACAATTTTACCATCGCAGCGTTCAATCGAAGTTATCGATTATATTTCAATACATTTTCTCCGTCGAACTCATTACAAAGTAATGAATCTCGAAATTTCAATTGTTCATCATGCACCGATTCTTACCGGTCGTGCATATATGTATGTTCCATTTCGTTCAACATACCATGCAATAAACATTTTTTACGATCGCATTTGCAACAAAGAGTCACACGTATTCGCCTCTCGACCGATAAACACGATATCTACATTATCCAGGCTATTCACTGCCTGTTCACGTCGCAACTCCCTTTCGCCGAACGAAATATATCGACGATAACAAATAATTTAACAGAGCCCGACATTCCTGGGGAAATGGGCGAATGCCACGCATCCAACATTGTTAACGCAGGGGAGCACGCTCCCGTTACAGATTACGGTACGAAAATGTCGAGAGAGAAGGGATAGTTGGCGGGCGATGCCGTCTTGAAAGAAAATAATTACCTCGATGGCGACGCACGACATGATCTGCAGGGTGAGCGGTACTTGGAACGGTTTACTGTGGTCCCGTTCATAAATAAAGCTAAGTGGCTCGGACTCCGTCAGACAAAATCGACAGACCCGCCTGGACCGGAGAGCAGCCGGCCTGTTCTCCATGTTTTCCTGACTACCGTCCGTTCAGGCGTCCACAATGCACACACTCACGCGTCTCCTCACGTCTCGTTCTTCCCCCGAGTCTTCCTCGACGTCGTGAAATTGTTACTTTTAACACACTGCGAGAACAGCCGCGACGGGAAGCCCTCAAATGATTATAATATATCGCTCGTCAATGGAAATGCGAGGAAACGACGCCGAGCGTCGGTAAGCGTCGCGTCACAGACGACGAACGAGCGGGACGAAGTACACACCGCTATGGCGCTATTATGGCGGTCCGAGAACTCGCTTCCTCTGCGTGGCGTCTTTCGAGATTTCAGCCTCGTACAACTTCGGCCTTTGCACATCAGCGCCGCCACCTCGTTCTCGTCGCCGCCGCCGCCGCAGTGAAATGCTTTGTAGGTAAAACAGTACAGTTCTCCTCGACGGTATTATCATGCGATTCATATTCCGGTTATTCTGGCAAAATATTACTTTCTCGCGAAATATTTTATATTATATATTATATTACAATATTTTGGTAAGATTTTTTCATTGCTGTATTAACAATTTTCAGCAAATTCTGCGTTTCATGTTCACGGCAATGCCATTAGGAAACCGGAAGTTGTGTGAAGTGCAACTCAAATGTAGCTTCGTAACATAGAAATTATTAATGAAACTGCGATTAATTTGTAGAAGAATAACATCACATTACTAATCTCTTTTGCATTCTAAAATATAGACGCTCTTATATCTACAGCTACACAAATATTTGTTTAAAACCAGCAAATAAATTTTTTTATTAATGCGCATTGCGACGCTATGAATATATATATATATATATATCATAATATTCGGGTTGTAATTATTTATAAACATGTAATGTAGCAGTTAATCGAGGGCACAACAGAACAGCGATACGCCACTGTTCAGAAATTTGTGTTACGATATCTCGACCGAATTTTATTATCGAATTTTGGTTATTTCCAGTTTTACAAGGATAACATTTTTATTTTAATCGTCGCCCGGCGAGACTTGCGATGAACCGTTTCCACATACGGCAAATACTAAATTGGTTTCAATCGTGGAAAGAGCAGCGTGCCGCTGTTAATCTGGACGTTTTACGCCATGATATCGAAACGGACGTTCACCTAAAAGAGGCTGCCGATTTATTGCGCAGCCTAAATACTAATATGAGATACGGTTTATCCTCGGTTGCTGCCCGTGCTCTTTTAACCGAATCCGGCTTGAACGTGTTAACGCCGCCGAAAAGGACATCCGAATGGTTAAAGTTCCTAAACCGTTGTTTCGGAGGATTTTCATCATTGATATGGGTAAAAATGCGACAGCAAATAGTGTTCCATTGTATATTGCACGTTGCATATTCGTTATTTGTGTAACGGGTACAACAATCACTGTTGACTGTTAAGTTACTTTCCCTTATTATAGGATTTACGATGTACTCAGACAAATACGTACATTTCAATGTTATAATCAGTTCTTTTCCAAAATTGTTTGTCACCGCGTGTGTCCAAGTATTTAGCCGAAAGAAAATGTTTGAGGGGGCTTGCAATCGGGAAATGTAATAGAAATTCCTCCTTTCTTCATTACAGATTCTGAGTATTATACGCGATATACATCTTTCTGCAAGTGGTTTTGTTGAAACGATGTTCAGCATTGAAAGTAGGGAATCTGTAAAATCAGGCCCCCGTTCGGAGAAAAGAAAAAGATCAGTCGTCGGTTCTCGAACGATTTATGAAAAGTTATGTATCTTTGTGTCTAGAATGTACGAGAAGAAACCGTGTGTTCGATTCATTTAGAACTATTTGACAGACTGCTCAGTTGAAATCTCATTGATAACCATCTATAGTAATTCCGAATAAAATGGGTCACGAAGTTCGTACAGCTTTCCCAAGTCTGCGATGCTTTCTTGCGAGTCCCCTTAAAATATCAAGTCAATTCAGTTCGAAGTTAGATTTCCGCCGAATAAATTGGTCCGAATGATGTCGCGCATTCCATTGATAAGAAACCAAATACATCGTGAAACCCGTCATTATTTGTACAATTGTATGACAAACAGAATTTTTGATTTTCAGGTGGGCGCTATATTGTGTTTCGTCAATCACTTTTTAGAGAAAAAGTCTAGTAGACACGCTACCAGCGAACAATTGGGACTTGGTATCGTGCTTATCACCCTGATTTTAGTTACAGCGATGTTTAGCCATTATCAGGAGTCGCAGAGTTCGCGAATAATGGAGTCGTTCCAACAATTGTTGCCGCAGAAGACGGTCGTTCTGAGGGACGGGAGAAAAAAGGCACTGTGGGTAACCGAGTTAGTTGTTGGGGACATTGTCCTTTTGGAAACCGGTGACCGAGTACCTGCTGACATTAGGATCCTGGAATGTCAAGGTAAATTCGTATCGTTGTAGTTGCAGCCGTAACTTTCTTATTGCTCAATGAAAAAAAGAAAAAAAAAAGTCCTCGCCTTTCTCTTCATCGTCGATCGAGATATCCCGTCGATTTTGTCGTAAATACGGCTCACAGGACCGTGAGATATTCTCGTCACAGTTTATTCGAATTCACAAAAAGAAAAGAAACGATTTCTATAAATACTTATTCCTATTGACCACTGTATGTACACGCGTATCCACCGCACTCGTTTCTCTCCTGCAATTCCAAGACTACACACACACTTAATCGTATACCGGCCATTGATTTTCCAAGTACGTAGGCCTCGTTTAATCGTAAGCGCGTTGTTTAAAAGGGTCCATGCTTTCGAATTAAGGTCTCAAGGTCGACAATGCTTCGATTACTGGCGAATCGATTCCGATATTGCGAACGCCCCACGTTCAGTCCGAGGACGTGAGCCTGATGGAGGCGAAAAATATGGTTCTCTTCTCGACTAACATCGTGGAAGGTGAGAACCGGCGAAACGAGTCGCGGCGTAAAAAAAAAAAAACCAGGAGAATTTCTCAACACCCGTCCCAACGATTTCGTAAGTACCCCCCCCGGTTGCGTCGTTTCTTCAGCTTCCGTTGATTTGTACGCAGGCACCGGAAGGGGAGTTGTCGTTGCTCGCGGCGACAACACCGTGATGGGCAGAATCGCCAGGCTGACGTCGAAATTGACTCCAAGACCGACACCGCTGTCCCGCGAGATCAGTCGATTTATGACACTGATCTCCTGCTGGGCGGTTTTCCTCGGATTGCTGTTCTTCACCCTGTCCGCCGGTATGGGCTACAGCTGGACCCATTCGATGCAGTTTCTGGTCAGCATCATAGTCGCGAACATACCGGAGGGACTGATAGCGACTATGACGGTCAGTCTGACACTAACGGCGAAGAGAATGGCGAGCAGGCATTGCCTGGTAAAAAATCTGGAAGCGATCGAGACGCTGGGATGCACGTCTGTTATTTGCAGCGACAAAACCGGAACGCTCACGCAAAACAGAATGACCGTAAGCCTGCTTTGTTATCGAATAAATTCTTTCTCGCGATTTCGTTCCGTGTCCCACGACGGGCGATCCGCGCGTATGCACTTGTGCTCCGATCATAATTGTCGAGGAAATCGGGACAGGTGGGGCCAAGAGTAGCGTTTCACGTTGGCACGTCGTCCGAAACATTTCTGTCAGAAAAGTTGCACGGCTTTTCGTTTCTCGAGGCGGGCCTACGGCGGAACATTGTTTCGCTGCGTTAGAAAGGATGAACGGTGCACGGTACAGTTGTACAATGAAGATTTACAGTACGTATTGTACTTTCGTTTGCGTGACCAGCACGAATCTCGATCGTTGCGGCACAATTTACGGTAGTCCCAGTTACGGTGGGCTCGTGTTTCTCATTTTCTCGCAGCGGCGCGTTCGTACCGGTGATTGCAGAATCGGTTTCGTTATTTCCTTCTCAGGTACGGCACATGTGGTACGACGGCACGTTGCAGGAAGTAATGGCTTCCGACACATGGAGGAAATATATCGGCAGCTTCGGATTTCATAACTTGGCCAGGGTGGCCAGCCTGTGCAATCGGGCAGCGTTTAAGCCGCTGCCGCGCGGCTCCCATCGGCCACCGTTGAACAAACGTAAGATTATGGGGGACGCTTCCGACGCGGCTCTGCTGAAGTGCATGGAGGTGCTCGTCAGAGGAGGCGTGCAGACGTACAGGCGACGTTACAAGAAGGTACCGACGATCGTTTGGACGCGACGGATTATTTTCATTCGCCGCGGCGAACGAACGACGTGTTCGAGCATCGAGTGACGAACTTTCCTCTCCGTTCAGGTGTACGAAATACCGTTCAACTCGACGGACAAATTCCAGGCGAACGTGTACGTCGAGGATGGCAAGCACGTTCTTTTTTTAAAGGGCGCGCCGGAAACGGTCCTGGAACGATGCTCGAGCGTTGCGTTCGGGAACACGACGCGAAACATAGACGACAGAGTGAGGGAGGCGTACACGGAATCCTGTTACATTCTTGCAAATAATGGCGAGCGTGTACTCGGTTTCGCTGACCTCGATCTCCCCGTTGATACTTATCCCCCGGGCTACGTCTTCCAGGAGGACCCCATCAACTTTCCGCTGGAGGATCTGAGACTGGTAATTTTATTTATACGATGGGAAACGTAGAAAATTTGTTTCGCGCATTACGCGGTTTCCGGATAAATCATGGATAATACAGGATAATATACTTGAAACTCGACAGATCGAAATATTGCTGCGAGCACCATTAATCGGGTAGATCTGATAATGTTTCAATGTTTCTTACTCCCTTGTCAATAGTTTGAATTTCGAATTTGTACACAGGGCGCTCTGAAAAAACATGTCATTCGAAAAAATACTATATCGCTTACGTATAAGGGATGACCCCTGAAAAAATACAAAGAGAAACAATTGTCCTCTATTAAATAATCACCGTCCTAGTACACATCATACGTATATGTACGTGAATTTAAGTTTCCTCGTCTTACAAGAAACACGCGAAGACACTTTGCCCCCCTGCAAGTTTTTTTAGCCGAAACATTCGTTCGATATTCGCAGAACAATCGATCCAATAATTTCCTTCAGCCCGCAACGTACTCTCTCGTTTTTCTTCACCAGCGACACGTTTTTAACGTTACATTCGCGCAAGCAATTCTTCCGCCCCCGTTCCAATTGCGATATAACGACCGCGCGAAGTAATTCCGTGCCAGACGAACGATCGAATGAAACGTAATCGATATTCCCCATTGTCAGATCGGATTGATATCAATGATGGATCCACCGAAGCCAACGGTGCCGGACGCCGTGTACAAGTGTCGCTGCGCCGGTATCAAGGTGATCATGGTAACCGGTGACCATCCGGACACGGCGAAGGCGATCGCAAAGTACGTCGGCATCATCACCAACGATCACTTGGTCAGCGACGACGACGAGGGGAAGAAACAGTCGATTGTGATAACGGGCGCGGAGCTCCGTGAGTTCCAATCGGACGAACTCGACGGTATTATAAGGCGATACCCGGAGATCGTGTTCGCGAGGACGTCGCCCGTGCAGAAGCTGCAGATCGTCGAGAGTTGTCAGCGGCTTCATCTGATCACCGCGGTCACCGGTGACGGAGTCAACGACTCGCCGGCATTGAGGAAGGCCGATATCGGCATCGCAATGGGGATCGCTGGTACTTTCTTTGCTACGTTACGGTGCTTTAAGTTTGTTGCTGGATAATAGAATCGGCGGGTACACCTGGAGATACACCTGGGACCCTTCTCGCGAGGATATTGTCGATCGGAAACGAGGAAGTGAATCGTGTAATAACGATAGTGTGTAAGAGGAACAGGGGTAGTTTAGAAACGTAGCATTTTTTTCGTGTATCGTCAACGTCACTGATTTTATAGTCCTGTTTCGATTTAAATTCGATTAGGCTATGTCACGATGAACGCTCGATGCTTTTTAACAAATTTTTAATAATACGGGTAGAACCATCGGACTTGCATTCTTTTCAACGCAGGCCACTTTTTACTTACGAAACTGAATAAATAAGACAATAGCGAAGAAAGAAAGAGACCATTTAAAAAATTTACAAGTTGTTTATTTAAAAGTGATTACTAAAATATATCCAGCACGACATTTCAACAATTAGTCATCCCCTTGTCGATCGGCAGTATGCTACCGAGTACAAATTTCTTAACACAGCATGCAAATGTTTAAATAACTGCACACCAATCTTCTCTAAATATTTCAATCGTCAACCGCTACAAACAATATTCCCAATTGTACATTCCAGCCACTTATTAAAACTAACGAATTTTACCCCCGTGTCACATTAACACTAGGATCGGACGTGAGCAAAGGGGTTGCCGATTTGATACTGCTGAATGACGACTTCGCATCGATAGTCACGGGGATCGAGGAGGGACGAAGGTTATTCGACAATCTGAAATCGAGTATCGCCTATACCCTTGCCAGCAATGTTCCAGAGATAACGCCGTTTCTGGCATTCATTTTATTCGGCATCCCGTTACCCGTAGGCGTGATTTGCGTCCTCTGCATAGATCTCGGTACAGACATGTGGCCAGCAGTCGCCCTGGCTTACGAGCCAGCCGAATCGGGCATCATGGTCAGGTATCGATCGCGTTCCATTGTACTTTCCTCGAAACTGTACACCTCTTACATCGACGTTCGCATCGACGATTGCACTCCGCGTTCGTTGCGTTTCGCAGGAAGCCCAGAATACCGTTCAAGGATCATCTCGTCAGCAGTCGTCTGCTCTTCATGGCTTACGGGCAGATAGGCATAATCGAAGCCGCCGCCGGATTCTTCTCGTACTTCGTGCTGATGGCGGAACACGGTTTCCTCCCTGGCATGCTGTTCGGCCTGCGATCGTCGTGGGACAGCGAGGTTATAAACGACATGAAGGACAGCTTCGGCCAGGAGTGGACGTACGACGAGCGAAAGATACTTGAATACACCTGCCACACCGCCTTCTTCGTCAGTATAGTGATGGTACAGGTGACAGACGTGATGATATGCAAGACCAGGCGGAACAGCCTGTTCCGTCAGGGCATGAAGAATTGGGTGCTGAACTTCGGGATAGTTTTCGAGATAGCTGTTGCATGCGTCGTTTGCTACGCGCCATCCATGGACACGATCCTCAGAACGTATCCGTTGAAGCCGGCGTGGTGGTTGCCGGGCGTGCCGTACGCCGTGATCATTTTAATTTACGACGAGCTTAGAAAGCTCTGGATCAGAAGAAATCCCGGTGGATGGTGGGACCGAGAGACTTGTTATTAACGTGTACGAAACGAGCCCAGAGAGAACAGGCAATAATATAATCCGCCGGGTCGCGGAACGAGAACTATTTCGCGATTAAGCAATTTTCAACGATAAACAACATTCGGAGGAACAACCGAGGGGGGAGGGGGGGAAATAAAAACGACGGGACGGATATAAATTGAATGCGCGATTAACTTGATGTACATTTAAGTGGAGTATTCTCGTCGAACGCGAGTATGCAGAAGAGCAATGGTTCGCCTTTAGTTCTACGCGGTCATCGAGTGTTGTAACCTCGTGAACGGAAAAGTGGGGGATGCATATAAAGCCCTGGGACCCTCTCGATGAGGCCCCAGTAGTCTCTAGTCATCAATTCTCTCACGTTCGGAGAACCGTGACTCGATTTCGAGATAAATCAAAGGCTATATTTTTCCATCGAATCGTTCCCGTCCTCCGTCAGGATGAAGACGGAGGTTCTCTCCCTGCTGATCTGTCTCGGTGAGTAATTCTGTACCAGTGAATAAGTAATAATGCGGATCGTGCCATCCCGTTTTCGCCGTACGATCGTCCCCGCTCCTCGCCGTCTCGAACGTCTCCGAAAGTTCGAATTATATTCGGACGAAAGGACATTCTGACAAAAGTCCGAGAAACTCGCGCCTCGTTTGACTAGTGACCTTTAGCCGAGATATTGTTTTACCCCTTTTACGAGCGACGAAAGCGTAACTATTGCCTCAGCTGTTACTATGCCTCCGATCGCTCTGACGTATCCCGTGTACCGTCGTCCCTCCGCTTTCAATCTCTTTTCGCCGATACTCCGCGTCTGATATAATTTCCCATATTTCGCATACTACTTTCACCTAATTTTGCGCTCATAATCGATAGGTCCCGTCCCGTCGAATATCCACGACCGATTCGTGATTCGCTCGATGTATCGCACGCGGGCAAACGATACCTGGCCGACCACGAAACAACTTACGCCACCGTTTGTTATTGAGAAATCGGTTCTCCTTACGCCTCTCGTAGAAAGTTCAATTTCTCCGGAACACGTGCCGGCTCGCAACGAGCAACGAAATTCGAGCACAAAAATCATCGACATATCCGTCAACTGTATAGTCAAAATAATCGTTCTGACTGAATCGACGCGCGTTTACGAATATCCTCGAAAATACTCGACGCGAATCGGTGATCCATCGAAAAATTTCCCAACGAACGAGGCTTCGTTCGATAAATACGGTTCAAGATGAACATACCCCGGCATCTTCCCACGATTTGTATTCGCGAAGCTTCGCCGGCTGTCCCGTCTCGAATAGCCCAAGTCGGGATCCTCGAAACCATTCGGCGGCTATATAGAGTGTTGGAAAGTTAACAGGTCCGTTGCGATTAAACGACATTTAAGTTCTGGCCGAGCAGGCACACACGCGCACGCCGGGTCCGGGCACTTTCTCGCTTTCTTCCGTTCGCGAGGTCGACCGGCGTTTACGTACATACGACCGGCGTTTATTCAGGGACGAAAGACGTCGCCGTGCCGCCTTGAAAATACTTCAACCAGTTGACCCTCTCTCGCCGTTCACCTGTTCTTTTTATTCCCCGCTCTTTGTATTTCTTTTCGTCCCGTTCTTCTCCCCCTTCATACAAATTCATTCGTTATTCCTGACCATCGACGCGGACGCATCCGCATTGTACAACTGCGCCCCGTTTTCGAGAAACGGTGGAAACGGAATTCAATTCGGAATCGAGGTCAGATATGCGCTCGGTTAACAACAAAGGCACGAGAAAAGTTCCGCGCGAGGAGAAGAGACAGGTATTAAAGATTATAGCATAACGTAGATACTGAACGGGATACTGTGAGACAATGGAATGTCAAGGAACGGTTTCGCCTTGGGATAGTTGGGCGAGTTGTTTTCCCAAGTTGTTCTGGAGGGGTTTGTGAAATGCGATAATTTATTCGCGTCACGATTGATGCGTTGCTCGAAACATTCGTGCGATTTCGCAAATCGATGATAACTATTTCAATGATGCACTTCTCGAGCGTAAAGTCGAACTGGTTAATTAAAATCGGCGTTGTCCGAATGATACGAGCGACCCAATATTTGAATATTATTTTCGCGAAACCGTGCCCGGCGCGCTATTTACATTCCCGCATGAATATTTCCCCTGCCAGACGACCACGGTTGCGTCTCAACGCGCGTGCTTATATTTTCTTATTTATTTATCGAATATCGTCCAGTGGTTTTCCTTCGCGGAATAATAATCGGCAACAGAAAATACAAGAGCCGATCGAGGTCGTTACGCGAGCACGAAATATCATTTCCCGCAGTCGTATCACTCCCGAAGAAATATTAAAGCTCCGCTGAAACAGCTTCGGTAAGCTGCGCTTAAGAGAAGTACGTACCCCCGTAGCGGCAGGATATTCGCCGTCACGCGGGGCGAATCTCCAGAAATCTTTTCAAATAAGGGCAGAACGATTTCGTTAATTTCCAACGCTTTCCGCTTGAAGTGTACCGAGTACCGGTAACGATCGATCATTTTCCAGGCGCTGTCACCGCCCTGACGAGAAAACAGGAGGCACTCGAGCAGAGTCGCAGGAAGGCAGCGTCGCCGATCTCGCAAAAGAAACAGCAAGGTGCCGCGGGAACGCAGGACGAGTACGAGGACGAGGATGGGCTTTCGGATCTGTGCCCTGAGCCGAACGGTTATTTCCCCGACGCGGACCAATGTGACAAATACTACGACTGTCGGGACGGCAAGGCCAACGAGAAACTGTGCCCGGACGGTCTTGTGTTCAACGACTTCAGTCCTCAGCATGAAAAGTGCGATCTGCCGTTCGGGATCGACTGCACGAAGAGGCCGAAATTACGTAAGCGTTGAACTGTTTCGTACGACTCGACGTACCTGCGAACCCCGATAATAATGACGAATAATAACGAACGAATTCAACTGGCAGAGGAACCGCAACCGTCGCCGCATTGCCCGAGGGTTCACGGGTACTTCGCCCACGAGGATCCCAGGATATGCAGCACGTTCTATTACTGCGTGGAAGGAAAGTTCAATATGATCACGTGTCCGGACGGACTGGTCTTCTCGGAGAAGACCGGCATCTGCAACTGGCCAGACGAGGCGCAGAAAAAGGGCTGCGGCTCCAGGGAATTGTTCAACTTCACCTGTCCGCACGTCGACGAGTCCACAGCGGCCACGCATCCCCGTTATCCGGATCTGGACAACTGTCAGTACTTTTACGTTTGCGTGAACGGCGCGATACCGAGGAGGAGCGGTTGCAAATTGGGTCAGGCCTTCGACGAGAGGACCGGGAAATGCGACTGGGCGAGAAGAATACCTGAGTGGTGAGCTGATAGGTGAACGGGCAAACAATTGGGAATTTTCGATTCTCGTTTGCTCTCGCTTTCGATACGATTATTTGTATATTTGCGAATGTCGAGCGTTAGGTATTCGAGTATCGTTGAATTAATTCAATGAAAAGATGGTTGTCGATTGGTTTCACTTTTCACGAGGTTCGCAAAGAGATCGCCATGATAAGGTAGTGACGCATTTCGTTGATTTAATTTCAGCAAAGACTGGTATAAAGATCAATTGACTGACGAGGAACTGGACGCCTTGGAAAATCCACCACCGAGACCGAAACCCACTGGCGGACACAATCGGAGGAAGGGGCCGAAGACGACGTAAACTGGAGACTAAATTTTTATGTAGATTATAATTTTCATCGATTTATTGAGCAGCGACTGGAGAAATAAAAGATTTGTAACAAGATCCGATCTTTTTCTTTGCGACAGAGTGACGAGAATTATAATTGCACCTCGACGATTGTAGTGAGTGTAGGATACAGGTGACAATTATAGGTAGAACACGAAGGAATGATGTTAAATAGAGGATAAAATCTAAACTATTTTGTTTTCTACGAATGTGTTTTTTCGAGAACATTGATTTCCAAATATTTTGCGTACACGGTATAGCCTGTCGAAAAACAATGTACAGAAATAGTTGCCATCGTGTATGTATGCAACATTCGTATGATTTTTGCGAACGGTTCAATTTCCATGTGCAAGGAAGCACAAATTTTCGTGGGCAGGTGTTTTTTTTTGTCGGTGAAAATACTTAATTAATAAATCGCTGACGCTGGAGTACTTTTTCGTGTTTTCTAAAATTCCGGGAAATTGGCGCAAATGCGAAAGCCATATTCGTTGTAAGTTTATTTAATAGACAGTATTTTTTCAGGTGGTGTCGCATACTTTTTTCATTTATAATTGAACCGTTCGAACGAAAATAACGAAACACTTTTTAGAAATGAGACTCTGCGAATATAAATATCCAATTGTTGATTATGTACCACTCATTATGTGTACCACTCAATAAATTATTTTCCAACGATCCACTTGCGACGTATTTCGTTATTTCGCGTCATGATACCAAAGAAAGGATAAATAAAATTAAGAAATACTAATATTGCTAAAGTAATTTAGTTATGAATAGTTTTTGAAGCCAAGCTAATGTCACATGACGTAAAAGTTATATTTGAGTAAATATTTTGAAATGGAAGTACATTTTCATAAAGGCTGACACTACTTAAAAGCTAATTAACCAGAGAAGCATGTATTTAATCAATCTTTGAAACATTTCTCGAGATAAATAATAGGAAAGCAATCTAAGACGAGAAAATTTTGTGCAACAGTTACTTTCTTTTTCATTTATTATTATCCTTCCACTTGTGCCGCTATTTTTGTCCCACTGTGTACATACATACTGTCGTGAATGACTGCACGATTATCAGTATGAACTTAAGTGAAAGTTTTCACTTTTATTTATATTCACTGTCACTTTTCCACATGTATACAGTATCCCACATGCGGAAATCTAAATAAAAAGTATGTGAAAAACCGCAAATATTTATTAACTCGCTTCTTGTTAGTTTATGTAAGAGCAACAACGTTTCTTTTTTTTTTTTTTTTACAAATTTACCACATTTTTCATTGCGCGCTATAAAACACCGGGATGATACTTTTTTGACGCGACTTAATCGTTCACGGTATTCGCAACATCAACGCGAACATTTCAATACGGTTTTTTCCTTTTTGTTTACATCAATAACGAATTCGAATCGCGTGTAGATTTCCGTGTGCCAGTGAAAGTGATCGAGGCCTGAAAGTTCTTCGCATTTCACGGGAAACGCTACCGAAATCTACTCAATCAAACAGTGGGTCAGCTTGTGAATGTGTCGGTGATAAATTCGATCCAGCGTCGCTTGCGCAATTATTGTCCCGAAGAAATTTTATATGTAGGATTGGAAATACTGCGTGAATGTTTAGAATGATTGCGATGTATGAAAGGTACGTTCTGAGCTGAGTACTTGAGAAGGTCGTGTGTATGGGGGGGGTACAGTGGCCCAAGGGTTCGGGTGGTCGGGACCGACCACCACCGAGGGATGACTGCGGGGTGTGTCCTAAATGAGTGAGAGCAAATGAGGAATAGAATGAAAGAGAAACTAAGAGTGAAAGAATATAAAGAATGAATGAGGCAAAGCTAAGGCAGAGCTAAGTGAGAGTGAAGAGAGAGTGGAAACAGAGCGTAAGGAAAAGTATCGTGTGTTTGAGTAACGTCGTGTGTCGACGCATTTATAATAAAGATAGTGTTTTAATGAGAGTAACTGAAATCTTATTACACCACCTGTCCTCTAATCCCAACTACGTGGGGTTTACAAAGAATAACTTCTACAATTTGGGGGCTCGTCCGGGATCGAGGTAACAGGAGGTGTAAGATTGTCAGTGTAGTGAGCGTGATCGTCGTTGTGCGATTTATTGTGGGCTTACTGGTCGTCTGATTGTCTGTAAAACATGAGTGCGATCAATTACAACGGTTTTACTTTGATTGAGTTGAAAAAGAGGTTGGGTGCGTTGGGGCTAGAAACCACCGGCAATAAGGCTGAGGTAGTGACGAGGCTGTTAGATGCAGATCCGACAGGTGCGCGTGTGGGAGCGCTCCCCGAAAGTGGTACTAGTGAGGAGAGTAGTGAGGTTCCAGCACAACATACGTCGTACGAGCGTGATAACCTGATATATCGAAGGATGCAGGATCAACTGGACTTGATTAGCCAGCAACTCGCGACGATGCAGCAAGAGAATCAGCATCGTACAAATGCAACCCGTCCGATTCAAAATGTGCAACACGTGCCGCCAAAGGTGAAAATTCAAGATATTGCTGGCATGCTGAGTTACTTCGATGGCAATGGTGTTCTATTTGACCAATGGGAACGACAGTTGCGACTGTTGATGGACACGTATCAGCTTAGTGGTCATGAGGCGAAAACGCTCGTCATTGCCAGACTGGGGGGTAAGACTATGGAATGGTTTCATTCCAAACCGGAGCACATAGTTATGGATATGGACGAATTTCTTGCCGAAATGCGTGCCATGTTCTCTTTCGTGCCGAACAAGGCTTTACGGCGAAGGGAGTTTGAAAGTCGACGGTGGAAACGGGAGGAGCGGTTCTGTGAATATTATCACCAGAAAATTATATTGGCGAATCGGGTACCCGTCGCTCAAGACGAGATGGTTGAACATCTGATCGAGGGCATCCCAGATTCAATTCTACAAAATCAGGCTCGTATTCAATGTTTTTCGAGCGGAGCAGCGATGTTGGCCGCTTTCGAGGGCGTAATCTTGAGTCCGTCGGCCGGCGCGAGCGAAGCACGCAGGGGGTCGCCGAGGGACACTGAGCGACGGAGAGCGCAGTACACGGAGCAGGTAGCAGAGGCGAGACCGGCGGTGCCACGGTGCTACAGCTGCGGAGGAAGAGGACACAGAGCAGCGGGTTGTCCGTCAGGGGTTCAGGCGGTCAAATGCTACGCTTGCCAGGGATTCGGGCACGTCGCGGCGAACTGCCCAGCAGAGGAGAAGCCAGCATCCAACGAGAGCCTAGCTGCGCGGCGAACACCGCGTGAGGAGGACATCGAGGGGGCACTCGTTTGCGAGCGCGAGTTTTTCGTAGGACACGCAGGTCATGTCGTAAAGGACGACACGTTTGGTCCTTCGGTATGTAAGCGCGAGGTGGTAGAGCGACCACTCCCATATTTTACAAAGTCGCAGGTAACATCTAGACTCGGTAACGAAAGAATTGCAGCTATACCTGAAGCTAATATGTCCTATACCGTTAATGTAGTTAACGTAGCTGAGAGTCGAAGCGCGCAATCATTAAAGCCAAAAGTAGTAGCCCAACGTAAAGAAATTGTAAAGTCCTTTGAACCGACAACAGTAAAAGAGAAGCAAAGCGTTCTGATCCCTAGCGCGCGTCTGGAAAAATGTATGCCTGATTGTTCAGCAAAAATCGAACTGATTAGAGGAAATCATGTAGGTGGGGGTCCTTTGTTCAAGAGCGGAGACAATAAGATTGAATTAGCTGTACCACGGTCTTTGCGAGAAAGTAAAATCAAGCGAGCAAACGAGGATGACAGTTTTGCGAGCGAGAAAACGTCAGCGGAAGAGCGTTACCCGAGCCGTAAGTTTGGGAAATTACAATGTACCGTCAAACACCGTCCAGGTAAAAACGTTACGCACGTGGACGTCTGGAGTCGCTACCCCCGTTCGCTATACATGTCGGTAGGCGAAGGCAAAAAACGCACGTGCAGTACGCTAAGGGAAGCGCAGTGGGAAAACCCAGAAATGGATGGTGGCGTGCGTTTTGCGATGTCAAAGTCAAGGCAAAAGCCTCTTGACCGCATATATGCGATGAGAAGGCGAGGTAGGCTTAAAAAATGTCCAAGGAAGGCATGCGATATCTGAGGCCAGATATCTTTTTTTTTTTAGGATGGTCGGGTGTAGGATTGGAAATACTGCGTGAATGTTTAGAATGATTGCGATGTATGAAAGGTACGTTCTGAGCTGAGTACTTGAGAAGGTCGTGTGTATGGGGGGGGTACAGTGGCCCAAGGGTTCGGGTGGTCGGGACCGACCACCACCGAGGGATGACTGCGGGGTGTGTCCTAAATGAGTGAGAGCAAATGAGGAATAGAATGAAAGAGAAACTAAGAGTGAAAGAATATAAAGAATGAATGAGGCAAAGCTAAGGCAGAGCTAAGTGAGAGTGAAGAGAGAGTGGAAACAGAGCGTAAGGAAAAGTATCGTGTGTTTGAGTAACGTCGTGTGTCGACGCATTTATAATAAAGATAGTGTTTTAATGAGAGTAACTGAAATCTTATTACACCACCTGTCCTCTAATCCCAACTACGTGGGGTTTACAAAGAATAACTTCTACATATATAACACAATGAATGTGTTATCAAAAAACGGTATGTCGCAATTGGTCCGTAGGCAAACCCACACAAAAATATTTGACGGAAGAAAGTGTGGAGAAATGTTGCTGACCTCGAGGGCAGAATTAATATCGAGCCATTCTAAATCGGGACAATCGCTCTGCCTACAGATCTATGTTAATTTTCTTTTAACATAAAATAATACGTTGCAATGCACGCGCGTCGCAATAAAACGCCGTGTCAAATGGATTCCTTCCATTAATTTCCAATCAAGGGGGAAGAACAGTTTGAAACGATTCGACGCAAGAATTAAAAACGAGAATACAGACACCGCGACGACGAGGAAAATTATTTTTATCACTCTCGCCTGCATCGCTCTCGACTACCTCGTTAATGCAACTGGTTTATTGTAAAACCTTAACACCACAATCTGAACAGCACCGTAAGAACTGTATATAAACCGTTCATATAAACGTACGATAAATTCCATGAACCAGAGTAGCCGAAGAACGCGAACGTGTACACAGTGTACACGAGCAGATAGCTTCACAATTACTCGCGTTTCGAAACATCTCGTAGAATGCAATCCCCGTCTGCAAGGATCGCCGTAGTTTCAATTTTGTTACAAAGAACGGCGAAGGACGCCCAGGTGAGAGTACACCGCAAAGAAGAGGAGGACGACGAGGTACGACGACCGTGTCTCGGGAAAAGAGAAAGAAGCTTAAAGGCGCATGGTTCCTACGATCAATCTTGATTTTCGATGGCAATCCATCGATGAAAACGTGGCGAAAGTGGGGAAGAACCATTGGGCGTAGTGGGGACCGACGGGGTATACCCTGTGGTGAGTTGCTGAAGAGCTGCAGTGTTCCGCGGCGTAGACACGATTTACAAGTGGGATACAAAAGTACATATCGCAGTCCCTCAGTGACCGGTGATTAAAATATTCTTCGCCGTATCTCGTGATTCGATTCTGTCAAGCAAGCCCGAGGAAGCGCAGGATAAAAAAAAATGATCAAGGCGTACCTTCTAACGATATCGGCGGTGGTCGCCGTGACACGTAAGCGTTTGAGCATATAATTGTACTTCTCGATGTTCGAAATATTGGTGAAAAATAGTCGGTGGAAGGGAAATTAAGTCAAGAAATCAGTAAAGCGTGAGCAGTTTTGTAATAATTACGGTGATTCGGATTTCATTCGAAAATTACATTGGTGCGCTCCGAGCGGCGTTTACGCGAGGACGAACGAATTTCTATTATCCTCGGCAAAACTAATCACGGTAATGCGATAGTTTTGCGTAACAGTCCTGCGCGGAACGGTTCAATACTCTTATTTATGTAACTGCGAGAAATGATCCTTGTTCTTCGAATAATACATCCCCGAAGTTTTCTAGTAACCCACAAGGCAATTGCCAAGTCGCGATCGTCGAGTGTGCATCGTTAACATTAATATTCCCCGTGTTCCATTGAGAGTAAAAACAGCGAATGCCGATCGCCGCGAAGGAAAATAACGATTCCGCTGGAACAGTCCAGATACTTTCTCCTGGCTTCACGGCTGCGTTCGCCGCAGCTTCTGAAATGCAACAGGATTTCCGGCATCGTAATCGCCGCGTGAAACCGGTAAAATTTCGTAACCGTCTAAATATCTGAAACGCGTCGCCCATCCTACGTGGAAAAATCGTTCCTGGTCGCCGTGCTACGTTCCACAGGTATCCATTTCTCCTGGAGGCCGCGCGGGAGACAGTCGAACGAAACTTTCTAAACCGTAAATGTCAGATCTACGGCTCGCCGCCGTTGCATAAGTAACGGCGACCGTTATCGTTCGATTAATTGCGCAAAGAAAATAAAACAATGGCGATCGACCGAGGACCGCGCGATAGCGACCGATTAATCGGCACGATTCAACTGTCTCGTGCGAATACGCGGACCCACCTCATCCCGCTAGGCCACTTCGTATGCAGCTTCGTGCGTCGCATCGATTTCCGGTATATCTTGCGATGCAAACGCCCCGGGTAACGCGGAGAAATTTCAGGTAATTCGTTCCGGTCTCGTTCGCCTTTCTTGTCCCCCCGATTTTTACCGAGCGAAACGAACGGCCTCGAGACGAAATTTTCACCGCGCCTCGCGCGATATCGAACGATCGATTCGCGCCGCCGTTTCACGATATTTCGACGGGAACGAGGGGGGATCGGGTTCGCGTTAATCGATCGGAATTACGGAAGTTCGGTGAACGTTAATTCGAGGCTGAATTATTTACGCGAACGATGGCAACGACGCGTGCAAGTCCATAACGACAAGCACGGCGGAAGATTCTCGTTTCGCCGACCGAAGAGGACGAACTTTCATTTGCGCGAAACCCGTTTGACATTTACAGACGGCGCGTTCAATTGCCCGAATAAAGACGGCCAGTACGAGGACCCGAAGCAGTGCGACAAATACTACGGATGCAGCGACGGCCAGGCCACGGAGAAGCTCTGCCCCGACGGTCTCGTCTTCGACCCCCTGATACGGAAAGTGAACAAATGCGACCACGTATTCAACGTCGACTGCGGGGATCGTCTCGAGTTGCGTAAGTTCCTCGTAACTGTTTACACGCCCTCGGCGTTCAATTAGGACCGCAGATCGGTCGATCCACTGAACTTCGGTCCTTGACGACTTTTCGCTCGTCCCTCGTCCGTCGTTTTTCCGTCTTTCGCAAACGGACGACTGTATCGGGTGTCGGAAATGTACCCCACGGCGGTAGAATCGAGAGCCCCGTGGCGCGACACGTTACACGTGTCGTTGGCTCTCGCGGTGCCCGACGTCCTTGACATACAGGATACGGTGACGATCGGTGGCGAGAGTGACTTTAATCCCCAGGTGATATCGTGTGTCCGCAGAACCGCCGCAGCCTACGAAGAAGTGCCCCCGAAGGAACGGGTTCTTCGCCCATCCGGACCCGTCCGTCTGTAACATCTTCTACAACTGCATCGACGGCGACGCCATTGAGATTACGTGCACCACAGGGCTGCACTTCGACGAGTACAGCGGCACATGCGTTTGGCCGGACAGCGCTGGCCGAGAAGTAAATATCGTCGTTACGCGCCCCGGCTGGCGGAATCGTCGTTCGTCCCCCCCGTTCCGCTTTCCGCATTCGGCAATATTAGCGTATCGACGTTAATCACCGTGGCCCGTTGATTAATCCGCGTGCTCGCGCGTTAACAGTCAACAGTCACGGCGATTATAGTCATTTGGATAATTAATGGATCGCGCCGTTGGTAATTATTAATGTAGAGCGTGACTGATTGCGGTCGACAGTTATGATAATGCGGGTGATTTCGGCGGAGGGGGAAAATGACCGTTCCGAATCGCATTGAAGCGGTGCAATCGGTGCAATCGGTGCAACGAAAGTACGGTGTTCCTGATTGTGGGTGAAATTGAATTTCCAATAGGGGTGCGGAGCGGTCGACAAGAAGCTGAAAGATGGTTTCGAGTGCCCGAAGGAGAGTCAATTCGACACCAGGGGAATGGTTGTCGATCATCCGAAGTTCGCCCATCCGGATGACTGTCAAAAGTTTTACGTCTGTTTGAACGGTGTGACACCCCGTGAACAGGGATGCAGCGATGGAACGGTCTATAACGAGGAACAGCAAAGATGCGACGCGCCTGAGAACGTCCCCGGCTGGTATGTAATCGTTTAGTAATTGTTTAATTGATCGTTCATTTGCGATCAATTCGGTAGTAAGGCAACGTTGCGTGCGACGCGATTTAAGAATGCATTTGTTCGAGTGTTCGAATTAATCGAGAGATTAATTTGTATCTTATTAATAAGGCTATTGCATGAAATATTGAAAGAAGGGGGCGTGCCAATAGAATGAATTAATAAATGGTATATTTTGCAGTGAGGATTGGTACAAGGACGACGACAAGAAGGCATAAGAAGCGTCCTAAATTTGAATGTCCCGCATCGGGATCTCGATATCATTTCGAAGTCATACATACCATCCTCGTTTAGTGTGTAATCATGTGTGTGTCTAGATAATTGAATGTTCATGAATAATAAATTCTATTTTATCTTATTCACGTTACCTTCTGGAATTTTATTTCGTTCACCTGTCCCGATTTTTACGATTACACGAATTTTCACGCAAACTATCGATGCATTAATTCGTTCCGATACGTGCAGGGACGAGCTTGCATTATTATTAAATATTAATAAAAGGTTTTACCGGTACGCACGTATGTACGTATGCTTGGATATTAGCTTTTCAGGAAGATACAGGTGCGATATTTCTTTAAGCTTTCATTCGCAGCGAACCAAGCGTAGCGAAGGTAACTTTCTCCTGGGCCTTTTATTGTTTTTTGTTCTTCAATTCATCGTCAAACGACTTTCATGTTAATGTTCTTTTTATAAACGCGCACGATAACAGCCTGTTTTCTATTTTTAGTATTAGAGCAATATTGGATCTGGTTACATAGACGTCTCGAGCATTCGATTTTTGTAGGCAGCAGAGATAGTACTTAACAGATACGATGCTAAGTGCATGTATCCTTTCGCTAGTAAAATAGTAAAGACTAAGGCAATCTCTGTTGCACATTGTTAACAATGTGCATTACGATTGTTATTGCGCATATTATAGAATATAAAAATTACTAGATTCACGCGCGAGAGTTTGTATATTAGAAAAGGATGTTTCGAAATTACGTTTCCGCTCGTTAAGAAAGAGGTCTTGAGATTGCACACGTTTCCTCTTATTATAAAAATGTGTGTGCATGCAGTTGAACTCGTGAATAGTACAAGATGTATTCTCTCTTATATTAAACATATTACTAATTACATATTTACATCAGAAATGTTATTTGAATTATAATAATATTTTAATTGAACGTCGATAATATTTTTCTAAATTCTTTGTTGAATTTTTGAGTGAAAATAATAGGAATCTAAATGGATTAAAACGTTCGACATTATTCTTGTCATGAAGACACATTTTCTTGCCATTTTACAGGTGTATAATTTACATTTTCACCAGGAACATTACAGTTTCTCAGGTGTGACCACTGTGCACTAGCGGCCTCAGATACCACATCGTTGCTTTTCCGAAGTGAAATCACACACGATATTGAACAACCGGTTATGTAGGTTCCAAGTATCACGATTGTCGGTTGCGAACCTCGTCCCTTATCACAAATTGTTATCATACATTTCGTAACAAAAATTATGAAAAAGAAGCAACGATTTTCACGCATCCTTAACAATTTGAATTTGGAACGATGGCCGCGAAAATTACATTTATTTCAAGAATTAAAATCGGATAAAGATAAATAACAGGTGCGAGTGGGATGCCTATTCGACAGATTTTCGAAAGAAAATCTGTGGTATGTTACGGCCGCAAATATGGTTTTATTTGGACCGATTTGATTGATCGAAGTGCAAAATATATTTCGTTATGAATGGAACGTAGAAAGGGAATACAAGGGGCTATAGTCGCTAGAAAATTCGAGGTTTTAAACTGACAAGTATTAAACGCGACTTTGTAACATGAATAACAATATTACTATTTCACTGTTAATGTTCGTAATTTTACTATTAATGCTCAACGAATTTAATTCAAAAAGCAAATTGATCAAGAGATGCAATAGAAGAAAATGAAACAATGCTGACAATTAGCAAACCCTCCAGCGGTTCCATCGTCAAAGCGAATACTCTACCTAATGTTACAAAATCATTGAATAATTTCACTTTGGCTCCGGTATATATCCGTCGCGAAATGTGTTTCTCTGTGTCAAACAAATTCAATTCATAGGATCGAATTGTAAAAGGAAATGCTATGCAAAGTGTATTGAATTATTTATAATATAATTTGAAATACGGGACACAAGGGAAACCTGGTGCAAAAGGTACGGGAATAAATCATGGAATTTCTGTCAAAAATAAGTCCAAACGTGATCTTAATTTCATTATCTCGCATTACGATACTGATGCATAAATGCAAACTTTATATTTCGCTGTTAAAACTATCGACAAAGAATGTTCACGTAGAAAGTCAGTCAACTGTGTTTGCCACAACGCTTTATTCTATTAATATTTTTATAATACTTTTAGTCACAATTTTATCGCTATAAACAAATTAACCCCAGAAAACGTGCGCCTTTTTATTTTCCATTATCCGAAAATACCATCCATTACTTAAGTACATAATAAAACTGAGAAAAACTTTGTTTGACCGCAATTTAATTTCTCCGTGCCCTGTCAGGGATTTCAAAAGCGTAACTTTATACTTCTGTACTTCGTATAGCGCAAGATGTACTTGCAGCAATAAGCTGTAAGCAGGGAACAGATATGAATATGACCAATCCAAACTTTCGGGACAGATCTCTGATTGCAGTGTGTTCGTGTAATTTCACTGCATTCATTTATACGAGATTCAATCTAAGCAGACGTTTCTTGCGTACAGTTAGAATCAGGTGCACCAAACTAGGTTGTAAGGGCATCTTAAAGTGTCGCGCCGAGGGAAAGGGGTGGCGATACAGGATATCTCGTTTCCACCAATGTTAAAGTGCAATCACAATCAAGTTGTTCGTGCAAATCTGTTAATACGTTACTGGTCTGGCTGCAGGAATATTACTTACAACGTAGCACATTCGCGCGATATATAATGTTCGTCCGATATTAAATTCGAGAAACGCAAGTAGCAAGTAGCCATGAACTAAATTCAATGTATGCGAGTGTAATCATTTTTAACCAATCCTCGAATCCTTTCATCTCGTATTCATCGCACGCTCTTCGGTCGGTAGATTATGCCATTTAATGAGAATCCCGCTGACCTTTGCCGATTATAACGTTCGGCTAAAAGGCACTTCAATAATCGGGGTTGAACCGTCGCGCAAAGTACATTGGACGCATACGTGTGCATGTGAGCACACGTTAACTTGCAAAGGGACACTCGCCCCAGCTATTGGGATAACATTCAAGAGACTATGGGGAAGTTCGGTGAATAGCCCGGGTGTAATATTAGGAACACTTTGAAAGGTAAAGTTACACCAATAACAGAACTAGAGAAACTCGGGAAAGTCAATAGAATATGCAAATTGGCTTTTAAATGGTCGAGCAAAGGTTTCCTTTGATTTTCATTACGTTGTTCGGGTCGGAGTTTCAAGCGTGGACTTTGTATTTTCTTCTGGTTCCGCGTGAATCTAAACTACACGGTTCGAAGCTGGTTTCCTTACCTACAAGTAACACAGAAATCGCTTCGGGACGATTATTCCCACGATTATTACACGAGCCCCGCGAATATCCATTTCAATCGCAAACGAATAATAGTCACCAGTTGTCTAGACAAAGTTACAATTTTATCCAGCCGCATATTTTGCGATGATCGTGCTGCAAATGGGAGAACCCCGACAAGTAATTGTTCATCGAGGCAGCCGGTGTGCTGAACGAAATCGTGCAACGTGTCTTCGCCGTCAGAACACTCGCAAAGAGACGAGTATCGAGACAGTTATGATGCAAGCGAAACAATCCGACGCGACTCGTTCGATGACCCAGCCTCGAGGAACCTCCAGGCGAAAGTTTCGCAGCGGCGTTTCCGAAAGTTGATTCCCCTCCGTGCCACGGATTTCGCCACGCCACGCCAGCTCGAAGCTTTCGACGGAGCTTGCGGAAAGTCTTTGGACCATTTTTTAGAATTAGAAGGAAACGGCAGCCGAGCCGATCGGTAATCGATATCCACGGAGTGCAAGAGCTCGTAAACTGGCCAAACAACGATACGTACGAGACGATTGGTTTAGCAGTAGTGGATGTGCTTACAGGTGTGCGATTGCTAGGCCAGGTGAGCGATTGGGCCGATCCTTCAGGTTCTCCGTGAACTTCTCTTTTCCAACGTCAATTTCCTTTCTATTTTCTCTCTCTCTCTCTCTTCTTTTACGTGATAAAGTACCAGAGCGGTCCCCTAATCCCGGCTATTCCACGCGCTTCTCCTCCTCTATTTAAATTCTCGAGAAACCGTCCAATAGATTCGTTAAATTTCAACGGAACTGGCTTGGGCCGTAATCCGTTCTTTCATTTTCTTTGCCCGGGCTCTCGATTATGTTAATCACCGTAAGCAGGTATTTTCTGGAAACGAACCCGAGTTCGTGGTAGCGCGAGTTCGGATTGTCGCGCGCCCACTTTTAGTTCGCTAATAACCGTAGATTTTTTGTCGCCTTCCGCCGCCATGAATTGCGGTATCGCGGCGCGGAAACGATTCCGCTATGATAATCGACCGTTCGCCGTTATGCTACTTAGGGAAACGACAATACGGCGAATGCGGTGTTCCACTGTATTATTCGTTGCTGCAACGGCCGCAATTACTTTTATGCAGGAATTACGGATACAACGGTATCACGCAATTTTTCGCCTACGAGATCGCCCGATTGCCTTTAACGCTCCTTTGCCGATTGTCTTACGCACGGTTCACGTCGATAATTCGACGTTCGATTGTCGTTGCGACTAGTACGGCGCGGGGAAAATTTGCGGTACCTCTTGGCTGACTTATTGCTAGTCGAGCATAATTTTTAGACGACGTTCGCCTATTTCTGTTCGTCGGCGTTTATACTTTCTTGAACATGGATCTGGCTGAAGCGACGAACGATTCGTCTGTTGACTAGTTTATGGTTTATGTGCAATAATAATTAAGTGAAGTGCTATTGTACAGTTTTATGCTAATAAAGATTCATGGAATACACTGATTCTGTTATATGGCAATCAATAAACGATAAGTCGTGATTAATTACTGTTTACATTGGTACCATCCGCACGTCACGCGGATACCTGTATAATTCGGAATATACAAAATAGGAGAAGGGACACGTAATTTATACAATGCTGGATGCGCGGAATGAAGAGTTATCCCGGGCAATTCGTTAATATCGTAACGGTTACAATTAGTTGTACGCGTGTAATTTTCAACTAAATAGCGTCAGGTAACTACGTGTTACGATTGCAAACATAATTTACACCGTGCGCCATAAATTCAGCGTGATAATATCTTTCCACGTAGCAGCAATTCGTGGGTAATTTATAAGTTACCGTGCCGGCTCGCCATTCTTTTCAGCAACTTGGAATTACACGCCCGATGGAATCACGATTATTCGCGACTTCGCGCGGATACCTTGGATTGATTTTCCGTTTAAAAATCATCCGGCATTTCGGTTCGCGAACGTCAGCGAATTTCCCGCGAGGCAGGGGTGGATTTTGCCGGAAAGTGAACCGCGACCCGACCTTCCGCAACATCTGCGTAGCAATAAATTCGTCGAACCTTGCGAGCATTCTTCGCGATTCCCGGCGCTGAGCGTGCCGGACTGTTGTTCGAATCGATTTGCAAAAGTTTGTCGGAACAGCCAGCGAAAATTCGGCCACTCACAGATTCTGAATACTTCAAATATTCAAGCCCGATTGATTCCTTCAGCTTTCGCTGTTTCACTCTCGAGCGGCCTGTAACGCGTTTCCATCAATACACGTTCCGTTGCGCGTGCGTCCGCGTACATACCGGCTGTTACCTTCCGCACAGGTGTTTTTTCCGGAGCTTATCGCGTCTTCGTCGCGATAAGCGGTCTCATCGATTGAACGCTCGAAACGCCGCAAATTATTATCTTATGATATCGACAGAATCTCGCTGAATATGCGACTCTATTCGACAATTGCGATCGAAAGGTTGCGTGCTCGCGGCGCAGTACGACAATTCTGTACTCGAAAGGGTGAAACTCGAAATTCGCTCGGCGTCGGCGAGCATTTTTATCTCCTGCGAGCTCCTTTAGTTTTATCGTTTGTGTCCGCTGGGTGCATCGCTCGAACTCGTACCTCTCGTAGGCGTTAACTGTGCTGTGCAATTTAACGTTTCGGGGACGTATAATCGTGTTAAAAGTCGAGGACGAACTCGAGACGGGGCGGTAATCGGCCGTTCTATCCGATAACGAGTTTCGTGCAACTTTGCGACTGCGTGGCGGCGCAAGAAATAGAAAATGAAGGACAACCCTGGAAATTGGGGAGAGGGACGGAATTGGAAGGATTTTTTTCACGAAAGCCACGATGAGTAACTTCGTTTCGATATCCCGACATTTTACGTTCATTATTATTTCATTTGATATCTTTACGTACGCTCGTACGTCCGGACGACGAGAAAGCCAGTTGACGTTCAATTATTATTCGATACAGAATGTGCAATTATATATTTTCACTGTCATAAGGAGTATATTTTTCGTTATTTACGACGGACCATCCAGAAGCGCCATTCCTCGGTTTCAATCGAATTCCGGTACAGGCCCTTATGAGTTTCTATATTTCATGCTTTAGTTCTTTCTACAAGTTGACGAAATTATCACCAAATGCGCCGGAATTCTGCGGTGCGGTACTTTGCGGGAAAGGATACCACGAGGTACGCGTAGTCAAATGCTCTGGGAGGCTCGTGGTCGTATACGTTCCGCTAACTCTATCTCCTTTGTGGTCGGGGGTGTTTTCTTATTGCCATTACTGTAATTATAATTCTCCATTAAGATCCTTGCAGTATTGAATACATTCACTATCATGGTGGAGTCCAATTTGTCAGTTACGTAAAGAAATGTAATACAATTCTGCCGTATAATTAGTGAATCACTTAATCTCCATCTCAGAATTGTATTTGCGAATTTTGTTTAAGTTTCGCAAATTTTTCTGCGTTCTTATACGGTCGTATATTTTATATATTACATCAGAAAATATATTGTAACAGATATTACAATAGGAAATTTGTAAATTCGATATTTATCGTTCGACCGTTTCAACAAGTATTTCCTGAAACTTATTATTATAATAACGATAGTAACAGTAGATATAAAACACTGTTTGCACGAATGTCCGATGAAGTATTTCATTAAATTTGTACCTTTGACGATGTGCATATTATTCGATCCGAATTTTCCATCTGAAAATGAAAATCCAGGAACATGTTATCCTTCTTTCCAAGGGTTTATCCAAATACTGCTCAGTGCTCACCCGCCGCACTGTCATCCACGAGGAAAATTATGATTCGGTCGAGCTGAAGGCTCCCAAAGGATTGTCATCCGTATGTATAAGTAATTTGAAAGTTCTCTACCTGAGAAGAAAAGGCAGAATCGAAAAGGACGAATGTGGTTCTCTTCCATCGAGACGTTTTCGGTCACCAGTCTGCGGGATCGCTGTAGAGGAGCATGGTCGATAAAGTTTTAAAACTACCACAGTACCCGTATAAGCCGAACGGATCAAAAGTAATAAATATTTTAGTGTGATTTCCGTCTCACTTCCCGCAGTCCTTTTCATTTCATCCTTTCAAGATCGGCTTCGACCGCATTTCATCATCTAAGAGTTAATGAAAATCCTGCGATCATATATATTCGTGGAAAAACATAGAAAATCGAGAACATTTCGAATACCAATAATTCATGCTTTTAACATTCCACGATCTATGCCAATGGCATATTTTCTAATCCGAGAAAGGGATGCTTTTAACATTTACTTTCCTCCTTTAAATTGTGTCAATTTAATCGGCGAGACGTTTCCACCCATCGCTATTTAAATACTTCATTCTTCAAATTGCTTCGAAAAACGTGAATAAAGAATTTATTTACATGTTTCGACACTACGAAGTAAATTATCGAGGTCGAAAAATTTATTTTACAACAGCCCCATCCTTCCCGAATAATACCAAACAAAAAGTAGCTCAACCGAGCGAACATTTCTTGAGATAAAAATTCGTAAGCGAGGGCAGTTTTCGCGAAAACGAGCGAAATTGCAAGCTTCGAGGTCCCGTAATATCTAAACAACTTATAAACCAGCAAAATGATGTCTCGAACGCCGCCCGATTTCACACGTACCGCAGCATTGTATTTCATTTGGAACAAAATCGCCGCTGGTCGCGTCGAGGACCGATCGATTCGGCATGGAACGACCCGACGCGTCGGTCCTTATTTCGATGGTACCCGTGGAAGATGTTTTCGCCGTTTCTTTAACTGAACAGCAACACGTATGCATGCATACGTACGCGAAAGCCTGCACGGAACGGGGAACACGCCGAAACGGGAAGATCTTTCTGGGAACGCCTCTCGCTATAAATAAGAAAAAAGATCCCATTGGAAACGCCTTTTCGTTCACGGTGATCGTCGAAGGATGTTTGTCCATGGACTCGAGCACCGGTTCAACGAGAATCGGGAAACAATCGCGTGGTTGCATGTAATGTAACACGCGCCTGGCGCATCCACCGTGGAACGTGTTGCTCTTTGTTTTCCGTGATTCTGATGTTGCCCCATCCTTTCAGGTGTCCCGACGGAGGAACGCAGACAGGTGAGAGGGGCACACGGTACACGAGCCATCCGGATCGGCGACTCTTAATCTCTTGACAGCGGTGGCCGGCTCGGATACTCGATGCGATCATTTCCGGCGGAGACCGAGATCCGTTCCCCGTGGAACAACATTCTCGCGCTTCCTTTTACATTCGTCCCCGATTAAACGCGCCCGAAGCCGATCCGCACGTTTCGTCCGGGCGATTTCATTCGACGGCGGGCGATTTTATACGCGCCACCTGGCCGTTCGAAAATTGTATTCGGTTTTAAGGGGGCCGACGCATACCGGCGAGGGAATATAAAAATGTAGCGCGTCGTAAAGGAGAACGGGGCCGACCCTTGATTTCATATGTCTCGCACGACCCCGGCTGCGAAAAATCGTTACGACCGCGCGACGATTCGTATTTTACGGCGAACTGTTTACACTCGAACAAATTTTCACGCCAGCTGAAACGATATCGGGGACGTTTAGCGTGATTATTCTCGTCGATCCGTCCCGTACTGATTTTCGAACCGAGACAACACGCATGGCTACTTGAACGAAAAGGCTGCCATTGCACTTTACAGATGCAGCGATGCACCGCGATGAATGAAACGATTTCCGACTTGTGCATCGTTGGACACCGTTTAATTTTTGTCCTAGAACATTTTTGTGCATCTGTAACCATCTGCGATACCCCCGTTGCATAATACAAAAAATTGTCTAATTTATTCCGCTAAGTAACTAAACTATTGTGGTTAACTTTCGCGGCAGAACAGAGCTGACTGTTCCCTTTACAGTGTCCCGTGGAAATTATTGCAATTTCCAATTTAATTTTTATTCGATTCGTTACAAGTGTCGTTCGCGCATTGTTCTACAAAAGTAGCCTCAAGTAGCGAAAGCGTAATGCATATATACACGCGTACGTGTCGTATCGTGCAGCAGACACTGAATTGTCACCGGACACGTTGGATTGTTCTATTTTATATTTATTGCCGAATGTTCCATCGCACTTCGGGCGCTATCGGGTTAATCGCGTATCCACGAAACGATCTGCGGAAAAACGGAGATAGAGGGGCCGAGCAGAGCGAATAGTTAAAATGTTGCTGGGCGTGCGGTGGAAAGAGGAAATCGAATTTTGAGTGGCCGCTTGGCGGAGCGGTACGGCGACCGGAAATAACGAAGCATCGTAAGCATTAGGACGAGGCGCCGTTTCGCTCTTTACACCCTTGCCTTGGCAATCTAATGCAATTTGTCGCGACTCGGTTCGAGGCTGATAAAATAAATAAATAAATTTGAGAGGGGGCGAGAAAGAAAGTTGAAAGGATCCCGATAATTGTCGGTCGTTGAAATCTCCAGCGTTACGATTGATCGAAACGATCGACGATGGACGATCCTTGCACAGAAAGTTCGACGGGGAACTTTAAATGTCCCGTATAATATAAACGACAGCATTAATGGGTAATCGATAACGGCCACAAATTGCACGATATTTGATACGATAGGGCATTAATCAAATTAGCAGTGCGGTGGTTAATTTGGTGCATTGATAAAGCCGACTTGCCGACAAGTATGTTAATTAAAATATCTATCTGTTACACGGTGCCGTTCGTATGCGTAGCGTTGCAGGGGTTCTCGTTAAGCGCGAATTTTCATTCGATATCTATCAAACGACGTACGAATAAATAATCTCTGTCCCATTAAATGGCTGTAATTTTATTGCGAGTGTATCGTAAAGGTGCACAGATACCGGGAATGCATTTAGAGTTTATAACGTTTGAATTATGTATAAAACGTATACAGACTACTAACTTCGCCCGGCTGAAATATCGCTAGATATTTCGAATAATAAGAAAGAATAAAGCTACGAGGGTTTATAGTTTCGCGGGTCACGCGATACGGTTGCAACAGTTTCGTCATACGTAGAGGTTTCAAGCAGCTTCGAAGAGTATCCTTCTTTCTTCAAATGGAACGCTGTACCTTTTATTTCTAAATTCGATAGCGTCGAGTCCTGAATAGAGAAGTATTAACCCCTGCCGGTGAACGTAACCCAAACCTAACGGTTAACGAGACATTTTGTCCCGTTGTGCGATATTTTTACGCAGGAGAAATTACTGTTGCGTTGTCATTTATGACGGTAAAGAATCTTCGGTTTTCGCGCAGAAACAAATATTTGAGAAATGAACGGAGACACATCCAATTGGAGAAACAAAATGGACGTGAGCAATGATGTTCTGCAACACTTTCCTCTCATTTGCTGCAGTTTTCTCTCTACGGTCAAAACGCTGTCAGCTTTCTAAAATGTTAGGGTCACTGTACAACCAGCACAAGAATACAATTTTAATTTCGCACTATTGCAAACGTAGGAAGGGGAAAGTTTATGCACGAGGAATGCTCGTCTACGTATTTACCATAGCTTTAACCGGGCTTAATATTCTTTTCTCGCGATACAGATGTTATTTCTCATTGCACAATTGCCCTGCTGTTGTGATGCGCAGCGTGACGAATTGTTCTCGCGATTGTTCTACTCGCTCAGTAACGCTGTCGGTATTTTCAAACGCTGGCAGACAGACACTCGTCGCGTGTGATCAGGTTTGATGGATTGACGTTCAGTATTGACGCGGATTTTCGTTTCTCGAGCCTGAACGCCACCGGAACGAATTGGCTACTAACAGTGCTGATTGCAGCGCGTCAGTTTTTTTTTCCGCCGATACACAAAACTTTGCTCCCTATCCGAAGAATTTGCAAGTTCCCATCGCTGAGACGAATTTCTATTTCAACGATTACTGGACGGTCCGCTTTAACGACGATTAGCCTTACCCTCTCGTCGTTACTTCTTGTCACAATGGAACCGACGAATAAAGTGCACCGAACCTACACGATATTAGGGCAGCATTAAGCCGAGACGTATGTTGTACCGCCCTTGGCAACTTTAGTTTCGCCGGTTGAACGCAATTTTCCGAAACCGTGCGACAAATTAATGAGCTCGTGTAACGGTTTCCTTCTACACGGAAGCACAGAGGTTATTGGGCGAGACGTCGCCGGCTATTAATTTGACAGAATGACGCTCGAACATTTTGCGACGCTTGAATGACAAATGACGTTCGCGATGTTTAGACCTCAGAGACTGCCGAACCAAAGTCTAAAGCACTTTAATGTATCAATCAATGTTGCGTCGCTGCCGGAATTTAATTAAATTGTCGTTCGCAGTACTCGCTCGACCGGCCATACTTGAACCGCGCGGAGATCTCAATCGGAAGGAAGAAACCGGAAGGATATACGGCGTAACGATTCATATTTCCACGGGAACGCTGCGTAAGTCTGTCGCGTTTATTAGCCGCGAGAATCCCGTCGACAATATCGAACGCCACGAGTCGATACGGCGCGAAGGAGTTCGAGTGTTAGGAGGCTTCGTTTCGAAAAATAATTTCCGCGGAATGCCTGGCGAACAGGGCGCATCGTAAATATCGCGATTCATAAAAACCCTTGGAAATTCAGGCGGAAACTTCGAAACTCCTGGAACCCTTGAACCCGCGAGGATTTTCGAAGTCTCAGAACTTTCGATGCTCCGTGAATCCTTGAAACACGCCAATAAAGCTGGAGCGGCCCGTTTTCGAGCGGAAACCCGCTTCGAAATGAATAATACGCTCGCGGGGGGAACGAAACGCGGCGGAAAATCCGATGCAAGAGGATAGCACCGTCCGATTGAACGAGTCCGCCGCTTCTCGGTCGGAGTTAAGCCGCCTCGTTTCGCCCTAATTATACGTCCGGCGCGGTTCTAATCGAACGACACCGTCGAGTTTGCGTGACGTCCCGTATCGAATCGCAAGCGATACCTACGCCCGGACGTTTGCGGCAATTTCGTTTAAACACGCCGTAACGACCAGACGGAAATGCGCACGAGAGATAACGCGCAGGACAGGAAACGAGCTGCGGGAAAAAAGGCAAAGTGCGCGAGAATTCATCTCTCGATGTTCCCGTTACGGCCGCGCTTCCGCCCCATTAAGCCCGATATCGGCGGCGATCTTTTCATTTCGCTGAAAAATCTATTAGCAAAATAGTCCGGATTATTCTTGCTCGATTTCTCTCATTACCGTTCGGTGCCGATGTGCTCTCGCGCGTTGCCTCCCGAACGGCACCGATTCCCTTTTATCGCCCACGTGAATAACATTGCGGGATAATCCCGCGTGTGATCGGTTCGAGCCGTTCTTTCGCGAGTGCTTGCCGTTTCTGAATATCGTTTATCATTGAGGGTGTACACCACCGGGCGTAGAAATTATCGAACGATTCGTTCCACTTCCGATGCGAGGATCGCGACGATAATATTCGAATGTCGTCGCGCGCCCCATGAACGGTGTATTTAGAGGCGAGAGCGATATCGCACCTGCGACGGTCGCAGGTGAGGGTGTTGTATGGAAGCCGGAAGGGAGGTTTCGAAACGAAAAGTCGGATGATGGAGTCGTCCGATGGAGGAAGAAAAACAGGAACGGAAGAAGCGCGACAGGTAGGCGGGTTCCCGCAAGAACAATTCGAGATGTAAATCAATGGCTGATAAGGGTGGCGGTCCTATGGGGAAAGGAGGGTCGCTCTTGGATCCCGTTCAGCTAGAAAAGAGGATGGAGAGTCTGAACCGAGTTTGTACCAGAGAAAGGTGGGTCTTCGTTCCGCGGAAATGCCTCGTTCGAGGATTATTTATTTGCCGACTTTCATCGAAAATTCCCCCGAAAGTGAACCCTCGGTTTTCTACCGAATTTCCACCCCCCCCATCCCTTTTCGCCCGCTATTCTAATCCCTTCATCCTCGGCTGAGTTCTTTAAAATTGCTGTTGGGTAATCGTCTGGGCTACTGGATGGTGGAATTATGGCGTACAGGCTGGTCTTTGGTGGATGATGAAAAAATTAGGAATCAGGTGTGCGAATTAGTGTGCGAGAATAATGTCGTCGCAATTAACTAGCGTTAGAACTTTTTTGTTGAACGATCGCAACGAAGGACAGGTCACGATTGCCTGAAAGAAATCTAGATTACTCGGCTTGTACATTCGATCTCGCGACGTCACTCGCCTGCGTAGCCATAGATTATTCGTTTAAAGTGTATCGTTTCGGTTATACGAAGGCTGCAACGAATTTGTTCGCAGCTTATATCGTAACGATCGTAAGTTCGACCGGAGCTGAATTCATCTTTTTCGGGGATATATTTCTGCGCGAAAGGCATCCTTACATAATCGATATCCGATACTAACGATGTCTCCGCCTAGCCAATCGCCCTACAGTCGCATGGCGCGTCATGTCACAATATCCTGAATTGAACGATTTATTGAACAGGCCCGCAACATGGAACGGTTTCGCGTACGCGGCGTGTAGGCTTCGACAAATGTTTCGATCAGTGGAAGAGAGAAGAAAATATCGGAATAATCAATCTCACGCGCCTGTGATATTTCAGAACCTCGAAGTTCGAGATAATTGTTTGCCGGATTTGCTATCGCGCGTGCCCGCCGCGGGAATTGCTGAACGATTTTGAAGTATGATTTTTGTAGCGATATTTATTTGAAGTGCTTGCGACATAATTACGAAAGATTCCGTTGAGTTTAAAATTGTACATTCTATTTAACGAAAGTATAGGCACGTGGAATGGATTCGTTTATTTACAGTGGCTGTTAAAAGTTTCTTGTATAACATATTCTTGTCCCTCTATGTTCTGGCGACAATTAAAAATGATTAAAAGTCTTACTGCAAAGGGCTTAGCAAGTGCCACTGCATCAAAAATTATAATACACGTGCTGAACGTACTTATGCAATTAGCGAATGAAAAATTACATTCTTGCTGAATACCTTTGGCACCCACTGTACGTACATATGTGTATTAAGTTCGTACTTTAATTTTCAGATATTGCTGGAGCGGCCGATCACTTTCTTCTCTACGTTGAAGAAAAAACCTGGCTAAAGTATTCTGACGTTATCGCATCAAGAATTCCTAACGAACGAGCAAAGTGACAAGTTACGTGCCAACAAACGAAGAACAGAGTCCCCGTTCCTAAAAATTGCTGCGTCTCGAATTTCTCCAGCAATAACGCTCCAATGTCAAGCACGCGCGTACAAAAATTACATATAATCAAAAATATATCGAAGAAGAGGAATCGTTCGTCGTTCGTCTAAATCAGTTCGTACGATCGAGGCCCCTATGGCGATATCGTTCCTCCAATTTCTCTAACATGAATTGAAAAGTTCATTAAAACGAACGCCAATACCTCGCTCCTCGCGGGGAGCCAACGGCAAAGAAACGAAATCGTTCCTGATGGCTTCACGAAGCGTCCACGTTTCGAGCAGAAGCGTACGGTTCCGGAAGGCGGAATTTCGCGCGGCTGTTAAACGACTGGTAGATAGCAGGTCCGACGTGCCGGTCAGATAAAACGCAAAACATTGGGGCCGACATGCAATTAGCGGCAGCGCCGACTGCAAATCGTCGCGAAGCTGTGCCGCGAGATTTACCGTTCCGTTCACCCCGGCGATTTTATCCTGTCGCGTCGCTTCTTCCTTTCCTCTATTCACCTTTCTTCGTCCCTTCTTCCTTTCCTCTATTCACCTTTCTTCGTCCCTTCTTCCCCTTATTTTCTTTCTACCCGTCCGTTCGTTCCGTTACGACTTTCTTTGTGCCCCCGAAACACAACACGGCATTCTTTTACAGCGAATTAGTGCTCGCGTTCAGCTTCGCGCGCCCAGCTTCAATTTCCACGCGAGTTCAAGCGGATCGTTTCCCTGTCGTTCAAGACTTACCCCGTTTCGTTGACAACAGTTAGATATGTCGCGATGGTTTCGCGGAAAAATTTGACCCAGGAACGCGGCCAGAAGTATTCGTCGCACGAACCGCCGTTCTTCGACCAGCCCCAGCTGATCCGCCGAGAGCCAGGGAAGTCGTTTCCTGCGAGCAAGGAGTTTAATCCAAATTGAAGAATAATATCGGTGGTTAAGCCCGGCCCGAGGAGACAGATTCGCGAGAGGGAATGGGCTCGTGGAATGGTCGTGGACGATTCGGAATGGTCCAGCGATTTAAATGTCTCGAACGGCGAGCAGCCGTTCGACAGGAGCTGAGAAACAAGAGTGTAGCTGAAACGACGATAAGTATTCTTCGTTGTTCTGCTCTTTTTCTCCCCTTTCGTAACGTTTTATTCATTTCCAACGATTCGACTTGCGATATTTAGCATCGCAACTCGCGTCACAGGTACCATAATATTAAGGCTGTTTAAATCGAAGTTCAAAGTTCAGACTGATTTATCCTTTCTCGAGTTATACTTTATTAACGAAAGCAACCACCATTGTAATGTACTACGTCCCTTTCTAACAATTTTAAAGTTTCTAGTCGAGGTTTTCAATATGTGAGAAAAATTTGCTGGCAATTTACAAGCTGTTCGCCCTCCGGTCAAGTCGGATAATCGGCGTCATACCGGATTTAATTTCCACGCTGGACGGCTGCACGGTTCTCATATTCGTAGCAGTTAAATTTAGTGCAAATCGCCGTCCACGAGTTACAATTCGGTTCGTTACATTTGACGTTCGTGTTACGTTACGGTGGGAGTTAAATTCGCGTTGCTTCTTGAAGCTCAACGTGCGATTGATAAAACGAGTGCCACTGGTTATTTTTAACTTATTTCGCCGGAATTTATGAACAATATTGAACTTGTTACATTCTTGTCCCCCCGCGTTACAAATCGCACATTGTCTTTTCGTTAGCATGAATGGCATTGTTTACTTTCAGATACGATCGTAATCAAGCAATCGCGTTTCGTTCGTACAGGTACGCGCAGTTGAAACTGATTTTCATTTGTTACTCGATAATTCTGTTCCGGTATTTACGTGCTTCGCGTGCATTAATTCCTCCGTGCATTATTGCGCCGTGTTATTGATTACCGAGCGTGATACTGTAATCACGCGTATATCTGATTATAAAGGCGCGTCTTTATTTAAGCCTGTTACATACCTGGGCATTAACGGCGGCTCGCGTACTCGTGTATCTAATTATGAAGCTGTTTCGGGTAATACACGGCTCGTCTGGTATCTAATAAATATCGAAATTAAAATGTTTTTAAATAAGAGAAACTGATTGAACAGCGTAGCGATAATTATTTATTCTGCCCGATGTGTGACGCGATCTTTTTTGATTATATGTTGCGCAGGTAAACGTATCATAAAAACGTGGACACGATACGTCTTCCGTATAGGATTAAATTTCAATTGCACTTCAATGTGCACACGCGCAACGTCATAAACAAAGATAATCGAAATCGATTCCAATAAGCTCGAAAATTGTGCTACCCCGAAACGAGTTAACCTGGAATTTAGCGTGCTAATAATATCTCCTTCTTGGCAAATATTCTTAACGAATGAATAAATTGAAACGCCTGTGTTATTATTTGCCAAGATACTAAATTGCTTTTTGCCGTTCGATATTTAGATTGAACGGGTATCCCGTGAACAGCAAAAATAGCCGGCGAAACGGGACGCTATAGTATACGGTTACAGAAGTTCTGAGTGAAAATGAACATGGGAGGAGGATGTTTGTATACACATGCAAATCGAAAATTGTACAAGGTAAGTTCTCCGTAAGCGCCCGCGTTGCACCTCTATTGCATATATTGCAACAACCGTTGCATTAACACCCAACAAGTCGAGCGCATGGTAATCCAGGCATTACCGTCATTGATTTACGGCGCAACGGTGCCAAAACTTTTTCGTCTGGTTAACGATCCATCTAGATAGAGTCGAAATTTACATTTTAAAAAATTAGCGTGCAATATACTGGATTATTCCCATCACCGCGGGGTTGGTATTTGATTTCTTTTCGAAAAAATATCGACCAATTCAACGTTGCCCATTAATATTACGATATTCGTGCATAGCGATGTTGGTGTCTTATTGTGCATCGTGAACGCGGTTGTTGCTCTACGAGATTACTAAAATAACTGGATCAAGGTTTACGAAAGAAATATGTAATTAACTAAAATACCTACTAGCCTTTCTTTTCTCTCATATTTTTTTGTCATCCTGTTTAATTTATTTCTGCCTCTAACAAACAATTCGCGAATTTATTTTACAAAGTCTAAGATGCTGGACACCGAACATGATCGTTACGAAGCAAACGAAAGAATAATTTCAAGACTGTCTGGTGGAAAGTCTGCCTCGAAACACTATGACAAATTTAAATCGGAGAAACAAAATTACAGTTGGTAAATTCAATTAAATTAAACGAGGGCCAAATTGAACAATCGCAACAGCGATATTATTCGAAGGAAATACTGACAACTACTTTAAACCTGTACAACGCATCTCTGGTTTTTATCGTCCACGATTAATTAAGCACGTTTATTCCGTTCTACGACAATTGAAGCAAAAAACAAGCTCGAAAACGTTTGCCAATGCAAGGAGGCGCACGTCGGCAAACCTCGCGAAACAAAAACAGTCACCGGTAAGCGTACACGTATGCAGCAGCGTCGTTTGATGAACATTCAATTTTCATTCAAAAAAGATTCATCAAACAAGCCTTTGTCGCTCAGATTATCGCGTCCCGAGTTATTCGGCTGGCGGGCTATTGTGAAAAGCGTTCCTATTTTTTTTTTTTTTTATTTCGATAGCCACGAGAGCGTTCACGCGCACACACTAACAATGTTCTCCTCTTCCTTGCTCGCCTAAAATATTGCTGCCTGCTTCGAATATAAATCACTTTCAGTATTTAACACGAACGTCAAATTCCATCGGTACGAGTCGAGCGACCGTACGAGATCCATCGTTGAATGAGAATCGTCCATTGACATTTTCGTATTGTGCGTATACAACTATGCGTCTTGCCCCCCTTTTTTTCCCCAATTCCTTCGATCCTTTATCGCAGACTGCATAATTGTCTTTGCACGTGGCGGAAGTAGAGCGGCGAACGACTGCCACCGATAAAGGATGAATCAACAAGTGTCCAATTTCCTGCAACAACGATGAAAATCTCGTAACACGTGTTACGATGATATCTAGGATCGCCTGGAAAAACTTGTGCATTAAAGATTGAATCGCCCGACTCGGAATTGTCGGGTCGTTTCATTTTTCGGGAACAATCGTCTTGGACAGGTAGGAAGGTCCTTAATGAACGTTCGCGTTGCATCCTTTTCTTTTGATAATCCTGATTTCTGTACGAGAAATGAAGTACCATGAAATTAATCTAATTTAAATGCCCAACGTGAACGAAACGTCTTTCGTAAGTGAATTATCTTTCGAGGAATGAAGATCCCGAACGAATGGTAGCGAGGAACCAGCCACGTCAATTTTCTGTTCAACCAGGTGTATAAATTAACGTTCGCAGTAATGTTTACGCGTTAACAGAATGATATGCGTAACGTTTCGAGATCGATGGAGAGGGGAAGGGAAATTTTTGCCTTCTGCCGTTGCCACGCGAGCAAATAAAACAACGACACCGCACACGTACACGAGGAGAGGCTTTTCTTTTTTCATTGCCAGGGTAAACGTGTCCTGCGGTTTTCATTCTAACGATCTGACTGAAACCTCGTCGTTGCGGCAGAAACACGCTGAAGACCTTCATTCGGGTTCGATTTAACTTTGCCTCCGGCGTATCGTCGGAAGTTAAATTACTAGTAGGACCGTCCGACAGAGTTGCATCGTGCTCTAACGAGGAACATTCATTCCGGGAAGGGAAGAACAGTCGCATAAATGTATTATCTTGCGGGACGTAAACGTTACAATGTCGTAAGTTCATAACTGGCACGAAATACTTCGCTGCTAATCTAAAAAGTTGAAGCACTTGCGAGATTGGTATTCTGTAACTAAAAGGACGACGTTCTTCCTTTCCGCGAGTGTTGTTGCAAGCTAGAATGTTGCACGGGGCAACGATCAACTGTGTTGGAATCGAGAGGTGCGAGCTTCCGTTGCACATATATTTAATACGTTATGAAAATTGAAGGAATGTAATATCAATAATAAATGTCCAAACGTGTATCTCGAACTTCGAACGATAATTTATTTATACCAGATAGTAATCATTTCTTCGGGTACCTAAGTTTTATCATTTTATTCTCAAGAGAAATGTTTGAAATATTGCGAAATGAAAAATGTTCCTTCCCACCTGTTGGTATCGATCGCTTTTATTTGACGAACATCGCCGTTCAATAATTCCAACGCTTAGGAATCATTTCTGCTCGCAAGCCTCGGGACACACTTTGCGACATTGTTCGAACGAGACGCTTGGAAACATTCGCGGAAAAATAGGCACCGCGAATCGCACGAAACCGCACCTCCTCCGTCTTGCGATAAATTGAAATTGAATCAGAAGCGTCCGAGGCATGACAAATAAACTTTCTAACAGACATCGGCCTTCCATCGTTGCGGTTTCTTCGCCGGGATCACGGTTATCCCTACTAAACAAGAAAAGGTTTCTTCGGCAATCGAATAAATTTGCAGCCACGAGGCTAGAAACATTCGAAACTTTCAATGAACCGAGAAATCGCGGAGCGAACGCGTTACAGCATTTCCATTCGACGTTCCGCCGCGAAGACTTTCCACGCCGTCAGAAAAATTCTCTCCGTCAGTCTATCCCCCCCCCCCTCTCTCTCTCTCTAGCTCCGTTTTTCGCCACTCGACGAGTCAGCTCATCGACATTATTACACGATGTCACTCGAGGTACGTGGCATCGATTTCGAATCACACTGGCGGACCAATGGAGAAATTTAATTGGGGGCCGCGTAATTCCCAGTTCAATTCGAGCCGGCCTGCAAACGCTCGACGTGCCGGAAAAAAAATTACCGTGCCAGGATGCGCTCGCAGGAAGTCGAGACTGTCCGCATTGGTCGCGCCGTTAAAATCACTCGGGGGAAAAATTTATCCACCGAATCGATCGCTGCCTGCAAAGATCAGTCACTGGTAACGTTACACAGCCGATTTTCACTTTTATTTTGCGCGACGATCGACAACGGGCCGACCGAAAATGGATCGCGCACTGTCAAGGTGTGCCTCGAGGTCGAGCGGTTCGAATGTTTCGAATGAAATGTACTGCATTCGATGGGAACAATTGCGGGCACGCGCTTCTATATTATTCATGTGTTCTGCTTCTTGAGATGTTAAGGCAAACCTGACAATTTAATGAATTAAATGGCAACGCATATTTTTTTGTTCATGCTACATGGTGACGAATAAAATGAAACATTCAACGATCTACAAAAGTATGTACCGAAACATGAAAATTACGAAGTATATATATATACAGTGTTTTATCAATTCAACAAAATATTTACCAGAATTGCACCGTTTCGTTATGCTCGTCTGTTCTGTTGTATAATAATCATAAATAGGTACATTTCTCCTCCACACCGCAGAACGGGAAGAAAAATTTGCGAGGTTCAAATGGCGAATTAGCATGAGAAGAATGGAAGTAATAGGGGCAAAGGGTGTGCTTGTCGGAGGGAACGACGGTTATAAAACTGTAAGGAGCGTAAGGCACAAAAGCACGAAAGTGAACGCTAAGGAAGCTCCAATTGAATTTTTACCCCGGGAAATCCCGTTCGAACTATTCAAATCGCACTGTTGGCTGTACTACAGGCCGACGTGATTCGTCAGAACTATGCGCAGAGTATTTGAGGCAGAAACAGGGGAACAAAACTATTCTGCGTTATATACGCAACTTTGAGATTTCTGGCAACTAAGGAGAAGCCACAGTAACCCGTCGCGCTAACGCCGAACGAATTGTCAGACGAGATTACAATAGCGTGGAAAACAGATTTATTTCAAGCAAAGAAACTGCACGTTTTTATACTAATATCGCTTCCATTTGTTATTCGCGGCACGAGCAATTTGGAGATAGCACATTGTGTTGCTATATATTTCGAATCGCAGGGAAAAAGTTACTTTGATCGTTATTTGTATTTTATATTAATAATGGTTGAATTGGATTGTTCAAATGTTTCGCTTAATTGAGAGCGTGTCGTACGAATATAAAGGAAATACGTAGAAGGTAAATGCAGATCATTTTTGCACCAACGTAAATATATAGATAAACATTATTTATTATACCATTCATTATCGAAGCGTAACAGTCAAATCAATAAAAACAGAAAGGATAATATAAATAAATATAGTGGATATAAATAGCTACAGTTTAACAGAATTGAAAGGGTTACTGTAGTTCTTAAAGGGAAACGTACCGTGCGTAAAATATCGGATTGTACTTCATACAGAAATTAAATTTCTTCGATAATTAAATTTTCAGTCTTCGAAACTTCTCGATGGTAACTCTAGTGTCGAATTGATGAGTTCTAAACGACCCGCCGAACGGTTTCCGTAACTTCGAAGCTCTGTGAACCGAAAAACGAAAGCTCCTCGAAGAATCTTCCCACTGAGATGCTTCAAGGTGGCATCTAAAGGAAATTGAACGCATTCCTCAACTGCGTTCCAAGCAAATAACCACTGAAACATGCCCGACAGCCCTGACTGATCTTACGTTTTTATATATTATACGTATACATTGAATTTTACGAAGTTGCAAAGTAAGATTGAACGGACGCAGTATAAAAAACCTAGTCGTTCAAAAACAAGTGGCCAGGAATAGAAACGCAAATTTTTGTATTCGTTTTTGATTGACGAAAAAGCTGCCGCTGCAATTGTATCGCTTTTACAAAAATTCGGACATCACAATCGCGTATCACCTTTACAAAAATTCTCAAGTAAGAATAAAACAAGTTACGTACCATAAAAAAAGAACGACAGCAATATTTGTTGCAATTAATCAAACAATTCGGTTAGAAATATCCGCGCATTAACGAATCGACATTACTAGCCCAATAATATCGTTTGCCGAACAGATTTTCAGAAACGCGATCTGTCTATCCTGAAGAATCGTAAATAAATATTATAATACATTTAAAAAATCATAATACCGTGTACCTGAAAGAAAAGAAAAGAAACAAGTGCTGTATTACTTACACGTACGATTAAACTATCTGAGCGTTCTGCTTATTACACATTTAATAACAGAATTTTCTTTCACCAAATGACCGCAACCCTGATACATGCATGCAAACAGTGTTGCCAAAGGATTGCCAGTACGATCCCTCTCTGACATTAAGCCAAAAATAAACCATTGATCGAAAAATGATTGGCCCGACGGGTAATTATTCATAGCTCAAGACCACGTTCCTGAAAGCGATTAATCCCCGACGGCCAGAAGCAATACCATTTATTTATCATGCGTTAATTTCGCGAGGTTGGAGGGGGCAGCTAACTTGCCTGGCTCGAACGAAAGCGTGTCAGGTCGCACGGTCTCGTAGTTGGTGCACGCGATCAATCGTTGCCGCGAATTATTCAATGTTATCGTTATCATAAATTCGGCGTCGTCCTATTCCCCCGTACGCCGCGCCGACCCTCTCTATGATCCTGATAAATTATCGAGCGTAGGGTTGCGCCCGCGGCGCTGTCGGCCCCGCTGAAATTTTCATACCCGCCGCAGACCGTGCACCGTAAATCCGATTCTAAAAACGTTTCCCGACTGATCTATCGATCCGTTATCGTTTTTCGCGTCGTTCCAATTCGAACGCACCGACGTTCGTCAACCTGTTGTGATTTTTGTTATCTTCGCCGCTGCGAGCCGGCCCCTACTATCGTTGATAATACGGGTACGTGCACGGCTACCGGGGGAGATATTTCACGGTGCCGTTCGAGCCCTTTTTAACAGGTATCCGGGAAAATATTTATTTTGAATACCGCCGCCCTTCGCATCGACGTACATCTTTCACTGGTTTGAACGAGCTTGTCTGGAGGTTTCGCCGTAGAATTATATGAATCCGATGCCGCGTCGTGTGCGCAGTTTGTTGACGACAGTAGAGGGATGAAATATTTAGCGTTATCGCGGGATTCGTGATGGATATGTCGCACGGTGGGAGGAAATGATTTTGATGCTTCGAAAGGTGCGCGGTTCGAATGGCGTTCGGAAGGAAAATTCTACGCATTTTTATGGGGTGGTCGAGGTTCATGGGTTCAACGGGGTTCATGGTCGAGGGAGGTGCGCTGAGGATAGTTAATGAAATAATAGAGGAATAGTAATTTAGTATGGAAAGGTTGCATTCATGTTTATGATAATGCACATTTGTCCCGTCTCAGCAATGCTATTGTACTTTGCGCCTGTCTAGGAATTTTTTTAAATTAATAAAATTATTAAAATTAGGAACTAGATGAATGTCGACTGCATCTTATCTAATAAATGTAATAAAAGGAAGAGTAAGAAAACAATATGAATAATATGAAAGTTGAAGAATTTGTTTTTTAATAGCTTCCTATTTGTTGGTGGATAAACGATTTTGTTAATTATTGCACTTTTGAACTGCATACAATGAATCCCTGCCACTATCGGTCTACTATCTGACCTAGCTCGATAATTCAGTTTCAATTAACGACCGTAATTCAATTCTCAGTCCTCCATTATATATTAACGCGACGCATGATTGCAATATTAATCAGGCGTTCGATCATTTCAGCCCTCAAAATTTATCTACTGCCGAGTAAATGCTATAAGTATGGAAGGATTTGTGTACCATTCTCTATATTCAATCGACTATACTTCAATGTAACAGTAACAAAAGTAACATTAAAACAGATAAATTGTTTAATTACTTGCTTTAAAGAATTACAAATATTAAACGTGATCGGAGAGCTTCTGGTTCTAAATTCTGAAACATAAAAATTTTCATAATTATCTTGCCACTTTGTTATTTAATCTATTCTATTATTCGTTACACTGAAAATTTGTTAATACCTCTCAATTTTAATTGGTTGCCATAGTTTACCTTCGGTCGTTTCATACTACATTAATGCTGACAACGAATACGAAATACATAAATGTTTCTTTCTACATATTTGAACACCGCATAAGAATTCTACATTCAGACAAATGTTTTAATGCGACGTGATATACAGCAGAACCGTAACGTTTCGTTACGAAAAATACATCTCCGTCAACAATAAGGTATGCTTTGCAGATTAATTTATTGCATAATTTCACGCTTATATTTCATGGTAAAATAATTCTCCTCTAATACGATATTTACATTTTGCATATTAACGAGCTCGGCTTAAGATATCAAGTAAATTTAAATAAATCCACCTTGGATTTATGTACAATTCGACAGTAATTATTCCGGTATTACCTTACACTGTTCACTTCGCTTATGGAAATCCTTCTTCTCCCATAAAATAAACTGTTCCATTTTTTGTTTCTCTCCTATTTTCACGGAAAATGATAGCCCTCGATAGTTGATCGGTCGGAAAGGCCGGCTTCTGTCGAACGACTGCAGTCGTTCTTCGAGAATGGGTAAGAAATTTCTCCAAAAGGTTTCCATCGCGTACTACACGCTAGCGAAAATTAGACTGCATCTTTTACGATCGGCTCGTGAATATCTTAAAACTTTTGCAGCAGCACCTTGCAATCCGAAGACGTACCCTGAATCACAGTCAAACGAAGGAAGACAATTCGAGGATTGCATTTCCCACCGGAATCGACGTTCCATTTAGTCGGTAAAAATGATACGACGAGTTGAATAAGTAAATTTACTACGTTGCGTACGACACAGAAACGATTTGGTTCGTTACTTAAGCGTGCAATAAAGTTGTCATATCCATAAAACGGTACCTACCTAATTTTCTGCGACGAATGGAAGGATTGTAAGAGTGAAAGATTCGTTTTACTGTTAGTTTAACACCATATTTCTACTTCACTTATAGTATATTCGTGTGATTGGAACGTGGTCGTTCTGGTGTTCCGTGTTTCTGCTATAAACTCATATACCATTTGTTTTTCATTTCGTTGAAATTTGTTAAGCTCACCTGGTTTCATACTCTGCGGGGAATGAATGCAGATCAATCCCAATACACGCTTAAAGGCCCCCGGACTGGACGAAATTCGAAAACAAAATTCGATGATAAAACTTTTTAACAATATCGCGGAACTGTCGCGTCGACAGTTGACACGGCCCCGTGAAAACTATGCCCCGCGTTGTTACAAAAAAAATGCACGATTTTGTAAATCGTCGAAGTAATGCAATACAGAGAATAAAGAAAATTAGAATGTATATTTTCGACGCATCGTTATCAATACATTACAGAAACGACATACTTCTGGTATCAAACATAAATGAATTCTTATTGAAATTAATGGACAGTAATCGGAAGAAGTAAGTCTGTCGGGTGAACAAATAATTTTTAACGCGCTGGCAATGCAAATTCGGAATATATTAATGAAATTATGAAAGAAGGGTTTCAAATATATCATTCGTCGTCTATATCCAACATGCTTATCATTCCGTCGTCTTGCGCGGCTAACTGTTTATTCGGCCCGGTTAAAAAGAGATAAATTTTAATTAGCGCGATACACACGGCTCCGATTAAAGTGTCCAGTTTTTCTGCGATGCAGTAATGGTAGTACCTAAGTCTGTTAAAGTAGTACTTCAATGTTTTCCTCGGGCTCTGTTGCACTTTCTTCTCATCTTCTTGATTGGACGTTGAATTTTCTACGTCTTCGTTCCGCGGGCCTTTTTTCCCTGTTAATGAAACCTGTTGCAACGAAACTACAGCCCGAGATATTTATATAAAGTTTAACAGAAACTTACGTTTCTTGACTGTCCTTTCGGTATTAAGCATTTTTCCAGGGACGTCTTTCTTGCCAGGGCGTAATAACTGGTTGCCCTGTAACACGTGTGTAACAGTCTATTGAAAGTTAAACGAAATACAGCGAAAGCTATTGCGTCGACTGGAAAGTCAGTATTTAATTGGAACGAAATATTAAACGAATATTTACAATGTAGAACGCAGAAATAGCTTATTTAAAGGTAAGCAAGGGAGGATTTGTTATTTAAGCAGTGAAGAATTGAAATGAACGGATATAATGGTAATATATTAATATTATCGATAATATAATTGCTCGTTATTTATTCTTTTTCTTCGTATTTTTGAAGACTATGCATAATTAAATAATAATTACGCGCATACATTTATAATACAAGCGTTCCGCATGTCTGTATACGTTGACCTATACTACTTAAAACATATGGCTCGCTTTGCCATTGACTTGTAATACCGTAAAAAGTATATCTAATTCTATTAACGATCTGCAATGCTTCCAATAATATACCCCTGACTATAGCAATCACCTGCATTGATTAGAAAACGTAATGTCGATACAATTATCATTGACATGTACTACTGAAGGTATAGCTCTTCAAACGCCAATTCTCGTTACAAAAACCATCCGATACATTCTGCGATTTTAACTTTGAAGTAAAAGTCGATACATAGTAACGAAGTAGAGAACTAATACGAAATTTATGATTTAGAACAGATACCATATACATAGAAACACGTTGGTTTAAAACTCTAAATTAAAGCCACTTGAATTGACGCATTTTTTAAATTTTAAACGCATCGAATGGCACTGTTTCATTCTATAGTTTTTTAATTTATTTGATATCGAGAGGATCATTGATTTCAACCACATATGTTGACGCATTTATTACAACAATTATATTATATACTTTGCAAAATGGTACGATAAAAATTAGTCTTTCGTTAGCCTTAAACGCCAACGTAATTAATAATACTACATATTGTGCACGCTATGAAGCTGCGAAACTCTGCAGCCGCAATATTTTTCACGGTTTAAAACGGCAGAGAAAAATCACGAAGACGCAGTTAATTCTTCTTTAATTCTTCTTTATGCACGATATAATTCGATTATATACGAGCAATATAATACGATAAATGTGCAATACAGTGCATACGCGTGTACATCAAATTAATTATAACAAATAATATGCAAACGGTCCGCACTTTTTATACACATTAAAATTATTCACAATGCAATCCCAAAGATTATGGCCACCGAATACATACTTCGGACGTAAAATGTTAATATTATTATTTAAATGTTGCTTTTATCTGATTATTAATGCACAGATTTAACGTCGATTGCGACAGCTCAAGCGCACAACATTTCGCCCATTAAAATCCCCCAAATTCTGTAACATTTCGCTCCGTAAATCTGGTCGCGCTACCTACAGGTATTCCTTTATTTTTAACCTTTCCGCTAGAACCAAATAACTTCGGGGGGGGGGGGGGGGCGCGTTAAATTCATTTTTATGGAGGGGCCAGCTTAGATCGCGGGCCGTAAAATAATTTATCTTTTTGATCCGCGGAAATTATATGCGAGACCTTAATTTACATACAAAATGTCCTGTGGCAGTTTCCGTAATTTCCCCTAGTAACGATACTTGCTTTACTACTTCGTTCTATTTGAAAAATTTTATACTCCTCGCAAATTTTCTTACGCTCCCAGTTTAACGGATTCAATTTAATTAATCCGCGGGCCGGTCTAATGAAAACGCTAATACTTCGAATACTAACGAACCGACTATTCTAGCGTAGAACTTTGCTTCATCTTTCGTTGCACTACATAACGGACGCAGCGCGTCCAAGCAAACCTTAAAATTTGCGGTTCGCGCGACACGACAGATCGGCTGCTTATAATTCGCCGTACGGTCCTCGAATTGGGAAATCGGGCGATTCGTCCCATCGAACAACAACGGCAACTGTTAATTGGAGATTCATGAAATATCGTCGCGGCGATCCGAATGCGTATCTGTCGCGCCCGACAATCACGGGTCTCCTTAAATTACAATACGGCGTGAACCGTGTCCCAGAGATTTCGTTGCTCGCAAACGTGTAATCTCGTCGCGCGTAAAATGGCGGAGAACAAAACCCGATTACATTTCCGCGCGACCGTATTTCAACGCTTCGAAACCCTCTAGCCGGCGACGAAAATGGACACTGCCAATATTTCGTAAACGAAATTCTATTCTGGTCGGTCGCGCGTTATGCCGCAACACGAGGGCGATAATGGCCGAAAATATTTCCAGAGCGGTGGAATTAAAATAACGACGGAAAGAGGATCGTTGCCAATACCGAGGGCACACAAGATTTATATAAAAAATACCCTTCCCTTTTTTCATTTTTTTCTTTTTTTTTTTAACGATCATACTTCGCCGGAATGCACAAAGCAGTGCGCTTTATCGATAACCTATATTTCTTCCATGCGATAAAATTCACATGTTAATACACAACTCGGTCGATTTCTTCGGCCTATTTTTTTTTTTTTTTTTTCTTCTTTTTCTCCTTTCGGTAAAACGTTTTTACGCCCGTCGAATTTACTTACCGAGGACCGTTAATGCGTTTCGCAAGTAAGTGCTATGGGAAAAGGTGAAATTCGGTGTCACTACCTTCGCAATCGTGGTATAGAGCGTGGTGACAGATTTGGTATGCAGCAGACCGGATGAAACGTTTGCAATTATTATTTAGACTTTTCAACAATACAACGAACTGCGATTTATGTGAACCGAGTTTTTTTTTGGAATGTCGGCTAATTGCGTGTAAACTCCATTCCTGGAAAATGAAATTTGAAAGTGTGGGCTGTAAGGTTGCTTTTACGGGTTAAACAAAGCGTAACTTACCACCTTACGTTAACGTTCCGCGTTCGGATCATGTTTACGTATCTTTATAGCCGGACATAAAAGTCCGTCTTACGTTCATGCAGGTACTATAAGCTTATCTTGATGTTAATATGATCTTCGATAAAAATAACTTGCAAAAGTATAACAGGTACGAAGTATTTCTCCTGCTTCAAATCAATTTTTAATTCCCCAGTTGTTCATTTATTTTCTATCTTTAAATATTGCGATTATTGTTAATTCATTTTTCCCAGACTTTGTTACAAATCCTGGGAACTATTTCATTGTACTTGCGAAGTAGGTGGAACAAGATATACTGTTGCTTGATTGAGACCCACCAAAGTATAGAATGATTATTGTAGTAACATTAGATTAATAAACGATTAGGTATGCGCATCATCGATACTGAATATTTGTATAAACATTTCAAACGCATCGTCCAAAAAAGTGTCCCCATTTTTACTCATATTACGTTAACAGCAATATTAATAACGAATTAATAATATTGTTAATTTATTTAATAAATTGCTTTCCCTCCTTCTATTTTCTCGTCCAATAATATAAGTAACAATAACGTGTTACTAAAGAAACGAGAACGGCATTCAAACGTACGACGGGGCAGTGAGAAAAGCAATTTACCGTTTTCGCGACTGCGTCGAACAATCGAATTATGCACATACCTTTATAAATCGATCTATCCGTAAAGAAATGAACCGGTCGATCGTGTTCACGGCCGACGGAGCGACGCGAATCGTTTCAAACTGCTCGACAAAAACCGCGGCATTGAATGAATATCAAGTTGTTGTTCGATTAGATCGTTCCGCTCATTGAAGCGACATTGAACTGCAGCGCGTAGGAATTCGAGAAAATGATATTTTCACATTCCCCGCGTCGCGCAAGCAAGCAATGGGTATCGTGCATCAAACGGGCAACGCCGAAAGTCAACCGAACGCCGACATTTTTCAGAAAAATTTCGAAAACGATGCGGAACTCGCGTATTTTATTTATTTTTTTTTCCTCTAGCAACTCCACGATCGATCATACAGAATCCTAGAGTTAAAACCGCCACGACCGCGTTCATCATAGTGAACATGGTCTCTTTTTTTTTGTCCCTGCTTTTTTTTACGGACGAATGGGCAGCATTGGCATGAAAAAGGTCGAAGGTTGTTCTAATATTTCTCTCCGTCGCTCTTCGCGATCGTTCGACTCTTTTTCAGGCGAGTTGTCTCGATTTAGTTCCCGCGAGATTAAGCGATACAAGTGGATACACGACGCGTCAATACGTGCAAGTGCGCCGAAGAGGTGGCCCTTTGACGGATTGCTGGCAAAGAACTCGACTGTCCCAGCGTCTGCGACTTTTATCGAGGCTAGACACGAGTACCGACTTTTTTTCCCGGACACCGGAAAATTTGCTGTGTTTCGCGGCGGGCGTAGGCAACGCAGCGTCGCGCAGACCGCGTTAACGAATCGATTTTGAGGACCACGGCGATCCGAAAACAAAGGGCAGGGGTCTTGAACGCGAGACTGGTGCGCGAGAACGTTAACAAAGTAGCTGCCGCGACGTTCGACAGGTAACGTCCGAACAATGTTCGTTTTTGTCCGTCGCGGAAATTTGAATATGGTAATTGCGAAAGTTAACGTCGGGCAATTTTCCAAATATCTCGCGTGAAATATTTCTGCGATGCAGCAATGCAGCAGAACGAGCAGCAGCTCGCACGAAATTATCGCGATGCTTATTTACGGGTTCACGCAATACTTATTTATAATCTGCAACCATTTCCAATTTCATTTGATCTCTATCTGGAAACACTTCGCTTCACCAGACACCGAACCACGTGGCTAACTGACTATGAGATTTTTAAAGGAATGCTTTGCACTCAGACAGGCAACTGTAAAGTAAATATTGTACTCAATTTCTGCGTTACTGGCTTCGAATAAATGAAGCCGATAAGGGTCTCGATCTTCGGCTTTGAGTGTACAGTGTAAGGCCTCTTGAAAACCACGAAACCCTCCGGATATTGATTAACACCGAGAACCCCTTTCACCGTCGTCATTACTTTTACTTGAAACACGCCAAAGAGTACCTCGAAAGTAGAGAAAAAAAGCTTCGCCGTACAAAGAATTCCCTGATATTTAAATACCTTTACGCCGAAGCACTTCAATCCTTTCAACTGCGGGGGCAATTTTTCTTTATATTTCATTAATCACGCTAAACCGGCACATTAACAAAGAGATTTATACATTTGCCTTCGCTGGATGAATAAATTGACGTAACTAAATAAAAAATTGTAGAGTTCAATACTTTGCCAGCTTTCGTTTCTATCGGAACTCTTGATTTCCGTGCGATTAATTAGAAAAATTGGTTTCACGAATACAAAATCGTAAAGGAAGTGGTTCCTAGATTTAATTGCGGCACGTTCAGTAATATATAACAGTCGTTTGGACAATATTGCCGCTGCAACGAATAGTAATAATTTGTTATCGATAAGTCGATGTAAACGAAAAAAGAGATAATTACCAATAATTGTCTATCAGATCTCCCAAAAACACGATCAGGAAGGTAAGAAAAATCGGTACACAACTAAACTGCGCGGCGAACTATTTTATACAACATTCACGCAGTTTTCACGGTAAATAATTTTTCGACAACGCCGTATCGAGCTCGTGACTCACGTTAGTCATGAACTGGTGCCAGTAAATTTTTCAGTACAATTTCGATAAACTTATCATCTGGACCTTGCGCGCTTATCTCAGCGCATAAACTTGCATATAACCGTGAAATACAATAAGAAATATACACGTGGACAGTAGTGAACATTCCTCTACCATTTCCCGCATACAAGCACTGAAAAGCGTCCTTGGCAATAAAGTTTCAGTTTCGTTAAAGTAATTTATTTCCATTCAAGGGATTTCTGCATATGTTAAAATTATAGTTTAAACGATTACCCTTTTTGTTAAACGTACATGTTCATAATCGCACCATCCATTGTTAAATTGAACGCATCGATGATGATTTGAAACGAAGACGTATTCGTGACGTTGCACTGCATACGTATCGCAATAAATTGAACGGCAACAGAACATTTCCCCCAGAAAATACAATGAATCGTTCCCCCCTTTAAACAAGCGTTGAACGCGCAAAATTGGTTCGCCGCGTATAAACAAACGCAAACTCCACTCGACCAATAAGAACGTGACACTGATAACAATGTATATACTGATTGAACCGATTCGAAAGTGCGGAGAACAAAAGCAACGCGATCTTTCATGAGAAATGGTAGAAATTTCGTTGATCGTGCGTGACCAGAGTATAATGCAGTGGATTCTTTACCCCACGTGCCGCGGACTTTCTTTTCGCCTCTCGGCCACCACTGCGCACTCTGTCATCCGAATACACGTCGACCGTGCACCGTAATTCCACCTCGTAGACCCGCCGTCGCGCGTTACGAATCGAACGGCTCATCCTGGCATCGATACCGTATCGCGCCACTCGCGCATTACAATATTGATTCTGTTCCGGAATCGCGTACACGCGATGAGCCGCGGACAAAAGGAATCCGTGACTCGATACACCCGGACCCCCGTACGGTTCCAAGGGGGCTGGATTAATTCTCGGACGTTACGTTTGTATCGTTAGCGACCGAGCCGATAAAGCCGCGAGGAAAACGCTCTCCCGTAGAGCGAGCAATGCTGACTGAAACTTTATCGCGTTGCGCGGTTGCCCCTTACGAAAAATGGAACGACAGAACTAACGCTACCGGGAAAGGGACGTGAAATTAAACTAGGGATAATGTGCTGTTGCTCCGTTCGGATCCGTAAGACCGTCTCTTCCGTCTTCCACGCCGAGAAACGTCGTTTTCTCCCTCGTTTCCGTTCGACGTACGACGAATGGCCACGTCGAGCTTAAAATCTCTGCAGAGCGTCTGGAAATCAATTGCCGCTTTTTCTCCCCTTTTCGTCCGAAAGGTTCGCGCGTTCCTTAAATCGTTCTCGGATGATTTTACGCGAGGCGTCGCGCGCGACGAGACGACAAATTAATCGTCACGAGCGCGATCGTCGTCGCTAGGCTGTCAAAACGTGATTTCTACCGTGTATACTTCTTCGCCGAGGAATCCGACTCGGCTGGCAGCGGTTGATCCGGTTAGTTCGAAATCTGCTAGCAAATTGACGAGCGCAGAGGTTGTTCGCAATCAGGCAGGGCGATGGAAGTCAATGGGAACGATGGCGGTCACTTTCGTTAATTATATTGGCAATCGGGTACGGTCAGCGCGGTTCTACGTTCGAAACGCGTTCGATTCTAAATCTTTTCCCGACAATTACTTCTATTCGATGCCCGCGGCACGAAGCACGCGTACGCAACGAGACGGCGGACGGGCGAAGATTAGAGTAAATTGACAACTAATTGAACTTCTGAGTTATTCCGCGAATAATAATGAAACGTGAACGGGACACGGAATGGGGAAACGATCGCGAATCGCAGACGGCACTCCGCGATAGCAATAACAATGCAAATTTTTTATATTAAGAAACTTCTCGTTCCTTAAATAATATTGAAATCAATTCACGTCCGCGCATCGATTATCGAGATCCACGGAAATTATAACTTGGAGTAATTCGGGCCGGGCGAGATTCTGGAAGGCGATTTAATTACGGCAAGAAGTTCCAGGTCCTGATAGACGCGTAATTTGTAAGATAATAGAAAAGTCGCGGATAAAAGAAGGCCGCGTCGACGGGGCTTTGATTGTATTGATGAAAATAAATGAAAGTTCAATGCACACGTCTCGCGCGAAAGGAAATATTTAAATCCTATCGACGCCAACCGAGAACCGGCTTTGTTTCAAGTACAAAGCTGTGCGAAAGTTTTTTAATATAAGGAGAATATGGCAAAATATTATACGGAAAGGAAGGAGTATGGAAGCGTTACAATAATTGAATTTAAGTGACGGACTCTTGAAATCAATTAACATCTTAATGCCTGAGTCCAGCATTTGTCATACGGTTTAAAAAACGTCTAAGTATATTTTCGAATCTTAATTCCTTTAAATACGAAAGCTAGACACGAAACAATCGCTGTTTCAACTATATCGTTGGACTTAACTGCATTTATAATTTTCTACATTAAATTTGCGTCCGAAATAAAATAAAAGAAAGTTCGCGCTATGTTCGTCCTAATAAATTCAACATTCGTATCGACTATAATGAACGAGGGCAAACAAATTGTGAAATGTTAATGAGCGCTAAGGGCAACTGGTGCGCTGCAAAAATTAGAATGCTCAGCGAAACTTTATTAACGACAATATTGGTGGATGTCCAAATGAATAATATCCCCGCTCTCACTGCTGGCAAACAATGAACGAGATTAGCCTGCTAATTAATCAAATAACGCAGCGCGTCCAAACGCGCGATTAATTCTCGAAACGTTCAATTTAGAAACGATCCATCAACCAGCCGGGGCCGATATTCGCATTCAAACGGACCATCGTGTGTACATACGCGGCACCTCGAAAAGCGTCGTTGCGGCCGAAAACCAGTGTCTGGAGAGTACGTGACTTTTGAAAAATTGTCCGTCGTCGACCCAATTTAATATCGCCGACAGAAACAACGGTTTAAGTGGCGTCGAACGGAAGCCAATCGGGCACGCAGACGCCAAATGGTCGAGGAACCGGACGCGTCTGCATCGTGCCACGTGCGTTACTAGGAATCGAATTAAACGCGAAAATAAATCGCGGGGATCAAGAGAAACGTGGAGGAGATGCAGATAAAACGAAATGACGTCGCCGAGACGCGGCAGCGAAACGCCACGAACAACCCCTGCGTAGAGGGTGCATCATTAGAGGAAATAGTACGCGCAACATTCAGCCGGATTCTTAATGTCAGAGATTTGTTATACGGCTGTGTACCTCATTATTATCGTAACATGGAGTAAAGAAATGTTCCCCGGAACGTACTGTAGACGTTTCCTCGGTTTTGGCGAACGAATGTCGCCGCACTTGAGCTCAAATCTTCGAGAAATACTTTGGAACAGGATTCGGGAAGCTGAGTAGTCTGGCTGACTGTATGATCGTCACGGGGGCAATCGGCCGACCGACTGCTTTGTACTTTGACGAAACCTTTCCTTGCTTGAGTAAGTACGTACTTAGATATACGAACTCGACCGTCACCGTTGAATAGTTCGTGAGATATTAATAATTGAAGGTGCGGAAGGGTGGTAATTAAGGCTGAAATGTAAGCTGGAAATATTACAAGTCACACGCACGTCGTTAGAATAAGGTAACGCACCTGTTCAACGATTTTAAGTAATCAATTAAAATTGTTGATTGGTCGCGATAAATAAGCGGTTTGTAACTCTTTCATTTGTCGAATTGACATTCGAAGTGTCGCTTCATATATCCCTGAACTTTTGTCAATGCAAAATGCGCAAAGGTGAAGCTGTGTACATTTCGCTTGAAACCTGACATTCGAGTGTTACGTATCATTAATTACCACGATGATCGCGCATCGAAATATGAATTATTTACATTCCCACGGCGGAGAGATGAATTGGGAAAGAAGTCGCTCAAACGAAACAAGCCTGGCGAACCAGCGGAATAAAAATAGCCGTCTCATTTCTAAGTCGATATAATTATGCTGACGCGGTCGCGCTCCTCGCAGATACTTCAAATTGCAACCGAAAAATCGCGTACTCTTCCTCGCGAAATTATTAAATATAAACGACGAGATACATCGTGCCACGAGTTACTCCTTGGTCAAGCGACGACACGTGATACGATTATACCAACATTATTATTCTGCGCTGAACTGTTCACGGAGCTCTGTGACCAACTATAAGTATAGGTGACTGCTAAACAAGTTAGCGGGCACAGTTCGGGAGTCCACCGCGAATTACCAACTCGATCCCAAATGTCAGGCTCGCCGAGTTGCCTTCTACCTGTTGTTTCCGCGATAACGACGTTTTCCTTGGATGGTAATTTAAATTTCAATGGAATTCCCCGGGTTCCGGCGGTCGATATTGTCCGATCGGAATTTCCCCGGAATTTTTCCCCACCTTATTATTAAAGTATTTTCTACAGTTACACGGAATTCTACGCGGGGGAGAATTTATTAATTCACAAACGCTCGGCGGATATTTAATAGAGTAATTCGCATATTACAAACGACGCGTCGACTTTCGAATCCGGCTTCATCTTCCAACCGGTAGCTTTCATTTAGGCGAAGTGGAGGGTGGGGGGGAAATTTCTAATTTTCTCGCAATTGTTTTACAGATTGGACGGGCAGACGTTTGATTGCCATTCGTTATTTACCGTGCAACTCTCCCTTTCTGATTCGCCGACAATCCCGTTCAGCCTCATCACTTTTATGTTAGTAATGTAATCCGCAAATTAAACTGGCCAGCGGTTTATCAAAATTGCTTATTGAATTGCCTCGTGAATTTTTCATTCCTCGATTTCTATAAAACACCATTGTCGTTTCTGATTTCGTCGCGCATATTTCTCGCCCGTTCCTCTTCGATGAGTAATTTCAGTCGAACCATCGATAAATATTTGTCAATCTACCCGGGCACCAAAAAATCGTCGAAAACAAAAGCACACCTTCGTTGTCCTGCCTACCTGCCTTCCACAGTGAAGTTATACCTATGCTCGCTTCTGCTACAGACTTACGACGAGGAAGAACCGAGACACGCGGCGATAAATAAACGAGTTCCTCGCGTTCGTAACTGCGTTTAGACTTGTCGATGGATAAATCCATCGATCCAGAGACGACGCGTCGTTAATAATCGGAATTACATCGACGAACGCCGCGACAGCGGTATGAGCCTATCCTCTTCAGCCTATCGACTGGGTACGATGAGGTGGCCCGGGTCAAGCGTGCGATAGTCTCCGAGTGCTATCGATTTCCGAAAAGCTGCCCCCCCCCCCCAGTCGGTTTGAAGCAATGAAAACGCTGGCCGTCGAACAGAAAGGGCTGTAAAGAACGAGGAGAAAAAGGGAATACAGAAAGCGTGACGGTGCCTGAATCACGTTGGTTACCTGGTGGGCACACCTTCGCCCCTTTTGATTCTACCGGCATTCGAATAAATTTTTGATCGACGCGTCCCGTCGTCGTTGGGTTTCGCCGCGGGATCGGTTAACCGAGGTCCTCCGTGTCGAAGCTTGAATTACGCCCCGACAGGTTGGCTTACCGGCAAAAACGACCCGGAGCTTCCGAGGGCATCGAAGGGGTTAAGTTCGGACGCGCGTTCACGTGCACGGGGAACATTTCGGCGATAAAGGGTGGGCAAGAAAACGGCTAATGATAAATTGGTATGGACGGGTTCCGATTGAAAACCGCAACGCGGTTAAAGCGCGGCCCCTGTTATTGAAACGATAGTGGGCGATCGTTTTAAAACTGAACTGCGCGTCGCGTTATTCTCTTCGCGTTTGAATATATCGGGCGACTGGAAGAATAAGTCAAATGACTTTTGGCCGCGTTGCGAGAGAAGATATATTGTCGTTAAGTGCGGGAATATCGTTGCTGCGTTATTTGTGAAAAGTTACCTTAAACGTGACACTTATCCTGCATCGAATATAGCAGATTTAATTGTTCAAGATACAGAATTTACTCAAGATTTATTATTATTTTATTAACGCTAATAGATAGACGTTCGTCTTTGTTCATTTTTCATTATAATTATCTTAACTTTCGTTCAAGCAATTCGATATTCAAACATCGACGTTTTCTAGAATATCGATATAAAATATAATAATTTTCTGCGATACATGCTTTTGTGAAACAAGGTATCCTGTCATTGAGATGTATAATTGGATATTCAACCAAAATGATCATTTTTCGTTGATTAATCGTGTTTAATGGTGAATAAAATTCACCTATAACAATACAATGCTCTGCATTTTATTTATAACAAAAACTGTGTTTCAATTTTGATGTAAAATATGAACGTGTCTGATTGCCAGGAATAATGTGTAAATTCTATCAAGTATTGCAAACGTTCTACCGTGAATCATAATTTTTAAACACTATAACAGCGCAAAAACTGAGGTTCGAAATCTAAGATTTAAATGATAGGATAGTTTGCAACCAACGATATTGCTTCTTCGTAGGAGAACTATCGATTTCGATTATTGATATGTATTACTAGAGTACGCAGAGGTAATATCGGCATCAGCAATGGTTAATGAACTTACAATAATAAATTACTGTTGCAAGTAACAATATAAATTCCATTCAATCGAGAATCCATACATTCCCCTGGCAACGTGTACACGTAACAATTGCATAATAAATTCTATCGTCCGTGCGTAAATAGAAATCGCTATCACACTTCTAGCGAACTGTCAAGCGCGATGCGGACAGTTCGCGTTCTCGTTTCAAAATCAAGAGAGCCTTACCGAATTGTAAAATAATAATTCAGCCTCCCCTCCGCCCCGCCGTTGAACCACCGAAACCGCTCGCTTCTGCTTCGCGAGTCCGCACAACAAGTTGCTTTACACGTTATTAACCTTACGTTCGCTTAATTCCTCTCGTTGTCGCAAGTGCCTATACAGTTTCCGCTTTCATCGTAGAACAAAACGTCCCTCCACACCGCGGGACAGATAAAAGCGGGGAAAGCCGGCGATAATTTGTCGCGGAAATACCGGGCCGGGCCATTCTTCTTTTCTTGCAATTTTAAATGCCTCGCGACGTATTTCGTGGGTAGCTGCCGCTGCCGCTTCGGATAATAAAAGCACCGAGCGCCGGCTTAAGCCCCTTTCGTCCGTGCGACTTGAAAAACGCGAGAGGAAGCAAGCGGACGGACAGGCGAGTGCCGGGAGGATAGGGGAAACGAGAAACCGATAGTGAGAAACCGGCGGCGTTCTGGCGTTCTCGTGGCCCCCCCCTGCGGCAGAACCTAATATTTCGTTTCGTTTTATTAGTCCGCGCGCCTCTCTCTAGGCTAACTCGCCGGCGTGACGGCATTTCCGTAAATCGTTCGGCGCCGTGGAGTATCCCGCCTTGAACTACGAAACGTGACGACAGAACGCGAGGCGCGCTCAACGAGTTTGCCTCTGCGACTAACGCAAATGGATCCTTAACCGCGGTACCCCCGCGCCGCTACCCCCGCGACATTGTGAGAAAATTTGTTGTCAGTCGGTGGGTACACTCGAGGGGAAGATTGGAGGGTGAAATTTTTTCGAAAGGAGCCGCGCGAAAATACGCCGGCGAATTTGGACGTGCTTCAAGTTGGCGCGCCCTCGGTGGATCGTTCGAACGGGGAGGAAAAAGTGTCGCTTTCGAGGGGAAATTCTGACGAAGTTTTGAACAGGCGAAACGCTATTGAAAGATAACCGAGTTACGTAAGCAAGCTTCCGGAAATAAGAGGCAAATAGTTTACTTTTAACATCGACGACAGGTATATACCTTTACTTCTTTCTTTGCACGAAAGACTGTATATTTTCAGCAATGTGATAAACATTTCTGTTTTAACTTTAACGACACGAATCGGGTATTTAAAATTTGCGGAAGGACATTCGTTTAATGCGATCTTACATTTGCACGATGAAAAGGATTTTAATATGAATCCTGCCCTCGCTTTACGGATCGCTAACACCATTTTACCTGTCCTACCTGTTGTGTTTAAATGTTCGACGACAAAATTCTGAGCGCAACTCAATTGACAAATAAAGAAAGATAGATTGAACGACGTTATTCCCGACCCCACCGATTCAATCAGTCTGCCCCTGTCACTATAAAAGCAACAGTAACGTTACACCTGATCACTTGTCATAGTGAAATTATTATTGGCATTGCAGGTTCACAGACGAAGATGAGTCGCCTTCCGGTTCACCTCTTTCCATTGCACAAGTCCACGGACGAGGACCCTAATATCGCTCATTAAGCACGCGAGGAATAACGAGATCCAAATTTTAACAAGCTCGACGCGCGCGCGGACGCGGCGTTAAATTGATCGCAAAGTTCATCGGGGGGGGGGGGGGGGGAAGGTTTCATTAATATTCGGCAGTCGTTGGTCACGGATTTGTTTATAAAAGGCGGCTGACTAATTCGTGGGGACGAATTACAGAATTCGAACACGGGATCGCTCGATCCGTTTAATAACCGTCAAACTGTATCGTCGAATTCGACTGTTGCCAATAACTGTTAACAATGGTCTGCCAGTTGATCGAGTGCTTTTTAGTTAAAAAAAAAAACAACAACAACAAAATACATTACAGTCATATCAACCCTCTCGGCTCGTCTCGGACCGCCCCGCTGTCTCTGCCACTTTGCCGTTCGACCGCTTTCGTCACGGTGAGCCCCGTCGCGGAACGAACGAGCAGCGACGCGAACTGTCACGCAGTGTCTCGTCTGAAACCGAGGCTTACTACCTCAAGGTAAGACCGCGTACCCCTTACGAGCGTCAAGCTTTCAGCAAGTCTGCCCGTCTTCTTGCAAGCTTTCCCCGTGGACTTTATTTTTACGTTTCTTCCGGTATGATTGTAAATGGAGACACGTCGGGAGAAAGAGAGACAAAGAGAAACAAAGAGAGAGAGAGAGAGAGAGAGAGAGAGAGAGAGAGAGAGAGAGAGTCGGAGATAAAGACAGACATAAAACAGAGATAGAGCGAGACGGGTATAAATGCAGAGAGGTTGGAAGAGATACAGAGAAATGTAGAGAGGCAAAGATGTTCAGAGAGAGAGCGAGAGAGAGAGAGAGGGGGGGGGCTAAATGCAGAGAGGCATAGAAAGAGACAAAGAGGATCAGAGAGAGGGGGAGAGACAAATATAAATACAGGCACAAAACAGAGATAGAGGGTGACGGTGCTAAGGCAAAGGGGCAAAGATAGTCGTCAGAGAGAGACGGAGGGAGCGAGGGAGGGAGGGAGAGAGGGAGAGAGAGGAAATTCCTGCACACGGCACGGACGCGTTTATTCTCCCCGGTGTTCCCACAGGACGGGAAACTCGCGCGCGCGAATCCACGGGAATTATCGTAGCGACGATAAATGGCGGCGCGTCTTGCTTTTCCACGGGCCGGGCGAGGCGCGAGTGTATCTCGTAAGTGATTTACATCGTTCCCCAATTTCGGGTCTTTGGAGTAAGTACACTTAGGGGCGTTATTCTATCTCTCGCCCCCCGCCGAGATCCACGGCGTTGCCGGCGTCGCGACGCGCCGGGCAGGGCGGTGGATGTGCATTTTGCGAGCTCCTGCCTCTCGCAAGGACGCCAGGGCGTCGGGCGTTGGGCGTCCGGAGGAGGAGGGCGGCGGGGCGGCCGTGATAACGGTCTCGAGGCACTGGAATCAGGGGTGCAGGGGGTCGCCGCGAGGATTGCAGGGCGGTAGATTGCTCCCACCGCCGTTGGGTTTCTTGTAAGCCGGTAATCTTCGGTAAGTAACAAAACACGCGGCTGAGCTTAGAACCCCCGACACTCGAGGAATTCTCCCGGCAGCCTCTATGCGCGTATATCGGTACTGTCGTAATGCGGCATTCGACATCGTTCTCGCATAAAGATTTATGCACGCTCGTTGATCGCGATTCTTTCGGTGCCGCGGGAGACGTGGCTGGTCGGATGCCGTCGTTTCACCGATATCGAGGTGATAACCGCGGGTCGCGACGGGTACTAAGGACGCATGGTGTTTTGTTCGTTCGAGAGATGGCGGCGATGGTACGGGGGTGGAGCGTCGGACATTTTGATGGTGCGCGTTGTAATTGGCGAGGGTGATGGAACAGCTTGTTTGGAACAGAAAAATATTCTTCGAGTTGTTTTTTTATATTGTTTTAAGTTTTACGAGGATCGAGGTCACCTCGCCGTGTAAACGCAATTATATGTTTTGTTTATTTCTGTTTCGCCAGAAAGGAATGTTTATATCGAACTTTGCCGGCTCCTTTTAATTCTTCTCCTGAACACATGGATATTTTTATAGTAGTTTGCAGCTACGCTAAAGTTGTAGACAGTGTATCAGTTCATCGCCGGAATGAATGAAATAGACAGATAATTGTTAAATTGTTAACTTTCACGAGTTCCTGCACAAAACGAAAAGTCCTTTATCCGCGACAAATGGCATAATCGCGAACCTGTTACCGCAACGAAAAGATTCAATTCCAGCTCGTGGAAAAGTATTACGCCACGGTGTTGCCGCAGAAGTGTTAAATATTTATACGATTCAATAAACCCGAGAATGCATCTCGGGGAAACGTCACGTTGGATGAAATGTCGGTTTCGAAGAAGCGCGTGTTCGCTAGTCGCCCGAGCGGCAACGCGTTCAGAACACGTTTCAATTAGAAACGGATATAGAGGAGCGGCAGGAGGCAACGGAGTACGGTAAACGCCGGAGTAATCCTCGACTGTTGGTATTAAAACAGAATGTATTTATAACTCCTAAACCATTGTGCCACGCTGAGGAACCCTTTGTGCAGTTGCTAACATTCCCTGTACATCGCAAAACGTACAGATGCGTCCGCGTTTACTTCGTGCAAGAGATTTATTATCCTCCTCGAATCTTATTCCCCTTAGCTTTTGTTCGCTTTATAAAGTATAATGATTTATGTTGCCCGAGGGAATAAGATGTTTCGAATGGCGCGGGGAAAAATAGTGTTTCCTTAAAAACGCAGCGAAATTGTAAGCGAGGAACGTCGAATATTTAATTAATTGTACGAAGAATCAGGCATATCAATATTGCAGACTGATTGGTTTTCAAGTGTTACGTAGAGTGTGGCTATGTCGTAAAACGATGGTTCATGAAACTGTGTCGTAATAAAATTAATGAGTAATTACGAGACGTTCGAAATTTTGTATAATATATAAACTGCTATTTTATTTGTCTTTTAATTATTTAAGAGTGCATCTGCAGCAATCCAATATACACCAATATACAAATGGAAGAAGAATATCAATATGTCCACGAAATAACATTGAAAAGAGAGGTCTCGATGTTCTTTTCCTCTCGGACTTTTTCCTCGATCCTTTTTTCGCACATTTTACAACCCCTTTCTTTTATTTGAACGCTCCTTGGCGCAACGGAGTATGCCTTTGCCGGGGAGCATTTAGGTTCTCGTACGTGCTCGTAATTAAACTCTAATTGCTGGAACGGCCGGCGGGCTCCGCCGTTGCAAGCTGACAAGTGCCAGCGACGAAAAGTACGACGAGGTATCGTGTTCTGAAACACGACGCGCATGTGTCGATACACGAATACACTTCACTCGAGTGATCATCGAGGGGGCCCCGTTTGGGACTCTTCGCTGGAGCCTCTGGTACAATGCACGTGTGTACATACAATACGAACATTAATAGCGACATCCATTGTTTGCTCGATGCTGTGCATATACAGTTTGACAGCTCGTTTTAATTTTCCTATTTACGTTAATAACGTTTCGTAGATATTATAGATTGCCAAGCAATAGCAATATCGTATCCCAAGTAAGTTTAATTTACAGGTTTCAGATTTGTAGAAAATTCGAATATCTGACGGAACGTCTGCCAATATTCCTACCTGCGTTATGCGTCCCAAATTGTTTCTGCAATGGCTGACTTGAAAATTTATGAATAGAAGAACGCGCAAGATGCACCAAGATGAACGAAGGGATGTACGCACGTTAAACAAGCTTAATCATACAGCTGCCACAGTTTTCAAGTAAAATTCTCCGACGAAGGGACGTCGAATTCGATTTATACCTCGACAAGCCTCGCCATTCGTGTTCCACGTCGTCGAAAGTTCGCCAGTGACGATCAAAATCGCTGTGTGCCCGCGCTATTAGGCTCTGCCTCGCTTATGATGCAAGAGAGAAATAATGTCGCTGGCGGACGGTTAACATAGCGGGCAATGGTACGTACAACAGTAAACGCGAAGGATTATCCAGGTCATTGCTTAGTAAATCTAGCAAATCCTGGCGAATCGTTCTCGTTCCTCGAGTTCGGTGTACATTTGGGCCGATATTTAAACGGGACGACTGATCCAGCAACGCGAGAGCAACTGTCCCCCGTACAGACAGTAACGAGTTGCTTAATGCAGAAGACAGTTAATTGAATATCTGTTAACTGTTGCATTGTGCTCCGCGCTTATCTCCCGAAAAGACACGGAGAATGGCTGCTTTTAACGAGTTTCCATCGGGGAGAACAAATCCAGGCGGACCGGCGGACTCGTTCGCGGACTCCTAAATTGAATCGCGAACCCATTAAGATTTTATTCGTTCCTCGCTGAGCTCGAAAATTTTTCCATCTTCGAGAAACTTTGGAAATTCTCCGCGTCGAGCCGCCGTTCGCCTGGGTTTAACTCGAGAATGTTGCGCATTCTCGGCGCCGAACGAAATCCTCGATCAGCCTGTTAATTAAATTATGCAATACCGAAGCAGTACTTTCGACAAGAAAGTAGCAATTACCGTGGACGACAGTTTGAAGCTCGGCGAACACGAGCGAGGGATTCTATTCGTCCTATTCATTCAACGAAACCCGTCTATTTCCTTTTAAACGTTTCGCACGAAATGCATAATTATTATTACTGGACTAAGTATATTTATGCGAACGTTTATATATCATATCGCAGCAAGTTTTTTCCATTTTACATAAACGACGTATAAATAAACACCTTGCACATTTCCGGTTTATTTCGCGTACTCTTCGCCCAATACCGGTGGCATTATATCTCTGACAGTTCGTGAATCCCGAACCACGATTCTGTCCTGTGCTCACAAATCGGTTTATACCATGCCCGTGCAATGACACGCGAATTTAATTCACCGATACGCGAACAAATGGTTGTGTACAGTTAACGAAACGCCCCCAAAAGAATGGAATTGAACGTTACGCCAAAGGAAGGCGAAGAGAGATACAGCCTGCCATTAGTACGATCTTTATCGGTATCATCGATCCACCGATACATACCTTTCGAGTTCCTTGCGGATTCACCTTTCCCTTTGTTCCCTTATCCTCGCGAACCACTCTCGAGAATCGTTCGGAAGCCTTCAGACCCGAGTTCGAGGGGGTGTTTGCATGCCGGAATCAATTGCGTTAGAGATTACCGCGTTTGATTCAATTCCGAGTTCGGGCTGAGCTTAATTTATTATCGTTCTGCCTAACGCCCGAACTGTTTGGTCGTGGACTTTAGCCTCAACGGGGGTTATACGTGTTCCCGTGTATGGCTACATGCCCCTGCTGGATATACGCGAGATTTATAAGCGGGCAGAGAACTCTGGCAAGGGTGGACGATACGTGTTAGAATTCCCGGGTGCTCGCTGTTTAAACGTTGAATCGCAGTAATCCTCGGGGGCCTGACACCGGCCGATTGCTTTCTCGACAGCGAGACGTTGGTAAAACAGCGTTGACAGAACATTATTTCAATGGGAACGTATTGCGCGAGGCAATTAGACGTCGAATATCGCTCGATTATTTGACCGTGGCTCGTTGTCAAGAGATTTAAACACGATTCAACCGTGAAAGTGTTACTTATTCGCGGAAGCGAGACGGACAGTGGACCGTTGCCCTTTGTTCGAGAACGACCACAGATCGGACTGATCGAGATGCCCGTTGTTTGTATTTCAAAATTTCCACCATCATTTTTCCGCTGAAAATTGGCCGGGGAATGGACCGAACGAAACCCTTCAGTCCAGTTTTCAATTGTTGCGATGAAATTCTGATCGATAGGCAGCTGTAATAGATCTTTATAAAGTTCCATTGCTCTTTTCTTTTTGTACACGACTTTCGGTTCAGGTATGCACTATACTATCATTTTCCGTGCGGAATGTCGGCATCGATGCTTAAATGACGCTAATTGTTTCATTCATACCTTCGTTATTTCATGCGCGTCGATTTATTTTCGTTACCCTCATTCCTGTCTTACACTTCAATATAAATAATGAACCAGTTAATCTGTACTCACGAGGGATAGAACGAACGCTTACGTTTAATGTAATCAGACACTCGTATCTTGTACTGTACTTTATTGTGTTATAAACTTTGAACGTGAAAATATGTAGTGTAGCATTGAAAGAAAAGCTGATAGGTGTACGCACATTGTAGCATTAATATTTATACACCCATGGTGTATCATATTGTTTAATACTTTCCTTCGTTGCATACGTACAAATAATTAATGTTCAGTATAATACATATTCCTATTTACTTTACGTGTTCCTCCAATGTGACGTAGGGGACGAAAAGAATACATCGTCCACCCTATCAAAAATAAATTCGATCAGTTAACAATTAACCGTTTCGTTACGAAGGTTCGGAAAAGTTAATTTGAAGTGCATGCAACATCGAAACCAATTATTACTTCAGCAAATTGAGACCGACGGTATTCGTTCGTGACCAGCCAAAAAACAATGACGAATATACCATCCTGGAAAACTTTCTAGATTCAATTATTTAAAAAAGTGCCACTCGATCGAACTACCGAAAGAACTTGTATACATCAAGGCGCTCTTCAACCTGTTAACAATATTTTCGATACAAACCCACGGCCTTACGATATAAATTAGCGTTAAAAGAAATAATCGCGTTCAACAAATTCCCCCATAACGTCCAATTAAAGGCACACTCGTCTCTCCCCCCCGGCACTCGTCAATATTACTTCTCCCTTCGCAGAGAAACCAACCACTTCGTTTCGCTCACGCATCTCTCGATCCGGAGCCCCGATACAATCGCGAGCACCCCGAAAAGATTAATCGAACGTTCGAATGCCACGCTTGGTTCCTCTTGAGAACAATCCGCGTCGTCGATAAGTCGCGAAATATATCCCATACCGTTCCCCGTGAAACTCGAGTCGAGCGCGATCGACGATCCGTTTAATATTAATTCCCGGGCGTTCATTTCCTACGGCGAGGCGCGGCGTTCGACGATAAACCGTGCGACTTCGAAACGAGTACAATAAGGAAGGGGTTGAAGCGCGTAGGAGGTACAACGGATGATTTTATATCCGCCGTTCCATTTCGAGCCGATGGAAGGCGGAAGTTCTTCGCACGGCTTTCCCCAGGAATAGCGCGGGGCAGGGCTGGCTGGGGGCAGGGGGCGGGTGCAGGGGGTCGAGAGGTTGACGCGAAGTCCCAGCAATTAACACGAACGTTTAATTAAGCATCCCCCCGGCTAGGTGCACGTAGACGCTGTTATTCTCACATACCTAAAGCCGAGATATATCGTTACTACTAACAATTATTCTAGCCCCGGGTACCGAGGTGGAAAGGGAGCAGGTCTGTCTTAGGGGTGTCGGAATTAATAGCGGGACGCGCGTTCCAGCCTCCTTTGTATTTGCCCGACTACCCTTCTTATAAAGTGAGCATCCACCCCTTTATGCTCGTGTATCTGCTGGCCAGCCGGGGGTGAATGCGACTTTGAGCCAGCCGACCCGAATTTGTCCGCCTATTTACTTGTTTCATACGTGTACGTGGTGGAAACATCGGCGATTTTGCCTTGGGCAGATTTTATTTGGGATGGATTATGATAGAGGTAGTTCGTGGCAAGGGATTGCGTTGATTAATTTATTATTGCGAATCCGGACAGAGCGGAGGAAAAGTAACAACGGTAAGTAAATTTTTCGACTGGAGTCAATTAAATCGTTGGAATGAGATGCGCGAACAATTTGAGACAACTGTGTCCGATCGGATTGCGTATCTGTCATTTCGTTTGCGTCTTCGCATTGTAAAAAGCGAATGAAAATTATCTTCGCTTCTATCTTAACAGGTCCACGTTTCTCGGTGGAAACGAGCCTTTGAGAACAGTTCGCGAAAATGTTTTCGTTAACAGCTTTCGTAGTTCCGGCCTTCCGATTTTAATTTTTCAAACCATGTCGCGGATTGTACGTACATCAAAGGCACTCGTGCTTGACGTTTATCCATAATTCGCTTTGATACACTGGTTGCCTCTTTAAACTAGGACAGTTCCGAATCCGTCAATAATTTGTGTTCGTCTACTTTCAAGTATTAAGTCGACGCATATTGTGTTAATCAAATTTAAACATTTCGTAGGCTTGAGAAATCGGTCGTTTCACGTGCGACAACCTAATATTTCCTGGTAGGTTCGCGACACACGCGGAAGGTTGTGAGAAGAGGAATAAGAAAGTTAATCTATCCGTTAATAATGCGTAATAATATTACTGCCAGGCGAAGGGGTGTAATCGAGGACGAGGAACGAAGCATGGAAATTTAAAAAATTCATGCGCGATTAACGCGACTGAATCGCGAGCACGAAGGGAAATATTTTTGTTAGTGCCGTGTGCTACACTGTAGGATTATAACGTGCTCATAATCGCCTGATTATTCCGAGTTACTGCCGCAATCATGAATATAATAACAGGCGCTTAGGCATTAATTATTTCAACAAACTCGCTTCAACAATTTTGAAATACATTTGAGCTGTAGCGGCTTCTGCAATTACGTTTACAATTACTCGTTCGTTTCCGGCATCGCACTTGAAATATCCCATTAAGCATTTAGTGTTAATTTATTGTGCGATAGATGCGACATCTTATTCTCTCTAAATATCAGGAGATAAGTGTCGATAAAATGATGTTGAATAAACATTTTTGATTGTACTCTCGTGTTTGAGTTAATATATACGTACTATATATATGGTATAGTGTACTTTACCTTTGTTTTGTTCTGGAATGAGTTTTATAATAGCACTTTTCGTATTTTACGCACTGCAGCCAATGATATTTCACGCGAAAGAGCTGTGTGTTTTTTTTACATAGTACCTGAGGGTTGGAAAGTGGTTGTCACGCTAATTGTACCAAGTGTTTCTCATCCCGCTTGTCTTAGAGGCAGGCTACCATTTTAATTATGCTTTCCATTCTGGTTTAATTACTGAAAGTTTGTATTTACAAAAACGGTTTGATATATGAATTAAAATTGCATTGTTTAAAATGAAATGCGACACTTCCACGACATTCGAAAGAAACGAATAAACTTACTGTGAATAAACTTATTTCTATAGATTGTACGAAAAAAAATAATGACAGAAATGCAATGGTTGTTCAAATTTTTCTACGAATGAGAGAATTCCTCGTGAACGGATTTAAAAATAATCCAAGTGTACCAGATAAATATTTTATTCCACGATAGCTTCCAACACAAATTGAATTCGGATATTATTTAACTAATTTCAAGCTTGGACCATTCTCGTTGGAACAATCGCCAGTCCCAAATTTTACTTTGTCGGTCACCTTTAAAATACATTGACGCAGTCCTCGAATTGTGTGCACATCTTTTTCAACAATTGCTGCGAACGCAAACAATTCGTATCGCGAATAAACCGAATAGCAGCAACAATGTTTATTCTGATAACGTAAACGTTTTGCCAAATAAATTGACAAATAAAAGGAGTACAACTGCATTCGGGTGTCTCACGTCGAATCGTTATAAATTTTCACAGATAGTTCGAGGCGAACAGTGTTAAACCATTCGACTGTGCATTGATTTTACCATTATTACTTAACAAACCCGACACAATAATTTGTCCAGCGATTATACACCGAACTAAATGGTTCTTATACGGCTGTATTGTTTAACGTGTCCCATTTAATCCTCCATAAATGGGTACAAGTTCCGCCAGGCAGAATCGCCAGGAATTAATTGCGCTGTGTTAAATCGAGGCGTCGTTAAAAACTTGCTAATAAGATTAAACCGACACGCATTAATTTTGTTCCACTTGGACGATCTCTTATATAATTAGACATTAGCGTAAAGTAGACGAACGTTATAGATAAGTCACTGCTCCAACTGATAACGAAAAGTTCGCTGCCATATTCGGGATTCTAGCGACGAAAATAAACGTCGCCATATGCGGATCCAAGTGTTTAATTAAATTCGTTCGACTCCTAACCGAAAATACGTCAAACAATTTGCGAAAGCAGCGAGCGACAACTGTTTAACGGGTTTCAGCAAAGTACGTAGAATTACGGGAATTTATTGCTTAACGTCGGGCGTTCGAAAGAAGAAAAATCGATTGGCGAAATGTATGAAACTGCTTTGCGACTGTCGGACAAGAAGTGGATAACGATATTCCCTTCGAAGCAATTTCATTTGCGCTGTGCACGTTTCCGACGGGGAAAGTATATACGCGTTAAACGGATTCGTCGCCGATAAACACTAATTAAACCTATCCCATTGCTCGAATCGGTTGTCGATTAAATATTATATGAACGTCGAAATAACAATGGAACAAGCACTGCAGAATACTTGATAAGAATGTCCTCTTCCTTTTAATCTTTATCCGATTCAACTAAATAATTTCAATAATTCAACTCGACTTTGGTCACACAATAATGATCTATGTCATGTAGCATCTTTATTACACCACATTATGTTGCACCTTTATTGACCTGTACATTCAGGTCAATCTCGAAGCCACAATTTCTCAATTATTTAGTTCCATTTTATAAAATATTTCGCGGCATGCATACTTAAGTGCTTCGCGATTTCTTGACGACGACAGAGGGGACTAAGAGAACGCGTCTCCGATTCTGTATTCCGATCCCCTTGATCCTGCACGATCCTTCATTCAGATACAGAGGTCCGATACGGTTGGATATCCTGTGCGCGTTATGGACAGGCTGATCCTGACACACGATTCGCATTACGCAGGGAACTGTTACTGTGCTCTGTACACGCGACCGTGGCCATTCTATGCGATCTCTTCGCGTTCTCAACGAAACACATTATCGTGATGCCTAGTGCGAGATTGTGGGGTCTGTTGGAGCGTGCCCAGGGGTGGATTAACCCTTTGTTTTAACATATTTCACGTCGTTACACGAACGCGGGTGTTGTCCATTTAATTTCTCCACGGAGCAACTGCATAGCCAAACGCTAACCACTTGAAGGGAAAATAGGAAACAATTCTGTTCACGGTTCGAAGTCGTATATTAAAAGTAGAAACTGATACAGCATTTTGGCGTCATAATTGTCGAGTCGTCTATATTTTCATCGCGTAATATTCATTACTGATCGGTTCGTAATATCCCTTGTATTAATTTAACAATCCTGTCGATAATTGATATTGAAGCAATTAAATTGTTAAACTTTTTATCTTGGGCACACGACCGAGGCGTTCGAAAGTGTCGCTGAATTGCAACAGAAAGGAAATATTTGCAACGTTTCTAACGTATTTAAGCGGCGCAATGTTGAAATGGATTTGAATACCGAGGCAGCAATATGATTGCCAAGTTTCCTATGCGTATAGTTAGACACGTGTATCGATTTCAATCTCTTCCTACTGCTTTAATGTTAGTAATGTGGCGACGGTGTATGCGTGTATGTATGTATAATATGTAATGTCATCGTACGCGGTGATACGTGCAGGTAACGATATTAATACGGTAATCTCATTATTGCAGCGACGTGATTAATGTGGCGTTAGTGGAATCCGATTACGATTTATTATGTGCAGCATCGAGTATGAATATTATTGCAAAATATTCAATTGGCTTGTCCTCCTCGATCGAAGAATACCTGTATGGCCGATGTAATGTCTGATACTTTTAATATTTTCCTTTCCCCTTTGATCGCGAGTGTAATTACTTTTTCGTTCGCTTTCGTTGGTAATCGTTGACTCTTTTGGCGTAGTATTTAATATTTCCGTCGTTCCTATCAATTTATATTATAATTGCACGCGTACAATCGTTTTCTATTTACGCCGATAACAGAAAACTTTTGATACTGGAAGGGTTCATTTTTCATTTTATATCACCGTTCCTTTAACTCATTCTCTTTCGTTTCGTTAGTTTATTTTACCGCTCTAAGAACAGTTAACAATTTTTTAAAGTTGGTCTAAAATTTTCGTTCCGGAGCACCGTTCTGCTTTCGTATCCGCAACACCACCAAGCCTTGGAAAAACTGGAAATTTTAATTTCGCATGCCGTTGCCCCCGCGACGATTGCTTTTTCTCCGTCTTATACATATTAAATTGGTAACGGGTCGAGGAAGAATTACTCCCCGGCCCATCGTAAAATAGCCTTTATCGCCGGTTTATTGCTGTTTAGGCTCGGAAAAACGATGGTACGCAGTCGTAGCACGGCAGTAGAAGGTTAAGCATTGTCTTTCCCATTCCTTTTCGTACGCCTTTCCGCCACTTTTATGAAACAATATGTAACTTTGTATAATGGCACGCCGGCTATTGTACTCTTATTTATGAATCGGAGATTTATCTTGGCTTCCAAGTGAAGGAGAACAGGTTGAATCGGAAAAGAAGTGGAAATTTATACGAGTGCGATTTTATACCCGGTGGCTTCTTCCGGTAAAATTTATTATCTAGTTCTAGATACGATAACGGATATAGCGGATTCAATGCGCCGAGTGATACTCCCGTCATGAAAATCGCCGCATTAAAATTATCGTTGAAGAACAGAAACCGTTGTTCAGGTACTCAAAACATAATTTCAACGATGTGGCAATAAATATACGAGATATTCAAAATTTAGTTCAATTCGGCGGCTTTATTAATCGTGACGCGCACGTTATCTGTATTATAATACAACAATAACATTTTTATCCGTAAGTTATGGAACATTTTTTCCTTCCGTTCATTGCGATTCGAGAACGCGAAAATATCATTGTCCATTTCCGCGAACTAAAAGCACGAAGAGTACGAATTTCCCAGCAATATCCTGCCAGAAAAAAGCAGCAATTTATTCCAGAAGCTGAAAGTACAGCGAAATGCTTTCCCATCGTCTACGCTTTCACCTTTGATTATCCGAAGATGATTTCGTTTGCGGCACTCTCGGCAGAGGTGCGCAGACAATTGTTCCAGCTCTGATAAAATGGTACCCAATCAGGGATGGAAAGCTGGATCCATTTCGTTACTTGACCAGGTTACACGTTTCAAAGGGCCACCCGGTGTAACTCTGCGTACCCCACCGAGTAGTAACGTGGCAGATCATCGATAAGTTGCGACAGGGGTTGATATAAAGAGGCGATGTATAATAGATAAGAAAATGGCTGGAAGAAAACGATTTTTATAGGAGAAGAGACCGAGCATTATTTCCGCGACATTGGCTTGGATATGGTCCCCCTTTGCCAAATGCAGTTAGCCCGAAGCTAAATATCTCCGCGACACGGTGTATGGGGTTGGGTATGTCACGCGCATACATATATACCCAAGCGTGCATGTACGCGTACATGACTATGCACATTGGGGCACTTCTTGTGCACACTGCTGCGCGGTGAAACATTTTTGATCGAATTTTTTCTCCAACGTACCCGACGATGCCCCCTTCCAACTAGCTATTCTTGATCATTTCATTACTAACTCGCGTAATAATCGCCGCTCACCTAGCCATAAGTGCAAATTTCTGAAAAGATTCAACAGGTAAACCGAAGAAGTCCGAAACACATCGCAGCGACGAGAAATTCGGAAAATTAAGCTATTCGCGAGAAAGAAAGCTGTTCCGCTGATCTATTGCCGGCACCGGCCAATTTGCAATTGCGTTTCCCGTCGCGATACCGACCCGCTCGAAAGTCTACTCGGGCGGACCGATATAAAGTCGAAACAATCGCGTTTTACGATGGAAACGTTTCTGGAATATCGGAACGAAACGAGCTTGTCGCCCAAAATAACGCTCGCGCGTGCCCGTTCCGCTTTAATTATCCATTCCTTTTTAAAGCGCCCGGCTGCTTTTTCGCGTCCGCGGCCCGCCGTGTACACACTCCACGCCTGTTTACGATGCAGCGCGCCTATGATTAATTTAACAGCGCGACTGGATGGGCACTTTGCGAATGTTTTAACTCGCGAGTGCGACGTAAGGTCGGTCGCTTATGCCCGTGTTTTTCCGGCCGGTATCCCCATTGAATTGTCGACGGGCGGATATTCAACCATTTAACGAGTATCATCAACTTGAACAACGGCACCGACGGCGGCACTGGTGCGCGATAACGCGGCGAAGATTAATCCGATGGCGAAGGCGGGTGGATAATATGTGCGTTTCGAACGGAATTTTCGAGCGAGCCATGGAAATAACGTTCGACGCGAACGAAATATTGGAAGTGGTTCGGTTTCATTGATGTTCTCCGTTTTACGTGCCACAGATTGTGCGGGATTACTGTTACAGAGAACAATTTTCAACGTTTCAGAAGAGGCAAGGCGTTACGGGTGTAATTAAAATATTTGTTGAGTGTTACGTTAACTGTGCAACTATGTAACGTGTCGCGAGCTGTTCGTCATAAAACAGATATCAGTGCGATAATTTAATTCGTTTTGAATACACCGGCTAGTGTCTTCTTAAACATTTACAGCAATTGTATAATTTTTTTTTTTACTATGGCAAGCAAGAACTGGGGTATAATTAATATTGAAATAGACGGAATGGCTTTTAAACTCGAGGAATGCGAACCGGGAAAAATGATTTCCCCGCAGGAATGCTGCAAGGAATAACTTGCCGCGCTCGATATTTGAACTGTTAGTACGAAACATCGCAATTGTATTCGAGAACGCAGTGATATCAAATAGCGATATTCAAATTGCCCTTCTTGCGCGGCCACATGGAAGCTCCATTTGCGGAAAGTATGTTACCACGAGTGGATTTAAAAGATTCAAGAAAGAGGGCAACGGGCGACAGTGGGAGGAGAGGAAAGAGAGATCGGTGAAATGAATTCGCGCAGTAAACGCCATTTAAATAAATCAGAGTTACCATTTCATATTTTAAAGCGGAACTTGTTACGCGTGGCTCGCGGAAATTATTTAACACCGCAGTTCTCCGTGCGTACTTCATCCCCAGCCTTAATTTATATTTCGCCTCCCCTTCGTTTCAAAACGACACGAGGAGAGGCGTCACTTTCGGTCCTCGATTCGTATCGCGGTGTACTCAAAATTCTTTGCAATTTTCTTTAGAGCGGATCATTTTCCCAGAACACAATCGTTGGCCCCGGGACGAACAGAATTGCGAGCAGAACCGCGGAAATAATATTTCACAAGCAACGTCCACTTTCCACGTCGGCGTGAGAGCATTAATTCGTTGCCTCAAAATTTCGTCCTCCGCGTCTTTAAATCGTGAACGTTTTGTCCGAGCGAATTCACGTGTTCCGATACGGAGCAAATTGAACGACGAGCCCTTCAACGTTATTGCAAACACTGTCGTGCCTACGATACGAACACGGCGAACCGAGTAAAAGCTTAAGTAATACCGATCAATTCACCTCTTTAACAGAAACGAAATTAAACGATACTCGCGGCGCGGGGTAACATTCTGCAGCGGCGCTTCTCCGCCTCGCGATAATTAATGACCGTAAAAACGTCGGCAAAAAACTTCATCGAGGAAGTTTTCACCCGCTCGTTTCACCGATTCGGTATTTTGTTTCATCGCCGGCTTGTTCCACGTCGCTGCGAACGAATCCGTTGGAAACGCCACGCTAACGATAACATCCGAACGTTCGTCTTGGGTTACTTCGAAAAGCTACACTCGCTTTCCCATCGCGCGCGCTGGAAACTGGCGAACGTCCCCGATATTAAATCAAACGTTTCTTCTTTTGCACAGAAAATTACAATCCTCGGTACGTTGTTCGACACCTTGCGCAAAACACGCTGCGCCAAACAATCCTTCGATCCTCCCGACAACACCAGAACAATTCCGGCTGATCGCGATTCCTGGCCGACCCTCTACGCCACACCCGGCGATGCTGTACGAGAACGGAATCTGATTATTCCGATCCGGCTCGTAGAGGGACGCGAAAAAGGTGGCGGGATCGGGTTCAAGCGGCTTAAACGGCGGCTTCGTGATCGCGGACAACGGCGGCAGCGAGTGCGGCGGTGGCGTCAAGGCGTACTCGAGGGAAGATAAGCAGTTAATCCATTACCGGTTAATTGAAGTGAATGTGAAGTATCTCGAGCGCGGCCCCGCTGCTTCGTCGTTGAATCCGCGGATGGCGGCGCGGCGCCGAGGGTGGCCGTAGTTAATTTATAAAACAAAGAGTAACTATAATTATTATCGCGGTGCCGGACGGGAAAGGGTTGCGGCGAAATTGCGGCCGGGGGCGGGATGATAAAGCGAGCCGCGGGACGGGCGAAAGAGCGAAAGAGAGCGACGGGGGTTGACGGCGAAATGGCAGGGGGTAGCGGGCGCTCTCTGCCAATTAAAACTTACGAACTCGAGTCAGTTTCTGGCTATCTCCTCTTTCGCCCTTTCAGAAGCCACCCCCTCCACGCGCCCCTGGCCCGGCTATCCGACGACTTCTCTTTCTCGCTTTCTAATCGTTTTCGGGGCCTCGCGGCCCGATCCGGCGGCTGGCCTATCGATGTCTCGTTATAACAGTTTAACTTTAATTGCGCCCCGCCTCGGTTGGTCGCCGGGTTATTGCCGGATGCCGTTTCGAGTTTACGCGTAGGCAACGCGGGGCTCGGTGAACGGCTCGCTCGGAACAATGCCGAACGTTAAGCTGCACGGATCTGCTGGGTAAAAATGAAGACGGGGACGGGATCCAGAAGACGGTTAAGACGGGACAGAATTCGGTCGTCGTCTGGTTGTAGTAATAGTAATGAGTTTAGAGCGAGGTTCGAAGTTGAAGGCGCGACGAGGTCCGAGTTCGGAGGGAGAGTTTCGCGAGATCAAATATTTCGTATGGAAATCCGGGATGCAAGACGGAGGGGTGAATCTTTTTTACAGGAATATGGTATTGGGAGCGATTTCGATTTTCTGAAATGGGTTTTAAAACGCGGTGGAGATAGATGGGTGGACGAAATAGGGGTGAAATTTCATTCACGATTCTTGTTATGATCGGCAGTTAATTTCGTTTGCCTAGAACGCGTTCGTGTTCCGATTGTTACATACGCGAAAGACGTATGGCGAGAAATTCTTGTAGAATAGTATTGCAATAACTCGTGCATAGGAGGTGCGTTCGCGTGTTTTGAAATATTTTAATATCCTTGCACTTTGTTAGTTTGAGATGTGAAAACTTCTTTTATTCATTGCACTTTTTATATACAGTGAATAATGGAGAATCTTGATATAACTAGTAAATGATTAATGATTAAAAGATGTCTGCTTAAGCCCACGAGGGGGGCAGTTTCTCGACAGGTTGATATATAAACAGTGATAAATATACAACACTCTAGATACGCGTATATACATACACAGCCACTTTTCTCTTCAGCTCAATTATTTTTCTCTCTGTCCGATTTCCTAAGCAATGAACAATTGTACCACTGATGTTCTGTTCGTACCGCGTGTCGGCCCTTAACTTAACTGCGTTTACATTAAGCGTAATCGCGTTCGCGTCTGTCCGCTGCAAACGAAGTAACCCTCGGGAGAGATAAAAAGGAGATGTCTATTCGGAAAATCATTCGGCTGTAAAACACCGATGCCTGTTTTAATCCCGTGTTGACGGCGTCGTGGCGTTTAAATCGCAGGTCCATTCGGTCGTATCGTACCGATCGGGAAAATCGGGAATCGAACGGTGCGGTAGTTCGAGTTATGACCCATCCGGGGACCCGGACGCTTTTTCTCCGACGTTTCTCCTTTTACTGGGAACTTTTATACTTGACCTTATCGCCTGTTTCTTTTCGCCCCTTCTGCTTTCGACGGGAGACGAAAGCGCGAGAGAGCTCGTGAAAAAAATAGCCGACCGCACGGCGAACAGAGGAGTAAAGGGGAGAACAAGAGAACCGGAAACCATAGGAAACGATGCTTCCGATGGAAAGTAAAAATGAAGGAAATTGTACGACTTATCCGGGAAAATACTTCGCCCCGAGGCTGTCAAGTGTGATGTGCATGTTTTATTGTCGTTTCAGAGTGCGGCGAGATTTACTCTTATTGTTGTTGGTACATTTTCCCCGGCGTATCAATTGTTATCGCGTTCATCAATGAAAGGTAAATTTCATTTCTGTTTCGGTTCGAATAGCGAAACGAATAACGGAAACCAGCTGAGAACGGAACGCGTAAGCAACAGTAATTTGTAATAATCTAGTATGCAGTTTGTATTACGAAATTGTGAGAGAAATGCGTGCACATTTCCAGTACGCTGTATCGCGTTCTCATGCATTACAATAACGCGTCGTAACACCTCATTTACTGGGCTTTACCGCGGGTAATACGATTTTTCTGTGAGCGAAATTTCGGGCTATTTCAGAACGCGACGAAACAACACACTCGATATCCTATTTTCTATGAGTTTAATAAAAGCAATAACGCGAAAGAATAATGTTTTACCGGTCACCGTTGCAGAAAACTCGATACACATGTTAAATTCGACTCATTCTTGACCAATTAGTTAGTCGTTTATTTTCACCCAACACGTGTACCGTAAAGATTATTGAACGATCCAATACAATTTCATAACTCAATATGCAATAAGGGTAACATTCGTTTCATTCGGTGCTTACCTTGCAATGTTTAGCCGTACGTAGTGAACAATATATTTACAACAATGTTGTTGCACTTGTACGGTTCGAAATACAAGTTGGTACAGCTGGTTTTATGAGCTACTTTAATCCGCCATACGAGCTGGCGACGACGTCGCGTGTGCTTGTATGGGGTGTTTCCGGCTTCCTCTTTCTCATCAGCCCAGCGTCATAATCCTCTTCAGCAGCTCATGAAGCAGCTGGTACAAGCGTCGTGCCGCCAGCATCCGCATCCTACGTCTTTTGCACGAGCATCTCGAGCGCGAACAGTGTAACGCAAATATTCCCCGCCTGAGCATTCTCGAGAAACCTGCGGTTCTCCTTCTCACGGTTATTGACCTTATGCTTGAGTTATTAAGGGAGGAAATCTTATTTGCAAAGTAACTTAGCTTATTTCTTTCGCCTTGCCGCGAATACCTGGATCTTTCGTTTCTCTCGTAATTGCACCGGACAACGTGCCAGGTAGAACGTCGCGTTAGCTATACCGTGTATGCATTTACTTGCTGCAGGAGATAAAAAGTAAGTGTTATTTAAAAATTTGTTCAGGTAAAGGTAATTGATAAAAAGTTAATTTTTATTCTAACGGAAGGAACTTACCATTCAATCCTCGAGAAATTTGGAAAAAAATGATTCTACTAAAAAATGTTCACTTTTAACTTTACTGCATGTGAGTAACGATTATAAATGACTAAAATTTCGTTGCTTATAACCATTATTGATGACCACAATAGTTTTCCATCGTAAATAATTGGTATTGGGTGGCAGATATCTTTCTGGTTACGAACGATGGTTCCTAAAAGAAAAAAATGTTTATTTGTTTGCGAATAACCATTACAGAAGAGGGAAATTATTTTCGGTTACGCGTGATAATTGTCGATTCCCGGAGTTTCGCTTTAGTTACATCAGATCTCAAATTTTAGATACGCGTATTAATTAATTTCCGAGATATCGGTAAAAAGACTTTCGGTGCTATGCATTGAAAGCTGCGCAGCCGGGTATCACTAACACAACCGTAGTCGCTGCGTAGGAGACGTCGCCGAATGTCGCGAGTTTTGTTTGTAAACATCGATTAAGAGTATGTAACGACACAGAGCCCCGTTGTACCAACCCTGTTTACCCGATTTATAATGCTGTGGGAAACATTTTTTAATCATGAACGTACATCATGAAGAAAGTACAATGAAACCCAGTCGTTGTCGAAGTACGTTTCGCGATCCATCTTTGCCTTCCGCTAACGGACGTTCGATGACGCGTCTTGAGAGAGGGGTAACCAACACAACAATATATGAAAACTCTGAATACAGGGACAGCGCTGCGCGTCATTAGCGAGCACCGATTAAATACGATTGCCCTGATTGGTTCTCATGGCCTAATCGCGCGGGAAAAAGAATCAAGGAGTAAGGTAATTTCTTTCGTTATAAAATAAATTTGTATAACAAAATGAATGCACGTTAAAGTAGACGTCTTAAGAATTTCGCTGAGAATAAAGAATGCATTATTAGAAGATTAAATAAAGAGTTGATGGAGGAAAAGCTTTGATTGGTGGCATTGTTGGTAGGAGGACCAATGAGCGAATACTTTATAAAATTAAGGAGTAGGGACGCCGATGAAGAAGCAGAAGTGTCGTGACAAGTGCCGTTGACCGATGTTCTTTTAACGAGGCAACGAAGGTATTAATTTTAATACCTATTTATCGCGATCCGGTCGTTCTCGAATACTTCGGGTTTCTATTCTATGTCGTCGCGACGGTTTTCGCGTGTTCGCGAGTTCGGACGGTAGATGGAGAACGACGCACGACTGAAAGTAGAACGGGCTACCCGGTTTTCGAAAAGTACAGGCCGGACGCCATGATGTACGTTGTAGCCCTTCGACTTTACGTGCGATCACCGTGAGAAATTACCTCTTCGAAACAATCCGGCTGTGTTATTGACGCGTGAGCGTCGTTTAACGTGCACCGCCGATTGTTTCAGTCGCGTGTCGCGAGTGTCTGTGTTTGTGATAATACTTCGAAGTGCAATGGATAAATACGAATGGATACCTAAAAATGGCTCCCGAACAATGGATAAAGTTCGACGCAAAAGCTGGATGGACAACGAATGGACCTCCAACTTGATCTGACGTCACGTTGGTGTGGATCGCAAGATGTCTTTGTCTCCGCGAACGGTGGGATAAATACGAATGGATACCTAAAAATGGCTCCCGAACAATGGATAAAGTTCGACGCAAAAGCTGGATGGACAACGAATGGACCTCCAACTTGATCTGACGTCACGTTGGTGTTAATCGCAAGATGTCTCTGTCTCTGCGAACGGTGAGTCCTGGCATATATAGACGAGCTTTTTCCGTTTCGCGCATGCATGCAGCGTCGAAATATTTTTATAAATATTTATATAAACGCACACACACAAGGGAATTTCGCCCGAAAGTACAAGCTCGATACGCGAAATAATTCAGCGGCATACGAAATTAGTAATATTGACTGTTAACGTTCGAAACAATTTGCAAGCGTGGTTTTTATTGCGATATTCATAGTATCGTTGATACGAATATTTAGTTAGTAGAATTTTCCAATTATTTATATATTTAGCAATTTATTTCTCGCAATCGGGATTGTTTGATTAAAAAACCCTACGGTCTCGTTAAAAATTACATTCTTCGCGTCTTCGTCTAATTTGTATCCGGTCTGTGTAAAATATCGGGAACCTTGTGACGTGCACGCGTACCGAACTGAGCATCGACGGATATTACGCGCACTGTCGATTGCATCCGTCCCGACAGGTACACTAATCACGGAGCCCGCTGTCTTTTAAGATTATTAAAATCGTGAAAGTTTCTAAGGCCTCAAAGGGTTGATTACCCTTTATTTCCTGCAACCGAGTTGCTTTTGTCGAAAATCGCTCAATCGCAATATCGAACTGCAACTATTGCAAAGCTTTGCAAAAATTGTTCTTTTCGCATTCTGTAATAGAATCAATCGCTTTACTGTTTCGAATGTTGTCGCTTTCAAAGAAAATCTGAATACTCGCAGTAATCAGCTGACTTCGTTATTAATGTTTCTTATTATACGTCACATATTCCATTAGACGTCTTAATGCACGCAGTCATCGTACAGGTTGTCTTCGACAGACATGAAGAGCAAGTTTCGATTAGCCGACGTTTTGCTTATATAACCGACTGTTATTTGTTTTTCATTCGTAAAGCCAAAGTATCGTATAAAGCGTATACGCGCAGTGTCAAGTTCCCTGTTCGAGAAATAAAAACAAAAATTGAGACACGAAAAATTAATTCAAAGTGGTGCTCAGACTCGGTATTTTAATCTGTTATATGCATACATTGTCTGTTTTGACGTATATATTCCGTATAGCATGTATGTATATTTACTATCATACGGACCGTATGAAAAGGTAGGTGAGATACGCATAATATATTTTTGTTTTGCGCGAGTGAATCGTACGATTCAGTTAACCAACTTTTAAATTAAATTTCGATCATAACAGTTATGGTGTCTGCTTATTGCACTTCTTTTTATTAGTGATAATGGTTTTAATGATCGTCGAGGTATAGGAACATCGAGGAGGATATATCTAATGGTGTGTCTTGTAAAATGTTGCATTCAGAAAAAAATTAATTGATTATTATCTTGAGAATTATAATGTTTTATCACATTAAAGCACATATTATATTCTATTATGATATGATACGGCAATGGAACGGAGATAAGAATTTGGCTAATCAAACGGTTCAACGTGTTTCGAACTGCTTTGAACAAATATATCGATATAGTTTCAATTAACAATACTGTACTGCCGTTTACACTCAGATTGCTCCTATTAAATGCCCGTGCGTTACATTTTGTTCATATCTTACCAGCGGCCGCGTAGATTCAGGTGAAACTACCTAAGCGCTTTGGATACGAGATTTTAAAACTTAGCGAGCAGGTATTCAAAATTTTGCGGAAATTGAAAATAATTCTACTGAACTGTGAAGTTTATGGTATTGCGAGAGTTTCGAGATTCTAACAAGTTAAGAAGTCCGAATAGTTTCAAAGTTTAAGACTGTGCAGTTTAGAAAGTTCGCGAGTCCTCAAAATGCACCCATGCCTAAAAGCTAATCAGAAGATAAGTTTACGCTCGCTTCTTTGTCCGGGGTGTTTTTGAAAAACTATCAATGACGAACGAAATATGAATATATCGGTGGACACCTTTTCTGTTTTCTGTTATGATCGAAATAAGTGGTAAAGTTGATGCAAGTATGAGAAGTGGGACACAAAATTCGATGAACAGCTTAGAAAAATGGTGTCTAATAACTTGTAACGAAAAGATTTGCGATAACAATCATGATAATTGTCACTCGAATTACAGAGGAAGCCAAAAATTAAACACGATTTCACAATTACATTATTAACCGTCTATTTATATTGACTTATCTCAAACAAATTTATGGATTATTCAAATGATGGAAGTAATGCAACGATTGAGGGAAGGATAAAGGAATCTTAAATCATTGTATATTCCTCGGAAACGGGGTGGACTGTTATACCAAGAAACATTATTCCAGCCGCCGAAAAGTGGAACGGATTGTCTGTACTTAAATTACGCTTCCTCGCAGTTGTTGCTCATCATTACAACAAACATGACATATGCTCCGTTTTCTTCGCATCACTTGCAACTTTTCTTTTGCAAATTATGTTGGCGTCGCCAAAATGTTGGTGTCGTGACAATTATCCCTAAAACAATATACATTACCTTAAAGTGTAACAGCTGTGCTTCGTATCCATGCGTGTGGTTTTAAGAAGAATTGTCTTAACACCAACTATTTCGTTGACACCAAAACAACGAAGTTGCAGGTGAAACTAATGCTCCTTATGAATACTTTTTTTGCACCGCTGTACACATCTGCGTGAATCCCATCGTTTTTTTTTCTTTTGCTTCCTTTTTCCCCGTGCCGTTAAGATTGATTCGAACAGCCACGGCTGTCGGTGATTCCAATACGGAGGAATATCGAGCGTAAATCAAAGACGCATCCGGCCCCGATTATATTCGACGGAGACTCCTTCGATTTCTTCCGACAGGGTCGGTTCTGTCCCCGTTACGGTTTTGTCCCGGGTATCTATCGTCGGCAGGAAGCAATTCGTAGTTTTCCAATCAGAGAACGAGACAGCCGCGCTCATTTCCCGGGCAGTACGCGACTTGCATTATATCTCGAAACCGGAAGCGGTCGATCAGAGAAGACCGCGGCAGAACTCTAGAAGCAGAGGAGAAGAAGCCCTGCGTGCTCCACGGTACCCGCTTTCGTTCCCCGTGGGAACTCTATTCACGATATTGTCTCTATTGTTCCCTTAATCGCGAAGATCGTGCTTTCTTTTTTGGGCCAGACGGTATTTATACCGCGAAGCGACGATTCGACATTTCTGCCAATTAATACCTGTTTGTGTTGCGAAAATATTGCACCTTTTTTTTCTTCGTCGGAGCGGTTAGAGGATTGCGGTGATCTTGATATTACGAGCGTCTGTAAGTACCTGGTACTCATTTATTGGCAGCATTTTCACGATCGTTGAGCCCTGTGTGGTGTTCATGCTTTCTTTTTCAATTAACGTGACAAAGATTGGTTCCATTCGTTTCGTTTCTGTTCTCACCAAATATTCTGGATTTGTTTGTACCTCGTGCAAGTGGTTCAAATAAATTGTTTCATTGCGATGTTGAATATCGATTGAAACCGTGCGAAATGTTGATTTTCGTGTTCAATGAGATTTTGTGGTGGACAAAAGTATGAATCATCGTGTTTTTCGTGATAGTTTCTATAGTATTATATAAGGGAAAGTGGCTGATAATCTTGGAGTCTTTAGAGAAGATAGATGGTCGACCAATTATAATTTGTCCTTTTCAGTGCTGAATAATCCCATTTTATGCGGTTTTATCATACTTTTAAGAGGGCCAAAGATATTTCAGATGATAAAGACCACCGGAACATCTAACTGGTTGGAACGTGACCAGGAACTTTGTTTGCACATGGGTTCACAGATTTTTTAACATTCATTATTGTAACAGTATAAAGAATGCAAGTGTCGAATTTGAGTTGCTCAATATTTCATGGCAATCGCTTTGCTCGAAATTTCTGACTGAACATACTACATGGGGTATTAAATGAACTGAGTTTCATAGAAATTTTTGTCAATTATTCTCACTAGGTTTTGAGTCCTTGTTTTCATTCTTTCGGTGTTAATTATTTTAATGTGTTTAAGTATTCCTAAGATAAAATTTCTAAATCGATTAACCTACTACAAGTTACTAAAAACTCTAACATTAACACTGTTTTTGGTACATCTCCAAATTTATTCTGATCTTGTATATGATAGTCAACGTGGGCTAATAACGTGGACTACTCGTATATTCTGCAGTCGAATTCAAATAATATAATTTCTCTTTAATGAAAAAGAAAGCAATGTATCGGATACTATTACTATACAATTAGTCCCCTTTCAATTTCATGCACTCTAAGATATTTCTGTGCGCATTGTGAATACGAGAAATCATCATTGAGTAGCAGAACTTCAGTGTAAGTGAATGGAATAACGCCAGATAAAATGGGGCTTGACAGAGTTCAAGCCTCAGCCCTTACAGCCATTAACCTTCTTCGCCTATTTTAATTCGCCTATTTCCCATCGTATCCACTCTAGCACTATTCCCCAGACTAATTGTGAGTACGATCGTCGATCCGATACTCTGAAATAGTTGCCTGATTCAGCAAATTTGCCAGACATATTATAATTTATTCAGAAGAAAAATGATCGTTGGCACGTATCGATTAGTTTTCTACAATTAATGCCACATTAAATAATTGTTTCGCGGCAGTAATTAACATCCAGCCGTTTATTTACGCTTTCAAGAAAATAAGACTATTTACGTGCGCACCTCGAAAGCGGCATAAAATGTTTAAAAAATATTAATCAGCGTAGAAGAGGCACTAGGAAACTCAAGGAGCTTACACAGTATCGGACGTTCCTCGGTTCTTCATCACTTTTCATAATGTAAACTGCTTGCACAGTACTTCTATTGTCACTTATCAAGCTGGCTTACGGCTATTTGCTAATGCACGCCATATTGTGAAATTTGTTTGTGACATAATATACCTTAAAAAATACTTCTGAGCCGCGTCGGTTAATATACTACTTTAATCGATCATTCCTTCTCCATTTACCTTTCACACCGTTCCAAATTACAAATTAAATCGTTCCGCAAGCACGTTGTATTCGCCTGTTCTTAATACGGCAGTCCGAAAATCGGAAATAACATTCGTGATGATCGTCCAATCGTTCTGCGAAAGATCAACGAAACATTAATTTGCGGCTCTCGCGTCTGACGCAATGGAAATTTTACTAACCGACGAACGTGAAGCGTTTCCGCGACCAAAAATCGGCACTGCATAGACTTACCTCGAGTCGTTCCGAATTCAGGAACGGAAATCCTGCCTCTATCGGCGATTTATCGATTTCAGTTTCGTCGTCAATAAAACTTTTAGCAGTAAAGTTTGCATCCGGCAGGGTAGTCCATAAAAGGGGCAGAACGAAATAGTGAAGTGGGCGAAATGAAATTCTGTACATATGTACGCGCGGGCAGGGGGTGGAGGCCGAAGGGGGGCCGCGGGTGATAAACGCGTTAGACAGATGCAATTGGAATCCAAAGTGTTTCGTCTGAGTTCACGTATTGAACGGCTATAACCTCGTTTCCGGGGATAATGTGTGGCTTGCCTTCGACTATTCTCGAAATTGTCGTGTATCGTGTTCTGATCCCGCCACGCAGTTCCTCGAATAACTATTGTTGGCGATCCGCATCGCTCGTGGAATTTCCTAGCACATACGTGGATCGTGTGGCCTTTCTCTCGGTTTCGCTGCACAATCGAGACCTGCTAACAAGAGGCGAATGGGATCAAACGTGGATAAAATAGAGGGATATTAATTAGCTCGCGAGATTATAGGCAGTAATGATTGTAGTCGAAATAAAATAAAAAGAAGGAATACAGGGGGGAACGAAATGTTTTATTTTAGTGAAAGTCATTTGGAAACATTATGCCTGGTCGATGGATAATGATTTTTGACGTATCACCAAAATTATTGCTTGTTAAGTATTGAAGGGAAATATAACAAAATAAATGGTGTGGAGGAAAGGCAGAAGGAAGTATACGAAATATTGCTACAGTGAATATGGATCATGTATGTAATGGATCAGCAATCATTTAGAAACGTATTTTGTAATTCAAAGTTAGAGAGGGTGAAGGTGGTGCATTACAAATTCGATATTTTGAATAAATTGAGCTCGAAGATATTCTGCTCGAATTTTGTTTACTGAATACCAGGTAATCTACATTGATAATACTACTGTGACCATTCCATAGTATAATGTATCGAAGTTATTCACAACAGCTCATTCAGGTACACAAAGGTGTACATGCATTGGATTGGAACAAAAATCCACTGTTTTTACATAATATTTTACATAATACCCACATCCACAAAAAGATATACCTCCCATTCTTACATAAATATAGCGCACGCTTATTCGCACTGTCGTATGCACAGATCAATTTCAGGCATAAATTTAATAATGTTCCGGCACCAAAAGCAGGCCTCGGATGTCCCATCACTAGTATCGACACTTCGATGTACATGTATCAATTTCGAAAAATCCCAGGAGAGCGTCCAGCCTTGACTGTCGCCGTAAATAGCTTCGCTAAAAGTTTCGGACATCCGCTGGGAGATCAGCGAAGTAATTTACACGAAGGGTTAATAGTCTCACGGCAGGGTTCTGTAGTTCTTGCTTTGTCCCGTAGGCAGCCTTTATTGGCGTTTCGCTCGTTATCATGCAAATTAATCGAAGCGATCATACTGTCGATTTCTAGCGCAGCACCTGCCCACGCAGCTCGACAAAAGGTGGATCACTCTCTTGGAAAATTGTTCGCGCAGTATTTTTCGCAACCCGATCAATGTTCGCTTTATCAATGAATTAACCTGATTAGTTTCAATTTGCCTAGGTGCATGGAAGAATCGGTGTACCTACGTAATGTTGGTAATATTAATTCGCGCACGAAATTCTCACGATTCAGTACCACTTCGAAGCTATTGGGTTGATAAATTATAACCATTGATAACTTTCGTTCTTCCTGGAAAGAAATCATCAGAGGATACACGGGAAATTTTTCGGACCACTGTAACTCCCGGATATATCTCCTACCTATTTCTCAAATCCTTTGTAGAACTTTCTTACATCTGTCGATATGGCTCACGGATGTTCCGAGTGTATTTTTGAGCGTCAACCAGGGCCATTTTATTTTCTGTAGATCGTATGGATTTTCTAACGAACGATAAGGTGATAGGAATTTTGTATTGAGAAAAGGGGAATCATATTTCGAACAGATTTATCCGTGCATGCGTCGCCTTTATAACATCGTTGTCTGTCCTTCCTTCATCGTTAATTGAAATATGATAATTAGAAAATATTTCTTGCCGTGCCCTTTATTAAATATTTTATTGGAAGTATAATTTAGTCAGAAATAGATAACCATCGCGCTCAACAATTTACGGGTGAAGTGAATTCGTGCGTATTTCCTTCACCCGCGAGTAAGAGTCAGAAATTGGATTTCTAATTAACAATACACATATTCGTACCGACATTACGTTGTAATGCGTTCACCTGGAAACGCATTCCGCCCATTGCGATTCCGAACCTGTTTCGACGTCTGCGTGGAAATTAATAAGCATAGCTTCGGCTCATTCGCGTGCGACTAAGTAACGCGTTAATACGGTGTGTAAATGTCTTCTGGAAACCGGGGAATCCTCCAGAAATATTATTTCGATTTGCAAGAAATTCACGGAAATGGTAAAGCAGCCGGGTAGAAAGCGTTTATCAGTAAAACGAATCGAAGAAGGCATACAGAATTTACCAGAAAAAAATATATTGACAAGGATGTTAACTTCTGGGTAGGTGTAATATTCTCGGACGAAAGGAAATATAATTTATTTCATTCTGATGAATCCGTCATGGTATGGGGAAAATGAAACGCCGAAGCTTCGTTCGAAAAATTTATAGGCAACCGTAAAACAACGGGGACTCTGTTGGAGAGGGCCAATATACGAAATATTTGGAAATAATAGACGCAGCGGCAGTTATTGTTTGTTAATCCGTGAAAAATTTCGAATGATAAATACTGCACGAAATTTAATTAAAATTGTACGATCGACATTGCCGGATATTGCAAGGTAATGTTCATTCGGTGATTGTTTAATTAATTGTAAGTAAACAGGTTCAATATTTTACGCGTCGCTTTTAGCAGCAAATATTGAATAATATCAAAGTGGCGAACAAAGGCTCGATTGAACAAATTTATACTTCACTGCAATCCAAAAATATTAGATTTATTGCATTCCTACAGACAGTGGTAATGGTTAATCGAACGTTTACTTACGCGAACACGCTAAATAATAAATAAGAAGGGTGCCTTTCGCCCAGCATCCTTTCTTATTAACAATAACTTATTACCAACGTTTCGACGCGTTCCGCAGCCGTTCGACTTCGACAAGCGTTTCGAGAATTTATATTTCTCCCGCTGGCCGTTTCGCGGATGCAGCTCGATTGCGGCAACATAAGTTACCCGCGTTGAAACTTCGGACGATAAATAATTCTTCGCTAAGGTGTCCGCGACTTCGGCCGAAGACAGGGCGATACACGCCTGGGGATGACTGTCTGCTGGTACGCGAGTGAAACGATGGCGGGGTCGTTTCGTGGATAAAAAGGGGTGAGAAAGAGAAGGGAAGGGAAATAAGAAATTCGGCGGGAGCGTGGCAACAACGGGCGCAACAGCAATAAATAGGACGATGGATTCCGTTCGCGATGCAACGGGCTTCCGCGCTGCTTTTATATAAATAACACGGAGACGGAGGTGCAATGTTGCTCGTAAAACTGAATTATGTTCCCCTTTCTCTGTCCCCCCTTCCATTCAATCCGTATTCCGCTCCTGTTACGCCGTTAGATTCGTCCGCTTTCGTTATACGCCGGGCTTTATGATTATTTTGTGTACCATGGAGAGAAACATGCGAGAGCTGTCCCAGAAATCTTCGCGCTCCTCGCCCGACGAAAATGTTGCCCCATCGTAGTTAACGTTGCCTCCCAAGGCTCGCAGGTCTCCGCGGGACAGAGAATAAAATCACCATGGATGTTCTTGCGTTTGATTCTTCTCAATAGCTCACATATACTTCCTCGTTTTCCGTGACGAGACTTGATGCTTTGTCACTCTTATTAACACTTTCGTGGTCCAATTATATATTTTGCAATCATCGTTTAGCTAGTTTTCTCCGCTGCTATTCAGGTGGGGTTCGCCGGACAAATTTTTCGGAGAGGTATTCTGAGATTTTTAAGGGAAACGCGTTTTAAATATTAGAAAACAGAATCTCCTATTTGCGTTTCTTAAGACAGCAAGGAAGGGACGGGCACCGTTGAATTTTATTTCCTTACTTTTTTATATAATATAGTAATAACTAATATATTGATGCATTACTTCGAATCTATGATTTCCATCATTTCCATGTTTTGTCACGTTATCACTTTTTACTATAGCATATGTACGTCGCCTTGATCACGAAAGGATTAACACCTACGTTATGGTTCTACGCACATAATTTCCGAATACGACAGCTAGTAAGTAATTATATTTCAGTTATTCCTTTACGTTTCGTCCGAATCATTTCACCGTAACATAACTGTCTCTATTAGGGTAAAATTTATGGCACTTCTGAAATTACGATCCAACGAGAAATGAAAGCAAAGAACGGTAATCAGCATGAGGAGCGCCGGCTTTTATAGCCGGCTTTGTGCTTAGCTTCGCGCTGCCTTATTTTCACGCTATAGCATTTGTATTTCTATCAAAATGTAACAAAGATTGACCCAGTGCCCAGTGGGCTAACATCACCCTTTCAGCGTTTCCACGTCACGAATTTAAATCCCCAAAGGAAGCAATAGCAACAACAATAACACTCAAACGTTCAGGTGACAGATGCAAAAGAAATTGAAGAACCTACATTATAAAAGATAACACAGTACCAGTACGTACACACACGGCAGGCCTTGTGTGACTGCAATTTTTAACTTTCTCACTTTCATCCTAAACGAAACCCCGTGCACACCCAATTACCAAATTACCCAATACGGACACAAGAATACAAGAATACCATCCCAACCGAAACACAAAACTCCGACGGTTGATAACGGCAAGCCAATGCGCTTCTTTGATAGCACACACCATATCATAAAAGGGATGAATGCAAATTCGGACGTGATGGGGTCTAACAGGTGTACACGTTCTCTTTGAAGCTTTTTTTTCTTACCGAATCTTGCCATCGAAATAGACGATCCATTATTCATTCGCAAACCTTGCCGGATCTTCCTGCCGCACCAGACAGTCGGATACTTTGCTAAATGAATCTTCCCGGGTGTACGGGGGCTCGTTGCGGGGCCGGCGAAAACTCGCAAGAATATTCCCCATGGCGTCGTGGACGTGCTCCACGTCGACTGACACCACTGTCGCGCGATACTGTACCTTCCTCATCCTGGTCTCGTTACCGCGTCACGATATCGTCCCACTTCTCTCGCTTTTCTCGCATCGAGATGAGCCGTGATATACACCGGTTTGGAGTGGCTGGAATCGTTGTCGTGAAAGAAAACAAAAAACAAAAAAAAAAACAAACAGTCGTTCCTTTCAATGCGCATTTGTCAGCTGGAGATGCAGCCCACATTGTCGGGTCCACAACGCCCTATTGTTTGCGTTCTCTGCCTCTGGAATGAGAAGTTTCAAAGAGCGAAGAGAGAGAAAGAGAGGGGGGAGAGAAAGAGAGAGACTCCTGTACGCGGTGAACATTTTACGATTCTGATACTGGTTATCTCGTTTCGTTTTGGAACTCGCGCGAAATAGCCGTGTTCAAGCGTTGAATCGCTTCCAATAGCCGGACCAATAAGTGGTTTATTAATTTGATAACATTTAACGAGACGCGGAATGTTGGCGAATGGGATATCGCAGCCGTGGAATGGCAAATTGAAGCTCATGGCTTTGTCGAAAACTTCCATATCGTCGCCCACCGGCGATACGGTTGCCCCGTAGTAACGTTTTTATTCCCATTCCTTTTCTTTTCCGTTGATACGCCCGAAGCACGGCCGGCGCATTGTGGCAAATTAATCATGCCGTAATTAGGCCGCGCGATTGGATGGCCGGGAACGCGGCATGAAACCGCTGGAAACGACCGCGACGAAACGCAAGGGTTTCATTCAGAATGACGCCCGATTGTAAAATAATCACATTCTTCCTTTCCCTTATTTGCCGTGCGGAATTCTCTCGCGTAATCGGACTTTCGCGCGAGCACAGGATCGGGCGTTTTATTTGCGCGTAAATTGTTCAATTACCGCGTTTCAATCGTTTTCGTCCCTCGTTAGCGGAACCGGAATATGGTACGCGGAGCGTATGCAGGATTATTTTCCATGGTAAATCGAGTTCGGCCCTTTTCTCAAAATAATACGCTTCATCGTTAAATATCCCTTCACAAATCTCAACTAAACAATACTCGATCGCTCAATACTCAACTCACAACGCAACTCGCGCAACGATTCTCCCTCAACTCCGCCTCGATTCTGCCCTCGACTCTCGACTCCGCTTCGATTCTGCTTCCCGAACTGTATTCTGCCTCGCGCACGCATCATCCACTCCGTATATTCATTCACGCAGTTTCCCTCTCATTCTGTTCATCATTCGTTCTCGCTCATTGGGACCCACACCGACACACGAACACTCTCGCCACGTGTCACAGTTCCGACCACGGGTCACCATGCACCCGAGACACCACGTGCATTCCCCGAAACCATTCACTCTTGCCTCGGGATAAACATTGACTCGTTCAGCGTTCGACGTTTCGACCAACACTCTTCATTCACACTTCGCGACACATTCGACGCTTCCCTTCGCGCGATTCATACAAAGCCCTCTAGTACCATTCCCACGAATTCCTGCACGCCACGTACATATAATAGAACGACAGTATTATGTGCATTCGTAATATAAATCGTGTGGGTTCCCTTCTTTGTCAAATTATATATACCGTGAATGCTTGGACCGCTCGTTGCACAGCCCTTGAACTTTTAATTTGGCAATGTAATTAAATCAAGTTAGTTGGATTGAAATATAGAATGTATAATTGGTTTGGTTGGAGCCCTTTGAAACGTAATTCCGCTTTGTGCGCTTTCGCAAGTATTATTGTCGTACCACCTAGACCCCTGTACGTATACATTACGTAAAACCAGGTCATTTTCCTTGGGCATATTATTGCGCTTTATACTTTTCTTCGTTGCGCGGGGAAAGGTTTGTTTGATAGAAAATACAGGGAAAATTAACTCGTTCCTATACGATTCGTTTTAGCTTTCAGCAGTTCCTTTGATTCGCTGCAAGGCAGTGAATCAAACTTAAACTTAACGTTGGAGAAATCAACGGAAAAGTCAATTACCATGCTCCTCATCAACGAAAGCTATCACGCTTATGTTGTACGAATACTTTTCTACCTCAGAATTTCATATTCTTCCAATAACAGGCTTAACAAAAAGTTATATCCACGTTTCCAAAAGGATTTAATACAAATTTCTCTGGATTCGTCTGTCTCGCGGCAAATTGCCGCAGCTTAGCCGCGAGAAATTAAGCACGCTATTTATACTGGTTTGATGAATGCCAGCTCGAACATTCTGCAGATTCTTCCTCGATTCAGATACCGCCGGGAATAAAGGCGAGAAACTGGCAGCCCGGTCGGATTAAGCCTTTGAATTAGGGTGAACGACGTGGCAAATTAGCAAGGAATTATCTAAACCTCTTTCAGTGCTTCAACGAACTTGCCAACGAAATCGTTACGAACCTTCATCAACCTGGCGCAGGAAAAACGTTTCGCAGATAGGATATACCTGCGGGAAAGGGGAAAGGAGACTTCGCAACAGAGGATTTCCATTTAGAGAGATTCTCACGAAACCTTTGGGGCTCGCATTAAACCCGTAAGGGCTCGCGAGAAATAACACGCTCGGAAAGCGGTTCTTTCGAAATCGTGAATCGTCGGTGTGTCGGATGGCACGAAGACCAAGGATCATCTCTGAGACGAGGTTTCACTTTGCTGTTGTTTGCGCATGTAGCCAATATCTCGATATTTCAAGCGATATTGAAGCTTCGGCGGGGGGAAGAAGTAATAAGAATAATAATAACCCTATGAGTGTAAAATGGTGTTTGGCAGAATTGCTCGCTGTTGAAATTTCTGGGTTTAGCTACGCCACGTCACCTATCGTTTGAGAACCTTTGATTATTTCGAAGGGATGGGATGTTTCATTTTCGGTTGGCACGAGTGCGTGGGGTAATAGAAATATTGTGTAGCTTTAAAATATTTCCGCGTGGAATAACGGGCAGGGAACTTTTAAATATTTAGGACGATTAATTATTTTGCATGAAACGGTTAACATTTATGGTCTGGTGGGGCACTAATATTTGGTAATTAAAGTTCGATACAAAAACATAAAATAATCCTTTTTAGAGAGGAGGATGTATTTAAAAGCCCTTTTCACTCGGTTTGAATCTATGCATTAATTCAACATCATGGTCTTCGAGGTTAAATTTAAATAAAGGAATTTATAAAAAGTAGAGAGGACAACGTTCGGATAGTTGGTGTACGAATCCGAGGTGTACTACTGTATTACTGCTTCACAGGTTACTAAATCTTCGATAACGCGTCACATAACAACCAATTGGATTATCTTGTCATGATTAATTCCCCATAATTCAAGCGCAAAGACGTGAACCTTGTTAGACAGGACTATGTATATAGATACATACGTTCATACACGCGTACTTATGCATGTATCTACATCCACGTGCATCACTCACAAAAATGTTCGACCACCTCTTAAAATCAAATAACATATTTCAAAAGGTACAATGACTTCAAACATTTTATGAGCAAATACCTCAAACTCCATCCTTGCTTTAAATGTTGCAGAGTTTTAACCAATAAATTTATCGGCCACAGTGTCAATTGAACTCTTATTGCGATTTACGAAGCACACGAGTGGCACGTAAACTTCGGTTACAAGAACCGTCTGAATAGTTACGAAAACCTTCAGAAAGCAAAGATTATATTACAAATGTGAGTTTCGAATCTAAGTTAATAGCACCACGGAGGGAAAATAATGTACGTTTATTCTAAGTACTCTCAGCTAGTAACTTTCTATTCTAATATGCATTGCCTTTCGCGTTTCCAGTTGCCCCTTCCGCCCTAAAATTTATTCACCCTATCTTCGCTTCACTACCTTCCAACTAATTGCAAGAACAGAACTAAATTCTCATATTTATAATAAAACACTTTTCTAAACTATTTATAAACGAAAACATTTTTCGTCCCTCGCCCCAGGCATTTCAATCAAATTATTGCGCGACGTCGTTGATCATTCATCGGGAAATCACGGAAAATGATGAATGTCCCAATGCTTTCGAAACGCGTCGCATAATTCCTATTCCAAACACGAGGCGCCCTAAAATTCGCAAACTCGTCTGAACACCGTGAAAAACAAGTCGATGCCACCGCGTGGCCCTCGGCCCGCAAATATGCACGCCGTAAACGTGCCGACCCCGGGGTCTTCGAGTCGTAATACTGTAACACCGTCTGATATTAATAAAAGCGGAGTTTACTGCTCACGGAAATTGCAGCGCGATGCCCGGGCCCGTGTCCCTTCGACAAAGTGGCTCAACGTGGGCCAGGGGTGAATTTCAAAGGGTGGTTCGCGGCCGTTTATTATCCCCGTTATTGCGCCGGCGAACTTCGCCCTTCGTTCGTCGCGAAATAAGCCACACGGCTACGCGTGCACTGCGTCGGGGTCTTTCCTCGCGCGACAACGGTGCCGGCCGTGTCCTGCCTCGATGTCGAATTATAATCGACAGTGTCGATAGCTTTGGTCCGTGTTCGATCAAGTTTCGCCAGGCGACCACCCGGTGCGCAACGTCCCCGATAGTCCGACGACACGAGAGCTTTCTGGGTACTTAACGTCCCGTGAACGATGGTAACTCGCCACCATTTGGTCGAATATACGATGGGTTACGAATTAATTGCAATTCAAGCGCCCATTGTTACTGGAAAACGGGGGAGGTAAATGGAACGTAGGGTTCGTCGGTTACTTTTGTCTTTTTGCAGTTGCTTCGGGGCTTCGAACTGACGGGGAATCTTTTGTTCGGCGGCGTTCCGTATTTGGCTATTGTTTAGCGAGCGAAGGAGGCGATAGAAGCAAGCTCGGCAGGGTTATTTTGAATTTATTTGTGGAATGGTTCATCAATTTCGCCAATGTCTTGGTCCTTTGTGGGAAGAGTTGCTTTAGGAACGAATCGCTTTTCTGTTCGAAGAGCAAGTGGTTATAGAGAGTTGTGCGTGTGTTGGCGAATAAACAAAAGCTGTTTGATAAAAAGCGAATTAATTGCCCATTTCGGTTTTGAATGTTTCGATGCAGCTGCTGTCGAATGTGTGGTATAATTATTCTGGTCGGCTGAAACCTCGAAACAATCGTTGCTCTTTTTCCTCAACGTCTGGCTTCGCGAATAGATTGTTATCCCCCCCCCCCCCCCCCCCATAAAATGAATTCAATCTGCTTCGCTATTCAACATTTAAACGAAGTGCGACGGCGCATCAATTAAACGTTAAATAACGGAGGAATCATTTATCTCGAAGATTAACCCACGAAACACACCCAACGGCGTCGCGTCCAACTTTTATATTGTTTCCTCCCGGCGAAAACGAAAACTCGAATAAATTCAACACTTCGGGCATAAATATTCCTTACCCGATTCCACAGCTTTAATACTGTCGCGCCAAGCGTTCCCGGTGAATTACAACTTACATTTTCCTATCGATTCGCCGAGCGCAATAAATCCACGTTTTCTGCGCTGTCCGCGCTGGGATGCAACGTGAAAGGGACGGAAGCTAAAATATCCGCCGGAGTTTCTGTCTCATTGCCGATAAAAGGAGGCCGCAAGTGGCGGCACTTGCGAAACGGCCGACCTGGAGATGGGTGGCCCGAGTTTCGTTGAATAAAATAAAAGGGTGCAATGGCGCCGTAGTGATTGGTACGACGAAATAGGCGGCGCGCCGTCGTGTACGGCGATGCAACGCCACGTTAAATTAATAAACTCGCTTGGCCAGTGCTATCGAACGTGTCGTTAATATGACGGCAACTTTATGGGGACGCGCGAACCTCGATCCTACCTCGTGCAGTTTTTCTCCCCCCCCTTTCTTTCCTCAGTATCATTTCACCTTCACTGCGTTCGAGTTTATAGGGTCAGCTGGCCACCGAGTGTGTACCAATGCACCCACTCCGCGTTCACTCTTTATGCCTATTTTTACGACGTTCTTCGGTTCGATCGTGATCGTCGTGGGTCCAAGCGAAATCCTGTTCGAGAATTAATGAATTTCTACCTGTCCATGGATATTGCGGTCCGCGCGGCGTAGATAAGGAACGAGAGGAGGATAGTTCTCCGTGTACCTATGTACGTACAACTGTCGTAAGGTTCAATCGAACGTGGCACGATCGCGAGTTTGTAGCGTGGAATAAAGTGGCACGACGACTCACGAAGCTATTTATTGAAATGGACCGATGTTGGACATTTTGCGAGGGGAATGCTCGCTGGGTTTATTGTACATGTACGGCGGGGTGGGTTTTGAAATTTTGTTTAGTTTATGGAATGGCTGTATTAAACGTAGCGCGAGGTGCGTACAATTTCATCTTTTGATTAAGAAAAGGATATGTAATTTTAATTGACGAACGGGGACATTATTGGGGGCTAGTTGGTGCGAGATAATTTTATTTCAGTGGATGACAGTTTTTTGAGTGATACTGTGTGGTAATTGTAAAAGAGTACGGAGACTTTTATGTGAGATTGGAAAATGCGGAAAATTGCGAAGAATTGTTAATGTCTCCTACGGTTTCCCTTTTTTTTCTGCCCTCCCTAAAATTCTTATTACGTATTTATTATAATATAATATTTTGAGTGTTACGTTATGTAACTGATTATGATAGATGATAAACTGTGAAGATCGTGTAAAAGGGAACAATATTTTTAATTGACGAATATTAATTACTTATTTTATTAAATAAATGTATCACATTTTCCAGGCAAAAAAGCCTCAAACGTTGAATTTTCTACGAAATTAATTTTAACGTCCCGTTGAACCAAAGTAATTTAACGTGAAATGAAGTAAGTTTAATGGACATTGAAATTAATAACGCGGGGAATATGATTCATTTTAACGCAGGCCATTTTGCACCATTTTGTTTTCATATCATGCACCCATTCCATGGAATTCAATTTAAAATATGTATAACGTATTACTAGGTGACAGGCCGAACGATTCGTAAAAAGTGTTCATATATGATTTTGCCTTAATTTATTTCGGTGCTATGATTTCCGTATATTTTAAATTGTCAGGAATAAAATTTTAATACTTCGACTGTTTGCACAATAAAGCAAGTAAAATCCAGCGAAAACAATTACCTACGTACAGTTCACCCCATCTGAAGCGAACATTTAAAAATATTAAATACCGTCGGCGCGTCAATCAAAATTTAATAATCTTATTTGCACTTCGTACGGATTTCTTGCAACTAGTCATTTTCATTTCAGCGCGAATCAATTTTCAGGATTATTGTGCTCGATGGAAGCTGTTCACGTACCCCAACCTTTTTTCCTCCTCTCTAATCATCCGATCGTTTCCGATCGATACTTACGTAGGTCGAAATCAATTTCGTGTTTCATAAGGCTCGCAGAGATTACACACGCGCGTTTTATATTCGTTAACGAGCTCTCCTACGGTTTCAGTTTGGTGCGTACGTACGTTCTCCGAGCGAAAACGAACAGTAGAAGGGAACGGGAAAAAATTCAAAGAACCACAGAACACTTCGCGAAGCTTGCAATTTAAACAATCTAAAAAACGCGGATGAGAATGACGTTCCATATCGTTGTCTTTTTGAATTTACATTTGTTTCGTTTCGTGCATACATCATGAACAGTGATATTATCGAAGGCAAACAGATGAGACTAATGACTGCATAAATATTTTGCGTCTCATTTCCCTCCCATCGCTCTGGTAGAAGTTTAGCAGTGATCGATGCGAGAGGAGCCCCTTGGTCCAGCTGAAATTTCTATTTAAACGGCGCCGCTCCTTCTTCGCAGCGTGCCTCTTTAAATTTTCAAGATAAGCTCAATAATTACTCACAGCAAGCTACCCGTCGCGATTAATTCAGACGATTGAGCCCGACGCGCCAGGGCAAGTTGCAGCAAACGAAACGATTTTTGCGCAAGCCGCGTCATTAAGGGAAGCCAATAATTGCGAGGCTTTATTTTTTTTCAAGCAACGCGCGATTTAACGTTGACCTTTTTGTCGATACCATGCATTTCTTACGCGTGTACATTAATTGGAAAGGATGGGATAAGTAAATTAATCGCGATAACGTCGGCGCTATTTCATCAGGCGAAACAACGAAGTCGATAAACTTCACTTCGCTGGCAATTTATTACAAACTGGTATTCAAAGTACGTGCTCGGCTACGATATATGCGACGATATACTTGTCTAGCTTCGTATAGCGGGGATGAAACCACAAGGAAATATACAGCATGAGATAAAAAAAAGGGTTCGTGTACACGGTGTTCTCCGGCGAAGAAATGATGCGAGAGAGCGGAGTTCAGGCGGTAATTTCAGGGAGAATTATTTTCACAAAGGAATAATTTGATAAAGATGAACCTGAAGGTAAAGGTGAACGCGAAGGTAAAGATAAATCGCTTTTTGTAAGGTTCGGAAGTAGAGCTAATTTGGGAGATATTTGATTATAAATATTTCAAAATGTGACGATATAAATGGACAATTTTCTTCTATTATAATATCATCGTCACGGTTATCAGCCCGTAAGTTATTCATATCAATCTTCCTTTCTAATGCCCGTGGATATTTACTTTATATACTGGCGAAATGAAAATCATTGTACACCGATGCTATGTTAAGTCGATTTAGAAGCAACGTTTGCATATTTCATTTCACTGTATAAAATAGAAGGAAAAACAATGGTTCGTACACCGTAGAGTAAAGCACTGGTTAAAGTAAAATTATCAGTTCATCACGTTCCCCGTGTCGAACACCTCGATGCGAGAATCTTATTTCCACACTGCCCTCAGATTAACACGTTCGCGTTCCAGACACCCTGTATTGTTCCGTCACGGTATCATGTTTTCCCAGCGATCGTTATCATCGTTTCTTATCTACCTCTCTCCGTCACGGTTCGTCTTTCGGCTTTTACCTCAACTACGCCGGTTCCTTAGCTCGCGGCGCACGCGGCGCCCGGAATTTATTCCCCAGCAAGATGACTGTAGGCGAATAGCGGGCTGACAGTAAGTATTATGAAAGGGCCGTGATGTATGCGTGCATCGGCCACATCCACCGTGAAACAATAAATTGTGCAATTTAATCGTGGCACAAAGGAATTCCGATTACGCGGCTTCATTATTAAGCGAACGATACGACGGGAAATATTCGTTCTGCCTCTCGCCGTTCACGGGTTCAGCTCGAATCCTTTTCGTTCTCACTTATTCGCCTGTTTATTACGCGATCGTGCACAATTTAACGTTACTTTCCCCGTCGAAGCCGGCCGGGCGAAATTACCGTGAACGTAAGTTCCCTGAAAATACCCTTTGAAAACTTGAGCGGAGCGCCGGTTGAAATTTCTAATTTACGTTGTTTGAATAGGTTATTTGAGGAACCCCGCCCGACGGAACAGACCCGTCGAGAAACTGAAAGGGAACCGCGTTTCTTTTCCGACGAACGGTACACCTTGGACAGTCCGTTCTAACGAATCTTTGCTCTTCGAGCACGTTTTTTTTACTCCGTCAGCCTCAGGCGAAACAGAGGGAAGGTTCGTTTTATTATCGGCTCGATGAATAGTGCATTTAACGTTTAATTTGTTACATATATTTTGATCGACTATTAACTTTTCATATTTAAGATGGATTTTCTTATTTTTGTTTCGCGGAGTTAACCGATTTAGCCAATGCGCGCCTTGTGCTTCCAGTGTATTGTATTGTTATGTTATATTGTATCCAATTTATAGAAATTAGAATCGTAGAATTGATATTTACAGTTGACATTGTACTTCTATTTATGCGACCACCTTGATAGTCGCAAGCACAAAAATTTCGAGTTGTCCCCATGCACAGTAGTGCACGCGAGCCTCTCTCCATCCATTGGTTACGCCGCAGACACATTTGACACGACAGGTCGGGAACTCTAACCGACTTGATGCACGCGGTCGAATAGAAAATACCCGAGCCCAGGCGAAACTGTACAGTTTCATTTGCCACCAAGATGTACTGAACTAAATCGCTGTTCACTCCATAAAAGTGCAGATAACTGGTGCCGCGAAATATAACTTACTCTCAAGAATACCCAGCGAATCGTTTAAACATGCGCTTCGAGTACCTCGTTAAAAACATTTCCCGCAGCGTTACAGCTTGCTAACGGGGTAACGTGAAATTTCATTCGAGACCTTCAAAGGGGAAATTAAATTGGCACTGGCATCCGAGGGAATAATAACTTTTGCGAATAACATGCAAACGTCGTGCGCGGTTCTCCATCCGAAGTCGAGCGTCTCTAAGCGCGTGCGGCTCACTCGTATCTTCGAAAGCAAGGAAAATACTTGCGTTTGTAATAAATGATAAATAATGAATCATTGCACGCGAAAGCTAAACGCTCTGGACGTTCGAGGTGTTCCCGTTTCGGAACCCTTGTACGTATCGAACGTCCCTCGAAGCACGGCGGTCCGGTTTCGGCCGAGGTAATTGCTCGATTTACGATGCAACTTTTCTCGTTTACAAGGGAACATCAACGTCCACTCGGTGGGTAGTTGAAAAAGTATCGAGAAGGCGTTAAGCCCATACATGTATACGTTGGATTGCGTTTCCCGTGACCACTGGTCCCCCTTTCCTTTTGTTCCCCGTCTTCGCCTATTTTTCTCGGCTCCTTCCCTTCGTTCGCCCCCTCTTCACCACCCGTACACACCCTCGTTTCCGCTTCACCCCCGTTCGCTTGTACACACGACGGCTGAATTTATCCGCCGGCAAAATGGCCGGCTCCGATCGTCGACTTGGTAGCAGTACCGCGCGCAATTATGTAAAAACTATGCTAATAGAAATTGCATAGAAAAATCCATTTATGGCGCGGGCAAGGACGGCCGGTCTACGCCTACGTTTCAGGCGAACCGTTTTCCAACGGGTGGGCTGTTTCGGTGTGATGAAAAAAACCGGCGAAATTATGCAGATTCGATAATGCATGCAGAATAGACCGAACACCGGTTAAACTTGCCGGAACCATCGCAGCTTTTGTCTCCCCGTTACCAATTCGCTGTACCCTCTCGTTCGATCTGGAACGCTCAGCCGTTTTCTGATACGCGCTGGACTGTGTTTGCCAAACGGGGGTCGCGACGATTCGGTCTCTTAAGCGAATCTTGCGGGAAACGTTCTTGTCCGTCGGGTAGGCGATATCTGAGGCGGCCGGAATAAATAAAACCGAGGGGGCGACGACGATAATGAACCTCCGATTAGGAGAATTGGAGAAATGAATTCCTTCGTTTGGCAATCTGTTAGCGACTGTCATCTTCAAAGGCACGCGAAATTGCTTTATGAAGGAAGAAAGACTGTTACGTTTGAGCAGGGAAATTTATACTCCACCAAATCTTGATATATTACAGAGAGACATAAAGTATGTAATAAACATTTTGAATTCAGTTGGCACTAAAGCTTCTCGACGCGTTGATCAAAGTTAATGAAACCAAACTACCTTGTTCTGGCTCTTGTATCGCGACGAATAATTTTTCACGCAATGGCGAAGAAGCGAAATTACGAGGGGATTCTGAAGGAAAAGCAATTGTTTCGTTCGAAGCATTGTCAAGTGACTAATCATTCCGAAATCGTAACGTGAAATACCCCATCAGTAAAAGTATGATACAATTGGTGCAGCGCCCGCGATCACTTTAAGTACAGCGTGAAATATGCGTTTACTTTTCCTTCAGTGCATAAAAAAGACTACCCTCGTTCAAATTCCCATGCCCACAAAGGCAGAAATTCCATTCCCCTCACTTCTGGTGCACAGCTTCCAAGGAACGGGTTACGCATTCCGGAGCATAAAGAACACGGAAGACAAACACTCTCAGGGACAGCATTCGCGCATTCGCCAGCATTTTTACAGCAAGTACACTTCCCTCCCATTCATAACGAAGTTTTAAGCCAGACACTCGAATAGACGTTCGAGATGAGCAGTCCTAACACGACTGAAGGTACTTCCACAGGGATGCCAGGAGCGCCGTTAAATTTGCCCAAGGGTGAGAGCCTCCATTAACAGCAGATTTACGGAACCCGTAAATTCGACAGATTTCAACTCTCGCGAAGCAAAAATGAACGATGGTCCGATTGAGTCAATCACGTTTCATTCGAAATTGAACGAGTTAATTTTTGAAAGCAGAGACAGCCGTAACCGCTTCGAACCAAAAACTGAATCGCGCTGGTCCGACTCTTTTCTCGTATCTCTTACAACCATAACTGCAGGATTATGTTTCGGCTAAATTGTGATTCACCGTTTTCGAAATAAAAGCGGTTCACTGTTAAGTAACTGTGCTGTGTTAAGTTACTGTGCAGCACAATGACTCTCGATACTCCGACCTCTCAATTCGACTCCCCGTTCAACTCCGAATTAATTCCGACCCGAGCACGAGCATCCACTCTCGCATATATTCTTTCGCTCGTAGTTTCCTTCTCATTCGATTCCTCGCACAAATTCGGGCATCCCATGTCATTAATCACCATCGAGATTTAGAATTGTCTCGCCTCGCCGCCAGGCCGTCCCAAAATAACTCCGAGCAAAAAGGAACGGCGGCGTTAAATGTTCGTCCCCGTGTTTGCTTTTTGCGTCCGGCAAGTGTCGCGTAATTTTCACAATTATCGAGTGTACAGCAGGGGGGGGGGTGTCCCGGTAGGAACGCGATCGCGGGTCCCATTAAAGCAACCCGCGGACTAATACGAATTTACGAGGATGGCACGCTTGGGAGTTTTCATTGTAAACAAGGGTGAAACAAAAACGAGCGGGGTAGAACGGATGTTGCCGGCCGGACGTGGTGGCGGTGCTGTCGCGTATGCCCCTAGAAGAAGCGGGTTCGCCGTGTAATGGACGATTATAAGCATGAATATGTAGATGGCATTTAGGGCGCGAACGGCCTTGAATGCCAGGAGCACGCGCCCGTACTTTAAACCCCTCGTCGTTCTGCACCTTAATAACGTCACCTTGGCCACGCGCTCGATGCGCGTTGCGTTCGGGCCCGCCGGTGGATGAAGAATAGTGGACCGAGCAGGTAGAAACGTAATTTACCCGGCGCGGTAAATGTGCCGTGAGGCGAAATGAAAAAGCTGGCTCGTCGGGCGAAACGTACTTCCGAAGGCGGGCATTAGTTTCTGAAATGCAAGATACAGAGCGGTAAAAATTGACCCGATATTTCTCTCTTTATTTCGGCGCCGTTTATGAAATTTTTCCGTGACGAATCGCTGAATCCTTTTGGACGATGTAACGCTTTTACGTTGAGTTGAAGCGACGCGCAGATTCGTTCGCTTGGTTTCGACTTTCGAGTGCGGCGGCCGTGTCCCGGCCTACGTCGACTTAAGGCGCAAGTATTTCCGTGAAAATTTGTTAGAATACATCTGGCGAACGAGCTGATACGCGGAATTCGCGAGTAACTATATATTACATACCATCGGTACCCGAAAGAACGGAACAGGTGACCGATTTGGTTTCTGAAAGTAATATTACTATTTAATTGTATTTAAAAAATATTCATTCTTAGGCTTGTTTAATTAGCGAGTGCACAATGTTAATATATTACTAAATACGAACATTTTGCAGAATTTGTCGTTAGCTTTTCTTCTTAAATTAATAATAAAGTGCAATTCTGTTTTCATCTTTGCTTCCGTTGCTTCGATAAGCATGAACGCCACTGCTTATCTTGCATCCAGTGATGGAACTTCGATAATAATGTGCAATTTCCTGTAGATTCCACTCCTCCGACAAGCGTATCGGTTTCTAATTATCGATGAACCATATCGATGACCCAAGAAATCAGGCATTCAGGAAACAATTTCGAATTAAATCATTATAACTTGTACTTGTTCCGGTAATCGTAGTAATATAATTCACCCGCTCTTAAACAGTAATTACGAATAAAAATAAATGTGTGCCCTCCATTGTGGAATTCTCTGCAGACTGAAAGATTTAAAATGGGCAATAAGGCTTTGCCAATGGGAAATAAATTGGTAAAACAAAAAATATCTCTGTTAAATTGTAATCTATCGAACTGCAAGGTAAGCGTTCTTTCGAGAAGAAGCGTCCATTCTTCTCTATATCGAAACAAATCTGCATAATTCCCGGTACACTATTTTCAAAGCTTTCAATCAGTCGGTATAAAAGTGTCGAACTCCACTATATACTCGTCGGTAATACTAAACGACTGTCCAACGATACATTTCACGGTTATTTCGTTGCACGAACGTTTGCAGTTTTCGGCATCGAATCGTCAGCTAAAAACGGCGCGGTACGATAGCGTTTGACGTTATCTCAGGACCGGGCGCACGATTGGACTAATTTTGAAGAAAAGTAGACATGCACTGTTGAAGCAGCTCGTTGGACAACGGTTCTTAACTGGAATGTTCTTGCGTTTTCTTTTGGGCATGCCGGGAAATGAGATAAAACGAAAACAATGTTCGAGAATAGCCGGTAATTTCACATGATTACGTCCAGCCTGTGCTCACTCGACTTGCTTAATTAACTCCCTTATCCTTCGTAAACGTCAAGGGAACAATACTTGGAGGATCCTGCGCCCATTGTTCCGGTCATTCGACAAGACCGCGTGTCCTTTATGACTTTGGATTTCGAACTGGAACACACGCGAGGCCTCCTTCGCTGTCTCATGCCCGACGTCTTCATCTGTCCCGTCATTTCTAAAAGTTCGATGCACTTATTTCCCTGAGATAAATGGGATTTTTAAAAAGCAGTGTAACTTTACAAGTACAATTGAATCGGCGGGATCAGGAACAGCGTAAATCGAACCTTAAACGACTGTTGAGAAACGGGGAAAAGTTATCAATAATATTTTTCGTCAGATAGCCTTATATCCACGTGAGTTCTGTTAATTCTTGCAGTCATTCGATGCATTCGAACGATGCAACGACTTCATTCAATGCGAACAAGAGCCTCTTCAATTGTAACTGTTCTATGGCCAGAGTTGAATTAAATTGAATTTAAAACGAAGAAACTTCAAGCAGTTTAACTTCGGCAATGATTAATCTTACAAATTATAATTATTATTACGAGTAATAATGACATGCCATTGTGACGTACGTATCAGAATAGCCTTTGTACATAGAACCGTTAGTAGCATGTACAGAACAATAGTTTAACTTTGCTTCACCACTTCGCTTCGCTTCGGTTCACCTTACTTATATTGCGCTCATGCGTTGTATACATGGCCACTGCGGCAATTGTTCAATATTCCATACTCTTGGGAGGGGATTAAATAACACCTGTGACAATATTTGAGGTAATGCGAAAAGCAAAATACTCTACAGTAGACATTATAAACTGTGACCGAATATCGTTGGTTACACTCTACTTGTAGAGAAATACGGGTTAAGTAGTAACGCCGCACGCATGGCCAGACACGCCACTTTTCCACCATATTTTTATTATTATATTCTTTTCAAAATCGTCAGGTAATAAACCTCGGAAGAATTATTGCTTGTTTTATATTTGCTAGTGACGGTAAATATAATATATTATATTTTAAATACACCGATCGATAAAAATATAATAGTTATTCGATTCCATACACCATATTCAGTATTGCTTAAATATGTTTCGACGTTTCGAAGCCAACCAGTGCGATTACTTGAAAGGGCCATTGCGTGAAAGGACTCGAACGAAATAAAGAGTAAAGTAAAGAGACTGATATTCGTCACAAGGGGTTTGAGCAGCCTTGCTACTGTACAAGTGGAATGAGGCCACGTCTGTCCGTGCGACGACAATTATCCTTAGAGGGAAGGAATGAGAAATATACTCGATTCGTTCATTTATAGTACGTACAACGTGCCCCTTTGTTCTTTTTATACAAAGATAATTTTTAAGCTGTGGCTACGTTGCGTGGTATCTTACATTTTTGGAAGCCTTCAGAAAATTCGAATTCGCCTTTCCGTTTATTTTGTCGGTGGCACGTTATTGATTATTTTGTATAGTCTGAAATCACTTTAATAATATACAGTTGCGTCGAGATATTTTCTTTTCGATATAAAAACTGTTACCTTCAGAAAAATAACGATTCGAGTATTCAATTCTCATGTACAAATATCATAAGTAAAGTCACATTATATACATTTACATAACATAGAAAAGGATTCTGTAATAATTACGATTATTCATATTTAACTGCCGAATATGTCAATACTAATTAAACGTTTGCAAATATGGAAGTTGCGCATATTAATATAAACATTTACATATAAAGTTACATATAAAGAGTTTCATGAGGAAGTAAGCAAATCTTCGATGATTTAATGATAACGAATAACACTCTCCTTAATTAATTGATATTTTCTCTGGGCTAACATATCCGGCATATCGTGCACGTGTACATCGCCGCTGGCATATTTCGTTTCATAATTTTACTCGCATGATCACGTACGCTCATCTGTACAGATGCACGCTCAGTACAAAATTCTACTTATATATTATATAATATACAAAAGTATATAATTGTGTTTTTGTTTTATTGTGTCGCGATCACAGTCGATGGTTTTGGGGCTTTTTACACGAATCATCAAAGCGAGGGATAATCGCCCTTTGCGAAACATCGTTTTACACCGAGAGCTCCCTGTTTTTTTTTCGAAATACTTTTGGCGTGCAGCCGCTGGTTTGATTTGCATTTGAAACAGGCATACGTGCCAGACAAAATATTCATTACACACTTCTGCATTCGCGAACCGCTTCATACCGTATCATCATTGATAATATATTGTTTCTACACGTCGGCCGTTTTAATGAAAATACGCGGCCGTTCCGAAATTAGTGCACGTAAAATTTCCTGATTCTGTGAAACGTGCACGCCAGTTATGTTTAAAAAAACAAAACAATCCTGAACGCTGAAAGCAATACCGTACAATCATTTGTTACCATAAAAAACTTGTAACGATTTCACTGAATCGATTCGCCTCCTCCGATAGCATTACGGTAGTTCAAACGCGACATCGTCTACTACTAATATTCTGAAGTAACCTGCGCCACAGATCAAGTTGTCGAACAGTTACTTAATAAAACTTCGGTGGTTTATATCCAATTATATCCCGGCAAACTTGACGCGGGGATATCGAAAGCTTTCAATCGTAGTGACTATCGTTAATTGCTGGGTATATTGCTGAGTCGCAATCAAGAATTCAGTCGAGTGACGCGTAGTCATTAGGAATTGCAGCCCGATCGATAACGATATCTTCCATACGTGCAGTGTTTGTGCGACCACAGTACCAAACTTCACGTCCATTTGAAGATTTTTCATAGCACGATACATGGCAACAAGCTCAGTTCTAAATACTACCGTGAATTGTGCGAAGGATGTTTTAAAGGAAGAATATACTGCCGTAGAGAATATAACTTTTGCATTAAAGTATACGAGACTTCATGCGGAAATATAAAACACGAGGCATTGTGTAAATTAATACAAGAATTTACGGTTCTATCACACCAGCAACAAATTTATCAGAAAGCTCCGTCCTCCGGATCAACTTCCAACGTCCCTCTGCTGTGCAATACAAATACATGTATACATTAGTAAAAAAGAAACGCCATTTTATATCCGTCACTTCGTATCGCGTACTAAACAAATATTGAATAAACCGTGCTGCAACACGCGCGCGTCACACAAACTGTAACTTCCTCTCCGCATTACGAGTCCGCCCAAAAACGTCAATACGCTCCACCTGCAAACAGGGAAGAGGCAAAAAAAAAAAAATGGAAAAAAAATGAAAGGAAGCGAGGGCCACAGTTTCCCTAGTAACACTGCAGGCCGTACACAGAATTCCTGCAGACGGCAAAAATTGTTACTTCAGTCCGACTGAACGATTTAACACGATTCTGTGCACGCACTAACGAACCGTCCACGAGCTTCCCGGTATCGGTCGTCTATCGATCCGCGAAGCTGCAGCTCGTCGCAAATGTGTATATGTGTATCTCAGAGTGTATCTGCAGCGCGAACCGTCGCGTCGAGTCGATTCGAGTCGATTCGAGTCGTTTCTGCCCGATTCCCCCGTTATCCAGAGAGAGAGCAGGATTTCGCGGCGGATCGGCGATTTACGGGGCGCCGGAAGTCCTACTTTCGCTACGCAGGAACGCCGGCTAACGTACCGTTTCCGATGGAAAGCGCGGAAAGAGCTGGCCGTCAGTTCGGACAATGGGCAATTTTCCTCGCGGACGAGAAGTTTCGTGGCCGGCCACGGCGACGATTAGATAGGCGCCAGTGTAATGGCGGTGGGTCCAATCTGCATTTGTAATGACGAACGTGGAAGGTGACACAGTGTCTGACCCCGGCCAGGGGGGACATCGGCCATCTATTAACCCCTGGGGCCGCACGAAACCCTGCCCAAGTCGTCTGCATCTCCGTCACGGGGAACCGTCCCGGCCGACCCGTCCGGCTACCGTCGCCCCTTAACGAGACCCCATCCTCGGCTACTGCCGTCGTTCAACATTCGCCGGCCGCAACCAAGTCTTCTAAAGGGCTGGACGTATACTCGTTATGCGAATATGCGTTCCAGCTGTACACTTTGAACGGTCGCCGGGCTTCTCTGCGCCCCTGAGTTCCCGTAATTGGCGCACATTTTCGGCGGTGATATTGTTGGGCGTGAAATTACGGGTGGGACGGGGTGGAAGTGTTTAGTTGCGGGAAGAAATTCGGAAGAGTGTTTGGAAGGATTATTCGGTGGAGTATGCGCAGGATGGTTGAATAAGAATTGGCGTGGTGAATGTCTTAGGAAGAGCGACAGCAGTGGAACGATTTTTCGAATTGATCGACGTATGGTCAGATTAGTACGGTATTTTTGTAGGCGGTGTCGGTTAGGAGTTTCGAGGTTTGTCTTATTATTACCTATTGGTTATCTCGATTATTTAACATAGGCAGTGAAGGATATCATTTATTAAACCGCCGAGTTACGGCATTTGATGTTTAACGAGAAACTAAGAGATGAATGCAATAATTATTTCTAAATATAGTACAAAAATGTTATACATACATACATTGTACATTCTTCTGCAGTCAAGTGCATAGAATAACGAACACATTCGTTATGTTTGGCACAACCGCAATTGTTTCAAATGAAATTCTTCGACGTCTTTTTTTCCCGTATTTTTGCAATTTCGTGTGGATGCATAAATTATTTAGCTTCATCTACGTTTTCGTTGAAATTTCACGGGGGAACTCTCGTAACACTGGCCTGTCGTTCGAGCGAGTGCAATTGTGTCTGCGCCGCAGACGAACGTAATGAGATTTTACCGATACCGGATGTCCGTGCATCGGTCAAAAGGCGATATCAGTTAATTATTGTGCTCGCGATCGTGTTTCGCTGTTACGCTCGACCCTTCGTACTCGCAACTTTAGTATTCATCGCGAACTCGCAAGTGAAACGGAGACCTTACATCTGTTCTTCGGTAAAGCGCATAACCATGCACCGGATTGACTCGAGGCAGGCAACGAAGAATAAATACTGTAAAGATAATCAGCGTGGATGTATACCAAAAATGCAGAGTAGAAACGAATGAAAATAATTCAGGTTCATAAAATATTTACTTCTTTCTAAATTAAAGGTATTTCGAACAGCGAGAGAGTTGATTTAATTTGTTGCTTCGGATTGGCGTGAAAATGTTAACATTGATATCACAGTTTAGTAACCAAATATTCGCCAAACGTGAGAAATTAGGAAAATTTAATAGACTCTCCGAAATGCTTACGGCGTCAGCATTGAACAGAGTATTTCATTGTTACTGAGATAGCGCTTCGTTTAGGAAAATTATTTATAAGCCTTTATTTACAAGCTACAGGGAGTTATAACGATTGAACGAAATACGACGATACGAATCGTGCAAGAACATAGAGATCTCTCCAATATTTAATCAATATTTCGTAGCAGGCAGGCTATTGTTGAATAGATTATCATTTCACCCCACAATATTGTTCCGCGTTGAGCGTGGCCTGTTTAAATTTCGTGTTAATTTAATTTAAGCCCTTTGAAGCAACAGCTCGTTAATTCTTATCATTTCATTGAACGTCTACGGTCCAATTACACAGCCGAGGCGAGCAATACACTGGCCAGCATATAGCGGCAGTCTGATTGTGCTGTGTCGCAAGCAATCAAATTGGGAAACAGTTCATTATAGCTCGCTAATTGTCGCGCGTAATTTTATCAGCGGAACTTATTGTCACGGTGAACGATTGAAATAAGGTCGCGCAAATATTGTAAACCGGAGGAACGGGTTGCATTCTTTCGCTCAGACAGTATTACCTTAATTAAAATTTGATGATGTATTTTGATTACCACGGTTACGTGTGCCGCGCACGCCGGCTCTATTAATTAACTCACGAGCCACGGAGTTTGCTGAATTGAGATACGTATATATTCGTACACACAGTTTACGTCGCGTATCGCAAACCTATGTCTATTGTCTGCTGGGCCGAACAACGAATCCAGAATAACGACGTACTGTTTGTTAGAGGCGATACCGTCTAATTCGGCCTTATAAAGAATTCGTTAAATCGTGGCTGAAAGTAAGTCGGGCTTTTTTTTATTGCAAATCAATATTTCAGTAGACAAGAGTGATAAGTTATATTTTTCGCAATGATACTTTATTATTCATTTGTAATTACGCTACTGTGACCCATATTGCGTTTCCACTTTTTATTTTCCCCCCGCGGACTTGATAGGAATATTTGAATTAAATTTAGCGAACAATCCAAATAATGTATCTACCCGGCGACGAAAATTTATTCCGCTTTCGGGGCACAGAACTCGGAGACGTTTCCAGTGGATAATCGATAGAAATGTCGAACGAAGCTTGTCGGAGGGACGATCGTTTGGCTCTGTGCCTTGCATCGTTTGCGTTCGGCTCGAGGACGGGCAGAAAGGGTCTAGTGTTCTCTAATGCATTAGAAAGTATAATGGCCACGTTTTATAGACGCTAGCAGCGCGCGGCCAATACATGCATACGTGTGCGCAGAGACACACACGCGGGGGCAGTTTTGCGGTACGCGATTATTGGTTTCACGAAACACCGTTTGGCGTTGGTAGGTGCATGTAAGAACAGCATGGCCACGTGTGCTGTACCAGTTCGCCTTTGTTTCGACTGCTCCCTGCCCCTCGGGGAAAATTTACGTACGTCGGTTGTGCGGAAAATTCGCGCGTGCATCCTGTTACCGAATTTTCGAGGCTCGAACGAAAATCTGAACAGTATTTATTTCGTCGCTTGTCCCATTAAGTCGCGCTCGTGAAACTGCACGGATCGGTCCTTAGAATATTGAGACTTGCGAGGATTTCGAACAACAAACGTCGGGGGTTCAATTGAATTTATACGTCACGCGCGTTGAATCGATAAGTATGCACAGATACGAAATGTTTGTCCAAGCGCAATTTAAATCAAGCCAGGTTTTTCATAATCCTGTTTTGTTTTTACAACGATGCCGGGATATTGCAGTTGCGAAGCGTAAATTGGAGCGGTGGGAGTGTTTAGTTAGCGTACAGAATATATGAAATTATAGGTTTGCCCAAATATTCGTTAGAAAGAAATACGCGGTGCGATTAAATCGTTTGATGGCGTTCGCCCGGGATTTGGAAAAATAACATTGTATGTAAAAAGTGTCGAGTGAATATTTGGCACGAGAAGATATTTAAACACGATTCAGCGCACGCATGTAGAATCACGAAGTAATTACTGGTGAACTAACGAATGGCATATATTTGTTTAAGGGAAATTGATATGATATTCGTGCCAGTCAAAAAGTATGCATCATTTCCCATTCAAAATGTTACTAAAATGGATGAAAAGGCGATGAAAAAAGTTTATCCAAGTTCGACTTCTTTGTAGAGTCGTAGCTAATTGCAAAAAATAATATCGAAACATTTAGAAAGAATAAATATATGTGTAATTCGACATTTCCTAATTCAACTCTTGCCGACTTGCTTTTGTAGTACAAAGGGGAAATTGTTTTTGATGACCGTAGAAGGTCTGATCGGTGAGTCTGCTTCGCGGTGTCAGTGGGCAGTAGTTCCTTCTTCTCGATGTCAATGGGCCCGATTAACTTTGATTTCGCAAAGTGACAGAGCAACGTTTCACGATGTTAAGGTGAAACACCGTAGGCGGGGTTGAACAGACCTCATCAGGTCCAGTATTGCCACGATAGCGGAGTTGCTCATCAAATATTTACTGTAGGTGATGCTGGCACAGGAGAACCTTCTAATCCCCTCGCAACTTGTCAGTGCATCCGCCCCAGGGAAGAAGGTGGAGGTTCCACGGAAAATATGTTGTTGGCAATTCCCATAACTTTATTACACCGTGTGCGAAGCTATGTTAATTCCGTTCGCCTTTTCTAAACAATTGTACACGGTTGTTATTAATTCTTGTATTGAAAATTGGGTTAGATTTTTCTTTATTAATATACCGTTTGAAGTATTGCTAGTATAGGGGAAAAAATTATCTTAGAATTAGGTTGCTGGAAATTAAATAGAATTTAAATATATTAAACCACGATTTCTAAACGACTGTACTTTTTATTTAATGTTCCGCTTTTAACAAATATGTAATACTTTTGGCTGCAATATTCAAATATTTAATTAATGTAAATTGATCGAAGCAAATTAGAGTAAAAATCATATAGCCCACGTTTAACATAGTTAAGCAATAACTATATTCGAATAGATCTCTAAATTAATTGCTGGATACACCGAGACAATTTAATATAAATACTTTGCATTGATTATTACTGGCCATCGTAAGTAATACAACATGTAAAGCATAACACAACTTTACATTTGCAACAATTCTAGGGAAAGCAGGTATTTTTCAATCCTTTCAATCGATTCTTCCCGTGTAAACATCAAATTTTCATCGAACGGAATGGCAGAAATGTACGAATATAAAATGAGAACGGGGACAAGAATCTAGCTCTAAATGAACACCAGTATTTATCTTCGCCTATGCATATCAACCGAGATTAATTTGTGCATTCATCCCGACGCGTTAATGCAAAACGAGACGTCATATCGGGTCCGAGACCTGACTGCCGTCCGACTACCGGGCGACGTCTAAATACGTTGAGTCCCATATACCTGAACAGGTGAGCCGCGGGCAACCGCAAGGTGCTTTTCATTATCGTCCGTAACCAGGCTGTTCGTTATCAAATAAATGGCGCACTTCAAAGCGGCGACAGAGTGATGGACGAAATAAAGAACCTGTCGCGCGGATCGAACGGACAGGTGTCTGGGGCATTAAACATTCGGAGTCCGTTTCGGTTCGTTCTATGAACGTCCACAACCGGAGGACTTTGAAGTGTACAAAGGTCGCGTACCTTACTCGAATGTGGTACAGTGCGCTGATTGGAGGGATCAAAGCCTGCACGGCTAGCCGGTATTTAATCATCCGACCGCTGAAGAACGCATCTGCTGTCAATTGAAACCTCTGTCAAAACCTCTGTCCGACTCGTTTTTCACGCGCCCCCTGCCACCCCTGCGCTCTGTTTCTCCGCCTTCGCCACCCCCGCCACACCACCATATCTTTTTTGGTCACGACACACGCGTTCGTTAGTTCGCCGCTTGATTCATCAATGGACGGAATTATTTGGGAAAGTGTGCGAGAGGAATTGTAATCATTAATTGAAATTTACTTGGGTCTTCATTCGCTGCGCAGAGATCGGAAGTACCAAATCATTTTTCATTTTAATACTTTTCGAATGAATATTTTCCAGCCATCCGTAGGTTCCCGTCTAACCGACAATCGATCTAACAAATGAGCAATACCAATTACTCTATTCCGACGAACAACAAATATGCGAGACTTTTATGCAAACGTTCGTCACTTCCATTCGAACAGCAGCATATTGGTTTCCAGCAGAGATAATACTCTGTAAATAATGCATCAATGCAACTCTGTATTAATACTATATACCTTGCATGACTGAGACACAAATTTGATCATATTTCAATCCATCACCGTACGCACAATGCGATTAACGATACAATACCGGTATTTCCGTTGCATTTTCACACTCATTCCCATCGCCCTGCCAAAGAATCACACATTTTATCCCCCGCGTTATTGAAAGCTCGTGTCCTATCGAACTTTAATCGTCCTGCCCGTTTCCTTATCGCGCGACACAAATGGACTTGTTGTTGATGTCAAAGGTTTTTCGAAAATTCGACAGCGACCGACACACCGTCGCCTCTGTATACGCTCTCTGTTATCGCGCTCTGCTTTTTACACTTTCCATTCGCAATGATCGCGTCGATGCGACGGTTCAGTTTTTTTTTTTCATTTTTGTTTTCCTTTATTCACGCGCGCCGGCATACTATTAACTTAAAACTCGTGACAAAGCCCGGTCCGACATGGTTGCCGATTCATTGAATTCCGGCAGCAACTTTTCGTTTTTTTTTTATTTTCGGCCCTGATGACGCTTAAGTTCCACGGCCATTGACAGATGAAGCTGCAATGAATTTTGCGCATGGCGAAATCTGCTCGTTCGCACTGTGAAATTCGGTGCTTGATTTGGGATGAAAATGGGTTCGATTGATCGACGCCTTCCTTTTTATCCTTGGCTCCGGTCTCTTTCGAGTTTCGCCGATTTTTTGTTTATCTGTTGGGTGCTGTGAAATACCGTCCATTGTATATGGAACGGCGCGTTCGTAAATTGGTTTCCGATTTTGTCCGTTTGCGGCGTTCAAGCCTTGCGCGTGGCCTGTGTAGTTTGGTGTGCAGATAATGTTAACGTGGTTATGTTGCATTGATTATGTTAGCTTCGAGAGTTGCCTTGTTTGCGGCCATGGATAAAAACGATCGAAATTCGATGCGAAATATAATAAATAATTTGGGCAAAATATAAAACAAGAGAAGGTATCATCACGGGGGCATTAATTAAAATACGAGAGAACAGAAAATTGGTGCCAAACATTCGCCCAAAAAGTAAATTTCACAGCAGGTAGTGCTTCTGCATTTTTCGAAACAGACTCGGTTTCTGAAAAATGGAATTATAAAGCTGTCCTTGAAATAGGAAAAGGTTGTGGATTCGCAATGGCTAATCGTATAGGTATCGTTAATACTTGATTTCCATTCAACCATTTCATTTTTCACCATACTTTTATATTATTTCATCTTTTTCTTGCGTCGCGTACCCCCCTTTATAATATTCAAATAACTTGCGTCCTCCTGCCTCGTCCAATATAAAGTAAACTTAATAAAGTAGAGAACACGTTATACGAGGGGTACCTGTACCGAGCTCCCTCTCATTTATGAAAAATCAGTATTGCCTGCGTAGGATGAAATAAATAACCGCAGGCCAAATACCATTCTGATCAGAAATTCTATGAACGGACATTTCGCCGTCCAAGCATTTTCAAGGGGTAGTTTCTATATTCCCACGAAGAGGTTCGACGCAGCGAAACCCCCGAAGTCGCTTGGTCGTAGTTCAGTTCGTGTTCGAGAGTCAAGTGTGTTAACGAGTGAATTGATATTAATAACATACGTTACATTTGTCACTGCGTCCGCTTGGTACATCGTTGACACAACATAACCATCCGAGTGTTCCCATTGAAATATACAAGCGCTAAAAAATCATCACCCGACAGTAACGCATATTACACAGATTTCGATGGTCCTCTGCGTTCGCAACCAATTACTTACCTTGTCCCTCGACTACGCAAACATTCGTCGGTCGTTCCGCTGTCGGCAAAATGTTCCCCAGAATGTCGCCGAAACTATAAAAACCCGAGCGTCGTTTCGACACACAAACCGCCACGCCGGCGACGAAAGGAAGGGACGTCGAATTGTTAACAGCGGCCGGCTGTTAAACGTCGTCACGGGGGAAAAAATCGAAGGGATAGTTTTGTCAACCCCATTGCGGCCTGTTCCAATGGAGGCAATCGTTCGACGACCGCGACACCGCGTGCATCTTTTCCGATCCACGCCCCTGTCGAACGGTGTTTAATAAAACAGAATCGGTACGGAGGGGGCGTAAAGCCACGATCGAGCATCATATTTCCGCCGATTAATTATCTTGTAGCGACACCGCGAACCCCGTCCATCGATCTTCGTGCAAGCTCGGCGTTGCTCGCCGCCGATCGGACGGGTTCGCGCGTAAGCTCGCAAGCGCCGAAAGGGCGGTGGGGCTCGGGAAGTTTCGGCCGTGGCGCTTTCGTTCATTCGCAGTTCTGCGCCCGGTGCGCGCGTTTGTCTTAATTTACGGTCCACGGCGGTTCGGTTTTTTTTTCACGCGCGTCGCGTGTTACCCAGCTACGATCGATCGCCACCGCGGATAGCAATGCTCGTTGTAATCGCTGGCTAATTAACGCGCGCGGGGGGAGTAATTTGGTTGTGCGGCAGAAACGGAAGGAGCAAGTGGTGAGATCGCCGGTCGACGGCAACGAGGAGAGGAAAAAGATATATATTCGAACGTGATGCGTGCCTGTGACACTGTTGGAGTTGAAAGTTGTGCGCCGCGAGAGCCGGAGGGGGCTGAAAGGATCGAGGCGTATCGAAGTTGAAGCGTAACAGTGAATGTCCGGTACAGTTCGTACGTAACGTCGAGAAACGGTGGACGACGAGGGATGCTGTATCAATATCGGAAGTGCGTTCAAACGGCCCAAGGTATTACCGCCGTCGCGTTAAGTGACGTTTAAGTACCGGGGAGCTTGGCGATTTTGTTCGCCGTTCGGAGAGGGCGAATGCGTGACGCCTGGTCCCGAACGGTCGACGTGCTTCGAAGATCACGTGTTGAGTGCGAAGTACTGTGTACTCGCGTACACGGGCACGCGTAAGTTAGACGTCAATTCTCGATCCCCCTTTCTTTCCGCGCGTGTCAGCCTCCTCGCCCATTTTCTGCGCGCGAGAAAAGAACGTAAAAGGAAACCGGGACGATTAAATTTGTCGCCGTCGCCGCGCGTGTAACGAGAGAGTCGGACGGGTTTTCAGTGACACGGGTCAACGTATGGCGCGACGCACACACGCAGTTTACGTGCTTCGGGCGACGCGGGCGAATGTCGATTTTAATTAATCTGTGCTCGTTAAATTCCGAACGAGCCCCGCACCTTTCGTTATTAACATTTTGGATTATTTTTCATTAAGTTCGTTCGTTTCACGGTTCAATCTCAATATCCACGTTGAAATTGTGGCGTCATTGCAGACCCACTCGTACTTTAATTACAGGCGGCCAAATTTGCAGAAGCCTCTCGCGTAATTTAACAAAGCTTTCCCCATTTTGTTTCTTTCAAATGCCCGCGTTCGAGTACGTTTGATTCGGGGGAGGAAGCGCGCACGCTTTCCGCTTCTAATTATTTCGGTTTCATTTTTATTTCGGTACACGGCGCGAGCGTTCCGGTCCGACCGCTTTGGAATGAAAATTCGGCGCAAGGAGAATTCTTTGCTCGCGAAATGTCCCGTAGAAACAATGATGATGCAACACAGATTGCATATTCACGGCGACGGATAAAATATTTTTGAGCTTCCGTGGACCATTGCTTTCTTACGTCGCCGTAGAAACCACGACTTGAACAATATATATGTATATATATTTCCGGAATTACTCCACAAATTACTTTCCCCCCCGTCGGCGAATAAAACGATCCTTCTGTTTACGGAGAAGCCGATTCTGCGGCTGGCAGGACGAAGCAATAAAGGACAGCCGTCGGTGAATCGGGAGGAACAGGGATAAATTATCGGGGGAACGGGCGTTGGAACGTGGCGATTTTTCGGCCACAGTTCACGAATAAACTTGGCTTGATCGAATCTCGGCACGGGCAAATGATTTTCAAAGCAACCTGGCTAATCGGTTAAATCGTAAATTACAAAAAATTTAAATCGCAGATAAACGAAAGGGAAGCTTTAATTCCAACATCGAATATTATTCGTACTGTATCGGTTTAGGTTCGACGCACATTATGTCCGAGTCTTTCGATGACGTTCGTTTCTCGAACAGCTTGCTCAAAAATTAACTAAGAAAATTGAACTCCGGACACGGCGAACGGTTCGTTTACTCCCTCCGTTTCGATTTGCACCCGGGGAGAATTGCCGATTTAGAAGCCTGTTTCGTAACCATCGTGGGCAATTCGTTCGACTTTAACTGCCGCAGCGATCGCGATTAATGGAGCCGCGTAACTGCTGTGCTTCCAGACGGTTGGAACACTTTGAAACGTCGCAAGAAACGAGCTCCGGAATCCATGTAAATCACGGCGTCCCGTATAGTACGGAGTCTGTCGCGGTGTGCACCCTCGTGAAATAAAGCGAATGGGAAGAAAAGAAATTAATTCAAACTTCGACTATGGCTTATCGCGTTTCAACGTTGCACACGGCGCTTGTGTAATTGGCATTCCTTCGTTACTTTTCACGGGGAAAGTTGTTTAATTATCAGACGGTGGGGGAGGGGTGGGGGGGATATATCAGTCGGGGTCTCCATTCGCGTGATTTTTTCCGGCCATTATTTTAGCGTTGGACAATTCAACTGTTATGAATAACAACCGCGTTCCACGGTGCATCTCGTATGTGTTTACTCAACGACCGGTCTTATCCGTACTCCATGGGCTCCCTGGATCGTTTGAGTGCGCTTCTGATTAAACGTTCCGCGTTGAACCAGTCTGGTGCGACTGTAGCAACGTGTTAAACGGATAATGCAATCTAAATAAACGTTACCGTTAATCAACCAGTGTGCCAGTGTTATGTTGCGTGACGAAGTGCAAACCTACGAGTTTGCGAATCATCTACCATCTTCGACGTGCTTGTACGTACGTACATTGCTGACTGGATTACGGCGAAACGGAAGAACCGATTATTAAGGGGGGGAAACAAAACTTGTGCGCGAATCGGTAGACTGTTTCGCCTTTTGATAATATCGACGGATCGACGGGTCGACGCATCATTGCTGGTGAGTTGTGATTTTGTTTTACTTACATCTGAAGATAACAGGTGCGGACGAAAGTAATTGGCATTCAATCGTGGTTGTTTAATTTAAAATACGTCATTGGCGAAGGGCACCGTTTCTAAGAAAATCTGGCTTCCGACGTTTACTTCGAGAATGTTCAACCATTAACCTAATACGTATAAGTCTGCGTGCGAATTGATTCTACTTAACGCATCGATCTCGATATACATGGCCGACTCAGCTGCGAGATTTTGCGTTTTATATCGCTGGCTGTGTGCGCTCTGTCTGCGTGGAGGGGAAAAAAATGTTGCACATTAATGTGATAGAAACGTTATGGAAGCGCAAGACCAAGCTTTGACGATATACACGAGGATTTCAATCGATGTACATATAGCGTATAGCGAACTCGAAAAAGTGTCGGCTTGATCGACGTAAAATACATAAAAATGCAAAGCTTTCCAGCGTCCATTTGGCCGAAACGTTGAAACGAGACCTTTATAAAAAAAAAGAGGCAGAAAGGCGTGGGAAAAAAATTTATCGAGTTTCGACCAAGTACATTTACCCTCTATCCCAGCAGCGTTTCCGACACGGCTACAAGACACGATTTTCACCAAAATCGGATGCTCGGTGATATTCGTGTCATCGAAGGTACACAGAACATACTTCATGTAGGCTAACGCGGAACAGAGTTTCGCATGTTTTTTTGAAGGTTTTAAGAAAAATCGGGTACGCCGCTGCTCGTCTATTATGTAATACAAGGTTGGTCGGTTTGCCGGTGCCCCTTTAATATGGTGACTTCTTTAAAAACGGGCTTGATGTGACCTTAATTAGTTGCATTTCATAAGTGTACCTCTAAATGCGTAGATTCTGAATTAAAGAGAAAAAAGTAGGTGCACATCTAGCGCGGATAATTATGCAGACCTGAATTTCTAGCTTGACAGTTCTAAATTTTTGTGTTTTGGTAACGATCCCGAGGGAAGCTGCGATCGCTCGAACGCGTAATACAGTCGACGTTTTATTTGACGGGATATGTCGAGTGCGTCGCTCGCATTCTGGCCCTTGTTTCTCTTACCTTTTTCGTAAAGGTTCAGCTTCAGAAAAATTGAAGCCTCGGCAAACGATAGGCGGCGTTAAAAAAAGTGCCGCGAATTCGGGCACGGATACGCGGCGTTTCCAAGCGCGATTCAGGCAAGGTGTAGGAATTGAAGCGCGGTAGCCGGGAGTCTGAAACGTGCCAAGACCATTTTGAAAGAGTTACGTGCCACGCTAATGTCAGTAATACCAACCGTGCGACCGTCGTGGTATTTCGACTCCAAAGCTTCTGCGCCCGCGATCTGGATTCCGTCCAATGGATATACCTTACCCTAGGTCGCTCCCTCCGTTTCCGGGAACCGGGCGATTGTTAAAGAAAGCCGTATTCACGCGATGTGCGATCGCGCGATAAGCAGCCCGGTTCTATTCCTCTTATTCGGGGTTGCTTTATCGCGGAAGTAATCAGCACCGCTATTGGACGAGAGGGCGTGAAATCGCGGCTGACGCGTGTATCGCAACGGGGGATGTTTGACCGGGTTCTAGTTATTGTCGCAGGTATTGAACAGATCGAATTAGTGAAATTTGAATTGGAATGGAAACGATGACGATGATTACGATCGACGCTCCCATTGTTTCGCACGTTTTGGTAGGAAATGGGGTGGTCGAATTAAGGGGTTGTACCTTTGGGATTTTTTTCTTGGTAAACTAGAATACTTTCTCAAGAAATATTTCCGTATTTAAAAGTATGTATCTCAAAGTAATTGTGTGATAGAGTTTCTCGAAAATGCAACAATTTCAGTCACATAACTTTTTAAAAATAAATTACGCGAGTTACGATGTAATACGTAATGTGCGTTGTTGACAGTGCATTTAGAAATACTTCTATCTTGCACCAAAATATTTCAATGTTAAATAGAAAGATAGGAAGAACATAACGATATAACGTTTCCAGCATTAATTTCGCATTATTCGTAATGAAACTAGCACCCTCGTAGATAGAATAGTTCAACAAATATTTCAATTCAATTCCCTAATCGAAGTTCTGCATCGATTAAGTTATCAATCGTCGTCTACGGTTACGATAAAGGTTTCGTTTTATGAACTTTATATGTCAGCTTTTCGAACGCGCGAATAAGAAGAAATGTTAGGAAGGAATGCGAATAAGTGAATAAGTCAGTTTAGTCTAGCTTGAGTTTAGAGACTGTTTCTTGGCTGGGTAAAACATTCGTGCGAGATACGGCAAAGAAACTGTACTGCGGAGACGAGGCCAGTATTCATTTTCACGTTCCATTTCCTGATAGTCACTGCACAAGATGGTTTCAAGGGCCATTCAAAGTTTCTGAACATTGCTCTTCTCGTCACGGTTTCCTGAAGAAAATAATCGAATTGAATAGCTTCGTGTCACTGATGCAGTGCCGCTGCTGAAAACGGTATACGTTTCTTCTATAAAATTGTTATGACACTCTTGGCAGTATTGAAGGGTTTCCAATTACTTCTGTATAATATTTCAAACTTATTTTTAATTCGTCGAAAGCAATATAAATATCGGAATATTCCGAATGTCACGGTACATCCAACTGTGAATAACAAATTTTCCCTATATTATTTTATTCCACATACCCTTTTACCGAATTATATTTATTTTTCGTAAAGTTCACGAATGTTCTACATTTTTATCGCAGAAATTTCGTTCTTTGAGACAGTCGTTCGCGATATTATTCACTCCCCTGGAGGTATGAAAATTTCTTTGCCGTTTAAACGATTCTGTAACGATGCGAATAAAGTGTAATTAAGCGATGCAGAATCACCACTAATTAAACTCAATGTAATTGTTTCATGCTTTCTGAGCCATTAGGTTTACGCGTGATATCCCCCCTTCCATTTCTAACCAAACAACGAGCCTTTTTCTACTAACGAGGACGCGTGCTTTGTTTCAAGAAGCGTTCGTTCGCACTTGCTAATTGTAAACAATTTCTTTGGCAATCGTGCGACAATTCATTCAACTATTCCTTTCGATTCGTTTCCTTTAATTAAATTACGTCGTGCCGTCTTCTACACAACGCAAAGGCTTTGCCCACGGCCGCAGTAATCTTGCTCGGAAGTGTAAATAATTTAGCTTGCCATCGCCAGGCCCGCGTATCGCGTTGACCAGATGCAGGCAACGGTGTCCCGAAATTTTCGAGTGACATCCGGGCAATTTTCCGAAGGGCTCGACAAGTGGACGACAAACACGCGCTTTTGAATTTGCCTGCCGCTTCCATTCTGCGAAGAACGATGCTGGTAAGCAACTCGACCGAGTGCGCTTTGCTGTTCAGATTCGAGCCTTTCGAATGTAACGGGGCTCATTGACAACGTGCGTCGAGTTGTTTATCTGTCTCTCGCGATATCTGATGTGCACATTGTAAACATAGCGAACTCCGTGCTCATCTGACAGAATTTGTTGACATTTAGCGTCGAGCGGCCTTTCAGCGGACGCGTCGTAACCTCTGTTGGCGAACACCACCGGCATTACGTCGCGAAGGTTATACCGGCTAAGTATTTCTTAACAATTCGGTAACGTTCATTGCTGAAAAGAGCACCTTTTCCTTCGGGGTGGGTGGCCCCCACTGTTCGCCGACACAATTATGCGGGATATTTTCATCTAACCGATAACAGGGGCAATGAAAGATCACTGTAAACGAAAATAAAGTCCCCCATCGGGCGAACCGCTGCGATATCGTCCAAACTTTCGCGAACAACGAATACCGGGAGCAGGCGGAAGGCAATCAGAGTTCGTATAAGTCAGTCATCGTGACTGAAACCGGACTGTTGGAAAAAGAATTTTCAGAGGAGCTTTCAGTTATAGCGCACACGTACGGCGCACACGAACGCCGGGACTCTGTTGCCCGAGTGGTAAATGTTGGTGAACGCATTGCAGAATAGCGGGGCTGAGAGACGGGAACTCGGATATCGGATTGACATGGGAGAAAGGATTTTAATATAAAATGCCAGACGTTCCAAGTCCTCGGTTTCAGTGCCTCGAACGGCTCTTGATAGGCGAAAGCGGTTTCGCGTTGGTCGGATCAAGTTTCTTTTCCCAGTACCGCGTGTCTTCGATCTTTCGCAACCCCCCCTTCGTCGTCCCGGATCGAACGCGATCTTCGATGCAATTAACAGATTACCGATCGCAGTCTCGCGTTTCATCGGAAATCATCTAGCCTGCGCCTAATGGCTCTGGAAAATCATGTCGCGAGCGATGTGTCCGGGCAGGTGGTTATTCTTCGCGAGCAAGCAGTCCCGTATGTGCTTCGTTGTTATTCGTGCTCGATCTCCAGCTATACGTTTATTTGACAAATAAGCGTGAACCTTGCGATTAGTTGAAACGTTCCGTCGTGACCGATTTATAGCGAAGCGGAATTTATTGAGATTGTTATGGAGGTATTACGTACATTTGACAAACTCGCAGAATTACCTGAAATAATCGCTTCACCGTGCAGTACCGTGCTCAAGCTGTATAAAATATACGGAATTAAGTCCAACCGAATAGATCTTAATTTACGCGGACGAATGCAGAAATGCAGAATAATTAAAGTAAACGGGAAAAACGACGGAAGTGATGTAATTAATACAGTGGACACTCTCGATAGTGGTAGTTAATTCGGTAATCGTGTAAATAAAATCGGAAGAAATAATTAGAAGCTTGTTGATCGTGTGGCTTCTTAGAACGAGGATCGAAATATAGTAACTGGTAAACTATAAATTAATTTATTAAGGGTGGATACCGACCTTTCCACAGTTAATCTTTCCCCGGCTGCGGCAAATTCTGCTCATGACAATGATTACTTGGGAATAGTAGTTTCGCACAGGACCGTAGAAATGTCTGAGTTTCCGTGGCTGACCTATATCTCTTCATACTACTGCAGAATAGTCCGAGGTAATCACGAGATTCAGAGCATCATATTACATGTTAAAATGGAACAGAGCATGTGCAAATACCCTTCGAAATTTGATTAAAAATTAGATGGCGAGGGTTTTGGATAAGCAACATATGTACAACCTTTTCAAGTACATGATATAATATTATAATAGCACTTACGCAAATGATGCCTTAGATTCGCCGTGTTAAAGTTTCGAATAATACTGTAGTTAAAATTGCTTCCGTTTAGCTCCTATCCTATGTATCTCGCCATAACACCATTCTCGATTCGCATTTTTTCAGCGATCGAAAAATGAAGAACCTTTTTGTTTCACTGAATTCCACGCGAAAATCAAATTACCCGTACGGGTCGTACCACGAAACTAAACGCCAGCGCGTTTCACTTATTATTCACTTATTATTGCAGCGTTCGACAGATTCGATTAAAAACGCATTGAAATTTCGACAGCCGGTCAAAGCAGAATGCGTGTTCCCGTAATTCGATATCAGTTTCAAAATAAACGCCGAACCGTTTTATTAATATTTCGTCCGCGTTTGACGAATATCATTATTTGTACGCCACAATTGTTCTCCAAGTTTTTTTTTTTCAGTAAACCAGCGAAGCATTCATTATTACGACCGTTGACCAACACTGACGACATCGTACGTCGTTCGCGAAATACTCGTATCGACCGACCAGATTCGAAATACGCAATACACCGCGATCCGTTTTGCTCCCGGTCGTTTCATAAATTACAAATAAAAACAACCCCACGTCAACACTTATTTCGCCCGAAATTCCCCGTAATTGATTATCGATTCGCGAACTCGTTCGAACTCTTGTTAATACGCGCCGCGCGCGTACCTTTGCACCGCAGGGCCGTAAAGCCAGCGTTTCGCACGTACGCATAATCGCCACTTATTCGTTCAGCTCATCTCAGCAACGTACGCCCGCATAAACTTTTATCGCACCGGACGTTTAACTAAAAAAACGATTTTATATACACATTGTGCCCGGAAAATTGTACGCAATAAAAACCGTGCAGTAAACACGACAGCGTGGCTCTTACGGTTAACCTTTACAGCCCCCAGCCCCCTGCTCCCCCCCCCCCCCCCCCCCCCCCCCCCCCCCCCCGCGCCCGACGTTTTAAGCTAAGGTCGGTCGTAAAGAACGCGCCCCGATCTGACCCGAGCGCGAAAACGTTTCTGCCCATCCGCAAATATTTCGTTGCCGATTCCGTTCGAGGTTCCCAACGTCCGCTGGAGGGAACGTCCGGGGTCCGGTTTATCTTTGTTCTTCCGCATCATCGGCGACTCGTCGCACATTTTAATTTCTGCCACGGCTGGCCGCGTTGCGCAACCGTTCCGTGTCCGTCCTACGGCCGGGGGCCCATCTTCCTCGTCTTCGCCGATCGTCGTTAACCCGGATCGCGTTCCCCGATCTTCGATGCCTCGCCGTCGATCCGTCCTCGGCTCCAGTCGGTCCTGGACCCCGAATCGATTCTCCGCCCCCCCCGTTCCCCCCATTCTCTCGCCGGTTCTCCGCTCTTCACCCTGCTTCGTTTCACCGTAGTCGATCTCGAAACGATTACCACGGCCGGCACCGGCACCGGCACCGACCCCTGCTATCTTCATCCCGTCTCGACACCCTTACGGGCCGCGGCCGCCCTGAATTACCAATGAGCATTCCGATCACGTTGTCCCGCGCGTGCTTTTCGCGCTGAATGCCGGCCGACCGAGGCCGTGGCGGAAAAGAGCAAAAGGAGTAGAAAAAGGAACACAGCGAGCGGTCTGGGGGAACGGTGGGGTAGGGAGGAAAAACGATTGCGGGGACAAAAAGCGGACGGCGCGGACGCGAAGGTTAATTCGATTACGTAGTCCTGCATATTTGTTTTGTTCTTTTTTTGTTTTTGTTTTTTCGTCGAACTTTTACTACTCCGCTACACTTATAACGCAGGCGCGCGTGGTCCGTGCCTCGAGGTACGTTTTTCTTTCGCGATCGTCGAGGCAGTCGACGGGCAGGGTTTCGCTGCCAAATTGAAAATCCCTGGCCGGAACGTGGCGCCGGCGAGAACGGTGGATCGAACGGATGGAAGATAATTGATATTGCTCCGTTTCTTCTATGGGGGCGTTTTGCGACGCGCAACATCGACTGCTGGATCATCGGCGACGATTTCGAATTGTGGATAATCTTTGGGCATCGCCGAGTCTCTTTGTGCCGGGGGCGGACGCGCAACGAGGCAGGAAAATTGAATTTTCCTGCGAACATTGATTTCCAACAGGGTACGAAGGTTGCGTTAAAGCGACGCAAACTTTGATTCAGCATGCAGGAATTGCGTTCACCGGGGAACATTTTGTTCGGCAAGGACGCGAGAGGAAAGTTGACGCGTCGAGGTCGGTGTCAGGTCTGTAGTCAGTGTAAAAGCACAGTGGTCTCAATATCTTTGATTTTGGCTTCAGCTCATATTCTACCACCGAAAAATAATTAATAGAAATAATTAAATTTGTTCAGCGCCACTCGCTGTACAGAAACTTTCTATTAATCCAATAACTCCGTTTTTATCAACTGAGACATTCACCATAACTACCCAATTATATTTTCCATACACGTCTCTGTGCAATTTTCACGAGCGCAGCAATCTCGTTGGCGCAAATGGATTTATTCACCGGAAATAACAAAACCTGACAAGACCCGAACTAATCAAAAGAAAACGCAAAGTGAATTCCGCATTCGTCCCGAGGGAGAGCAAAGAATCGCGAAGGAATGTGCGTTACCATAGAAGTGATTTGCCAACGGGGATAGTCTGTTTATACAATTTCCATCATCTAAGGGCGTTCAATACAAAGCAATATTCGTTATTATTGAGAGCCATTGTTGGGAGTAGAAAATGTAAACGTCGCAGAATCGAATCGACAACAAATTATCTCGAAAACGAATCTAGGGTCTGCTATATTTTCACGTTGCTCGATAACTAGGTATATGCATTGCACTCCCGATATCGCCGTAAGCGGAAAACAATCATCAAACTTCTGACTCACTTTTAAATCAAAATCGTCCTTCCACGGACCGATTATATTTGCGTCAAGACAGCTCGGACGCGAGACATTGTATACCTTTAAATAACGCGTGGCTGTTGTTGCGGCAGGTGTACGGTGTGTTTCCCCGCGAGAACGTCGGAGTTCCTCATTAAAAATTCATTTCTCATCGGAAATCGAAACTGCTAGAAATTCGACCGGCGTTCGGGCGGCTGCCCCCCAATCCGCTCGTCACCTCCGCTTTGACGCCGTAGAATGGAGGAGGAGGAGAACGGAAACTTTCCTCTCTCCGCGTCGCGCCGGCATTTCCCTCAATTTCTGCTTCGCGCCGTACACCTGCTTGCCTGCTACCGTATTCCCTTTCCCCGCTTCATAAGGGATCACGAGAGCCTATTTTTCATCGATAAAAATCAATGGCGCATTTTCGCAGGGCTCGCGAGCGGGACACGTCGGCGTAAAAGTCACTTTTCCACGCGAAGCTGAATTCGATGGGTCCCGTAAGACTCTTAGCCCCTCGACTTCTTGCATCGTCATTCTGTCGCGGCGCATCGTTCGTTTCTTTAAAGCGATTCGTCTTCTTTCTTTTCTTTTTTGCCCCTCATTCGTTTCGCCCCGTTTTCGTCAGCCTTTCGCGAAATGATCCGCGATGTCGGTCGACCGAAACGTTTCTCGGTACCGCGCGTGTTCAGTACGATTTTGTCGCGAGCGAAAGAAGTTTCAGCGGTTTCAGCGCCAACGATTCCGCATCACTTCGATAGCCGCTTCGACGCCCTCGAGTCGGCGTCTTTTCACGTTGCTCCATGGTTTTCGTTCGTAGATTGATAGTATATTGCGCTGCGCAACGCTCCTTTAATTGACGGAGCAATTGACGTTGAATATTATTACAGGAAAGAATGTTTCGTCTACGGTCTACGTCGAACGGTTAATTTATTTAAGTCGATATTCGTCGCAGAAAAAATAATCAACAGTAGATGCCAACGAATACCGATTACGATGACGATTAAGGTATTGCGTGTTGCACGAATTACGAAGACGCTGTACAGCTGTAACAGCAGTTGGACAATGTCCGTAAACTATCCAGCGAATATTAATTTCGAACCGTGAAACCGTGTCAAATATAATTTTCGAGATGCCACCATTTTTACCCGTCGTGCCGTACAAGTCATGTTATACAACAGACGAAAGTTCCAGATACTCCTCCTAATTGAAATTGTCCGCGGTCTTTCGAATTTCTGACCAAGACGTCCGACGCTGATCTAATTAAGAATTTCCCTGTGAAAGTCCCGCGGCGTGACCGCGTGGGAGGCCCGAGCGCCATGGGACGTACCCGGCGAACGTATTGCCAGGTCTGGGCTCGTTCTCCACCGGGGGCCGGGGCTGCGGTGAATTTTCCGTAAATTTGCCAGGAAACACTCTTTCTCGTCGGCATAGGGGCGGTCGGTTGGCTGGCCGGGATGCCTGGACTTCAATTAAATTCCTGAAAGTTCTCAAGTCCACCGCGTGGCCGCGACGCGGTTGCGGAACGCCGCGCCGTCCGACGGAAATTTAATTAAAAAAGTGCAAACACGCGATTTTTCCCAAAGTTCCAGCGAATAATTGGTCCTCCGCGCTGGCAAGGAGAGGCTTTGTCTGTTTGCCCGCTGGTCGAATGATACTTCAACGTGGTAACGGCTACTCAAGCTGTAATTCTTATCTCTCTTTTCATTTGCGTTCGCATTACCAGGCCTCGCGATGAGATTTTCTTCGCGCGCAAGCTCGTGTTTCACCGAGTGGATTACCGGCGGCGCTCCTCGTCGCTTGGAAGGAGATAAGCAAATAATTTTTACTTCATTGAATGTGCACGCGGCCGCGCCCGCGTAATAATTCAGTCTGGGTAGACCTGCGCGGCACAGATTGGATCAGGGTGTCGGACGTATTAAGATTGTAGCGACTCGGTTAATTCTGTGGGTTATACCTGGGATATAATTACACGTGGGATAAGAAGGCAACCGATTACGAAGAATTGTTAGTTGAGTGTCATGATTCGTGCGGCAATGCGAACAAATAATTGAAGTCGAGTGATTGCCATCGGCAAAGTACAAAGGCGCCGGTAGCTGTAAATCATGATAAAACACAATTTATTCTATACATCCTATATATCGTTAATAATAGGTAACGCAAAACGCTCCGGCAAAAATAGATGCAAATTTAATTTCAACGACTCGACGCAGAGAGAGTCCGCAGGTAATACAAAATACGGGAACAAAAATCGAACTTTTCGATAAAGCTCTTTGACGTTTATATTGGCAAATAAATAACGACAATGCCGAAACAGATTACAATTGCAGGAATGAATAAATTCCCTCCGGTTCACAATTAAATGACACAATTGTTCTGAAAAATAGCGTGTCCTACGGCCAATAGAAAAATACACTTCGCGCCACATTAACTGCCGCGCTGTCTCATCGCAAATTATATTACGCAATTGCAGCAGTTTCAAAATCTCGTCAGAAAGCCGCGCCGTAGTGTCGTTAAATTCGTGGCGTGCGTGGGACGGGGGATAATAAAACGGCGAGAGCAGGAGAAAGAAATCGGTCGTTACCCATAACGACGTTACATGCGGCGGCAGAGATGGGACAGACGGTGAAGCTTCCATCCCCCGGTGAATTTCAAGCGGAAACGCTTGCGTTCGTTGAAGCGGCGCGTATTCAATCCACCCGAAACGGAGAATATTTTTCTTAACGTGCCCGTCGTAATGCAGCCGGGACGAGATGCCTGAAATCCGTGGTACCGATCTGCGAGCAGCGCCTTTAACCCCTTCGCTTAGGAGGTCGCGATAGATTCGTCTGCAGGCATTCAACATCGACCAGAAATTTCTATAAACGTTCTTTACTTGTTATTATTGTCGGATTATTTTCTGGGAAAAATGTGATTCGTCACTTCTCGTAATAATAATGCTTTATTGCTAAATATCTCTTGACAATGCCCTCATATAACACAATATACTCTATCTCAGCTCTACTTTATGTGGGTACTCTGTGCTCAAGTTTCGATACTCTACAATACTCAGTACTCAATACTCGACTCTATTAAAGCTACCTTGTCTCTGCCTCGCGCACGTATCATCCACCCCATGCATTCTTTCACTTGCAGCTTCCCTCTCGTTCTATTCCTCGTTCGCCCTCGCTCATTAGGACCCACACCGATACACACACCATTGTCGCGTGTCACAGGTCGTCCACGGGCCACGTTGCACCCAAGGCTCCACGTGCAGTCCCCGAAACCATTCGCTCTTTCCTCGACACAAACATTCCCTCGATCCACGCTTGACGTTTCCACTAACCCTCTTCATTCAACCCTTCGCGCTACATAACTCTCGTACCATTTCCACGAAATCTTGCATCCCACATCGTCGTTCGAATTATTTACCCAAACGATACCATAAGTAATTAAAGACTATCTTCCATTTTCTATAGTACCGCGGCGAAAGGGTTAAACGCTACTCGCGCGAATCTTCCGCGATGCTTCCGTAAAATCGCAGCGCCGACTGATTCCACTAGCCCCTCTGCCAACGAGTCCCAGAACGCTTTGGAAACTTTTATTCATTTATCCGTGCCGCCCAGCGTGGCGGCTAGTCGCGGAGGAATATTATTGTCGCGTCGCGACGGTCCTTCTGTTTGACTTGGAACGGGTGCCCGTTGCTCGCGGGCCCGGAAACTTTATTCCGTATACCGACCGCGTGTCACTGCGACACGATACGCCGAACGAGCGCGGAGGCAAGCAGCGCGAATACGACAACCGGGTTAGACACATCTGCTGGTAACGAGCCGTCGCGATCGGCGTGCGACCGCACGCGAAACGGTGCAACCGCTTACCAGCAGTTTATAGCGGCCGCGCGATGCGAGATATGGTATCATATCGCGTCGATCGCGTACACCTGAAGCGTCCAAGCGTCGAGGACGGGCTGTTATTGTCCCTGGCGGACGAAAGTAATTGGCCTGCTGCTGGAATTGTCGGCGATTCGTTGAAAGCAATTGGCCGCTCGGGCCAGGTAACTGGTCGTAAGATTATTTTTGTTCGCCTAGTGGTCGCGCGTGCGACGGACGAATGACACCGGGTGTGTCTGTTCTTCTTTCTACATCGAGGTAACGAGTTGCAGTACCAGAAGCGTCATATCATTCCATACACCGCGAGAGAAGTTTCGCGATATTTACCTACGTCGGTCCCATTTCAAGGGACTGGCAGCGATTCGAAAGACAGGACCGATTCTTATTAACAAATCCAATTGGGCGCATTGCGAGCTTCTCGTCGATTTCGAGTCGATATTCACGTGTTTCTGTTAAAATACATCGTCGAGGAATTTTTCGGCAGCGCCGTGTATACTATCGTCCGCGCATCTTCAATTGTATAATAAATTTCAGCGGAGTAGCACAGTCCTAATTTCGACGGCCAAGGTCTGCACTCGAACAACCGAGGGGCTCCTTTAGCCCGCGTGCCTGCGTACAATTCAGAATGAAGCACGCTCGAAGTTTCGCAAAGGACGCAGCTTGATTCAGACCCGCGGACTTTCTCAAGCCGGAAACGTGCTTGGGAAGAACGCAGAGTTGCGCGAAGAAATTCTGCGGCGGGCCTGTCCTCCTCTTCCGACTGTCTCTATCGTGTTCTACTTAAACGCAATGGGAAGCTCGACCGAGCCGTGCCTAACAGGTCCTTTGAAACACAACGAGCAACTGTGCTAAGCGAAAACCCGCTGGTTCAAAAATGTGTTCGCCGTCGAGGCGGGGGGGTGCGCCGCAACACGGTTGTAAAACGCGAGAGAGCAAATAAAGGGTTGCAGGCAGGCGCGAGCACCGTCTTCCCCGAACGAGAGAAACACTCGTGCACCTTTTGCGTGACAGTCCTCTCAAAGTTTCGGCCCTTGTAAGTAATGCTACTCAAATTGCTCGCGCACAAACGTCCTGCGCGTATCGCGCTTTCAACACAAACTACCGACGCAATCAGAGTCGTTTCTGGAACGTGTCGTTCCGTCCCCTTTGATAATTAGCGTGTCCCCCTCCTTTAATAGACGCGTCGTTGGACCAAAGTGGCGAAAAGTTTACAGTCTTAACGGATGACCGGATTTACGGGAGGACGTGTGCACGGGACGCGCGTGTTCGCGACTATTTTGCAGTAAAAGTATGTTACGAGTATCGCCAGCGACCGGCGTAAAACTCTGTTATCGAGACGCAATTACTGTAGAAGCCTTCGATTCGAAAATTTAGCGACGCGTGAATCACAACGGGACGCTCCATTAAGATCGGAACTCGAATTTTCAGCGGTGCAACGGGGAAGAGTAATGATAAATCAATGACGGGAAATGAACGTGCCTGTGAATTTCGTGGGATAAAATTGTGCTAGGTGGACGGATAGGTTTTGGGGGCAGAGGAGCTTCATGAGTTTTGATGAACGAGGTGAACGCGGATTTCGCGTGTTGTTGAATCAGTTGGGAAAAGGCGTTTGCGTAATAAATAATAATAAATAATAAGTAATATTTATTACTCAAAAATAAGTAATAAATAAAAGCTCGTGCAAATACTAGAGTCGCCATTAAATTCTTCGAAAACCGTCGGGAGATCTGTGACGATTAACTGTTGCAAAGTATGGGAACGAACGATTTGAAACAAAGTTTCGCAGTTAATAGCTCGCGTTGGCGCACGCTCTTTGGAGCTGTCGCAAGGACTTCATTCATGATCATCTGTGCGAGCTTGCTGCGTGATTATGGCCAAAGTAATAGCAAGCTGTTACTTGGAACACATTATCGGATACGTGCAATACGCTGGCATCCACAACTTTGTCGTGTTTCACGGCACAATGGATGTCGATATTCGGCGCACCTGAGCGGCGTAGCTAATTATTATTGGTATTCGTGTAATTCGTTTCGATACGTGTATCTGGGCTCTCGATTTCTGCCGTGGCGACAATAGCTAATGAGTTCGCTATTCTATTGGCGGTGAAATTTGTCGTTATTCCCGCAAAGAGTAAATCGTACGAATTTCGTACACATAGATACAATTTATGTCAATTGTTATTTCGGCATTCACAATTCGCTTCAAATTTCAATTTCATTCAACGAAATTTGGATCGCAGGAAAAGCGACTTTTCAAGAATGCTTATACGTGTGAATATTTAGATCAAGAAAAGTATTGTATAAAAGGGTGCGAGGAATACAATTTTTTAAATCTTTTACGCATATTTCTGCCGTACGCTTGAATGCATATTTTACACAGAATTAAACATTGTGCTCGAAAATTTGTTTTTGAAAACACTTATCGTTTGTCACAGCTGCGCGTATCCGTGAAATATAGAAAGAATTTTCAGATGGAGGCGGTCAAGTTTTATAAACGCGACAATTAGTTTCTCCGATTGGTTGCGTTGATCGCGTAGCGTATCCCTTCGAGCCGGTGTTTTATGACCGTGTTGGTTCTCGACGCAGGAAGTAGGAAACGATACAATGAATTACCACACGAACCCGAAACTCACATCGCCTGGTTTCCGGACTGTGTAACAGGCACGCGTGTCTTTGCAACGTTTGCGCCACGGAATTGTTCATGATAGTTGGTAAATGTCATCGGACTCGGCGCAGCAAATTAGGAACACCGTGTTTCGTGGACACGAATTACGTATTTTCGGTGCGCCGAAATTACAGTAAAATTTTGCTCAACAACTTTTTAATATTGTCAATCACTGAACGCTTGGTGCAGGAGACGCATGGCTGACCCGCGGCATACAAAATGTTTCTCTCACTCCAGAATTTTCCGCGTGCAGTTAAAATATCGGTATCGCGTGGGCATGACAATTATTCAATTCTAATTCTGTCTACGCGAACGGAAGCACCTGGTGAATAAACTATGCATTATCTCGATAGAAAATGGTGTTAACTATTGGGGAGTAACTGTTCGAAAATATTCGTGTTCAATTGATTAAAATGATACACCGTTTAAGAAATAAAAATATGAATAATTAAATATGCAGGGTTCCTTTTGCCGCACTAATAGACGATAAAATCGACAAATAGACGAGCGGATTAGCTAAACTGTCGCTTCAACAAATATCGTACATCAGCGGGCACGTGTACGCGCGACGTAGGTACATACGTTTGCCTTGAATTTGTTGCTCAGGTGCAGGACACTGTCATGTTGTGCTTGTCGGCGCAATACGGCCGTGAGTAATGCGATTCAATATTGACGTTTACATCAATGCCGGTAACTGGCTCGCGAGTGAAAAGACTTCTGTCGCTGTCGCGGGATTAATTATCGTTCGACGCAGTGTTTCGTTTCGTGCCCCAATTACTGCAAACCCTTTGTTGTCAGTTGCGCGGATAGCGCAGCGTCGATTGCAGCTTTGCGAACACTTCACTGGAGGCGCAGGTTTTCAGAACAAAACTTTGCTACGCGAATGTCGCGCGAAAGTAGCATTCAATTCGTCCGAAGATTATAATCGCAGTTTTGCTTCGACTGTCTTCGTCGATTCCAGAAAAGTGGGGATTTCGAATTACGCAATAATACGCAGGCTATCTGCATTATTATTATTATAAACTCCGTGTCGGTAGCACAACGAGAACAAGATCGCTTCAATTCCACGCGCTCGCAGTCGGAAGACCTCCATCGAACCGCGACAAACGTGTGTTGCTCGCGAACCGCCGTCATCGTTCGCTGCAGTTACCAAACGAAAAATGTAAATTAGAGACGTGTAAATCTACGTCGCAATTAAAGGGTGAGGATTCTGTCGAGCGCGCAAGACACGAGGTGAAATTCACGGGAGAGAATGTTCACGACAGCCGATCCTGCAGCTCGTTAGCGTTTACCTTCGTCGCCTTTAGTTCCACGCTCCCGAACGATTCGCGAACCCACTGCCTCGACGAACTTTGTTGTTCTCGCGGTAAGTGCAACTGCAACATCGATAACATTGTGGAGTCGTTGGCCGGGCCTGGTCGCGGGCTCGTCGCGTTAATAACCAGCTTGCGACTTACGTTGGCACCGTAACGCGACACCGTCAATCGCCGCGTGCACCTTATCGCGGAAGCAATGGCGTGTCGCGTGACGCGAAGTCGTGGTGGACGTTACTCGCTGACGGCCACATTCAACCGTGGCGCGGAGAGTTTAGGGCGGCGGTATCGGCGGTCGGGGATCGACGTAGAAGGACGGAAAAGGGTTGAAAAACGGGGGCGAAGGGGAAGTGTTTGATCGTGACGTCTGGCGGCGTACAGTTTGCCAGGTCGGTAGAATTACGGCCCTCGGCCATTTATCCCGGGCAATAAACGTTACAGTATTTTTATTGGCGTCAGACGATTCCGACGATTCTCGACGGTGCGCTGACGGCACGGATAATCCGGGCCCTTGGAGTGAGTCTCCCTTCTGTCTCCCGGCCCACCGCGTGATTTCGTAGCCGTCGCTGTATAGAGGCGGTGAATTCACGGCGTATGTAAATGTTATCCGGGCCGGGGTAATCGGAAATTTGCTGGCTGTGCTCCGGGGCCACGCCTGTTAGGGAAAGCCGAAATCTATGGGGGTCAATCGACGGCCGCTTCCTCGACATTTATTCTGATATTAATCCTCGGGCGGACGGGATGTTTTATTAAACTGCGACGGGAAGTGTGGCGTGAATAGTGGATCACGGGGTTGTGTAATTAGTTTGAATTTGTGGGACCATCGTGGACCGGGGGGTTGAAAAGTGGGCGACGGAGCGAAACGCGATTGCGTACGTTGCTTAATTAGTATCACGATTATGGACGATTCCGAGGAATAATTACTTCGCCCCAATGTCCTCAGCTGGGCGTATTTAATGTTCGTTTTCTTATAAATCGAAGCGCCCTCGGGTTCATTAAAATCCGGATTAATACAGAAAGCCGTGGAACGAGGTGTGAATAAAATTGCGTGTCAACAACAGTGTTGACAACCGTGGAATATTTTGGCGAACAACTTATGGTCGGTCAAATTGCACGCGCGACAAGTGATAATGGAGTGGATCCCCCGTTTGCAATATTCTTTCCGCGAGGTATCACGTTTCCTCTTGCCTGCGTCGCGATTTAAAAAAACAACAGCGCATACGGACGTACGTCGAATGGAAAATATTTGTCTGGAAACAGGATCAACACAGAGTACAAACGGCATCGTTTGAATTTTTCCCGGCCGTTTTGCTTCACATGTTGACCACGTGCAGCCGGAAAACAACTAGGCAGCCCCTTGGTACGCTGCCACCAGACCTATTTCCTTTCCGCCGTAATGTGTATCACTGTGGACCCGCAACGACGGAGATCCGGTGGCCGCTGGTTTGGAACGGCAAATGTATGCCGTATGTAAATGTTATCCGAGGCGTAGGGTAATCTGGAATTTGCTCGTAGTGGTTCAGAGACAAGCGTAGCGAGGTAAGCTCAGGTTTATGGGACGATTGATACTACAGACTATACATCCCACGCACCGTTACGCGCAGAGAACTGTCAATGGGTGATGGATGTGAACTATTCGAAAGAGGTGCTCGATAACTGTTGACTGTGTGCTCGGAAAAAACTTGGCCCAGTTAAATTCGCCGGTAGAAAGAAGAATTTTTTTGTAGTGGCTATTTTTCCCCCTGTTTCCTTTTCGCGAAACCGTTCGTTAGTTTTTTTTTACCAATTGGAGCGAATGGTATTGTACAATATTTGGAGTTTCGAAGGCACGATGTTAGCGTTAATTCGAGTTCTGACACTTTCGTTTATTTCAAGCGTTTTATCTGTGGTAAGCAACGATCCGAAATGTTCGATCATTGAAAGTAATCAAATATAGTTGATCGTGAGCATTCTCAGACTCGTAGCGTTGGGTAAATGAAATTTCGGGGCAATTAGAAATATTTTCAATCCTTTCGCGAATTTTGCACCACGCTTCTATGAACAAAATAGACTGTCCCTGGGTTTGCACCATTCTGCGGCATATTCGTATTTCGCATAGTTTCGAAACTATTTAAAGAACGAATGCCTCCAAATCCGTGTCGCAACGAAAGTGGAAACGGTCCGTGGCTTCCACGTTGCAATATAAAGGACGAGAGCCTTCGAATCTCCCTGCCTCAAGTAATCTTTCGGTTCCTCGAACAAATAAGAGTTTCGTTAATTCCCATTGGGGTCGCTCCTCGAAGAAATTCAAAACTACCACTCGTCCGATTACGTTCGTTGGCGAATCGAAACGTCCGCGTTCTGTTCGAAAGCGACGGCTGCCCGAGCGTGATCTAATAACGAAAGACTGAGCTCAACACAACGATCGTATTCCTGCCGCTCCCATCTCCAAATTGGAATGAGCAGGACGGCCAGGGGCCAGCGTTGTACGCGTCTGGCAAAGGGTAACGATACGTTTCATCTTCTGGAACAGCGCGAAACACAGAGAAATTTCGTACGATTCGTTGAAGCTACGGAAGCTGTCCGTGTCACCAACGAACAGTCGAGGGGCACTGAAACTTGGAATTGGAAAAATCGTACCGAATTTGAGAGAAAGATCTCTCGTCAGAGTTGCGTTTACGATAATAGAAAACGTGCTGCTGTTCCGCACATATCGACCTGTACTACTTGAAATATACCCGGAGATGTCATTATCGACGCTCTACTGTGGGAAAAATATTCTTAACTGTTGCTTTAATATATCAAACTATATTGCTAGCCGGCACTGCTTCGAGAATACGTCCGAACATGCCATTGACGTATACTACTTAAAATATTACTGACTTTTACAGCCGACCGAAAACTGCTTAAAAAATATTAATGTGAATACCACTGACCAGTAGCGATGAAAAGTATATTTCGAACAATATAACTGATACCCGTCGCTGTGAGAGAAATATACAGGGCCGTGTCATTGATCTGCACCACTTATTATTCCTGTATGCACCCCATTCCGCACGACTCGGGTATCTTTCCAAATAGAACCGTATATCGTATTATCTCGCGGCTGTACGAAAACCACCATCGGCTTGCTGCCTCTTAGTCGGAAACGTTTCTACGTAGAAAAGGCGTGTAGCTTAATTTTCGCGAGTCTGTACCAATTATTACAATACAACACACCGGTTGCGTAGTGCCAGTCGAGAGAGAGAAAACAAGGAACGGAGCGTAAGAAGGCCGCGAGGAACGGCGAAGCGAACGCGTGAGACGACAGGATATCGCGTGAAACGGCGAAGCGACGGCCGTGAGCGAATCGAGGCAGCAACGGGAAACATTTTTCCCCGCGCGTGAAAGACCCTTTGGAGCGCAGATCGGCCGCGAAGCTCGCTGAGCAGACTGCGGCAGCGTGCCGCGAGTTGCAGCTTCCTTCAGCCCTTTCTTTCCCGTCGTCACCCGCGGGGCGCATTTGCATTTGAAATCTGCGCGAGCCCTCGGATAAAGGTTTGCCCTGTTCCGTCCCTACCGCCGAACACTCGTTTCCACCCGCACGCATGCACACACACACACACACACAGAGAGAGAAAGATAGAGACGAGAGTGGAGAAGTTTCAGCTGTTTGCCCCGTGTCTCTGCACCGAGCCTCGTCCAGGGTTCTCGCGGGCTCAGACTGCGGGGACCGTCCGAGGTAAAGAAAACAGGTCGTTCCCTATTATTTAGCACGGGCACGGAGGCGAGCTTGATGGAATACAAAATAGAGACGTGACCGACCTGGACGGCGGGTACGCGACGGCCGGGGCAGGGATGATGAAACGGGCAGGAACGGTGGCAAATAAAGGGAAAAGGGAAATAAATCGGTGAGTGGACGCGCGACAATGACGGCCCGTTGACGAGCAACGTGAAATACCGTGGTGGCGAGTGTCGGTGCCGTTCGTGAGAGCACGTGCGAAGGGCGGCCGAAAGGGGATCGCAAATGTCGCTGGCGATAGGGAGAAACGTAATTCGAGGGAAGTTTTTGTGGGAGAAATCGACGCGCGTTGCGGAAGCAGATTGTTTCGATTAGTCGAGGGATCGGTGTTAGAGGATCGAAGATTGGTCGGTCTTTCGTTCGCGAGTTTACGACACGACCGTCTCGGGCAGGATGTTTTCTTTCGGAGGTTTCGTTCGCATCGTAAATTTCTTTGATCGGTGCGGCAGAAAGTGAACGATTGAACTGTGCCGCCGTGATTGTCGGACAGTATTCAGTTGTCTGTTGGTCCTGCATACGTATACGTACGTATGTACATAAATTCGTTTGATCTATCGTAACCATTACTTCGCGGCTCCCAAAACACTGCGTTCTGTGTGGACCGAGTTTTGTAAATATTCAGCTCGTGCTGCCAAATGAACTATTGCTCTGCAGATAGCAAACTTGTGGGCGTAATGTACAAAGCGTGTGGGTGAATATAATCGAATTTTTCGGCGTGCTGTAATTACGAAAATACAATCGGTACTAGTAGCGATATTAGTAGCTTGCAAATAAATGTTTTTTTTTTATTTTAAAGTAATATCTTTCAGAAAATACATGCGTTCGTGTCGTAAATCTGTTTTAGCTACGATTTTTACCATAGTTTACCATTGTATATACGGCAGTTACATTGCGCAATAGTAATCAAGCGATAATAAAGAAATAGTTGACCGAGTTTGCGAATTTTAATAAGCGAGGCGTTTGCTACGATAATTCTATCGATGAATAATCGATGAAAGTTTTAACAATGTGTTTTCTGAACGCTTTTCCAAACCGTTGAAGCTGTAACTAATTAAGAACATCAATAATTAAGAACTCTGTTAAGTCTTTATCTTCGCTACTTTCGCGCTCAACTTTAACCATCTACCGGTACGTTTACCAAGCTACATCGAATGTATAATTTTTATGGACGTACGTAAAGGTTGTACAGGAAAATGTTAATGCATACTAAAATTGATAAAATGGAATGCAGATGAAAGAATTAATTTTCCAAATTTTGTTTCAAATCCGTTTCGAATAGCTTAAATAATTAATACTTATGGTCAATAATATTTTATGCACACACATGCATAAATTAGCAGGTAATTAGTGAAATTATTAATACACAATACTTGTGCAATTTATTAGCAATGAACTGTTCGAAAAATATGGTCAATTTCGATGATTTTCCCTCACCTGAAATTGCTCGAAAGGTACAAATGTACATACCTAACTATGCATATATAGAATCCGAATTTCTTAACTGTCGAATTTAACGTTAAATGCAATGGACCAATCAAATTATTTACACAACGTACCAAACTTGACAGACAATAAGTCGTGCGAAAGCGTAGATCATATAGATTAAATTTCAGAGTAGATTCATATCCTTGAACCAGCTGCGCGAAATATTTTTATTCTACATTTGAATACCGATATCACGGCCCATTGCAAGCGACGACAACAGTTCGCTGCTATCCAACATTACTTAACGAAACGGTAACGAGATCAGCAACACCCGGCACATTTTACCAAAATTCTTCGCTGCCAGATCTGCGTAACCCATAAACGCAAACGTGTGCCACATTTCACGTCCCGCTTTCAACGCAAACTCCAAACACCTTACGATGCTTCTAAACGAAACACGCGTACATAAACGGGACGGTTCGCGTTTAAACTGCAATCCAAACGAACCAAGTCGCCAACGGTACGATCGCATATTTACACGCCTCCGATGTAACCCTCTTTCAGTAGTGCCGGCATTCACCTCCGTGGCTTACCTATCGATCGACGAAATCGTCCGGACCGATCGACGGCGCGGCGCTCCGCGTAAAATCGCAAGCTCGCTTC